>JALMGD010000039.1:608087-1208087 GCA_023634205.1 Actinemys pallida | reverse complement strand
GGGAAGAGATGGGACACTGGGTCCCGTCCCCGAGGCAGGGAGGGTTGCGCCTCCCCTCCCACCAGGGGCTGCTGGGAGAGGCCAGGCACCACCTGAGGGCCCCAGCAGCCGCTGCCCCTGCACCAGCCAGCTCCCCATTTTCCAGCAGCCCCTGGGGACAGCGGGTCGAACCTTGTTTGGGGCTGAGCAGCCACCAGGGACCTGTCCCGAGGGGCAGACGAGGTGACTGGAACAGGACAGTGCCAGAACCGCCACACTAAGGGGCTCGCCCTGGGGATCAGACCCCTGGGCTCTGTCAGGACCTATCCCGTGGCCCTCGGGGAGGTGCCTGTGTGGGGCAGTAAAGGGGCTGGAGCCCCACACTCCAGGGCTTAACTGGGCAGCACCAGCATGGATGGATGGGGCAAAGGGTCCCAGAGCGGCTCAAACTGCCCGGCAGACTGGGCTGGGGACACTGGAGTGGGGGGGGGGAGGAGGAGGGCTCTAGCCAATGGTGAGGCCGAAGCCGCACTGGAACTTGTTCTTGCGGTGGTTCAGGAAGGCCCCCATGGCCAGCGTCAGGGGCAGCGGCAGCAGCTTCTTCTCCAGCACCGCACCCACAATCCAATTACTGTCCACAGAGCCTGCGGCAGAGAGCAAAGTTAGTGGCACTGGGAGAGGCTGGGGCGCGGGCATAGAGGGAAAGGGTGGCCTGGGGCTGCCGTACCTTTGAAGAGCAGGTTGGCCTTGGGCAAGTCAAGCTGGTAGCCAAAGGAGACGCTAGTGTCCTGCATGCGCGTGCTGGCCTCAAACTCCACGCCCACCTGCAGCTGAGGGGAGCAGGGTTAGTCTGGCGAGCAGAGCTGCCAATCGCCCAGTAGGATCCCAGCCCCCCAGCTTCCACCCCTCCCCCACAGGACCCCAGCCCCCTGGCTTCCACCCTCCCAATGTGATCCCACCCTCCCAAAACACTATCCCAGACCGCCCACCCACAACGTAATCCCAGCCCTCACCACCCAAACCCAGCCCCCAGCCTTCCCCAATGGGATGGCAGCTTCCAGGCTTACAGACAATTTGGAGCAGCATAGACTGTTCCTGGGGCAGGACACCCCCCCACTCCCTTGCCTGCCCAGGCTCTCAGCTGTGCACCGCAGCAGATCGCTTATACATAGCTCTCCACACGTCACCTGCCCCCACCCCTTGCTCCCAGACTGGGAGCCAAAGCCCCACCCTCATGTCAAAGGGGGAGCCAGATGGGAACGTGAGCCTCTGAGCGCCACATACCTGGTCATTGGCTTTATGGTAGTAGGTTGCATGGGCCCCGGCTTGCCCCACCGTCAAGGTCCCAATCCAGTTAGGTGCTGTGGGGAGAAGGGAAGAGTGGGTGAGTGTCCGAGTAGGGCCCCACCGAAGCCCTGAGCTAGGGAAGAGAACCCAGGAGTCTCGACTCCCAGCCCCCTTGCTCTAACCCACTAGACCCCACTCCCCTGCTGGAGCTCGGGATATAACCCAGGAGTCCTGCCCCAGCTCCCTCAGTACCTGTGTATTTCCCAGCCAGAGACATGACGGTGCCCTCCTCTCCTGGCCGGCGGTGATAGACCAGCTCGCCGCCCAGCGCCAGGCAGGGTGTGATGCTCTGTAGGTAATGGGCTACCAGGATCCCTGCGAAGAGAGACTCGTCAGCTGGGGCTGGGCCCAGGAGGTTACGAGGGGCAGGGTTCAGACTAGTGGTGATGGTAGGCAGGGGCCAGGTTGGGGAGGTGGAGGGAGGGGAAGTGGAGGTGTCCGGGGCTGGGAATGGAGAAGGGGAGGCAGGAGTCAAGCTGGTGGGGGACTTCAGAGACGGAGTAGAATTTCAGAGCAGGGGCTTCAGAGGTGAGAACGAGGCTCTCACCTGAGCCCACCAGGATGTCGGGGTTTCCCAGCGTCACTGCCGCCGTGAAATCCTCCCCCCGATACTCTCCATCCACCTGCCAGTTCACGAACTTGGACTGCTGCGTCTGGAATGAGAGTGGGGGGACATGAGACTGCGGCAACCCCCAGGAGGCACACATCCCCCGGAGGCGGATTTACCATGAAAGAAACAGTGCGGTGGCATGGGGCCCCCAATGACGGGGGGACGACCCAAAATGCAGGACAAATCTCATCAACAACCTGCCCCCGAGGCCTGGCCGGCAGCGCAGCAGGGATCAGGCAGGCTGGCTGCCTGCATTCGGTGGCCAGTGGCCCCATGCCACTCCCGGAAGCACCCAGCTGCTGGAGGCGGCTCTGCATCCTGCCCCCACCAGCACACAGAGAGCCGCTCCCCCCCCCCCCCCAAGGGGTACGCAGAGACGTGCCACCAGCAGTGCAGCAGGGCTAAGGCAGCTCCCTGTCCGCGCTGCCTCCCTCCCTCCGCTCCCAGAAGTGGCCGGCATGTCCCTTCGGCCTCTGGGGGGAGAGGTGGGTGGTGTCTCTGTGCATTGTCCCCACCCGGAGCACTGACTCCACAGCTCCCATTGGCCAGGAACTGCAGCCAATGGAAGCTGCGGGGGCCACACCTGCGGGCAGTGGCGCACAGAGATTCCCCTGGCCCCCCTGCCAGAGGAGTGTGCCAGTCACTTTGGGAGCTGCACCGCCCAAGGTAAGCGCCGCCGCCCCCCCCGACCCCTCCCGCACCCCAACTCCCTGCCCCGAGCCCACACCCAAACTCCCTCCCAGAGCCCAATCCCCACACCCCAACCCCCTCCTGCACCCCAACCCCCTGCCCCAATCAAGGTACCTCACTTTATTTTCATTTACTTCCTATTAGTTATAATATAGGAGAAGGATGAAGAAAAAAATAAATGAAAAATAGAGGGGAGATAAGAGAGAATGTT
Organism: Actinemys pallida; assembly: GCA_023634205.1. Lineage (NCBI taxonomy): Eukaryota > Metazoa > Chordata > Testudines > Emydidae > Actinemys > Actinemys pallida. The sequence goes on along the minus strand of JALMGD010000039.1, from coordinate 1,205,250 downwards.
CTTTCTCTTGGCTGGGTCCCGAGGTGGGGCCCCTCAAAATGAAGCTGTGCACAGGGCCCCACTAACTCTAAATCCGCCACTGACATCCCCGCTACCTTTTACCAGGTAACACCACTACCTTAAACTGTGAGGGAGCAGCCACACTGCACTCACTCCCCTCCCCAGCCAGGACTCTGACAGGGGTATACACAGACGCTCTGATCTCTTTCTCCCCCCCCCCCCCCCCCGCCCCACAAAGGGACGAGCTGAGAGACAGACCGGCAGGGGGTATACACAGACGTTCTGATCCCCCCCCCCCCCCCCGCAAAGGGACGGTCTGAGAGACGGACCTGCGGGGGGGGGGGGGGGGTATACATAGACACTCTAACACCCCCACCACCCCGGCCCCCGCGAAGGGGAGGGTGGATAGAAGGACCCACAGGGGATGGGGGGGGGAAATACACAGATGCTCTGACACACACACCTGTGAAGGGGCGGGTTGAGAGATGGACCTGCGAGGGGTATACACAGACACTCTGATCTCTCTCTCTCTCCCTCCCCCCCCCCCCCCCCCCCGCAAAGGGACTGGCTGAGAGATGGACCTGCAGGGTGGGGGGAAGATACATAGATGCTCTGACACACACCCACGCACACACCCCCTGTGACGCAGTAGGGAGCGGGGTGGATTGACCTGGGAATGTCTTTTAGTTTTACTGGGACTGTCTGCATGGGGGATGGGAGAGCAGGGGATGACTTTAGAGGAGAGCAGGGGATGACTTTAGGTGAGGGACTGTACCTGAGCCTGTAACCTGAGCCAGGAAGGGGGGGGGGGGCGCGAGTCGACACCTTTGCCTGGGAAACTGGACAAAGGGAGAGGGGGAGCGAAGGAGGGAGAGAGACGGCTGGAGGGGTTTTTGGTTTCAGTTTTGGGCTGGCTGGGAGAGGCAGGGAACCCCAAGTCTGGGGTCTAAGGTCCCTGCCCCCCAGAGGGACCTGGCTGAGGGGTCCTGGTTGTACCTACAAGCCCTGGTTGGGACTGTGTTCCTGTCGTCTAACAAACCTGCTGTGTTACTGGCTGGCTGAGAGTCCCGGTGAATCGCGGGAAGTGGGGGGTGCAGGGTCCTGACTCCCCCACACTCCGTGACACCCCCATGAAGGGGAAGGCTGAGAGAAGGACCCACGGGGAGTATACAGGGACGCTCTGACACCCCCACCACCCGCCCCCAAAAGGGGAGGACTGAGGGAAAGACCTGCATGGGGGGGCTGGGGAAAGAGAAGACTACACAGATGCTCTGACACACACAAACCCATATGCACCCCGCAAAGGGGCAGACTGAGATAAGGACCCATGGGGGGGGGGGGGAAGAGAAGAGAATACACAGACGCTCTGACACACGGGCGAGCTGAGAGAAGGACCTGAGGGGTGTGGGTGTGTATTCGGGGGGGGGGGGGGAGCACAGATGCTCTGACACACACACAGCCATGAAGGGGAGGGCTGAGAGAAGGACCCATGGTGTGCAGCATACCTGGAAGGCCACCTTGGAGCGCAGCCGGGTCGAGAGCTGGTGGATGATCTGGGCATTGAGGCTGCCACTGTTGTCCATGTCGCCCACCAGCACCGGGAAGGCCTAGAAGGGGCACGAGGGGGTGAAATATAGTTGAATAACAACCCCACCCCATATCAGGGCAACAGCATCCCTCTGCCCCACCCCCACCCAGAGCAGCCTGCCTCGCCCCAAACTTCCCTACTGTCTGAATTGACAGCCCCAACCCCAATGTCCAGATTAACAACTCTCCCCCCAAACACACACTGCCCCTCTCCCACCATCAGAGGTGGCTCCTCAGTGCTGGCTTCCGGCCAGCTAAGTCCACTCCCCCCCCGCACTCACCTCTGTGGGGCTGAGCTGCTTGGTGCCCACGTAGGTGACCCCGAAGTGATAGTTGGAGTCACCAACAGTGCTGAGGGTGACGCTGTGACTCACCTGGGGAAAGCAAGCAGAGTAAGCAGGGCCCACCAAATCCTGTGTCTTGGCAGGGGTTACACTAGACTAGTGGTTCTCAACCAGGGGTCTGGGATCCACTGGGGGACCGTGAGCAGGTTTCAGGGTGTCCGCCAAGCAGGGCCAGCATTAGACTTGTGGGGGCCCAGGACAGAAAGCCAAAGCCCGAGCAAATTAGCTTCACGGGGCCCCCCCGTGGCATGGGACCCAGGACAATTGCCCTGCTTGCTACCCCCAACACTGGCCCTGGCTTTTATATGCAGAAAAACAGTTGTTGTGGCATAGATGGGCCATAGAATTTTTACAGCCTGTTGGGGGGCCTCAGAAAGAAAAAGGTTGAGAACCCCTGCCCTAGACCACCCTTACGGTCCCTTCTAGCCCCATGGTTCTATGGCTGCAGCCAGAGGGGAAGGGCAGCCCAGGAGCGCTGGCATGGGAGACCCGGGTTCAGGTACCTAAAGTGACTGCATCTCTCTGGGCCTTGGCTCCCATCTCACATGCGGACAGTCACCTTGCCTGCCTCCCAGGAAGCATGGGGATGAATGCATTAGACTGCAAGGGGTCAGACACAGGGATGAAGGGCGCCAGATAAGTACCTCACACAGAAAGCACCAACCCACAACCTCACCCAGCCCCAGATGCGACACATGGGATCAGGAGGTTTGGGGTCACGTGCCCCCACATTTACTGCTTGGCTTGTAGAGAATGCTCAGTAACATTGCTGAAGCCAGCTGCCCTCAATCTGCACCCCCGCCCCCCCAGCAGGCATGTCTCTGCCCAGCCCGCTCAGACCCCACATCCTCCTGGGCTATAGCCTCACCCCCCTCCACCCCCACCCCGTACCCTGCCTCACCAGAGGGCACAGCCCTTACCTGGAAATGGTTGCTAAGACCTTTATTCACTGTCAGTTTCACACCTTCCATCTGGATGGGGAACAATTCTGGGGAAGAAACTGCAACAATCAGCACTGAGCCCGTCCAGCCCAGCATCCTTCACCCCATGGGTCCCTCCAGCCTGCTGGTAACTCCTTTCCCCCAATCAGACCCCTGGGCTGTCCAGCCTGGTACCCTCCCAGCTCCCCCAGGGACCTGCCCACCTGGCTGTGTACTGGGGTCCCCCATGCTGTGCTCCCAACCTCTGCACTTGGGGTAACATTCCTTGAAGGTGCCAGGACGGAGGTGGGTGTGTGTGTGTGTGTGTGTGTAGACAGTGGGTTCCAGGCTTTCACCTTTGCACTTGCGGTGACATTCCTCAAAGGTGCCAGGGTTGGGCAGCCGATCCCCCTTCTCCTCCGGCCGCTCCTGCGCAGGGGGGCCCAGCCCGCTGACGGGGGGCATGGTGAAGCCAGGCGGCACTGACACCAGTCCAGATCCAGGACTCGGCATGGTGGGGGAGGGTGTGGGGGAGCTGGCAGCCAGGACGTTACCCATGGTGGGGGGCTGTGGAGAGAACAGATAGTGTTGAGAAGGGGTGAGCAGTGCCAGATACCTTCCAATATACTCCCCATGCCCTGAATACCCCACAATCCATACTACCCCATCTGTCCAGGATATGCATCCCAAACTGATACCTCCTCCAGTCTGCCCTGATACTGGTCTCCAATAGACCCCATGTATCCCCAGGTCCATCTGCCCCCCACCCCTCCAGTGACCCCCCACTCTCCAATATTCCCTCCTGAGACTGTCAACCTCAATACCCCCTCCCCAAACAGGCTGGCCCCCAAGCTCCAGGTACATCTGCCACAATACCCCTCTTGACACTGGCTCCCCACGGCCCACATCACCCACCCTGCCCCCAACAGGGTCTGACTATTGCAACACCCCAATACCCCCCATTGGTGTATCTACCCCACAAACAGCCCATCCCGTCTGATGCCCCCTGGTGTGTCCCAACAGCTTCCTGCTCCCCAGACACCTGCCACTCCCAGGGTCCCCCTGCCTCAGCAGTGACCCCACCTGCCCCGTGCCCCTCAATCCCCCCCGCCCCAAGTTCACCTGCCCCGCGCCCCTCGATCCCCCTGCCCCGAGTTCACCTGCCCCGCGCCCCTCAATCCCCCCCGAGTTCACCTGCCCCACGCCCCTCGACCCCCCCCCCCCCGAGTTCACCTGCCCCACGCCCCTCGATCCTCCCCCCGAGTTCACCTGCCCCACGCCCCTGGGCCGCCCCCGCCCCTCGATCCTCCCCCCGCCCCGAGTTCACCTGCCCCACGCCCCTCGACCCCCCCCCCCGAGTTCACCTGCCCCACGCCCCTCGATCCTCCCCCCGAGTTCACCTGCCCCACGCCCCTCGGCCCCCCCGCCCCTCGATCCTCCCCCCACCCCAAGTTCACCTGCCCCGCGCCCCTCGATCCCCCCCCCACCCCGAGTTCACCTGCCCCGCGCCCCTCGACCCCCCCCGAGTTCACCTGCCCCGCGCCCCTCGACCCCCCCCGAGTTCACCTGCCCCGCGCCCCTCGACCCCCCCCTCGAGTTCACTTGCCCCGCGCCCCTCGCCCCCCCCGCCCCTCGATCCTCCCCCCGCCCCGAGTTCACCTGCCCCGGGCCCCTCGACCCCCCCTCGAGTTCACCTGCCCCGCGCCCCTCGATCCTCCCCCCACAACGAGTTCACTTGCTCCGCGCCCCTCGACCCCCCCGAGTTCACCTGCCCCGCGCCCCTCGGCCCCCCCGCCCCTCGATCCTCCCCCCACCCCAAGTTCACCTGCCCCGCGCCCCTCGATCCCCCCCCCACCCCGAGTTCACCTGCCCCGCGCCCCTCGACCCCCCCCGAGTTCACCTGCCCCGCGCCCCTCGACCCCCCCCGAGTTCACCTGCCCCGCGCCCCTCGACCCCCCCCTCGAGTTCACTTGCCCCGCGCCCCTCGCCCCCCCCCGCCCCTCGATCCTCCCCCCGCCCCGAGTTCACCTGCCCCGGGCCCCTCGACCCCCCCTCGAGTTCACCTGCCCCGCGCCCCTCGATCCTCCCCCCACAACGAGTTCACTTGCTCCGCGCCCCTCGACCCCCCCGAGTTCACCTGCCCCGCGCCCCTCGATCCTCCCCTCACAACGAGTTCACCTGCACCGCGCCCCTCGATCCTCCCCCCGAGTTCACCTGCCCCACGCCCCTGGGCCCCCCCCGCCCCTCGATCCTCCCCCCGCTCCGAGTTCACCTGCCCCACGCCCCTCGACCCCCCCCCCCCCCCGAGTTCACCTGCCCCCCGCCCCTCGGCCCCCCCCGCCCCTCGATCCTCCCCCCGCCCCAGGTTCACCTGCCCCGCGCCCCTCAATCCCCCCCGAGTTCACCTGCCCCACGCCCCTCGACCCCCCCCGAGTTCACCTGCCCCACGCCCCTCGATCATCCCCCCGAGTTCACCTGCCCCACGCCCCTGGGCCCCCCCCGCCCCTCAATCCTCCCCCCACCCCGAGTTCACCTGCCCCACGCCCCTCGATCCTCCCCCCGAGTTCACCTGCCCCACGCCCCTCGATCCTCCCCCCGAGTTCACCTGCCCCGCGCCCCTCGACCCCCCCCCCGAGTTCACCTGTCCCGCGCCCCTCGACCCCCCCCCGAGTTCACCTGCCCCGCGCCCCTCGACCCCCCCCGAGTTCACCTGCCCCGCGCCCCTCGACCCCCCCCGAGTTCACCTGCCCCGCGCCCCTGGGCCCCCCCCGCCCCTCGATCCTCCCCCCCGCCCCGAGTTCACCTGCCCCGCGCCCCTCAATCCCCCCCGAGTTCACCTGCCCCGCGCCCCACGCCCCTCGACCCCCCCCCGCCCCTCGCCCCACGGACGCTCCCCCACATCACCCCCCGCCCCGCCCCGACACCCCCCACATCGGCCCCCTCCGGTACCTTCCCGGGGGCCACTTATCCCTCCAGCGATACCCGCCTGGCCCCAGACTCACGAGGCGGCCGCAGCAGCAGCCGGAGCCGGGAGACACCCGAACCCGCCTGCACCGCTGCCTCCGCTCCGCCCCGCCCCCTCCACGCCGCCATTGGCCAGCTCCGACTTCGACTCTGCCCCTTCCGCCTCTATCGCGTATATCCATTGGCTAAGGGTGGAGAAAGCTCCGCCCACTTCCGGGTTCCCTGACCTCATGGGCTGTTGCCCCTCCATGTCCCGCCTGTTCCGGCGTATGACGGATCATCATTGGGTAGAGTCTCCACGGGCCCCGCCCATATGAGCCATCGCTATTGGACAGACCTGGGTGTGCCCCGCCCCTCCCCGCGATACCACATCTCTATTGGCCACTGTGTCACCGTATCTTGCCCCTTCCCCATGCCGCCTTCCCGTTGGCTGATTCCATAGGAGGCGAGGCGAGGCCAGGCCCAGAAGCTGCCCCTGATTGGCCGCCCCCCCCAGAGGCGGGGCCCGAGGGCAGCAAGTTCGGTTGGTCGGTGCGGCCGCAAGGTCACGGCGCCGGCATGGTCTCGGCGTGCACCGCGGCAGCCATAGAGTCTGCGGGGGCGTGCGGCGTCGCCATTTTGGAGGCGGAGCCAAACACCAGCCCCGCCCCCAGAGAGGGAGCGGTTTCCAGGCCCCCCCCATAGATATTGAGGGCGGGAGTGAGGGAACCTCACGGGGCCTGGATTCTAGTTTTCTTCCCAGAGGCTGGGAGTGGCCAGTCCCCCCCCCCCGCCCCCCAGGGAATGGCAGTGTCCAGACCCCTCCCCCCAGGGAATGGCTGTGTCTTGCTCCCCCGCCCCCCCCAGCAGTGTTCAGCCCCCTGGGTCCCCCAGAGACTGTCACTGTCCAGCCCCCTGCCCTCCCCAGATTATGGCAGTGTCCAGGCTCCCGCCACCCCCCCAGGGAATGGCAGTGTCCAGCCCCCTACCCCCAGGGAATGGCAGTGTCCAGGCCCCCCCGCAGGGAATAGCTGTGTCTTGCTCCCCCGCCCCCCCCCCCCCATAGCAGTGTTCAGCCCCCTGGGTCCCCCAGAGACTGTCACTGTCCAGCCCCCTGCCCTCCCCCGGATGGCAGGGCCCCCTCCCCAGATTATGGCAGTGTCCAGGCTCCCCCCTCCCATGTTGGCAGTGTCCAAGCTCCCCCTCAGAGCCCTAAAATGGCAAGGTGCAGCAGCACCCAGAAAATGTCAGTGTCCAGCCCCTCCCACCAGAGCATGGCAGTGTCCAGCTCCTCCACATAATATTCATAGGGGGTCCTCCAGAGTCCAGAGGGACACTGGATTTTAGGCTCACCCCCAGAAGCATCCTGCCACCCATAGCTACCCCCCCCTCCCATGGATGTCAGTTTCAAGGCCCTACCCACTGCCCTCCCCCACTCCCAAGACAGCAGCTCTTGTGGCTGTTCCCATTCAAAGAGGGAGAAATGCCACCAGCACTGGTTTAGAAACATTTATTTTAAGAAACAGCAAATACAAAAAACAAAATCCCAATCCAAACCCAGTCGCTCAGTAGTGGTTCCGAAGGCAGCAGCTAAAACCCCAAACCCAGTCGCTCAGTAGTGGTTCCGAAGGCACCAGGGTAGCAGCTAAAGCCCCAGGCCCAGTCGCTCAGTAGTGTTTCCGAAGGCACCAGCTAAAACCCCAAACCCAGTCGCTCAGTAGTGTTTCCGAAGGCACCAGCTAAAACCCCAAACCCAGTCGCTCAGTAGTGTTTCCGAAGGCACCAGGGTAGCAGCTAAAGCCCCAGGCCCATTTGCTCAGTAGTGTTTCCGAAGGCACCAGGGTAGCAGCTAAAGCCCCAGGCCCATTTGCTCAGTAGTGGTTCCGAAGGCACCAGGGTAGCAGCTAAAGCCCCAGGCCCATTTGCTCAGTAGTGTTTCCGAAGGCACCAGGGTAGCAGCTAAAGCCCCAGGCCCAGTCGCTCAGTAGTGTTTCCGAAGGCACCAGCTAAAACCCCAAACCCAGTCGCTCAGTAGTGTTTCCGAAGGCACCAGGGTAGCAGCTAAAGCCCCAGGCCCATTTGCTCAGTAGTGGTTCCGAAGGCACCAGGGTAGCAGCTAAAGCCCCAGGCCCATTTGCTCAGTAGTGTTTCCGAAGGCACCAGGGTAGCAGCTAAAGCCCCAGGCCCATTTGCTCAGTAGTGGTACTGAACCCACTAATCACCCTGTTCACTCAGGGTGTCTGCAAAGGCACAAAAAGAAGCTGCTAACCCCCCATCTCTAATTTGACACCTGTGTGGAGGGAGAAAGAAGCAGCAGCAGCAGCAGCGGATTTATTTAGAGACCAATCAAGTTAGTAACACAAAAAAACCTTCACATTATCAGATCCCCCATGGAAGGTGGCTGTACAGCAGGGACCGGGACAGGGCTCAAAAGCAGGAGGGAGGAGGGGCTGATGGCAGGGCCCCCAACTCAGCTGGGCTGGGGAGTCACTGAGGCAGGGATCCTGTCAGAGCCGATGATGAAATTCAAGTAGAGAATCCAGGCTGAGTTTGCATCCTCCCCACACTTGCTCCTTGCAATAGATGGCAGCTCCTCGCAGCAGTGAATGGACTGACCCACCGGTGTGTGGACAGGGAACCAGCCCCACAGCGACTCTGCTCCCCCACCCCTCTCACACACACCCTCCCGCTAGCAGCAGCAGCAGGGAGCTTCTCCTACAGTAGCTACAGTCACCCTCATGCCTGGCCAGGGGAAGATGCTGCCTCCCGCCCGTCATGGCTCAGACAAGGCAAGGAGAGACTGTTCCCCTGGCATGGAGAGGGGGAGGATGAGTTCTGACCTTTGGCAAATCCAGACTTCTGGCACTGAGGCCTCCAGACCCCTCTCCCAGACCCCAACACCCTGCTTCCCCCCTCAGGCCAGACCCCCAGACCTGCTGAGGGCTGCAGCCCCACTGACCCCACTGGGAGCAGACAGGACAGGAGCCCAGTTGGGGTGGTGAACCAGGCACCAGTGTCAGTCCAGGGAGCCGTGGGCAGAGCCAGGCGTCTCAAAGGGGCCCCCTGTGTCCATCTGGGTGGGGCAATCTCAGACATACATGGCTCAGGGAGCAGTGGGGGTGGGGCAGGGAGCCGTACACCTGTCCAGAGAGCCATGTGTCTGTCCCAGACTGGGGATCCCAGGGAGTGGTGGGGGTGGGGACTAATAGATTTCAAGGCCAGAAGGGCCCGTTGGGATCATCTAGCCTGATGTCCCATATAACAGGCCAGAGAACTTCCCCAAAACCCCAGGGAGCACCTACGTTGGGGTCTCAAGTACAGGGCCGGGGGAGCTGCAGGGAGTGGGGAAGGGAGCTGTCTGTCTATCCAGGAAGACACGTGTCCATCTGTGCCAGGCTGTCAGACGTACAAGGCCCGGGACATAATGAAGCCCTGCTCGGGGGCACCCTCCCCAGAGGCGAAGGACAGGGCGTCATAGATTGGGTTGATCTGATCCAGGTATTCATCCTCCAGGCTGAGCCCTGTTGTTGCCGCTGGCTCCTTGTCCTCCAGCGTAGGCAGCTCGTGGTACCGTGGTAGGTCCTGCAAGGAGATGGATGGACAGATGGGGTGGGCAGCAGGGTCACTGACCCCTAGGGGATCCTCTGGGCTCACAGACAAATGGATGGACTAGTGGGTTAGCGCAGCGGAGGCTGGGAGCCAGGACTCCTGAGTTCTATGCCCAGCTGTGGGACAGGAGTGGGGTTTAGGGGGTTAGAGCAGGGGGGGCTAGAACTCCTGGGTTCTATGCTCAGCTATGGGAGGGAAGTGGAGTCTAGTGGGTTAGAGTAGGGGGGCTGGGAGCTAGGACTCTGGGGTTCTATCCCTGACTTTTGGAGGAGAGTGGGGTCTTGTGGTTAGAGCAGGGGTGTCTGGGAGTCAGGACTCCTGGGTTCTATGCCCAGCTGTGGGAGGGGAATGGGGTCTAGTAGGATAGAGTGGGGGTGAGGGGTGCTGGGAGCCAGGACTCCTGGATTCTATCCCTGGTGCTGGGAGGGAGTGGGGTCTGGTGAGTTAGAGCAGTGGGGGCTGGGAGCCAGAACTCCTGAGTTCTGTCCCCAGCTCTGAAAGGGGAGAGGGGTGTTTTGGTTAGAGCTGGGGCAGAGATTCCCAGAGGAGTTTCCAATCCGAGCTGGTTGTTCTTGTCAGGTGTAATCCTAGTTGAGAGGATTGGGCACCTGATCCCCCCCCCCCCCCCGGTCCCAGTAATTACCGGCTCTGTGGGATCTGCCGCAATGCTGGGCTCGAAGTAGACAGCTTTCAGTGGGATGTTCTCAGCCTCGGGGGGATTAGAGACCTGGAATGAACCAGATACATTGAACCAGGCCAGAGCCAGCAGTGTGCTGGGCTGCTTATCCGAGCCGGGGAGAGAACTCAGGAGTCCTGCCTCCCAGCCCCCACCCTGCTCCCTGCTAGATACATCCCCCCTGCTCCCTGGAGGTAGCAGAGATGTGGCACCTACCAGCTCAGGGTCCTCAATCTTCTTCTGGGGCGGGGGCGGCTTGTAGGCTGGAGGCCCATCCAGGCTGGGGGGCGGGGGAGATGGAGGCAGAGAGGTTAGTGTGGCTGGGGGCAGGGAGGGGAAAGCATGTCCCCGAACCCCTACCCAAATCGTCTTCCTGACCCTCATCACCCTTCCCCCACACTGACCCCCTCCCCTTCCTCTCTTCCACCCCTCTCCTCCTCCACCCCTCAGAACCCCCAAACCCCCTCTATATCTCTGGCCCCCAGATTCCATCCCCCAAGCTCTCCGAGCCCCCTCCCCTGATCTTCCTGCCCAAACCCCGACCCCTTTACTCCCAGACACCACCCTTTTCCCCAACCCCTGCACCCCCAGACACTGCCCTGTTCCCCAAACCCTGACCCTTGCACCCCAGACACTGCCCTTTTCCCTGAACCCTGACCCCTGTACCCCCAGACACCACCCTTTTCCCCAACCCCCAACCCCTGCACCCCCAGACACCACCCTGTTCCCCGGACCCCCAAACCCTGACCCCTGCGCCCCAGGCACAGCCCTGTTTCCCTGAACCTCAACCCCTATGCCCCCAGACACTGCCCTGTTCCCCAAACCCTGACCCCTGCGCCCCAGGCACTGCCCTGTTCCCTGAACCCCAATCCCTGCACCCCCAGACCCTCCTCTGTTCCCCGAACGCCAATCCCTTGGTCCCCACATTTCCCTGTTCCCTAACCCCTGCACCCCCAGACACCGCCCTGTTCACCAAGCCCCAACCCCTGCACCCCCAGATACTGCCCTGTTCCCCAAACCCTGACCCCTGCGCCTCTAGACACCGCCCTGTTCGCTGAGCCCCAACCCCTGTACACAGATACTGCCCTGTTCCCTGAACCCTGCGCCCCCAGACACTGCCCTGTTCCCCAAACCCCGACCCCTGCACCCCCAGACACCGCCCTGTTCGCCGAGCCCCAACCCCTGCACCCCCAGATACTGCCCTGTTCCCTGAACCCTGACCCCTGCGCCCCCAGACATCGCCCTGTTCGCTGAGCCCCAACCTCTGCACCCGCAGATACTGCCCTGTTCCCTGAACCCTGACCCCTGCACCCCCAGACACCGCCCTGTTCGCTGAGCCCCAACCCCTGCACCCACAGATACTGCCCTGTTCCCTGAACCCTGACCCCTGCGCCCCCAGACATCGCCCTGTTCGCTGAGCCCCAACCTCTGCACCCACAGATACTGCCCTGTTCCCTGAACCCTGACCCCTGCGCCCCCAGACATCGCCCTGTTCGCTGAGCCCCAACCTCTGCACCCACAGATACTGCCCTGTTCCCTGAACCCTGACCCCTGCATCCCCAGACACCGCCCTGTTCGCCGAGCCCCGAGTCGCTCACTCGTCATTATCCTGCTCTGTGCGATTCTTCTGCTGCTGGCGGAAAATCAGGACCCCAGTGGCCACCACGGCCACGGCCACGATGGCAGCAATGATGCCGCCGATGATGCCTCCCGTGGTGCCCGCGCCAGCCATGTTGGGCTGAGCTAGGAGAGAGGGGAAGAGGGGGCGTGAGCAGGGGAGGGGTGGCGCCAGGGGGAGGGGCTGTCACCCCCCTGGCCTCTATGTGGCCCCCCAGGACGTCCCATGGGCATGGAGGACCCTTCCTCAGGATCCTGCATCCCCTCCACAGCCCCAGCATCACAGACCTGTCCCTAACCTCACCCACCCTCCAGTCCCCCCTAGCCCCCCACTGAAATCTAACCTCTACCCCTCACTCTAACCCCTCCCCCAGCCCTAACCCCTGACCCATTGGGCCAGGCACCCCCCAGCCCCCTGGGGTCCCAGCTGCTCACTCTGGCCCAACCCTCAGGAGTCCACCAGGTGGCGCCGCAGGCTGCGCTATCCAGACAGCAGCAAGTCTGTGGGCCCAGCACCAGGTGCTGGACCAGGTGGGACCCCACCAAAGGAGCTGACCCTGGCCAGCCTGGCTCCGCTCCCCCCCGCCCCCTGCTACACTGAGTGTGTGTGTGTGTGTGGGGGGGTCATTGCATGAGAGTGATGGGCTGGGAACAGGGTTCTACCCATGGCGGGGGGGGGGGGGTGGAGAGAACAGGACTCCTGGGTCCCATTCCCAGCTCTGAGAAGGGAGTGGGGTCTAGTGGGTTAGAGTGGGGGGGTGGGAGCCAGGACTCAGCCTGCAAACTCCCCTTCCCCCCGCTCTCCAGGGAGAACCCAGAATTACACACAGCCCCGTGCATTATGCACAAGCAGCTGGGAGCGCCGGCTGCTTTGCCGCAACTCAGCCAGGCCGTGTGTGTGTGTGTGTGTGTGTGTGTGTGTGTGTGTGTGTGTGTGTGTGTGTGTGTGTGTGTGTGTGTGTGTGTGTGTGTGTGTGTGTGTGTGTGTGTGTGTGTGTGTGTGTGTGTGTGTGTGTGTGTGTCTCTCTCTCTCTCTCTCTCTCTCTCTCGGGGGGGGGAGGCTTTCAAGTTGCCATGTTGCAGAAACCCCCGTGGAGACAGAGATCTCAGAGCCAGCAGGGACAGGCTGGTCTGGGCCTGGCCTTGACCCATCCAGCAACCTGCGTCAGGCTCCCTTAGCGAGACGTCCCCAAAGGCTGCCCTGGAAACCCTGCAGTTATGGGGGGTCCCTGGCCATGGGGAAAGCCCCTCCTAATTCGCACCAGGTGAGAGCTGACACGTGGCCCAAAGCAGAGGGTTTAACATGCACTTGTAACTGTAACTCTGACTCTATGGCTGCCCTGGGCGGTTACGTCAATGGAGTCTCCTCCCACGCCAGGGAGAGCGTAAGCAACAGGGCCGGGTCTCAGGACTCCTGGGTGCTGTTCCCAGCTGTGGCTGACTCCCTGGCTAACCTTGGTCCAGTCCCCGCCTCTCTGGAGCCAGTTCTCAACTGGGAAAGGGGGGTAAGAGCTCTGGCTGACTTCCCGACTTAGACCAGGAGCAATTCAGTACCCAGCCTGACAGGGAACCCCCATCTCAGCTGGGGTCTGTGCAGTGCCTGGCACCACGTGAGGCCCCTCGAGCCTCCCACAACACACGTCAGTAAGAAGTCTTAAAGATGCCACAGGACCCTCTGTTGCTTTTGTCAGTAAGAACGACACTCTCCCCATGTTACAGACAGTGGCCGAGATTTCCAAAAGGGCCTGGTCATTTGGGGCACCCACCTCAACACCCCTGGAAAGGGAGCCTGGTTTTTCACAGGACCGATGCTCAGTACTTAGCACCTCTCCCCTCCCAGAGCCAGGATAGAACCCAGGAGTCCTGGCTCCCAGCCCCCACGCCCCTCCCAGAGCCAGGATAGAACCCAGGAGTCCTGGCTCCCAGCCCCCACTCCCCTCCCAGAGCCAGGATAGAACCCAGGAGTCCTGGCTCCCGGCCCCCTTCCCGGCTCTAACCACTAGCCCCCGCTCCCAAGAGCACAGCCAGGTCTCTGCTGAGACACTGGGGGGGGGGGGGGGGGGAGGCTTTTGGTGCCTGTGCAGGGATGCCAGCAGATGACTCATGGGATCCGAAACCCATCAGCTCTCACCGGGGGAGGGGCTGTCTCAGCGTTCCCCCTCCCCCGCCACTGACGTGGGGGGAAATCGGAGCCAAGTTTCACTGTGTGCTGGAGGTGACATACCAAAGCAATGAAACACTCATCCAGGGCCCCCCATCTCCAGGGCTGGGAATGCAGCAGTCCCCTTATCTTATCTCGCTGCCAGCCCCGTGGGAACAAAGTCCGACTCCCTTGGCTTCACTCCATCGGGCCTGCAGCTGGGCCTGCAGCCAGCCCCCCCCCATCCCCCCATAGCTCCCATCCCCCCACGGTTCCCCCTTCTCACACCACCCCCACCCCACCTGCAGACAAGCACTGGCTCTTCCCCCCCCATGGGCTCCAAACTGGTGTTTACGTGACCCCAGACTCAGCACCCCCCTACGTGGCCCTGCACAGCTGCAGTTGGACTGGTGCGCTTCAGGTTTCACCTTCAGCCTTGGGGTGTTGCCCAGCTCTCATCCGCCCCTCAGCCCCTGCCCTCCCAGGTGCCATGGGCCTGGGACCCCACAGCCCAGACCCTTGGCCTCCCCATCTCCCTCCTGGGCTCTGGGGCCGAGACCCCCCCTCCCAGCTGAGACCCCCCCCAGCTGTGAACCCCTGCCCCCAGCTCCTTCCCAGGCTGTGGGGCCCTGAGACTCCCCAGCTGTGAACCCCATCCCTCCACTCCCCATCTCCCTCCTCAGCTCTGTGGCCCTGAGACCCCCCAGCTGTGAACCCCCCAGAAGAGACCCCCCAGCTGTGAACCCCTGTTTCCCCAGCTCCTCCCTGGGTTCTGGGGCTCCAAGGCCCCCCAGCTGTAAACCCCCCCATTCCTATCTCTCGGGCTCTGGGGCCCAGAGACCCCGCCCAGCTGAGACCCCCAGCCCCCTCCTGGGCTGTGGGGCCCAAGACTCCCCCAGTTGAGACCCCCAACTTTGAGAACCCCGGTCCCCCAGCTCCCCGACCTGAGATTCAGGGATCAGAGGCCACTTCCCTGAGGGGCACATTACCAGAGGCCACAGGCACTGGGCCGGGAGGGTGATAGGATGCCGGGCTAGTGACCCCCTCCCAAAGGGAAGGCAGGATGGTCCAATGGTTAGGCCCTTGCCTAGGACTCAGGAGCCGAGTTCCATCCCCTGCTCCCCCCAGCCTTCATGTGCCTAGGAGGGCACGTCCCTTAGGGTGGGCCCATGGGGCAAAGCCCCTGCAGTGGTGAGTCTCCGAGCTCAGCCGGGGGCTCGCGCTCTGTATGGGGACAGCCCCTGGGGGGAGGAGCAGTACAGCAAAGTGCGCTGAGATCCCCGGCTGAGCCGCGCTAGGTAAGAGCGGGCTGGACAGTTTCTCCCACCCTCCCCCTCTTGGCAGGAAACAGCCAGGGTGTGTGGGGGGAAATGGTGTTTCCCTAGAAATGTTTTGATGAAACCGAAATAGGACACCAGGCTTTGGCTTGGTGTTTCCCCCTTTGCATAAACAGAAAAACAAACCTGTTCCATGTGACTCAGCATTTACAGACACTGGGGAAGAGCCTCCAAGCGGGACAGGAACTGGCTCCTGGTCAGTCCCACCTGCGCTTTGCTACAGGTGGATCCAAAGGGTCCACACATCATTGAACCATCTGCCGATCCTTCAGCAGCAGAGCAATTGCTACAGGCAGCTGCAGAATCCAACAGCTCCCTGCTAACTCCACAGCCCCCCGGAGAGATGGGCCAAGGTGGAGGGATGTCCCATAACCCCCCAGCTCCCGGAGTCACGGGCTGAGGGGAGGGGCTCGGCTTGCGCACTTTACAAAAGGGAAGTTCTAGCCTGCGGTTTTTGGGGAGAAAAGCTACACGACATGGAGTGCGACCCCTACAGGCTCAGACAGATGCCAGAGAGAGGTCACAGAGCAGGAGCCCCCCGCGCCGGGCGCTGCACAAACACAGATGGGCTACACGTGTCTTTAACCTCCAGGCATCCTCCCAGCAACCCCTTGCCATTGAGCCCTGGGAAAATCCCGGCTTCTCCCTGCAGCCCCACTCCCCTGCCAGGAATAAACATGGGCTATTTATACACCACAGCCACTTAGAACTACGCCCGCAGCTCAGAAGAGCTGCAGAAAGGAAGTCACAGGACTTCCAGGAACGGACAGAGACAGGGGAGGGAGAGTCTTGGGGATGGCGTCACCCACCGGTGCTTGAGGACTCACCCTTTCACTTCTGCCTTCACCCCAAGGGATTCCCCTTGGGCTGCAGAGAGCAGCAGGCATGGAGCTGAGCACAGTCCCGGCACCTGACTGCCACCCCCACCCCCCCCCGCCCTACAGCAACCCCCTGCCTAGCATGCACCCCCACCGAGACCCCCTGACTAGCATGCACCCCCACCAACCCCACACAGACCCCCTGCTTAGCATGCAACCCAACCCCACACAGACCCCCTGCTTAGCATGCAACCCAACCCCAGAGACCCCCTGCCTAGCATGAACCCCCAACTCCAGAGACCCCCTGTCTAGCATGCACCCCCAGAGACCCCCTGTCTAGCATGCACTCCACCAACCCCACACAGACCCCCTGCCTAGCATGCACCCCCCAACCCCAGAGACCCCCTGCCTAGCATGCACTCCACCAACCCCACACAGACCCCCTGCCTAGCATGCACCCCCAACCCCACAGAGACCCCCTGCCTAACATGCACCCCCACAGAGACCCCCTGCCTAGCATGCACCCCCACCCCCCAGAGAGCCCTTGCCTAGCATGCACCCCCACCAACCCCGGACAGACCCCCTGCCTAACATGCACCCGAACCCCACACAGACCCCCTCCCTAGCATGCAACCCAACCCCAGAGACCCCCTGCCTAGCATGCACCCCACCAACCCCACAGAGATCCCCTGCGTAGCGTGCACCCCACCAACCCCAGAGATCCCCTGCGTAGCGTGCACCCCATCCTGTTGTCATGACCTCATCCTGCACAGAAGTCCCCTACCTGGCATACACCCCGTCCCTGCACGCTGCCTGGTATGCCCTCACCCAGCCTGCACCCACCCCGCAGGCTGTGACCAGCCCATCCCCCCAAATCTAGAGCCCAGCTCAGGGCTGGGAGAGAGGCAGGTACTATTTTTAACTCAGGCAGGCAGCTTCAGCCTCAGCTCAGCGGCTGGAAAGGGAGCCAGGGCCAGTCCCCTGCGGGGAGGATGGGGGGCATGGGGGGCTGCACTCATGTAAAAGGGGAATGGCCCCATTACGGCTGCTGTTACCCTTCAGCTCCCAGCCCTTAGGAGGGCTTCAGTTAATTGGTCTTTAGGCACCTACAAAAGCTGCCCTCAGACCCCTGCCGCATGCTACCCTTGGGGCTGCAGCCGGGCAAGACAGGTGTCCCAGCCCCCTGCTGTGATTCAGCAAGACTGAGGGTCCTGCGGGGGAGGGGGTCCCTGTCTGCCCCCAACCCCTCACTTAGCCAAGGGGACGCTCAGCAAGAGCATCAGGCAGGAGATTCCCAACGGATGAAAGGAAGCGACTCCCACTCAAGGCACATGAGCCAGTGGAACTCACTGCTACCAGACATGGGCAGTCACCCAGGCAGGGCCGGCTCCAGGCACCAGCCTGGCAAGCAGGTGCTTGGGGCGGCCGCTCCGGAGAGGGGCGGCATGTCCAGGTATTCGGTGGCAATTCGGCAGATGGTCCCTCACTCCCGCTGGGAGCAAAGGACCTGCCGCCGAATTGCCGCTGCAGATCGCGATCGCGGCTTTTTGTTTTTGTTTTGGCTGCTTGGGGCGGCCAAAACCCTGGAGCCGGCCCTGCACCCAGGGAAAGAACACCAGCAACTTCTGGCAAGGTACTAACCCCCTTATACACCCCAGCGTGGGTGTGACCCCGATCTCGAGGAGGGTCAGGATGAGGGGTGGGAGGAGTGGCCGATCACCACCCTGTAGGGTCTCACACCTCCCCTCTGACACACAGCACCGGATGGGAGACAGGATGCTGGGCTAGATGGGCCCTCACCTGGCAACTGCTGGATTCCAAGTCTCAGCTATAAGGCAGCAGATCCGAGCCTGGGCTGGGGGCGGGTCCCAGGCCTTTCCAGTGCTGTGAGGTAGCATTAGGGAACTGTCGGCTACCGCCCAGTCCCAGCAAGCGTGGAACAGCTGCCAGCACTTCAAAGCCGGGAGCTGCCGGGTCAGGGCCAGGTCGGCCAAAAACCAACCGCAGCACTGCTGAACTGACACCACAAGCTCCCAAGGGGCATGGGAGCTGGAGGGGGGCTGCCCCAGGCCTGCAAAGCCATGCCAGAGCAGCACGGGGGGTGGGTGGGGACAAGTCCCACAACAGATCGCAGAGCCCGGGTCTCCCTAGCTCCTCCAGCCTGGGTGGGCGGCACTGGCAGCCCAGGTCACAGAGAATGAGGGGGATCCCGGCAGTGGGGGAGGTGGGTGGCAGAGGGGAAGAGGGGGAATTCTGGCAGCGGGGGAGGGGGGCAGCAGAGAATTAGGGAGGAGTGGGGGGAGGAGCCCCAATACAGAACCCAGGAGAGCAAGTAGTCTGGGGGCCCCTTACTGGTGTCCCGCCTCCCCCACCCGACATGTGGCCCCAGCTCCTCTCAACGTGGCCTCTGCACGAACCATAAACCACATTTCACACCTGAGCGGATGCCGCGGGCCTGAAACCACAGACACCTGCAGCAACACCCACAGGCCTCCCCAGTCCCACAGGGTGGGCCCAGGCCCCAGCCAGGGGCAATGGGCCCCCAGCCCACCAGGCCGACCCTTCCCCCGTCAGACGGGCTCCCGCCCGGCCCGGAGTCTAGGAAGGCACAACAGGGAGCAGGGCACGAGAACGGCAGAACGTGTGCGGTGCTGACAGAGCCGGGCGACCCCCCGAGCCGGCCACCGACCTGGCAGCTACCAATAAAATGGGCACTTCCCAGGTTTTCCAACCGCCCCAGAGCAGGCTGGGTTTGGGAAGTGGGTCCCACTGACGCTTTCCGTCGCCCCAGACACTGCCTGTAAGCTGGGAGGGGGGGTTCCGATGTTTCCCCCCCTCCCCCCCCGGGGGGATTTTTTTTGTGTTGATTAAAAAGGAAATTTCTGTGACCGCACAAAGAAAAGCACCAGCTGTTTCGGTTGGAAAGTTTGGGTTTTTTTCCTGCCCACAGAAGTCATTTCTGGCCATCTCTAGATGGTTGGCGATTCGCTGTCCCCATACACCCCACCTTCTTCTATACCCCTCCAGCGCAATGCCCCATAGACACCCCTCACCCCGCTAACAATGCATTTCCAGTGTGCCCCCGGCCGGCTCCCTCCCACGCCCACCCTGCAGTAATGCACGCGCCCTCCCCAACTCACCTCCTGTATGAGCCCCCAGCACGCCCGCCTTGGCACCAAGCCCCCCAGCACACCCACCTTGGCACTGTGCCCCCCCCCAGCACGGCCTGCAGTAATGCACGCGCCCTCCCCCACTCACCTCCTGTATGAGCCCCCAGCACGCCCGCCTTGACATCGTGCCCCCCAGCACACCCACCTTGGCACTGTGCCCCCCCAGCACGCCCTGCAGTAATGCACGCGCCCTCCCCCACTCACCTCCTGTATGAGCCCCCAGCACGCCCGCCTTGGCACCCCGCCCCTCCCAGCATGCCCCCCTTGACACTGCGACCCCCACAGCACGCCCACCTTGGCACTATGTGACTCCCCAGGACAACCGCCTTGGCACTGTGCCCCACCCCCCCAGCACGCCCGCCTTGGCACTATGCACCCCCACACACACACCCTTCATGGTGCCATGTGCCCCCCCCAGCACATCCTCCTTGTCACTGCACCCCCCCAGCATGCCCGCCTTGATGCCACGTGCGCCAACACAGCGCCCCACAGCACGCCCTCCTTGGCCCCATACACAGCTGCCCTCCCAAACACACCTGCCTTCATGCACATGCCCCCCCCCAATAATGCAGACTCTTCCCCCCACCACCCACGCAGCCCTTGGTGCTGTGCCCTGCCCCCCGAGTCCCCATCAATACTCTTTTCAGACCCCCCAGCAATGAGAAGAGACAGGGCTGGGCCTGGGTTCCAAGGAGACTTTATTACACACAAAATGGAGACAGACGGTGACGGTGCCATAGCAACCAGTACACTATGAAAATAACCGCTCTCGGGGGCTCAGGATATTTACACGAGAGGGCGGAGGAGCTGGCACCGTAAGACACAGTGGGGGGAACAGTGCGTGTGCGGGGGTGTAAACAGTGTGTCACACAGACACTGGGAGACAAGGGAGAAATGGCACTCCCTAGGGCATGTGCACACTGGGCGCCCCAGGGCCATCCACCCCCAAAGCTGGGCAGGTCACAGACATTGGGGGGGCTTCCCCGAGGTGCACCCTAATGGAGAGGGAGTCACAGACTCTCCCGCTCTCATTCCAGGTGGGGCAGAATCAGGCAAATCACATCTTGAATCCAGGGAGCTGCGTGGGTCATCTTTTAAAGCGGGAGGGTCTGTGTTCCCCCATTTCCAGCCAGGCTGGGGCACCCCGGCACAGCCCCAGTCCCCCCCCTCCCCCCCCCCCGCCCCCAACGCCGACGCCTGGCTCAGGAACTACTCTATTGTACAAAAACCAAGGCATCAGCACGAACCTTCCTGTTGGGGGGGCGGGGGGTTGTCATCTCCCCATCCTGCCCCCCTTCCCGGCACTCCAGGGTCCCCAGCCCCATGTGTTCACCCCGAGCAGAGCGTCCCCATCCCAGCACATGGGTGTCAACGGAGCCTTTCCCCTGACACAAGGGCGCATCTCCCCCCACCTGGCCAGGCAGCCGAGACCCGCCTACTGCCTGGGGCTGGCGGGATCATGTGTCAGAAGTCCAGCGTCCATGGTCCCCCAGCAGCTTGTCGCCCCCGGGGACTTTCCGCAGCCCCCTGAGTTAATCCATCTCTGCTCCCCAGACACTCTCGTCCTCGCCCGCGAGGGGTTCACCCCCCATTGTCTCGGCTCCCCCAGGGCAGGGCGGTCACACGTAGACAGCCGTCTTGGAGATGATGGACCCGTCGTGCTGCGACTCCATGTCGTCCTCCTCGTAGCCGCTCAGAGCGCCGTGCCCGGGGTGGGCGCTGAGCCGCAACATGGGCCCCACCTCGTCAAGCCGCTCCTCCTCCTCCTCCTCGTGCCGCTGGCCGGGGTAGCTGTAGGGGCCGGGCCGCTCCCCAGGGGCCCCCTCGCCCGGCGTGGCCTTGAGGGGCCGGTCCAGCTCCGAGTCGGGGCGGTAGATTAAGTTGGGGGGCGGGGCGGCCCCATTGCCGAAGACGCGGGTGGTGGGGTCATAGACGCCCTTGAGAGGGGGCCGGGTGCGGCGCCGGCGGAGCAGGAAGAATACCAGAGCCCCCAGCAGGGCGAGGGCCAGGATGCCCCCGACGAGGCCCCCAGCCACGGCTCCGGCGCTGCTCTGCAGCCTCATGGGGTGCTCTGGAGTAGAGAAAAGACGGGGGCAGGGGGTCACTCTCCAAGCTTCGGGGGAGGGGGTGTTGCTCGCCACGTGCCGCTGGGCAGAAGAGCCGCGGATGGAGCCGTTGGGGGCGGGGGGAGGGTCGTGGCGACCCCTTTGTCATCTGAAGCGGCGCTTCCATGCAGAGCCGGGTCCTCCTGGGGCCAAGACGGGGTCTCCCCTCCCTTCCCCGCTCTGCCCAGCGCCCCACAAACTCACACCCCGCCCAAGCCCACAATGCACTTGGGCCCCTGCACGACCCCTCCCCACAATGCACCTGGGCCCCTGCATCCCCATCCCCCACAATGCACCTGGCTGTTGGCACATGCCCCACCCCCTGCCCCACAATGCACCTGGCTATGTGCACACACCAAGCCCCTGTCCCCCTCTCCACAATGCAACCGGCTGTTGGCACAGGCCTCACCCCCTGCCCCCCCATGCATCTGGCTAATGGCACATCTCCCATCCCCTGCCCCACAATGCACCTGGTTAGTGATATATGCCACACACACTTCCCCACAATGCACCTGGTTTTCCCTGCCCTCCCACAATGCACTTGGGTATTAACTGCCGCCCCCCCCCCCCCCCCTGACCCCATACTAATGCTCACACATGCTGCCTGGCTGCTGCAGGAGCCTTGCACCTGGGTGCAAATCCTCAGGGCAGATAATTATTTGGCACAGGACAGTCACAGGCATCCCCATCACCCCTAAGAACCAGAGAGAGAACCCAGGAGTCCTGAGGCCAGGCCAGCCCCGCCCCCGCCTCCCACCCCTAAGAACCAGAGAGAGAACCCAGGAGTCCTGAGGCCAGCCCAGCCCAGCCCCCGCCTCCCACCCCTAAGAACCAGAGAGAGAACCCAGGAGTCCTGAGGCCAGCCTAGCCCTGACTCATTAGGAGAAGCTGAAGTTGGGGGAAGATTACCCCAGCTCCTGGGCTGTGGGACCCCTGAGGAGGTGGGGGAGTGGGGGGAAGCTCAGTGGAGGGGGAGGGATAGCTCAGTGGTTTGAGCATTGGCCTGCTAAACCCAGGGTTGTGAGTTCAATCCTTGAGGGGGCCACTTAGGGAACTGGGGTAAAAATCTGTCTGGGGATTGGTCCTGCTTTGAGCAGGGGGTTGGACTAGATGACCTCCTGAGGTCCCTTCCAACCCTGATAGTCTATGATTCTAAGCCAGCAGGGGTGTGGGAGAGCCCACCACACCCCCAGAAAAGACAATGAGGTGTAACACATTCCCCAAGCAGCTTCCACCAGCTAAGTGGGCCTTTGCACCCCCTCGCAGCCCCTCCCTCGCGCACAGGCTCAAGCAGGGACCAGAGCAATGCCTTGGGGAGAGGGGATGGGGGGGCATTTGCAGGGACACCTTCTCTCCCCCAGGACGGGCCCCTTCGCCTCCCAGGGCATGACACAGACACCCTTCCCGCACCCCTGGGAGCCCCACCCCCTGGCACACAGACACCCCCAGCCCTGGATGAGCCTCCCACCCCTACCCTGCGTTCCTCCAGCCCTTTGAACAGACCCTGGACCCAGATCACACACCCTTCACCCTGCTGGGGGAGGGGACACCAGGGAAGGACCCCCGCGCACTCACCTCGCACCAGGACGGTCTGCTCGACCCGTGTCGTCCCCACGCTATTAGTGACCTGGCAGATGAAGGTCGTGTTTACCGCCACGTCCACCGACTGCACCACCAGCCGGTCACCCTGTACCTGCACCGTGGGGGGCAGCGGCCCACTGGGGCTGGGGGAAGGGAGGGGAGAGGAGAGACTGGTTAGAGACCAGGGCAGGGGGGTCTGACTCCCAGCATACCCACCCCACACCCTTCTCAGACCTCGGGTTTGTTCTGGCTTCCAGCCCCCTCCCATGCTCTACCTACTAGACCCCACTTCCCTCCCAGAGCTGGGATAGAACCCAGGAGTCCTGGCTCCCAGCCCCCCCACCCCCTGCTCTAACCCACTAGACCCCACTTCCCTCCCAGAGCTGGGATAGAACCCAGGAGTCCTGGCTCCCAGCCCCCCCCACCCCCTGCTCTAACCCACTAGACCCCACACCCCTCCCAGAGCTGGGGATAGAACCCAGGAGTCCTGGCTCCCAGCCTCCCCACCCCCTGCTCTAACCCACTAGACCCCACACCCCTCCCAGAGCCGGGGATAGAACCCAGGAGTCCTGGCTCCCAGCCCCCCCTCCCCCCGGCTCTAGCCATTTGACTCCTTCAGGTGTGCATTCAAAGCAGGAACAACCCCCAACATACTTGCTGCCGTCACACCATGGGGAGCGGGGGGCTGCCACTGGCACAACAGTTCTGAGCTCTGTGCCAGGGGCTGGGTGGGGCCCCCCAGATAACCCCTCCGATGCGCAACGTAAGCGTGGCTGCCATACACCGACCCCCACCCCAGCCGCTCTCCTTTCAGCCCGGGCTCCGAGTGACCCAGCAGCCGGCTGCCCTGCTCCTAACAGTGGCAGGGGGTGGGGGGGCGGGTGCAGCTGTTCCTCCCGGGTGGGTTCAGACCCATCAGCCTCCAAAGAGACAGCCCCCTCCCAGCCAGCCTAGTCTGCCACAGGGACAGGCCAGCCCAGGGTGAGGGGCCCGCCTACAGACAGTGCCCCTCGCTACCCTGGCTCTGGGGAGTTTGGGGCCCCGCTACCTAGCAGAACAGGACCTGAGGCCTCTTACAACCTAGAAAAACAGGTTTGCGAGCTGGTTTATGTTTTCATTTCCTCCTCCCGATGGGAGCAGCACAGTGACCCAGGACCTGCCACCCCTCCTTTAAACGTAATCTCTTTGGACCCTGGAACATCCCTTCTCCCATGATGGGGGCAGAACCCAGAAGTCCTGGCTCCCAGCCCCCCTGCTCTAACCCTCTAGACCCCACTCCCCTCCCAGAGCCAAGGACAGAACCCAGGAGTCCTGGCTCCCAGCCTAAGATTCCTCTCCCCCAGGCCTGGGCCCAGCCCAGCCCCGTCACAGACCTGCTGTGGCCGAGGGAGACGCACCGCTCCCCGGGTCCCAACCCAGCCCGGGCAGGTGCCACGGCTGTGGGAAAGGCGCCCCTCCCCCCCAGCCCAGGTGCTGCTGCGGGGAGAGAGGGCTGAGGGGAGTCCTCTCTCCCTGCCGTAGCCCCAGGGCAGCCTGCACCCCAAACCCCGCATCCTTGGCCTCACTCCAGAGCCTGCACCCCCAGCTGGAGACTTCAGCCACCCCCCCCCCCCCAGCCCTGAGCCCCCTCCCATACTCCGAATCCTTCGGCCCCACCCCCACATGAATTTTGTTATGTACCGTACACCAATATGGAGGGGAGGTGTGACACATCACCTCCATATTGGTGTACATAACAAAATTCATTCCGCACATGGGTAGGAAAAATTAGAGGGAACACTGCCTTCCAGCCCGCCATGCTCTAACCCGCTAGGCCCCACTTGCCTCCCAGAGCCAGGGATAGAACCCAGGAGTCCTGGCTCCCAGCCCCCCCTGCTCTAACCCACTAGACCCCAACCTAGGAGTCAGCCAGTGTGTTTGTGGAGGGGGGGGGTCTAACAGCAGCCTCTCCTCCCCCATGGGCTGGTGCAGGGACTCACGTGCTCCAGGAGTAATGGGTGGGTTTGGGGTTCCCTTTGGCCGCGCATCTCAGCACGGCCTCACTCCGGCTCACGTACCAGTTGTCATCATAGCCATCGATAGTGACTTGGGGGGGGTCTGTGGAGAGAGCAGAGGAGTTGGTCAGACTCTGCCGGCTGCCTTTGGGGCCCGAGCTATCCCTGCCCCACAGCCGTGGAGAGAACCCAGGAGTCCCGGCTCCCAGCCCCTGCCCCCCCTCTAACCCACTAGACCCCACTCCCCCACCAGGGACAGGGAGAGAACCCAGGAGTCCTGGCTCCCAGCCCTCCCGCTCTAACCCACCAGCCCGCACTCCCCTCCCAGAGCGGCGGATGAGATCCATGAGCCCCTGCCCCGTCACTCACACAGCACGGACAGCACGACCGGGATGTTCTGCGGCGCAGCCAGTGTCCTCTGGCTGATGACGCAGGTGATTTGCTGCTGGTCTGCTGCCGCCATGGGCACCATGTTGAACTGGCTGGTGACGGTGATGGTGCCGTCTCCGTTGGTCACCTCGGAGGCATTGAAGTTGCCGGGGAGGGTGGAGAGCCACTTGATCTGGGCAGGGGGTTTGCCGTTGGCTGAGGTGCAGACGGCCACCGGGATCGTGGTGTTACCCGCCACCACCTTCCGTGACTCCGCCGTGTTGGTGGGCCTGGCTGGGGGGACCAGAGTGCAGGGTTAGCTAGTGGTGTTCCCCAGGCTCCTCCAGCCAAGGTCAGGGGCCCCATCGTACCGGGCGCTGCACAGAGATTGGACTTGGCCAAGCTCCGTGGGAGCAGAACCAGGAGTCCTGAGTCCCAGCCCCCCGGACCCTCCTAGCCAAGATCCCGTCCCTGAAAATCCCTTTCCCAGCAGCTGCCCACCGAGAGCGTCTTGGTAGCCATGCTTTATGATGCTTTCCCCATCGTTAATTAAAGCAATTAGCACAGGCAGTTCTGCCCATGTCAGACACAGGTATGAGGAACCCCGAGGCACCGATTTCACCACTTCCCCTGCCTTGGCAGCGGCGCAGGCTGCATCTGATCCCAGGGGTGTCCTCACAGACCATTCTCTGAGAAGATGGGACCCACAGGCCAAACCATCAGCCCCATACGCCCTTCCCCAGATCAGAGCCAGCGGCCCCTAGAGGGGAAGCCCTGTATCTCATTCCCCCACCCCCTGCCCTGGGGTGGGATTGGCACACCCTAGAGGGAAAGGCCCCATGTGCCATTGCCCCCCCCAACCAGTTCCCCACCTTGGGAGCCCCCAGGGACAAACCCTGTGCACCCCTCACCCAGGATGCTGAGCGTGGTGACCCCATCCTCGTTGCCATGAGGGTAGGTGGCGAATTCACAGACGTAGGTGCCCTCGTCACTCATGCGCAAGGGCTGGATGATCAGCGTGGCATCCTGCAGGGAGACGTTCAGAAACCGGATCCTGCCGCTGTTGTCCAAGGGGAAGTTGGGCTTGTGGTCTGGGAGATAGACAGCCACGTTCTGCTTCTTGCCCCCCATCTCCTTCATCCAGGTAACCTGGCTGACTTTGATGTCGGGGCTGGTGGCGGGGAAGAGGCATTGCAGCATGGCCTCATCACCCACGTAGCCCGTGACCTCATTCCGGACCTTCACCCGCTGCGTCAGCACCACTGTGTGGGGAGAGACAGAGCCAGTTAGCAGGGGCGGGAGGGAATGGCCTACTCCAGCCGCTAGACCCAACGCCGCTCCCAGAGTTGGGATGAAACCCAGGAGTCTGCTCTTCCAGACCCTCCTGATTTGACCCACTGGACCCCACTCCTCTCCCAGCCCCCCTGCTCTAACCCACCAGACCCCATTCCTCTCACAGAGCCAGAATAGAACCCAGGAGCCCCCCTGCTCTGACCACTAAACCCCACTCCCCGCTCAGAGCCAGGAAGAGAACCCAGCCCCCCGGCTCTAACCACTAGACCCCAAGTCCTTCCCAGAGCCAGGACAGACCCAGATGTCCTGATTCACAGCCTAGAGAGAGACTCAGCTGGTTAGTGATTGGGGGGGGGAAGAACAAGAGAGACCCCATGAGTATCCCTGCAGCCCAGAGCTGGCCAGCTCCTCACTGGGGACGCCCCTCTGGCAGGGAGATGTGGAAGTCTGGGAGCCACAAACCCAGGGAGTTACTGGTGGGTTTGGAGGGATAATTCCGATAGGAGCCATTTAAGTTGCAGGTGTTATTCTGAGGTCTGACTAGACGATCTAATGGTCCCTCCGCCTATGGGCCTGCTTTACTTGCCCGCCAGGGATCCTTCTACCCACAGATCCAGAGCGATTCAGGTCAGAAGGGACCGTTCGGTCTTGCAGTCTGACTTGCTGTACATCACAGGCCAGGGAACCCGCATCTCAGTGATAACCCACTGCTTCCCATGGGAGTCCCTCCCAATCCACTCAGAACTGGTGCCTTGTTTCCAATTGCACCGTGTCTGGCTTTACCATCCAGTCACTGGCTCCTGTTCTGCTTCTCCACTAGGCTCAGAGAGTCTTTCAGTGCCTGGGACAGTCACCTCCCCAGGGGCGTTGGAGCAGTGTGTATAGGGGGGTGCCAAGAGCCACTGAACCAAACTGTAAACTCTGCGTATGATAGAAACCTCTTCGACCCCCCGACCCCTACACCTCGTGACCCTTGTGGGACGCTAGCCAGACCGAGCACGCTCAGTCTCACTCCAAGGCATCTTCTCCAGCCCTCAGATAATTTCTGCAGCTCTTCTCTGCCCCCGGGTTTAACTCAATGGGTTTGGGGCACGCAAACGCTCCTGTTCCCGGGTCGTTTGCCCAAGTAACGATGCCTGGGCAAGGGCTGCACAGGGAACTGCACCGATAGAACTGAACGCGGCAGCTTTGTAAACGGTACAACTGCATGCTTAGACCTAAGCCTGCCTCCAGCCAACCCGGAGTGTCCACAGGGCCATTTACACCAGTTACCTGAATCCATTTAAACCCAGATCTTAAACAGGTGCAGCTCTGCATATAGACAAAGCCAAGGGACAACTGGGGCCAGTTCAGAAAAGGGAAAAGCTAGGCTGCATACCATGGGAAAATATCACGACAGAGAGATGGATCAGGCTGGGGAATTGTCTCCCCAAAGGAAGAGCTGGGAGCCCCAACATTGGGCCAGGGGTCCCTGTATAAATAGCCCCACTCCCCACCCTGTCAGGGATGCGATGGGGAGCTGGACTCTCTGTGTTTCGCAAGCCCAGCGCACCAGGAGCTGCACCAGAGGAAGATCTCTTCTGACGTGCTGCCATGAATGAATAAAGGAGCAAGCGTGCAGTTTAAAGTGCTGTCACCCTTCCGCACCCCGATCCAGAGTGAGGGAGAATCGAGCAGAGGGCAGGGGCCGCCAGCAGTGGGACATGGGAAAATTTTAGCCCAGCCAGCTGAGCGCTGCTACAGGTGCTGATCAAATGCAGTCCATTTAACAGGCTCCCCCACACCCGATTGGTTCATCCCACTAACTTGGGAGAGCAGCGCTGCTCTCCCAAGGAGACCCATGCAGGGTCTGGGAGCCTCCCTCGGCCGTCTGTCTGTCCAACGTGCCGTTGTATTCCAACACAGACAGACACAAGTTCTATCCACACCCCCACCCCTGCATGCACAGATACACACCTGTCCAACCCTCTCACACAAAGGCTTCCTCCTCTCCCTGGACAGTCACTAATCTGAGATTTTCGTGACTCAAGGCCACAAAAAAAACACTGTTTTTGTTTCTTAAACTCTTCTCCCCTGCCCCAATTCGGCTCGTTTTGCCTTCTGCTTTCTGAGCTGTTTTCTTGTCTCCTGACACACACCCTTCCCCCCCCCCTCCCCCTCCAGCCAGGAGAGCCAGAATGGACTTTTTCCAAACACAAGCGGTGAGTCTCAAATAAATCACATGACCCTGGGAGCTGGATCTTTATGAAGAAACACCAGAATCCACAAGAGTCGTGATAACAGCACAAGTCAGCCACAGTGCTGGATCTCCCCCCCAGTGTGCATCTCCACACCCCACATGTGCATCTCTATGCAGACATCCCTGCTCCCCCCGTACCTGCACGGCTGTATCCATACAGACTGTGTGTTTCCACACACAGGCGGGCGGGCTGAGGCACAGTGCGTTTTCAGGCTGCTAAAGCGGGTCCGGCTCGGACTTCGCTGTCTGAGCCACTTCCATTGATTCAGCTTCGCCCTCACATGCCCAAGACATTGCCCTGATTTCATGAGCCCCCAGCCAGGAGGCCGCGCTGCAGATCGGGAGCCGCCTGCTTCCAGTGAAGCAGGTAAGAGCCTTGGGTCTGAGGTCAGAGGGCCCAGACACAGATTAGCCCCAAAGGCCCCCAGCTCCAGCGGTACCAGCCCCTGTGCCAGTCCTGACGCCCGTTCCCAGTGCAGACAGCAGTACGGGGCCTGCCAGCCACCACCTCCCTTACACGCACCCTGTCCCAGACCACTGCAAGACTTCGAATACCCCATGGATAGGAAAGGCCTCACTCCCTGAGCCAGCCAGTCCCATTCCCCGCCCCCACCCGGCTGCTGCTCCCAGATGGGGATTCCCCCTTGATATGACACACACACACAGCCCCACTCATCCTTTGAGAGATCACATGGCTCCCACCCCAACCTGGCTCACGGGAACTGACCAACATCTTGTACTACAGCCCTGTGCCAGTCCCAGGCCTGGTGCCGTCAGTTCCTGCTGGCCCCGGGGTGTGTGTGGGGGGGGAAACAAACTGCTAATAAATGCTTCATATCTCAGAAAACCTGTTACTCACCAGACACAGCTGGTAAATGACTCACCACCATCACATAGTGAGTTGGCAGCAAAGCTACGAATGGAACCCAGGAGTCCTGGCTCCCAGCCCCCTGCTCTAACCACTAGACACCACCCCCCTCCCAGAGCCAGGGACAGAACCCAGGAGTCCTGGCTCCCAGTCCAGCCCCTTAACGACTGGCCCATTCTCCTCCTCCAGCAGAGCTGTGAGCCTGTGTCCATCCAGGCTGGGAGCACTCAGAGCGTGGTATCTGGGCAGGGATTTGGGGGACATGGATGCCAATCCAACACACACACACACACACACACACACACACACCCCTGCTGCAGAGGTGAGGACAGCAGACGGCTCGGGGCGATGCAGCCCAGTTCTCGCAGCATTTCCAGGCTGCTGGGTAAGGTGCCAGCTCCTCTCCTTCACAGACAGTAACCTATTGTCCCTGCCACAGCTTTCTTCCTGTTTGGCTGGGAGGACATGGGCCACTTTGTTTCCACGCGCACACACACACAGATACACACACCCTCCACCCAGACAATGCTGAAAAGGGAAAGCAACCTGCCTGGGTCAGCAGGGAGTAAAGGACAGAGAGATCGGAGCTGGGGAAGCTCCCACTCCCTGAACAGGGATGGGGAAAGAATTGGTCATACTTTAATCACTGTGGCTGGCCTGACTCAGCACACTACAGCCTGGATAGAACCCAGGAGTCCTGGCTCCCAGCCCCCCCAGCTCTAACCACTAGACCCCACTCTCCTCCCAGCATCCCTCTCTCAGGCTGGCTGTGGGATCCACTCAAGGCTCCCTCCCTCTGCTAGCTCTGCCGAACCATAACCTTTTGGGCTGCAATTTCCCCTCTTCAGCCCCTTCAAAGAAAACCTGCGTTGTGGGCTGGGGCTCAGGACACCTGGGTTCACTTCCCAGCCCTGCTGTTAGCTCTCCGTGTGACCAGGGCCAGTTCCTGCGTCTCCCAGAACCTCACTTCCCAGATGTAACGTGGGGAGATGATTCTGCCTTGGGCCACTTTAGACTGCGAGCATTTGGGGCCAAGGATTGCGCCTAGCTATGTGTCTGCCCAGCACCGAGCCTCACTGGGGGGCCCTTCCGATCTCTGCCAAGGGGGGGGGCAGCACCAGGCACAAGGGGGGACCCCCCAACCTCAGCCTGGGGGGCCAACACCCAGCACAATAGGGGTCCCCGATCTCTGTTTGGGGGACTGAACAGCATCCGGCACAATGGGGGGGACCCATTTCGATCTCGGCCGGTGGGAGCCTATACAGCGCCCAACACGACTGGCACCCCCCTCCCCCACCAGAATCATGCCCAGTCCCTCCACTGCATTTCGGCTGGGAGGGCGAGGTCTGTGCAGCACCCGGCGTGACGGGGGAGTGGGGCCCCTTAGCCCTGTGGAACAAACAAACCCTAATTGCACCATCTCTGTGCTCCATTTAGATCAGTTTGAGAAACGAGAGAGGAAAAAGGCTCCAGGCAGATTTTTTGCCTGATGATTTTGCTGCAGAAGAAAAGGCTTTTTTTGTTCCCAGTCAGCTAAGGGATCTTTGCAAGAGAGAAAGAGGCACACAAAGGACAGACGGCCAGTGGGACAGACACACAGACAGTTTCACTTTTTAAAAATCGCCATAGCTGCTGAGGGACGAGCCTGGCAAACACCCCCACCCCCAAGCCCCTCTCCGCTCCGCCCCAGCTTTCAGAGCCCTCTCTTAGGCTTCGTCCCTCTGTAGGACGATTATCCCAGTGAGCCGGGCACACAGACCCCCTGCCCGTAATGGGAAGCGACAGAGCCATCTCGAGCTGCGCGCCACAGTCAGTCTAATTCTAAGAGCGTGAATGAAGCGGCCCCTAATTTAATAAGAAACCAGATCGAGCGTGAGGCGGGAGCATTAAAAATTCAGTTTTACATGAGGGGAAAAACAAAAACCTGAAACCGAAAAGGAGGCGGCGGAGGGTAATTGCAGAGCTGCATTATATCCTCCACTGCTCGGGGAAGCTCCCAGAGACCCCGACTGAGCTGAGATCAACCTGGACTTAGTAGGGGCTTGGTTAACCCCTTTTTCCTGGCTTTATAATTACAGTCTCTAACCCAAATCTCCCTCTCTCTTCCCTTCTCAAATCTACATTGCTAAATAGCACTGTTGTGTTGCTGTTAAATGGTCCCCCAGAGATGCATCTCAGAGCCAGGCAAGAGAGCCCTGTATAAACAGCCCCCATGCCCCACCCCAGAAGCAGCCGCAACTCAGCACAGCAGGTACATGGTAAAGGCAAGCAGCTGGTATTGCCAGCCACGCCCACGCCCCCAAACTGTGGTGGCAAGAGGCACCTGTTCCTCATCAGGAACATTTGGGGAGGGTGTAGGGAAGGGGAAGCGAACAGAGAAGGGGGACCAGGACTGTCTCTGATTTTCCCTCTCCCTGCAGGAACAGGGCCTCCAGCTGAGTCAACAGGATCAGACAGCAGCAGCCGGGCTGCAAATGCACAAGCGGAAGCCATCGCGATTCCCCCAGCAGCTGCATGCCCCCCATAAGATTCCCACCGCAGTGGGCGAGCCAGGGAGGGGGCTAGCGGCACCCCTGCCACCCTCCCATGCTGCTGCAGAGCTCTGTGGACAATGCTGGCTCCACACCGCAGCACAGGGACAGGGGAGGGCTCACTACAGCTCGGGCAGCAGGAAGGGGCAGGTTACATATAAAAGGCCCCTTCCCACTGGGCAGTTCAGGCACCAGGTGCCCGTCTTGGCCGACCAGGGGGACTGACAAGGCCCTGAAGTGCTGGGTGCTCGAGTGTGAAGCAGGGGCGTGGGGTGGGACAGCAGCCAGATGGAAACAGGCATTGGGAAGAGAGGATGACAAGAGACACCCATGCACATAGATGGGGGAGGCGGCACTCCAGCCATTGTTAGGGGGCTGGGAGCCAGGACTCCTGGGTTCTACCTCCACCTCTGGGAGGGGAGTGGGGTCTAGTGGTTGGACCAAGGGGGCTGGGAGCCAGGACTCCTGGGTTCTATCCCGGCTCTGGGAGGAGCAGGGGTCCAATAGCTCTAGCTACAAGAATGGATGGGGGCCCACTGTTAACTAGTTTGCCCTCCTGGCCGGCCTCACACGGCAGGTCAGACGAGATATTCACAACAGTCCCTTCTGGCTTGGACGATCTATGAATAACCCAGGCCAGGGAACAACACACAGCGACTCATCCTCTGCAGCCGAGCGTTAACACAGGGGTGACACTAACGCGCACTGAGGCCCTCAGGTCTGCGGGGCAGGGACTGTCTCATCCTGTATCTCTCCCCCCAGATGCAGCCTCTCGGCACTACTGCAAAGGGTGAGCAGCCCGCACAGGAAACAGCAGCGAGAGGGGCCCCGACACAGGAGTCCTTCACATTCCCAGCTCTGCTATGATGCAGGGAACCAAACACGAGACTTGCAGCGTCCGTGGGCTGGCAGGAGGCAGGTCCCAGTTCCCTGGCCACCAACCATCTCAAGGGGGTGATCTCCGATCCGGGATGAGGGCAGGGAGTCACCCCGAAGGGCTCTGGGGGACCTGAGCGCATTCCCCTTCCTCGACTGCGCTCAGATGACCTTTAGACTGGTCTGTGCAATGCCTAGACAATGGGCGCCGGGCATGCCCCTCGCAGCCACGACTATACAAAGGAGACACTAATCCTTAATGAATACAGACTTAATGCCAGCTATCCATAGGGATCGGTCCTGGGTCCGGTTCTGCTCAATATTCTTCCTCAATCATTTAGATAATGGCACAGAGAGTACAGTACACTTACAAAGTATGTGGACGATACCAAGCTGGGACGGGTTGCAAGTGCTTTGGAGGATAGGATGAAAATTCAAAATGATCTGGACGAACCAGAGAAATGGTCTGAAGTAAATAGGATGAAATTCAATAAGGACAAATGCAAAGTACTCCACTTAGGAAGGAACAACCAGTTGCATACACAATAAATGGGAAATGACTGCCCAGGAAGGAGTACTGCAGAAAGGGATCTTGGGGTTATAGTGGATCACAAGCTAAATACGAGTAAACCATGTAACAGTTGCATAAAAAGCAAACATCATTCTGGGATTTCTTAGCAGGAGTGTTGTAAACAAGACACGAGAAGTAATTCTTCCGCTCTACTCCGTGCTGATTAGGCCTCAACTGGAGTATCGTGTCCAGTTCTGGGCCCCACATTTCAGGAAAGATGTGGACAAATTGGAGAAAGTCCAGAGAAGAGGAACAAAAATGATTAAAGGTCTAGAAAACATGACCTATGACTTAAGATGGAAAAAATTAGTTTTGTTTGGTCTGGAGAAGAGAAGCCTGAGAGGGGACAGGATAACGGTTCTCAAGTACATAAAAGACTGTTACAAGGAGGAGGGAGAAAAGATATTCTCCATAACCTCTCAGGATAGGACAAGAACCAAAGGACTTGCAGCAAGGGAGGTTTAGGTTGGACATTAGAAAAAACTTCCTAACTGTCAGGGTGGTGAAGCACTGGAATAAATGGCCTAGGGAGGTTGTGGAATCTCCATCATTGGAGGTTTTTAAGAGCAGGTTAGACAAACACCTGTCAGGGATGGTCTGGGTAATACCTCATCCTGCCTTGAATGCAGGGGACTGGACTGGAGGACCTCGAAGTCCCTTCCAGTCCTACAACTCTATGATTAGCTACAGCATCGCGCCGGCAGCTCATGCCCAGATGTATCCTGGAAAGGTTTCAAGGGTCAAGCCGCCAGCCTGAGCCACATTCTTTACATCCAACAGGTGGGGAAACCACGCGAGGCAGCAACTGTCATTTGTATAGATTTTGAGGCCAGAGGGGCCATTCCCCATCCCCGGAGGGGACATCGCAGGCCAGTGAGTTTCACCCAATGACCCTGCACTGAGACCAATAACCGCATTTGGCGAAAGCCCCTTCCAGAAAGGCCCCGTTCTGGGTCCGAGATGGAGCCACGGCCCTCGGGAGTTTGTTCCCCGAGTGACTCCCCCTCAATGTCAGACTGGTGCCTCCTGTCTCAGCTGGGATTTGTCTGGCTGCAGCTGCCAGCCACTGGCTCCTCTGCCTTTCTTTGCTAGCGCAGAGGCTTCAGCTCGCAGGATTTCTCCCCGGGACGGTGCTCAGACCCCATAACCACGTCAGCTCTCAACCGGCATCTGAGACGCTCAGGAGATTGGGCTGCGTCCATCTCTCCCCATCAGACCTTTTTCTCCAGCCATAGATCGTTTCTGGGGCTCTTCTCTGTCCCCTCTTCAGCTTTTCCACATGCGTCCCCAGAACAGGACGCAGGATTCCAGGAGCCCTCTCACCAAGACAGAGGTAAAATCGCCTCCCTGCTCCTCCTCTCAGCTCCCCTATTTATACACCTGAGGATTGTGACTTGCCCATGGCCACCCAGTGGCCCAAAGCTGGGAAAGAAACCAGGAGTCCTGGCTCCTGACTCTCCCTCCCCTAACCGCTAGACCTAGGGCGATCAGCTGTCCCGATTTTATAGGGACAGTCCCGATATTCTGGGCTTTGTCTTATATAGGCACCTATTACCTGCCACCCCCGTCCCAATTTTTCACACTTGCTGTCTGGTCACCCTAACTAGACCCCACTCCGCTCCCAGAGCTGGGAGAGAACCCAGCTGAACCCAGCGTCTGAACCATAAAGGCCACCCAGTCCTGCGCGATTGGCTGGAGCAGAGGCTGCAGCCCTGGGGAATCCGGGGAGGGGACGGGGGGGGGGGTCCCAGGCCAATCGATTCGGCTTAATAAAATATAACCCACAAGATGCAGCAAGCGGCCCCTGGGGCAGGGGGGGAGTTGGATTCTTCCTGGTTTTTTAAATACATGCAAATGATGGGGGAGGGGAGAAGTAGGTCACCCACCAGGAAGCTGCCTGCATGGGGAGGGTGGAGCAGTGCAGCGGGGCAGAGGGAAGTGCTGTTTGATGTAGTCGCAGCAGGCAGACAAAGGGTTTCAATGGAGCGGGGGCTGGCAGCAGCGACATCCATTCACCTAATTGCCTGGTGCCAGACTGCGGACAGGGTGGGGGAGAGAACTAACCTGCTGGAAGGCAGACCAGAGGTTGCGGGCAGGTGGTAGGCTGGGAGAAGGCGGAGCTGCCCGCAGGTCAGCAGGGGGACAGAGGAGCCCTTGAGAGAACAGGAGTACTTGTGGCACCTTAGAGACTAACAAATTTATTAGAGCATAAGCTTTCGTGGGCTACAACCCACTTCTTCGGATGCATATACCCTTGAGAGAGTAACGGAAGGGGGGGGCTCCCTGCAATCTCCCCACGACTGCACCCACCACCCTGGCAGACCTGTCCCTGCTCCCTGAGTCCCTTCCCTGGGAAGCCAGTCACAGCCCTGCCACGTCAAGGCCAGCACTGAAGGATCAATGAGACGCAACTCTGCACTTCAGAGAGGCAGGTGCCCAATGACAAGGGGGAAGGGTATCCCCATTTTACAGACAGGAAACCGAGGGACAAGCAGGAAGGACACTTGGCTAACCTTACAGTGCCAGAGCTGGGGAGAGAACCCAGGAGTCCTGGCTCCCAGACCCCCTGCTCTAACCCACCAGCCCCCACTGCCTCCCAGAGCTGGGGAGAGAACCCAGGAGTCCTGGCTCCCAGACCCCCTGCTCTAACCCACCAGCCCCCACTGCCCTCCCAGAGCCAGGGAGAGAACCCAGGCGTCCTGGCTCAGGACTGTAGCTGCAGAGGACAGAGCAGTCTCTCCAGCATTATGCAGCCATGTCCCTTGCCTTGCCACTGCAGCGAGCCCCCATCTCTGTCCAAGAGTCACTTCCAGGAAGGCAGCATCGCAGCTGAGGCGCGGGGTGGGGGTTGCACGTCCGCCAGGATTACGCTCCTTGTCCCGCAGGGCCCAGGGGGACCACGCAGTTCAGGGAGATCTCAACAAGCAGAGACAGTGCTTCACAGCTCATCTCTTCAGTTCATTATCGAGGAGCCCGCTCCTTCTCCCTCCCCCACACCAGGACCTGTACGCCTGCCACTGCCAGACACAGCAAACAGAGCTACAACACAACCCCCGCTCTAAACTCCAACCCATTGAGAGAAGCCAGGAGTCCGGGCTCCCAGCCCCCCTGCTCTAACCCACCAGACCCTACTCCCCTCCCAGAGCTGGGATAGAACCCAGGCGTCCTGGCTCCCAGACCCCCCTGCTCTAACCCACCAGACCCCACTCCCCTCCCAGAGCTGGGAGAGAACCCAGGAGTCCAGGCTCCCAGCCCCCATTCCCTACTAATGCAGGTGGTGGGCATGCTGTCCCCTGGCCAGGGTATCTCAGGAATGTTGGTGCATTGGAGACAAAGGCAGGGCGGAGCTGGGATTAGGGCTGGAACAAGGAGGTGGGGGAGTGGCTGCTGAAAGGCAGAGGGTGGGAGGGGGTGCAGGGGCAGGGGTGTGCACTGCGGAACTACGGAGTGGGCTGTACCCAGGGATGGACAGTACTGGGATGCAGCTGCTCCCTGCAGCCTCTCCCACTCCCTTGGGCCAGTGCAAACAAAGTCAATGGGCTTTGCATTGGCTGCTTGTCCCAATGCAGCAGGGCCCCAGCGCAAATGGGGCCAGTGCAGGCAACATCTCTGCCCTGCAACCTCCCCAGCCTCCAGCAGCGTCCCTGGCACCAGTGGTCTCTTTGGTGTCTGGCTTCTAACTATTGGTACAGTCTGGGCCGTGAAATACCACCTCTGTCACCAGCCAGCCACTGCCTCTTCCTGGGCCGCCGATCCCACGGGCAGCGAGGGGAGGGCGATCCCCTCTGGCTATTCAGACTGCGCTCTTTGGGTAGAGACCACCCCCGGGACCCCTGCAGCACCCGGCACAATGGGGGTGGACAGGTGCTGTCACAATACAAATGACGCCAGGCTCACCGGCTCTGCCCGTAGGCGAGGTGCCAAGCCTGGGGTCTAGTCTCAGCTCCTCGTATAAGTCACTGAATCTCCCCGTGCCTCTGTTTCCCCATCTGTGGATTGGGACAGTTCCCAACCTCACAGGGGTGCAGGGAGGCCAGCCAAGTCCACGGAGCTTTGCAAGCGCCTGGAGGCTCCAGGCTCAAATCCCGCCCAGTGGACAGGACCTCCGGGATTCACTCCAACTCAACATGCTGGTGTGCAGCAGCTACGACACAGACCCTTCTACGGCCCGGCTGCGGCGTCAGCAGGGAGACCACGGCCTGAACATTGGCCCCATCACCCCAGGCAGAAGGGGGCAGAAGTGCAGCGCTGGGGGATTCTGACCCAGTCTGCACTGGGGGCGGGGGTGTCGACACGCCATTCCTGCCCCACTAGAGCCAGCTGCGAGTCTTGTCTTCTCCCATTGAAACGTGGTTTTTGCAAACCCAGCTTTGTCGAAAACAAGGAGCTGCCCAGTGCGATGTCTGGGTTTGACCAATTCCTCTCCACTTTTGACGAAAATAGATTGAAAAAAAACTGGTTTTGAGAAAGCCCCTTTCTCTTTAACCCTGCCCCAGAGCCCAGTCTCCATCCCTCCCAAACAGATTTAATTTTTCTGTCAAAACCCCAAACATTCTTCAGGGGAAACTTTCACAAGACATTTGGAGGGGGTTTATTTTTTAAATTTCCCAAGGAAAACAGCTACTTTTGGGACAGGCTCTAGTGTTTGCACCAGTGCATACAGAAACCCCCCCCCCCCCAAACAGAGGGGGTGGAGGGGTGTGATTCATGGAGCAGGATGAATGCTGTCACAGGAGCCCAGAGGGGCAGTCCAGGGGCTTTTCATGAGCTCCAATTCCCTGAGCGTCCAGGGGTTTCCCACGGCCACATGGCCTGCAGGACAGGAAGGGGTTAATGCTCCCAGGCTGGGCCCTGAGCCTGCCTTTCTCATGCTAATGCCGGGCCTGCATGTCTGGCTCAGGCAGGGTGTGCTGGGCTCAGGGGGAGGGGAGTGGGGCTGCTGGGTTTTCAATGACCAAGGCAACACGGCTGCTACTCTGAAACAAGGCACCTGAGGTTTCCAGGGACCAGACTGGGGCTGGGCAGAGCCCTGGGTTAAAAAGGACAAGCTGGCACGCAGGGCTCAGCGTGGCTCGGGTTTGGCCCAACTGCCCCCGTCATGGTACCAAACCCGTGCTGCAACCGAGCCCAGCAGGTCAAAAGCCCAGACCAGCAGTGGGGCCCAGCCCTGTGGGCCACTGGAGCAGCTGCTGCCTGGTGGGTGTAGTGGGTGGGTGGGGACTTACTCTCCGCCCCCCTCCCCCACCTGACTGTCCTCCTTTTCCAGCTCTCCCCTCCACACAAGGGCCGTGTTTCCCTCCCCAGCGGGACGGGGGCCTTCATGGGACACCAAACTCCAAAAGAGAGCGCAGCAAGAGAAGTTTGGGAACCTGTGGGCTAGAGCGCACGGGGACCCCCTGGAGCAGGCAGACCTGCACTTCCTAGACACAAGGCGCCCCCCCCCGCACACCCGGTGCCCAATACAAACAGTACACACCCTACATTCCTACACACCCTCCTCCAGACACAACCTGTATCCCTACAGCACAGCTGTACACACAGTGACTGGGAGTCGCCGGTAGGACCTGTGCCCACAGACACCGCACGCACCCTGCCTTCCTCTCAGCAGGATATTTTACATCTACAGCACCTGGGTGTATTGCAAAAGCCCCCCACCCTCCTGCAGAACTGCCCTGTGCAGAGGGTATGCCCAGTGTCCCTAGACAGCACCCGTACCGGCCCTCAACCCAGCAGCCTGTCACCAGACCCGGGAGACAGGCAGCCAGCTGGCAGAGGGTCAGTCCAGGGTAGGGTGTGCCCGGCTGTCACCGGCCAAGGGGCCCTCTCTCTGCTAGACCTGCCTCAGGCCAATAGTCACACGGGACTGAAGCGGAGCGCATGCAGGTGCTGCAGAAAGGAGCCACGTGCACGTAGGGTCCATTTTAACATCCCCTGTACACACAGGGGCAGGCAGCGCGATGGGGACATGACACAATTCAGCCCCCGAGTCCGTTACATTTGGCTTCCCCTCCCTCCCTTTCAGCGATTGAAGTCATTTCCAGCAGCAGTGAGGGACATACCGATGCCAGGACCCGCATGTCTCTCGCAAGAATAGCTGGGGTGCTCGGGGCGGCCAAGCGGGGTCAGACCAATGCGTAGGTGCTGGATCTGGGGGTGCTGGAAAACAGGAGTTTTCATTCCACAAAGCCAGGCTGGGCAGGGATGGTGTCTCTAACCTCTGTTTGCCAGAAGCTGGGAATGGGCGACAGGGAAGGGATCACTTGATGATTCCCTGTTCTGTTCATTCCCTCTGGGGCACCTGGCACTGGCCACTGTCAGAAGACAGGACACTGGGCTAGATGGACTTTTGGTCTGACCCAGTACAGCGGTTCTTATGTTCTAAAGCATTTTCCAACCAAGCTAAGATTCCAGTTTCCTGGGGTGTATGGTGGTGGGGTTGTTTTGCTGTTTTCCCTCCAGGTCAACCCAGAAAAATCCAAAACAAAATGCAAATTTTCAATCCATTTTGTCAAAAACCCACAAAGAAAATGAAATTTTCCCAGGAGTTCCCGTTTCCCTTGAAAAGCCGGGGGGGCTGTTTAGACTAAGAAAAAACGACTTCAGAGGCAAGATTTGTTTCTAGCTAAAATGGCAGAGCAGCCCTATAGGAAATAAGGACAGGGCTGCGCTATGCCATTATATGGCCTCCTTTGCTGTCCTAGCCGAGCTTCTCATATGTTTATCCCCCACGCCCCGTGAGCTGGGGAAAAGAGCACGTCCCCATATTACAGGGGGGGAACCGAGACACGGGCGTGGGGTGCGTCTACACAGCAATTGGGTGTGACTTCAGCACACACAGGCAGAGCTTTCGTTGAGCGAGCGGCAGCGTGGGCTGGACCAGGCCAGTGACCCCTTCGCATCCGTGAGTGGCACAGCTGTGCTGGCCGAAGTCTGTGGTGTGCACACACACGCACACACCTGGTCTCCACTAGAAACCAGTGGTACAATAGGGCCCTTGGGATCAACTGGTCTGACCTCCTGGACGACACAGGCCAAAGACCTGCCCCACAATAATTCCGATTGAAGTACAGTCATTTTTTAATCCCATCTAGATTTAAAAATCACCACCTTGATTTAAAACCCCACCACACTCCTTGGTGAATTGCTCCAGGCAATGGTTAGTCCCCTTCCCCCCAGCGAACAGGTTCACCTTATTTCCAGTCTGAATAGTTGCACCGGGGTAAGGCCTAGCAGGGACACAGACCAGGATAAAGGTGCCACCCACAGAGCTCCTGCTTCGCAGAACAGGAAGTGCTGATACCACGTATAACAGAACTCCCAGGTCCTGTTTACGCAGCTGCAGGCTCTGGAGGGGTGGGGCACCGGTTCTGGGGTCCTAGACAGCTGGACTGCAGGGTCCCTTGGCCAGCAGAACAGGGATCAGGCTCTACCCAGAATGTGGGACCCACTCAGAACGGATGGGGGCCTACCCAGGGCAGGACTGGGCCAAGGAATTGCCAATCCTGGTTGCCACGTTAGCTAGACCAGTTTAGTGACAGAGGCAAAACCTTCTAGTATGGACAAGGCCTATGTCACAGGGGGCAGAACAACCGACCCCAGGTGTCCCACTACAAGCTAGAGCATGGGGGAGGGGTCGGTGTCAGGTTTAGGGGCCTTCTGCCAGCCTAGTGTTTACACGGAGATGAAAGCAGAGTGAGTTTAGCGGAGTCACTCCCTGTTGGCCAGTTTCGGTTCCAGGTAGTTCACTTTTCCCTAGATCCACAGTTTCTGCGATACCTTTTTTCTCTTGCGCCAACGCCCCGGGCTGGCCTGGGATCCGGTGACTTCACACAGCTGTTCTCACAGGACCCACCCCCCAGAGCCAAGGCGGAGCCGGCCCCTGCGCCATCAGCCGCTGTCCTGCCCCTATGGCCTGGTTCGGGGCTGTGAGTAAAGCACTTCACAGGGGAGGGAGGCGGGACGCGATATCCCAGCAACCACACAACAGCCAGGGTCTGGGACAGACACAAGCACCCTCACCCCATCCCCCAGCAGCTACGCACCCCGGGACAATGGGGGGGGGGGCAGGTCCCCACCCCCATGCTCCAGTGTGAGGAGCTGCCAGCGTAAATGAGGTTTCCCCCTTTCGGGCTGAAATTCCCCACATTCCTTAGGGCGGAAGGGGAATAATAGGCACTGCCCCCCCCCCCACACACACACACTTCAGTTGAGCAGAGTCCGAAGGCTACGCCGCCCCCCCCCGGGCACCCAGCCAGAGAAACAGGTTCCCTGAACCTCGCCATCTTGGGAACAGAGAAAGTTTATCGGGGGGGGGGGGGGGGAGAAGCAGGAGAGGGCAGAGGCCAAGGGCCGGGGTTGGGGGCAGGGCCGAGGGGGGCGCGGGACAGGAATGAGGCGTCAGAACTGGGGGGGGGGGCATAGCAAAGCCTGGAGTTGGAGTTGCAGGGACGGGACTGGGGCGAGTGGGGAGGGTCGGCGCAGGAGGGATCGGGGGATCTGGGGGTGCAGGAGGGATGGGGGCCGAGGGATGGGAGACGCAGGAGGGACCGGGGGTCTGGGGGGGGCGCAGGAGAGCGCGGGGGATCTGGGGAGCGGGGACGCAGGAGAGCGCGGGGGATCTGGGGGTGCAGGAGCGATGGAGGCCGAGGGTGGGAGACGCAGGAGGAACCGGGGGTCTGGGGGTGCAGGAGCGATGGGGGTCTGGGGAGGGGAGACGCAGGAGGGACCGGGGGGGACGCCTCCCCCCGCAGCCAGCCCTTACCGCTCAGCAGGCTCCAGAAGACGAGGCTGCGGGGCGCGCCCATGGGACGCAGGGGGGCCCCGCTGGGCTC
Source organism: Actinemys pallida (assembly GCA_023634205.1). Lineage (NCBI taxonomy): Eukaryota > Metazoa > Chordata > Testudines > Emydidae > Actinemys > Actinemys pallida. The sequence continues at coordinate 1,162,831 of JALMGD010000039.1, read as the reverse complement.
GAACTCGGCTCGCCCCTCCCGACCCCGGCTCGGTGTCCGGCCGCGTCCCTCTGTCCGGCCGGCGTCGCTGTGTCCGTCCTGCCCCGGTCTGCTCTGCGCCCTCCTGCCAGTGCCCAGCCCCGTCATGCGCCCGGCCCGGCCCCAGCGGTAGCCCCGCCCCACCCCGCCCCACCCCGCCGGCTCACCCCCCCCCCCGCCCACTCCCGCCCTCCCCGGCACCCCCCCCCGCGGCCGGCTCACCCCCCCCCCCCGCCCACCCACTCCCGCCCGGGCCGGCTCCCCCCCCAGCCGGCTCACACACACACCCCCGGCAACCCCCCGCCCGGGTCGGCTCATCCGCCCCCCGCACCCTCCCGCCCGGGCCGGCTCCCCCCCCGGCCGGCTCCCCTAGGCCTTAGGAACCGGGGCGCAGTTCCCCCTCCCCCCACGCCCGGCACTCAGCGGCTCAGCCCCTCCCCCTGTCTCCCCCCAGCCCTCACGTGGGGATCCCCAGGCGGGGGACACCCCGGTGATCAGGCGCCTCCCTGCCCCTAAACCCCCCTCCACGGTCAGACCTGGACCCAAGGCCCCCGCGGCGGAATCGCGGCTCAGTGGCCGGTGCCAGACCCGCCTGCCGGCCCGGGGCACAGCCGGGGGTCCGCACCCCAGACCCCCGGCAGGGGCAGAGAACGGCCCCCCCAGGGTCTCAGGTGCAGCCGGGTCCTGCCCGCACTCCTCTCGCCCCCCCATGTGGCGTCAGGCAGGCCCAGGAGCCCCCTGCCGGCCGGGATAATTATCAGCAGGGACTAGCGTTTATAGATGGGGGGCTGGGTCCCCCAGGGCTCAGCCCCCCGCACCTGGGCTGTATCAGGCTAAGGGAGAGAACCCAGGAGTCCTGGCTCCCAGACATGCCCCCCTCAACCCTCCAGACCCCACTCCCCTCCCAGAGCCAGGGATAGAACCCAGGAGTCCTGGGGCCCGGGGAGTGGTGCCCACCCTAGCAGAGCCTGGGGGAGCCTGGCCTCTCCTTGCACAACCCACTGAATGCAGATTGGTTACCTTCCTTGGGAGATCTACACCCCAATATCCCAGACCCCCATCTGCCCCCTTGATCAGGTGCCTGCTGAGCCAGCAGCCGTCTCAGGGTGACTTCCCAATCCCCCATTCCTGCTAGGCAGTTAGGGAACAGGGGGGTGATAGAGGAAAGCCCCATGTCCCTGCCCCAGGGCCAGATCAGTCAGTGCTGCCTGGGGGAAAGGCCCCACCTGGGCTGGGACCCTGGATTGTACCTCCTCAGCAGAAAGGCTGCCCTAATGGTGCTGGCCCCAGGCTGGCACCCTGGATTCCTGAGTTCAATTCCCAGCTCTGCTGGTGACTCCCTGGGTGCCCTCAGGCCAGTTTCCTGCTCTCCCTGCCTCTGTTCCCAGATGGAGACTGATCCTGCCTTTGGCTTTTAGACTGTGAGCTCCTCAAGGCAGGGGCCATCTGACGGTGTGGGGACCTGCTCTCGGCTGGTCTGTGCAGCACCAAGCACCATGGGGACCCCCATCCTAGGGGCTCTGTGCAGCCCCCAGCACAAAGGGGGGCCAAACTCCAGGGGGTCTGTGCAATGATCAGCACAACACAAGCCCCTATCTCAGTCGGGGGGCAGCACACGCCCCCTTGTGGCACAAGGTGACCCTGCAGGGCCCCTGCAGTCAGTCCCCTCCCGCTTGTCCCACTAACTCCCTCACAGCCAGAAGCACTTGGGACAACGTCCCCCCTTCCTGGGGGCTGATTTGTTCTGTCAGTTCAGCCCAGCACGGCCTGGCTCAGGGCCGGCCCCCAACCCCCTTGGGCTGCTACTTCGCCCTGGTTCCCGGCTCCCTCTGCGCCAGGGAGCTCAGCCAGCCCCCGACCTCACTGGAGAGATTTTCCTACCGGCCTGGACTCACACCCCCACCCTGTGGTTCCAGGTCCCTGGGGCTGGGCATGATGCAGCCAGGTCCCTCCCCAGCTATCTGCCAGCGCTCAGCCCCCAGGAGGGGCCCAGGGCAGGGTTTGCGCATGTTCCACGGTGGCTCCTACCTGGCACCATTCCCCAGCTGAGCAGCTGCTCCCTTGAACACCTGCTGCTTAAAGGGGTGGCTGGCCCCAGGGGTCCCACCTCCTTAAAGGGGGCAGACCACCCTGTTAGCAAGTGTCTGTGCAGCCCCTAGCACAACAGGGGTCCCCCAATCTCAGTGGGGGTCTGTGCAGAGCCCAGCATGATGGCCCCCCATCTCATCTCATCTGTGGTCTGAGCAGCACCCGGCCTACCCCCACCAAGATCAAGGCCCCCATCATACTGGGCACTGCACAGAGATGGTGAGATGGTCCCTGCCCCACAGAGCTCAAAGGCAAGAACGTTTTCCCCCATGTTACTGCTGGGACCTGAGGCCGGGAGAGAGGCAGGGACTGGCCCATACCAGGAGTCATTGGCAGAGCTGGGAATTGAACCCAGGAGTCCTGAGCCCCTGCCCCATGTCCTAACCCCAGTTAAAGGAGCAGAGTTAGGGTTGGGGGTCACTGCAAGGCCCCTCGGGAGCCCACAGCCGGGGATGGGCAGGGTCAGAGACAACAGGCCAGGTTCCCACCTCAGCTACATTCCTGCCTTACTGGGCAGGGCACATTTATACAAATCGGATGATCACACTCAGTAGATTATGAGCTTTGTAATGATACCTTACAAGAGACCTTTTGCATGAAGCATATTCCAGTTACATTATATTCACTCATTAGCATATTTTTATAAAACCATATAGACTGCAATGTCACACCCTCCTCCTGAACTTACTGCCAGAGACTTGGACACTGACCATGGCAGAGGCAGTATACCTAAAATTCGTTTTTGGGCTCCCCATGGGGCAGACACTCCTGTGTCCCCCCCAAAAAGGGAAAGAGACCCTGATCCAGATGACCCCCCCTTTCACTCAGGTTGGGTTTGCTCCCAGCTAGAGTCCTTGGGGTTTGTTCCCACTGCAGCAGTCACCAGGACCCCAACTTCCAGCTCCAGGGTACATGTCTCTGTGAACCTCTTCCACTCCATTACAGCCAGGTCATGCTTCTGGGTCTTAATTGCTTTGTCTCTTAAAGTCCAGGGTTTGCTGGTGGGCCCGTCACTCGATGAGCTGGGAGACCACACAGAGTGTGTCTGCCTCCGGAGTCCTGGGGGGGGACGGGACACACAAGCTCCTTTCCTGGGCCAGAGCCCAGCTGGTGTGGGCCCAGAACCCAGCTGGGGGTCAATCAGCAAACAACCATCAGTTTACACCAGCTGAGGATCTGGGTCCTTCTGACATTGAAATTTAACTGTTTATATATAGGGTGGGGGTTGGAGAAGGGTGGGCTGGGGGGACACAGAGTGTGTGTGAAGGGGATTGTGGGGGGGACACAGGGTGTGTGTGAGGGGATTGTGGGGGACACATAGGGTGTGTGTGTGTGAGGGGATTGTAGGGGGACACAGAGTGTGTGTGAGGGGATTGTGGGGGACACACAGGAAGTGTGTGTGTGAGGGGATTGTGGGGGGGACAGTATGTGTGTGTGAGGGGATTGTGGGGGGGACACGGTGTGTGTGTGTGAGGCGATTGTGTGGGGGGACACAGGAAGGGTGTGTGTGTGAAGGGATTGTGGGGGGGACAGGGTGTGTGTGCGTGAGGGGATTGTGGGGGGACACAGGAGTGTGTGTGTGAGGGGATTGTGGGGGGACACAGGAAGTGTGTATGTGTGAGGGGATTGTGCGGGGGGACACAGGAAGGGTGTGTGTGTGAAGGGATTGTGGGGGGGACACAGGATGTGTGTGTGAGGTGACTGGGGGGTGCAGGGTGTATGTGTACGTGGGGAGGGGTACGGCCACTGATTTCAGTTCAATCTTGGGCTTTGTGGCTTTTGCTGCTGTCCCAAGCGACGCTGCCTGTGAACCCCGAGCCACTCCACTCGCTTTGCTCAGCCCCCACAGAGCGGAATCCACGTTTAAAGTGATTTAACATTAAGCCAGGACTGCTCTGAGATGGTCCATCCATGGAGTTATTCCGCAACAGTCGTGGCACTTTCAATCCTCACCCTCCCTTAGTCCGAACTCACGTTCCAGTGTGGATGAACCCCGGAGACAAGCGTGGAGGCTCTGTCGGGTTAACTTCCCCACCAGCACGTCCCAGGATGCCAGCGTGGGGCTGGGGTCTCTTTAGCTTCACAGGCCAACGCAGAGAGAGACAGAGGCAGGCTGGGGGTCCCTTCTCCACAGAGAGTGGGGTTCCCGGGGGGGCAGCTGCTCCGTGGGGAAGCTCTGCCCATCTCACTGAGATGCGGCCCCTTATTCCCAGTCAGACTTTCTGGCTCCAGCTCCCAGCTCTGCCTTGGCCTGTGACATTCAAGAGCTTCTGTTTGCAAAACCCCTCGCACATTGGTCCTTGTAGACAGACCCATGAGCTGCTCCCCAGCTCACTAGACCAAGCATGCCCAGTGCGGGGAGAGAGACGAAGCAGATGTGCTGGAGGCATTGGGGCTTTGGGACCAGTTAGAGAAGGGCTCCTGCTGCAGACAAGTGTCTTCTCCTTCGTCATCAGGGTAATTATCCCTGGCACCCGCTGCTCCAGTCGGCTTCCATGTTGGGCTCAGCGCTCACAGCACCCACCACTGTCTCAGTGCCATCATAGAGACGCTGCCATCAGGTTAACAGCGGCAGCTCGACCAGGATGCACACGGCATTAGTGGCAGAACCAGGGATAAAACCCAGGAGTCCTGGCTCCCAGCCCTCCCCGCTCTAACCCACTAGACCCACGCCCCTCACAGTACTAGAGTGACCAGATGTCCTGATTTTATAGGGAAAGTCTGGGTTTTGGGGTCTTTTTCTTATATAGGCTCCTATTACCCCCCACCCTGTCCCGATTTTTCACATTTGCTGTCTGGTTGTAGATAAATCTCTGCATTAAGCATCTTTGCCTAACTGTGTATAATTTTCATCATTTTCATATGACTTTGTATTATGCCTCTTCATATAACCTTGCATCTGAAGAAGTGAGGTTCTTACCCATGAAAGCTTATGCTCCCAATACTTCTGTTAGTCTTAAAGGTGCCACAGGACCCTCTGTTGCTTTTTTCATATAACCTTGTATTCTATTTTCATACAACTTTGTATCAAGTCCTTTGATATAGGAACTTTGTATCAAATACTTATATAGAAACTTTGTATCGAACCTTGGTATAATGTTATCGCCCCTAAGGATAGTTAAGATAGAAGGAACATGTCTTTTTGCTAGGAATAGAACAAGATCTTCCCCCCTTTTAATCAACTGACCCGTTGAATGAATGAGGTGTGAATGAGGAAGGGGTGGAGGGCAGCATCTCCAAACAGCTGGAACAGTTGGAGAGGGGATGGAAGCCAGACCCAAGAACAATAAAACTTGTCAAGTGGGCTCACTAAAGAAGATCAGACATATTGACGGCCTTGGGGGTTAGAAGGGAGCACCTTCTTTTGAGAACACCCTCTTTGAAAATAAATGTGGCAGCATTAAGACAACACCCAGAGAGAAACAGCACAAAGGACCAATAGACACAGATACAGATTTTGAATCTGGTACAGATTTGCATGAGAGGGAAGCTGCTATAAATTTGAGGTGTCTTGCAGAGGACCCCGGGTCTCGTCTTGTCAACATGGGAGCATCGATCTGGATCGGCAGAAGCCCGGCTCCACCCCTCCCCCATCTAACTCACCTGGCCAGTGCAGTTAAGGGGAGCAACTAGTTGGTAACAACAACAAGACGGAGTGTGCTTGTGTGTGTAAGTGCATGAGTGTAATATATCTCATATGCACATGATACAGTGTTAATTGATACATGTATTACCAATAAAAGTGACAGGGCCATAGCAACAATGAACGTGGCCCCCTCCGAACGGTGGCCCCCTCCGAACATATGTCCGGGCGGGGCCCCTTACAATGCAGAAACTGGAATGCGGTATTTATTTTGCCACTTTTAGGGGCCCCCTTCCTTGAGGGGCCCCCTCCGGTCGGAGGGTACGGAGGGCGCTCGCTACGCCTCTGAAAAGTGGTGCTTTGCCTTATCCCCCCTAAAAAGACCCTGGGCAGTACTTTAAGTACATGGTCACCCTACATGGTACCAGGGACAGAACCCAGGAGTCCTGGCTCCCAGTCCCGAGCCTTCACCCCAATACTGGGCGCAACTTGCAGAGGTGCTGGGCTCCTGCTGACCCCACCAGCCCCTTTGGGAAAAGGACCCCAAGGAGACTTTCCCGGCGGCTCCATCCTTGCACATTTATCAGACTGGCCACACGGTGACGCTGCTGCCTGTGATGAAACAAGGGAGGGGCAGGATCCCAGCTCAGCCCTGCAAGAGCTGCAGGTGCTGCTGGGCCCCTGGGTCTGACCCAGGGCAGTGTGTGTGTACGTGTGCACGAGTGCATGTGCTAGTGTGCACACAGTGTCTGGCTGTGCCCCTGGGTCTGACCCAGGCCAGTGGGTGTGTGTGTGTGCGCATAGATTTGCATTGATGTGTGTACTAGTGTCTGGCTGGGCCCCTGGGTCTGACCCAGGCCAGTGGGTGTGTGTGTGTGTTAATGGGCACACCAGCGCTGCTTGGCCCCCTGGGTCAGCATTTCCCCTTTCAGCTGGCTGAGTGCCTGAGGCCTGTCTGTGCCTGGCTCCTGCTTCCTCGCTTTGTTCCTGATTCCTGTGTCCTGGCCACGGTTCCTGCCGACCAACTCTGGCTCCATCCCTCAGGCCCGGCCTAACCACTGGACCTGCAGCTTAGTTCCTGATACACAGCTACACAACACACCCTCCTCTGCACATCGGCCAGAGCCTCCTGGACACCCCCCCCCCCCCCATGCAGAACACTACACCAGCTTGTGTACGCACTCACACAGCCCCCTACAGATTCACACATTCATGCACACTTGTGAACACTTGTTTGTGGACACACGCAAGTGTGCATCCTGCACACATGGATTTGTGAATGCACACACACTCACCCATTCCTCGTGCTTACCTGCCTGGTGTCTCTCTCCCTCTCTCTGTCACACACACGCGCACACCCCCAAGCCTACAAACCAAAGCGCAGACCCAGGTTCAGCCGGCTCAAATTACAGCCTCCCTGAAACAAAGGGCTCCCAGACCAGAGGGAGCAGATCCAGGGAAGGGGGGCAGGGTGGGCTGGGGTACCCTAGGGGGCTGCTCCCATGATGCTCAGCGCCCCACACCAGGTTGGGGGGCCCGGTGGGATGTCTCTGATGCACCAGACTCATGATTTGCAGTGTGCTGTGGGGCTGCTGCCAGCCAGGCTGCCATTAATCCCCAGCTCCGGGCTGGCAGCCCAGCCCCCCCACCCCCTGGCCCTGGCCCAGGGCTGCAGAGAGCAGGCAGGGGAGGTGGAAACGCACATCCGGGCCCAGCTAAGCAGCACTACAGGGCATCAGCTCCCCAGCCCAGCCAGTGCCCCCATCCTCCCAGAACCCTGGGGCCAGATCGACGCTGGCACCTCCTAGAGGGGAAAGGCCCCATGTCCCACTCGCCATCCCCTTCCTTTGCGCACACACTACACACTCGCTGTCACCAATCCTGGCCTTTCCCCCAAGCGGGTGTGACCTTTGACCCAGGTTTGGGGGATGCCCCCAGACCCTGAGACAGGAATGTGGAATATGCAGCCTCTGGAACGGGAAGGTGAGGGGCAGGTGGCAGCATGTTGAGAGCAAAGAGAGGTCAGGCCCTGGGCTGGAAGTGGTCTTGGATGGATGGGAGGGGGGAACCAGGACTCCTGGGTTCTGTCCCTGGCTCTTGGGGTGGGGTGGGGTCCAGTGGGTTAGAGCAGGGGGGGCTGGGACCCAGGACTCCTGGGTTCTGTCCCTGGCTCTGGGAGGCGAGTGGGGTTCAGTGGGGTGGGGGTGGGGGCTGGGAGCCAGGACTCCTGGGTTCTGTCCCTGGCTCTGGGGGTGGGGTGGGGTCCAGTGGGTTAGAGCAGGGGGGGCTGGGACCCAGGACTCCTGGGTTCTGTCCCTGGCTCTGGGAGGCGAGTGGGGTTCAGTGGGGTGGGGGCTGGGAGCCAGGACTCCTGGGTTCTGTCCCTGGCTCTGGGGGTGGGGTAGGGTCCAGTGGGTTAGAGGAGGGGGGAGCTGGGACCCAGGACTCCTGGGTTCCACCCAGGCCTGTCAGGATCTGTATACCAGACCTACTTGGGCTTGTCTGAGTGGTGAACGGATCCCAACGGGCTTGGCAAGAACCCAGAAGTCCTGGCTCCGGTGGCCGGCTCCGATCCCCCTGCTGCAGACCCTGACGCATGGCTATCACCCTTTGCTCCGGCCGGGATTCAGCAGGAGGTGCTGGAGGTTTAGATGGGTAGACGGGCAGGGCCTTGCAGTGGCGAGGGGGGAGGCAGGCTAAGGCAGGGAGTGGGGCTGGCTGGGGAGAAGGGGATCCAATGTGCTTTAGGGGACGGGGGTCCCTGGTGTGGCGAGGGCTGCAGGGGTCCTGGTGGGGTGGGGGTCCCAGGGATGTCTCTATCCCGGGGTCCCGGCTCCCAGGGCCCGCAGTCCCCGCCCTCTCTGGAGCAGGTGGGTGTTTGGGGGCCGGGCGAGCCGGGTTCCGGGGGTCGGGGGCGGAGCGAGCCGGGCTCGGGGGCGGGGCGAGCCGGGCTCGGGGGGCTGGAGTCCGGGACGGGCTCCGGGAGTTAGTTACAGTTTCTCGCGGCGCGGACACCATGGGCCAGTCCGGCTGCCCGCTGCGGGGCCTCCTGCTTCTGGCTCTGATCGGTCGCCCAGGTAGGCACCGGACCTGGGCTCCGGGCGCCCCTCACCGTGCGCCCCGGCCGCCCCAGGCGCTGGACCCTCAGGCCCCTCCGCTGCCCGGGCTCTCGCCCTGCGTCCCGCCGTCCAGCCCGTGCCCCAGGGCAGGCGCTGCCCAGCGCTCCCCGCCGCAATGTGAACTTTAGTCTCGGATTATGGGGGGGTGGCATCTGCGAGCCCCTCTGCCTGCCCCCCCCGGCCCTGGGCTGCCCCCTCCTCACCCGGCAGGGGCTCCCCGGGTCTCGTCTCCGCCCCTCCCTGCCCGGGCCAGGGGGCACAATCCCCACCCCTGTAAGCCAGGCTCAGCCCCCTTGGCAGGACCCTTCTCCCCCTAGCCGGGTCAGAGGAGCGGGGGGAGGGGTAGCTGTGTAGGGTGGGGGGCTGGGGTGTGGGGAGGGCAGTGGGAGGGGTAGTTGAGAAGGGTGGGGGGCTGGGGTGTGGGGAGGGCAGTGGGAGGGATAGTTGAGTAGGGTGGGGGGCTGGGGTGTGGGGAGGGCAGGGGGAGGGGTAGCTGTGTAGGGTGGGGGGCTGGGGTGTGGGGAGGGCAGGGGAAGGGGTAGTTGAGTAGGGTGGGGGGCTGGGGTGTGGGGAGGGCAGGGGGAGGGGTAGTTGAGTAGGGTGGGGGGCTGGGGTGTGGGGAGGGCAGGGGGAGGGGTAGTTGAGTAGGGTGGGGGGCTGAGTGTGTGGGGAGGGCAGGGGGAGGTGTAGCTGTGTAGGGTGGGGGCTGGAGTGTGGGGAGGGAGGAGGTGTATGGGGGAGCTGTGTGTGTGATAGTTGTATAGGGTGAGAGGCTGGGTTTGGGGGGCTGATGGCTCAGCCTCCCCCCTCCGTTATCTTTGGAGCTGGCTCTGGATGGGGGGAAGAGCCCCTTGTTAGAGAGACCCCCCCTTTAATTAATGGTTTGAAAGCAGTGGGGAATTTAAAGGGGTCTGGGAGGGTGAAAGGGAATTTAGTGTGATCTCCCCCTCTCCCACCCATCCCTTATGCCCCTTCAGCCTGCCTCCCCTTCCCCCCACAAGTCCCCCCATGTCCCCTCTCCCACTGCAAACCTTCCTCACCCCTTCCCCACTCTTCTTCCCACCCCCTCCCCACTCTTCTCCCCACCTGCCCTTTTAACATTTACCCTCCAGTACCCCCCCCCCGCCCTGGCACATTTCTGGGGAGCAATGACTTTGTGTTTAGTCCCTCACCAGCCAGGTGATAAGCTGAGAAAAGCCACTACAATGATTAGTGTGTGTGTGTGTGGGGGGGGGTACTGCCCTCCCCTCTGCATGCACCATGAACTCCTGTACCAGGGCGGGGAGAAAACCCAGCAGTCCTGGCTCCCAGCCCCCTCTGCTCTAACCACTAGACCCCACTCCCCTCCCAGAGCCAGGGAGAGAACCCAGGAGTCCTGGCTGCCAGCCCCACCTCCTCTAACCCCCTAGACCCCACTCCCCTCCCAGCGCCAGGGAGAGAACCCAGAAGTCCTGGCTCCCAGCCCCACCTCCTCTAACCCCCTAGACCCCACTCCCCTCCCAGAGCCGGGGAGAGAACCCAGGAGTCCTGGCTCCCAGCCCCACCTCCTCTAACCCCCTAGACCCCACTCCCCTCCCAGCGCCAGGGAGAGAACCCAGGAGTCCTGGCTCCCAGCCCCACCTCCTCTAACCCCCTAGACCCCACTCCCCTCCCAGAGCTGGGGGTAGAACCCAGCAGTCCTGGCTCCCATCCCGGCCCTGCTCCCCCTGGTTTCTGGAATGCTGGAGGTCGCGCCCCCTGGCTCAGGGCTCTGTGTATGCTGGCGGCGCTGGGGGCTGGCACGGGTGGGCAGATATGAGCGTTGGCAGCTGTCAGGGAGGTGGATGGGTGGGATGCTGGGAGGAGGAGCTGGAATGAGGCAGGGATGCCTGGAGGGGGGTGGGTTCAGAGCTGCCTCCCCCGCCCACCTCTACCCAAACATGCCCCAGCCCGTTGTTTGCTCTGCTCCTGCCGCCTGCATTCCTGGCCCCTGCAGTAGCTTTTCCCAGCCTCCTTGGCTCTGTGCATCTGGCAGCCCTACCCCGCCCGCCCTGGCGCAGCGCAAACGGGGTCCCCTCTCCCCCAGCCTGGCCCCAGCACAGAGCAACTGGGTCCCAGCCCAGCCCCAGGGCTGAGCAAATGGGGGACTCTCCATGGAGAACCACACTTAGTGTGGCCTAGGGAGACCAACCTGGCCTCCGGGGGAGAGAGAAGGCTGCATTGGCACGGCCGGGCGGGGCCGGTGCCTTGGCACGGCCAGGGGCAGGCATGCTGAAATTGGCCAGGCCGAGCCTGGGGAGGGATTGGAGGGTGGCTGCACGGTGCAGACGGTGGGGCGAGGGGGCCTGTGCACTCAGAGATTGGCCTGGGAAGGGGGGCCACTGCATGGCACAGACGGCGGAGCTGCACTGCAGGGGGGCTGCACCGAGATCAGCCTGGCGGGGCGGGGGGGCGGCTCCACTCGGTGCTCTCAGGCAGGGGCAGGCGACTCTGCCCCAGCTGGCGCTTCCCCGCCCCCAGCCATGCACATTCCAGCCTGTGCCCTGATAACATCGCCCAGGTGTGTCTGAGTGGAGCCGGCCGGTCTCCTCCACACACCCCCAGGGCCGTCCTCGCTGCCCTGCCCTGTGCCCTGGGGGGCGGGTAGGAGACAGGGTTTCAGGTGCCTACCAGCATGGTCCCATTGCACAAGGGATCCCCTTCGCTGCTCAGCAACTGCCCCCCCCCCCCCACCCGCCTGGCTCCCTCTCCCCAGCTCTCATCTTTCCCTGGTTGTCTTTGCAGTGCAGGGCACAGCCCCTCCTCTGAACAGTGGGGGAGAGAACCCAGGAGTCCTGGCCCCCAGCCCTGCCCCCCTCACTAACCCAGCAGACCCGAATTCCCTCCCAGAGCCAGGGAGAGAACCCAGGAGTCCTGTGCCCCAGCCCTGTCCCCACAGCAACCCACCAGACCCCACTCCCCTCCCAGAGCTGGGGAGAGAACCCAGGAGTCCTGGCCCCCAGCCCCTCTCTCTGCTCCTTGCTGCCTGTCCCCATGGGTCTGGACATCTGTAGCTCTGTCTGGCAGAGGCACCCGCCTGGGGCTCCCCATGTTAATTAGCCAGGGTAGCTGGGCGTGACTGCAGGGCTGCGTGCCGTGCCATGCCATGCACTCCGTGGTCCTGGGAGCAGCAGATAAACAGTCCCACTCTGCACACACACACACACACCCCGGACAGATAGTAGGAAAGTCCTTCGCCAGGGTTATTTCTAGCTGCTCTGGGACTTTGGGGCTGGGCAATGCTATTCATAGCCAGGCCTTGGACCTGGACTTTCTCACGGCAGCACAGGCCGAGGGGGGGAGCCAGGGTAGGGGGGAGACCCTGGGCTGGGGGTGGAGCTGGTGCAATGAACAGACATGGAGAGTAGGGAGCGGAGAATCCTTCCCAGGATGCCAGTGCCACTGGGCGGGTTGCATGGATGGCAGGCTGTGCCCTTGGCTGGATGCACGCACAGGAGCATGTCCCGAGCCCTCCCCTCGCACACGGATGGGTCGAGTGCACCCTGGGTCCTGTGCACACGCATGCACCACTGAGTGTGTCCTGTGCCCCGCGGCGCATGTCTGGATAGGGCTGTCTGGGCCCTTTGCACACACATGCACCAATGTGCCCCTTTGCCTGTGCGAAGATAGGCTGGCTGGGCCCCTGGCACACGGGTGGAAGTAGACGCCCATCCCAGTCCCCTGTCTGTGTGTGGTGGAGGGAATGTGCCCCACTCTGTGCAGGGGGCAGGAGGGTCCCTGCTCCCCATCCCAGCCTCAGCTCCTGCTGCCCAGCTCGGGTTCAGGCAGTGACAGCTGCTCCCTGGGTCAGCAGCACCTGTTACTGTTTAATCTGCTCCTAGCTCCTTCCTGCCTGGCCTGTAACCCCTTCCTCCCCAGGGCTCCGGAGACACGGGAGCCCCCATGGGCAGGGGTGTCTGGAGTCCCATTCTCTGGGCCCATAGACCCTTCCACACCTCGGCCCAACCAGGGCCCCAGGGTGGTCCCCCTGGGAGGGGGCCTAATCCACCCGTGTCTGGAGCCCAGAGGGAACGCGGGGAGCACTTTCTCGGGGAATTAAAGGGAAGAACCCCCCCCCAGGGGTGGGCTCTGAAACCAGCTGGGGAAAGTGTCTGTCAGAGCAGAGGCCTCGTGGGGAGAGCTGGGGAGGTGGAGTCAGGACTCCTGGGTTCTTTCCGGGCTGGGGGTCTAGTGGGTTAGAGTGGGAGGGCAGGGGCTGGGAACCAGGACTCCTGGGTTCTTTCTGGGCTGGGGGTCTAGTGGGTTAGAATGGGAGGGCAGGGGCTGGGAACCAGGACTCCTGGGTTCTTTCCAGGCTGGGGGTCTAGTGGGTTAGAGTGGGAGAGGAGGGGCTGGGAACCAGGACTCCTGGGTTCTTTCCAGGCTGGGGGTCTAGTGGGTTAGAGTGGGAGAGGAGGGGCTGGGAACCAGGACTCCTGGGTTCTTTCCGGGCTGGGGGTCTAGTGGGTTAGAATGGGAGGGGAGGGGCTGGGAACCAGGACTCCTGGGTTCTTTCCAGGCTGGGGGTCGAGTGGGAGAGGAGGGGCTGGGAACCAGGACTCCTGGGTTCCCATCCCTGATGCCCTTTGTTATAGGGAAGGCAGAGTTTGGGATTTATCCAGACCCCCCTCACTGTGTGGGGCAGGAGCAGGGTGTGTGTGTGTGTCCCTGCCCCCACCTCATAGCCCTCCTCTGGCCCCATAGCTCGGGTCTGGCATTGGCCAGGGCCTTTGCTTCATGGCCTCCATGGCAGCAGCTGTCACCGTCCTGTCCCCCAGTGGGGGCTCTGCTAACGAGGCTAATCTGTCACTGGTCCCCCAATCGCCAGCAGCCGCCCAGCCTGAGCCCAGACGGATGGAGGTAGGGTCTCAGCTGGCGGGGTGAGGTGGGGTGGGGGTGGGGGGATGAGACAGACAGAGGAGGGGAACAAAGGGGAGAAAAATAAAGCGTCTGGAAAACACCCACCCCCATTTCTCACCAACACCACTGAAGTCCCAGCCCTGCTCCGCTCAGCTCCCCTGCAGGTTTGTTGCAAGCACAGCAAAAATTACCTCCCATCCCCCCCATACCCCTCCCCCCGTGCACTAGCACTGAGATCCAGCCCCCCCTTCCCCCAAGTGCTATGAGTTCATAACCCTAGCCGCTAGAACCAGGACTTGTCCCCCTAGCCCCCCTGCCCCTGAGTGCTGTGGGGTCTGCGCCCCCATAGATCCATGCCCTGGGATTCGCTCTTACCACTGTTCTAGCTGCACACGAGGGGCAGGGTCCGAGCACCAATCCGGGAGCCTGGGTCCCAGCTGGACTGGTCTCTGGAGATGGGGGTGCAGAGTGGGGCTCTTAGGAGGAGTTGGGGAGAGTGCATGCAATTGTATCCGAGCAGGGGTCGTTTTAACGCTTGCATGCAGGTGCGTTTCCCTGTGCAAGCCTGAGCGTGTAAACACACCTGGGAGTCTACAGCCGGAGGGGTGTGCGTGGGAGTGTGTGAGTGCAAATCTTTGAGTGGGCGTGTGAGTGCTTGAGTATGCAATGGCTGGTATGTGTGTGTGTGTGAGGGGGGGAGCTGGCCCTCTGGCGCTTGGCTAGTGTGTCCTGCCAGCAATGTGGGGCTGAATTGTGTGTGTGACAGGGTTAGGAGGGCACAGGGTGTGCAGGCCAGCGTGTGTGTCTGTCTGCAAACCTGTGAGTGTTAGCGTTCCTGTGTGTGTTACATGCCCAGCCAGTGCGAGGCCCCTGTCGCACGGCCTCTCACCCCAGGCAAACCTCTCATCACCAGCCACTTCCAGGCAGGAAAACAAGTCAAGGGTCCCCCCTCCACCTGTGCCAAGTGCCTGCCCATGCCCCCCTCCCCCACCTCAGTGCCAGGGTGGGGGGGGGGGGGGTTCCCTGCCTCTCCAGCCCATAATCTCCCTGCATCCTGGTGATACCTCTGTCCCACCTGGGTCACTTCCCTCTGTCTGTCCCGCCCCCAGGGTCTGTCTTTCTGTCTCCCCCCGCCCCCAGGGTCTGTCTCTCCCAGCATGTCCCTGGCACTGAGCGTTTCTGGCACTTGTCTGTGCCGGATCCCCCCCCCTTGGGGTTTTATCCTGAAACAAAGACCCAGCTTAGCCGGACCGGCCTGGAATCTCAAACAGCTGCTGCCGGCTGACGCTGCTTCCCCACCTCCCCCCGCTCCTCCCACTGCCCCCTTCGCCCCCTCCCTTCTCCCCCTAACCCCCCCCTCCCTTCTCCCCCTAACTCCCCCCCACTCCCCCTAACTCCCCACTCCCTTCACCCCCACCCTTCTCCCCCTAATTCCATCCCACTCCCTTCGCCCCTCCCTTCTCCCCCTAACTCCCCCCCACTCCAATCACACCTCCCTTCTCCCCCCTTTACCCACCCTGTGACCGGGGTCCTAGTGGGGAGCCACCTGGATGAGCGTAGGCAGCCTTGGGAGCTGATGGCTTTGTCTAATCAGCAGTCTGGGAAGGGTTAGGGTTAGTGGAACATGAGTATCCCTGCACCTTACCTGTTACCAGTGTGGAGAATTGTGCTCATCTAAACTCTCTTTGCCTTCCCCTCCCTTAACAGATAAACGGCTGTTTTCCACAAATAGTGTCTTACTACACTGAGCTGCTTTAAGCACATCACTTTTACCTGGGTCAGGCTGACTTTCCCAAGCTTTACTAGCCAACAGTATATTGCTCACCAAGAATGTCCCCCTTCCTTCCTCAGTTAGGGCTTTAACCTGATCACCAACTTTAATTTGCTCTAGAGAAACATCTTCCTGAGCCCTATCTAATGCCAGATTCACTTCTGAGATACCAGATGGACACGCTGAAATTTCTTCCACATATGCACTGCTTCTTTGCACAGATAAACTGCCATCTTCCTCCGACAAACATTTGGAGAAACCCTCCATAGGCAAATCCTTGCCCCTAGTAGACACAGGTTCAGGACCATTTCTTTCCTGTGACTGGTTTATGCAGGAGTGCCGCCAGCTTTTCTGCCGCCCTAGGTGGCAGAAGGTCCCGCCCCGAAATGCCGCCCCCCACAGAGGCGGCGGAAGGTCCCGCTGCCGAAATACCGCCGCGGTTGCCGCCCCCCAAATTGTAGCGCCCTAGGCCTACCTCTGTGGGGGGCGGCATTTCGGGGGCGGGACCTTCCGCCGCCTAGGGCGGCAGAAAAGCTGGCGGCACTCCTGCTGGGACCTCAGTCTTGCGACTCAAACTTCCCCTGATGAAGCTTAAGCAGAATCAGGACCCAAGGATCTTTCATACAATTTCATGTCGTCTTGGACACGTTGGGATTTCCGTGCAGAACAAAAGGGAATCAGGATGACTTTGAAGGAGTCTATCACCGGTTCTTAGCTAAACGAATTAACATAAGGCCATATTTCAGAAGATGGAGAAAGCTTCTGGGGGGAGGCTGTTCTAGGTTTGATTTTGACAAATAGTGAGGAACTGGTTGAGAATTTGAAAGTGGAAGGCAGCTTGTGTGAAAGTGATCATGAAATAGTAGAGTGCATGATTCAAAGGAATGGTAGGAGGGAGAACAGCACAATAAAGACAATGGATTGCAAGAAGGCAGACGTTAGCAAACTCAGGGAGTTGGTAGGTAAAATCCCATGGGAAGCAAGTCTAAGGGGAGAAACAATTGAAGACAGTTGGCAGTTTTTCAAAGAGACATTATTAAGGGCACAAGAGCAAACTATCCCACTGCGTAGGAAAGACAGGAAGTATGGCAAGAGATCACCCTGGCTTACCCAGGAGATCTTCAATGATCTAAAACTCAAAAAAGAGTCCTACAAAAAGTGGAAACTCGGTCAAATTACAAAGGATGAATATAAACAAATAACACAAGTATGTAGGGACAAAATTAGAAAAGCCAAGGCACAAACCGAGACCATACTAGCTAGAGACATAAAAGAAAACATTCTACAAATACATTAGAAGCAAGAGGAAGATCAAGGACAGAGTAGTTCCGTTACTCAATGAGGTGGGAAAGACAGTATCTCTACTTCCACAACAGTAACAGAAAATGTGGAAATGGCAGAGGTGCTTAATGACTTCTTTGTTTCGGTTTTCACCAAGAAGGTTGGTGGCGATTGGACGTCTAACATAGTGAATGTCAGTGAAAATGAGGTACGATCAGAGTCTAAAATAGGGAAAGAACAAGTCAAAAATTACTCAGACAAGCTAGATGTCTTCAAGTCACCAGGGCCTGATGAAATGCATCCTAGAATACTCAAGGAGCTGACTGAGGAGATATCTGAGCCATTAGCGATTATCTTTGAAAAGTCATGGAAGACGGGAGAGATTCCAGAAGACTGGAAAAGGGCAAATCTAGTGCCCATTTATAAAAAGGGAAATAAGGACAACCCGGGGAATTACAGACCAGTCAGCTTAACTTCTGTACCCGGAAAGATAATGGAGCAAATAATTAAGCAATCAATTTGCAAACATCTAGAAGATAATGAGGTGATAAGTAACAGTCAGCATGGAGTTGTCAAGAACAAATCGTATCAAACCAATCTGATAGCTTCCTTAGACAGGGTAACAAGCCATGTAGATGGGGGGAAGTGGTAGATGTGGTATATCTTGACTTTAGTACGGCTTTCGATACTGTCTCGCATGACCTGCTCATAAACAAACTAGGGAAATATAACCTAGATGGAGCTACTATAAGGTGGGTGCATAACTAGCTGGAAAACCGTTCCCAGAGAGTAGTTAGCAGTGGTTTGCAGTCATGCTGGAGGGGCATAATGAGTGGGGTCCCATAGGGATCGGTTCTGGGTCCGGTTCTGTTCAATATCTTCATCAATGATTTAGATAACGGCATAGAGATACACTTATAAAGTTGGCGGATGATACCAAGCTGGCAGGGGTTGCAAGTGCTTTGGAGGGCAGGATTAAAATTCAAAATGATCTGGGCAAACCAGAGAAATGGTCTGAAGTAAATAGGATGAAATTCAATAAGGACAAATGCAAAGTGCTCCACTTAGGAA
Organism: Actinemys pallida; assembly: GCA_023634205.1. Taxonomy (NCBI): domain Eukaryota; kingdom Metazoa; phylum Chordata; order Testudines; family Emydidae; genus Actinemys; species Actinemys pallida. The sequence goes on along the minus strand of JALMGD010000039.1, from coordinate 1,145,022 downwards.
GGAACAACCAGTTGCACACGTACAAAATGGGAAATGATTGCCTAGGAAGCAGTACTGCAGAAAGGGATCTGGGGGTCATAGTGGACCACAAGCTAAATATGAGTCAACAGTGTAACGCTGTTGCAAAAAAAGGAAACATCATTCTGGGATGTATTAACAGGAATGTTGTAAGCAAGACTCAAGCAGTAATTCTTCCGCTCTACTCCGTGCTGATTAGGCCTCAACTGGAGTATTGTGTCCAGTTCTGGGCGCCACATTTCAGGAAAGATGTGGACAAATTGGAGAAAGTTCAGAGAAGAGGAACAAAAATGATTAAAGGTCTAGAAAACATGACCTATGAGGGAAGATTGAAACAATTGGGTTTGTTTAGTCTGCAGAAGAGAAGCCTGAGAGGGGACATGATAACGGTTTTCAAGTACATAAAAGGTTGTTACAAGGAGGGAGAAAAATTGTTCTTCTTAACCGCTGAGGACAGGACAAGAATCAATGGGCTTAAATTGCAGCAAGGATGGTTTAGATTGGACATTAGGAAAAACTTCCTAACTGTCAGGGTGGTTAAGCACTGGAATAAATTGCCTAGGGAGGTTGTGGAAACTCCATCATTGGGAATTTTTAAGAGCAGCTTACACAAAAACACAAACATTATCTCCCCACATGTCTTCAGTGGGTTATTTACTTTGCAGGATGTTTAACCCTTTTTAGCCATGCATCATACCCCCCACTCCCTTCACACCTCCCTTCTCTCCCCTTAGCCCCCCACTCCCTACACACCTCCCTTTGCCCCCCTTTACCCCCCTTCACCCCCTAACTCCCCCTACACACCTCCCTTCACCCCCCTTAACCTCCCACTTCCTCTGCCCCTGCTCCCTCCTCTCACCCCATTCCCCCCATTCCTCCCGCCCCTCACCCATCCCCCAGCTCCTGAGATCTGCAGAGCTGCGGGGACAGGACTGTGAGGGACGGAAGGGGGCGTGAGGATACCAAGCCATAGGGGTGTTATTGGTTCTCTGGGACCGGAGGAGGGGGATAAGGAGCCATGGGGAGGGGTGTTGGCCTGGGGGTGGGAGGGGCCATATTGGGCCAGAGGGAGCATCCAGGGGTGCTCTTGGCCCTGTGGGAACTATGGGCCCCGTCTCACTCGTCGTCCCCCATCCTGCCCCCCAGACTGCCTGGCCGTGGTGCAGATCTCAGTGCCAGCGCAGGTCGAGGTGCTGCTGGGATCCCCGGTCACCATCCCCTGCACGCACAGTATCACCGGGTCGCCTGATGCCCGCCTGGTGGAATGGTTCATTGTGAGTATCCTGGCACGTGCGTGCGAGTGGCGGGGGGAGTGTGACTCGGGGGGAGGGTGTCATGGGGGGCTGGTGTGAATCCTCGCTCGGGGGGGCAAGGGGGGAGGGGTACATGTGTCTCGCTGTACATGGTGGGGGTTGTGCTATTGCCTGGGGGGGCTGTGGGTGTGAATCCAATTGTGCTCAAAGGGGGTGTGAGAATCCTATGGTGGGGGGGAATGGATGTGACATGAGTGCGGGGACGAATCCTGGGTGTGTGTATGAGAGGGGGCTGCAAAGGGGGTGTCCCACACATGCATGTGCGAGGGAGGTGTTGGGGGTGAATCCCACACACGTGTGTGCAAGGGAGAGTATTGAGGGTGACTCTCTCACACCTGTATGCGAGGAGGGGGCGTTGGGGTGAATCCCACACATGCTTGTGCAAGGGGGGGTCAGTAACTCTGTTCCCCTCCCCCCAGACGGACCGGGACGGGGAGCGGCGGCGTGTGGCTTACAGTGAGGGGGGCCGCGGGGGGGTGGACCAGGGCACCGAGTACTCAGACCGTGTCTACATGGAGTCCGATCTCAGCCTGGTCCTGCTGAAGGCCGACGTGAGCGACGAGCGGGCCTTCTCCTGCCAGGTGACAGCGGGGGCCGCAGGCAGCGCCGAGGGGGTGGCCCAGCTCCGGGTGTACGGTGAGAGACCCCCCCCCCCCATGCGCCCTGCGCCCCCCAGCTTCCCCTCCCAGGCTGGCGGTAGACACCCTCCCCCTGCTGGCCCTGCACCTCCTTCGCTGCCCCCACACCTCTAATCTTCCCCCTTCCTTGGGACTGGGCCCCCTTCCCTCAGCCCCCCACTCCATCCCAGCCAGCCTCTCCCCTCGTGCGAGACCCCTGCTCGCTAGGTGGGGCTGGCTCCATGGATGCAGCTGCCTCTGGCCGAGCTCACTGAGGCAGGCCCACTCGCTTGTGTGTGGGTGCAGGGACACGGCTGCTACAGGGAATGGGCCTTGTACGCCAGCCCCTCGCACGTCCACCTGCATGTGTGACCCTGCGGCCCAGGCTGCTCGTGCCTCCATGGGGCAGGAGTCGATTGACCCTCGCCCTGCAGCCCCCTCCCCGGCAGGGTTCTGTGGTGCACGTGGGCCTTTGCACACGCGCCCACTCCCTGAACCTGTTTTCCTCCCCCTCCCCCCCCGGGCACTCTGAGCCTAGCCTGGTCCGGCCTGGTTCTGTGCAGCAGCCTGGCCCGGCGTGGTTCGGTTCTGTTTTCACGCTCGCTCACTCTCCTCCCCGCAGAACCCCCCGAGCCCCCGGAGCTCACAGCTAACCCCGGGATCCTGTCCGTGATGGAGCGGTCGGCGTCAGAGGTGAGGCGACTCAGCGGACGGGGTGGTGCCAAGCTGGGGGAGCGGGGGCCCTTCCTTGGGTGGGGGTCGGGTCCCACAGTTCATTAGGGTCACTCAGACCCAGCACTCTGGAACTGGGGTCCCCAGCCCGCAGGGACCCCCGCTCCCCCAGGTGTGGGAGGGGCTGTGCTGGGAGTGATGTCATGTGTCTGTGCCCAGATCGCCACCTGCAGCAGCCGGAACGCCAACCCCGCCCCCACCATCAGCTGGTTCAAGGATGGCGCCCGCCTGGAAGCCCCCACTGAACGCAATGACGGTAACAGAGACAACTTCCCCCCCGCCCCCGCTGCTGCCTGGCCCCTCTGGCTCTCCCCTGCCTGATTGCCGGGACCCCCCCCCCCGGCCTGCCCCTTGCCTGCCTCCCCAACAGCCGCGTTCCCCAAACTCCTACTTGTGCTGCCCTTGCTCTCCCCTCCCCCCGCCCTGACTTCTGCGCTCCCTGCCCCATGCCGGCCCCTGTGCTCCCATGTCCCCCCCCCCCCATGCTGACCCCTGTGTTCTTGCCCCCCCCCGCCCTGACCTTTGCGCTCCCTGCCCCACGCCGACCCCTGTGCTCCCGTGTCCCCCTCGCCCTGACCTCTGCGCTCCTTGCCTCACGCCGACCCCTGTGCTCTTGTCCCCCCCGCCCTGCGCTGACCCCTGTGTTCTCGGCCCCCCCCCCCAACTGACTTCTGTGCGCTCTGTGCTGTGTTCTCGTCCCCCCCGCGCTGACCCCCGTCCTGACCGCTCTGCTCTCCCCCCAGACATGTACGTGGTGTCTCGCTCCGTGAAGGAGGCCTCAGGGCTGCAGTCTGTGTCCAGCACCCTCTATCTGCGCCCCAGCAAGGCCGACAAGGATGCCCAGTTCCAGTGCCTGGTCCAGTACCCGCTGCCCCAGGGGCAGGTGGGCAACACCACCTCAGAGCGCTTCCACCTCGTGCTGCACTGTGAGTAACCCTCGCACCCCCGGGACACTGGCAGTACTGAATGCGCCGGCACGGGTATGGCATGTGCACGAGGATGCTAGCCTTGCACGAGTGTGTTTGTGTGCACACGCAGAGACACTAGGCTTGCATGGGCACTAACCCTGACACACACACACCAAGACTGGAAACCTCCCCCAGCCTTGCACAGCCATGTGCAGGGACACAGACCTTGCACACGCTTGTGCGCAGAAGCACCAGTTCAGCCAGTACCGTCTGTGAGACATTCAGCATGACATAGTGCTGTGAATGCAGCCCTGGCCTGCAGTCTCTCCACTCACACGCATGCCATTGGCTCTTCCTGGTGTATGTGCATGATGGGACTCTTGTGCAAAAGCCTTTGCACAAGCATCTTGCAACTGCTGCACAGAAACAGGGGAATAATTTAAGAACACCTTACGCGATGCCCAAAAACCACAATTCCACAACTGAGGAAGAAAGCTGTGCTGGTTAAAAAACCAATCTTGTTTAGAGGGGAAATAAAAGGCAGCTATAAAATTTATATATATAAGTATAAATGGAAGAAAGGGGACATTGATAGGAATGAATATAAATCAGAAGTTAGGAATTGTAGAAAATTGATAGGGAAAGTGAAGGGATGCTAGGAGACATCTGTGGCCAGCAGAGTTAAGGACAATTATGAGTTTTAAAAAATGTATTAGGAACAAACTAATCCTGACAATGGTATTGGTCTGTTACTATATGGAAATGGTAGAATGATCACTAATAATGCAGAAAAGACAGACGTGCGCAGTAGATATTTCTGCTCTGTATTTGGGGATAAAACAGATTATACCTTATCACATGGTAATAACATTCTTTCCATTCCACTAGTATCTCTGAAGGATGTTAAACAAAAACTACTAAGGTTAGACCTTTCAAGTCAGCAGAACCAGATAAGTCTCATCCCAGAGTTTAAAGGAGCTGCTGTTAATGTTGATTTTCAATAAGTCTGGAGCCTCGGGGAAGTTCCAAAAGACTGGAAGAAAGAAAAGGTTGTGCCAGTTTTTAAAAAGGGTAAACAGGATGATCCAGGTAGTTATAGGCCTGACCTTGATCCTGGGCAAGATAACAGAGCAGCTGATAGAGGAGTCGATTAACAAGGAATTAAAGGAGGGTGATGTAGTTAATATGAATCATCAGGGGTCTATGGAATATAGATCCTGTCAAACTAACTTGGTATCTGTTTTTGATGAGATGACAAGTCCAATTGCTCAAGATAACAGTGTTGACGTGATGGACTTAGACTTCTGTAAGGATTTTGGCTTGGTACCACAGGACGTTCTGATTACAAATCTAGAAAGATAGAAAATGAACATAGCGCACATTAGCTGGATTAAAAACTGGCTAACTGATCGATCACAAAACGTAACTAAATGGGGAATTGTCCTCGAGCTGGTGGGTTTCCAGTGAGGCCTGCAGAGGTCTGTTCTTGGCCCTGCACTATTTCACATTTTTATCAGTGACCTGGAAGAAAACAAAATCCTGCCAGATAAAGTTTGCGGATGACACAAAAATTGGGGGAGTGGTAAATACTGAAGAGGACGGGTCACTGAGTCAGAGAAATCCAGCTCACTCGGTAAGCTGGGCGCCAGCAAACAATATGCATTTAACTATGGCGAAATGTCAGTGCACACATCTGGGAATCTCGGCCATCCTTATGGGAGGGTGCTGGGAAGCAACGACTCTGAAAAAGATTTTGGGGGCGGATAAGCAGCTGAACGCGAGCTCCCGGTGCGAAGCTGTGGCCAAAAGAGCTCCTGCAATCCTGGGAGGCGTAAACAGGAAACCGCCAGTAGGAGTAGAGAGGTTATTTTCCCTCTAACCACTGCTGGGATCCTGGGTCCAGGAAGATGTTGGTCGATTGGAGGGAGTCAGAGAAGAGCCAGAGAACGATGAAAGGGTCAGAAAACCTGCCTTGTAGTGATTGCCTCAGAACTCAAGGCTATTTAGCCTCACAGAGAGAAGGCGAAGGGGTGACGTGATCCCAGTCCAAGTCTCTACCTGGGGAACAAATATTTGCTAGCGGGCTCTTCAGTTGGGCAGGGGAAGGTCTGACACGCCCCAGCGGCTGGAAGCTGCAGCTAGACAAATTCAGACAGAAATGTGCAGAGTTCAGGATTGAACAACCTACCGGGGCTGTGGTGGATTCTCTGTCACGGCTGATTTTTAAACCAAGACAGGCTGTTTCCTGGGAACTCAGCCACAGGAACAATTTGGGGGCAGGTCTCTGGCCCGCACTATGCCGGGGGTCAGACCAGATGGTCACAGGGGCCCCTTCTGGCCTCGGGGTCTGTGAAAGAGGCTATTGCATGTGCAGAAACGCTTCCTTGCTTGTACTCGGTCACACACTTGCACTCCTGCTGCTGCCCCGTAACCCCCCACTCCCCCACTGGGGGTAGGGGTGTTAACTCATGACCTTTGACCCCCCTTGTCCCAAGATTTCACGGAGAACGTGGAGTTCCTGCTGGAGTCTCCCCTGGTGATCAAGGAGGGGGACGACGTGCGGCTGCGGTGCCGGGGGGATGGGCAGCCCGAGCCGGAGTACATCTTCTACCGGGTGCAGGTACTGGTGGTGCCCAGCCTCGGACGGGGGATACCGGGCTGCCCAGGCCCCAGGGGTGGGAGATACCAGGTTTCCCTGGGCAGCTGAGCCCTGTGGGAGTGGAGGGGGTGCCCGGGCCCCATGGGGCTGAGCCCAGGGAGGGATACCGGACTGACCTGAACACCTCCCCATCCCCCCAGGCCTCCGAGGCCGTGGAACTGGCCACCAAGCAGGACGGGGTCCTGACCCTGCCCAGCGTTTCCAGGGCCAACAGCGGGACCTACCGGTGCCAGGTGCTGGACTTTGACAGCCCCCCCGAGGTGCAGCTGGAGAAGGAGGTGATCATCCACGTCAACTGTGAGTGCCCCAGGGGCTGCTGGGAGATACGCCCTCCCCTCCTCTCCCCCCCCCCCCCACTGGGAGTGCCCCAGGGGCTGCTGGGAGATATGCCCTCCCCTCCTCTCCCCCCCCCCCACTGGGAGTGCCCCAGGGGCTGCTGGGAGATATGCCCTCCCCTCCTCTCCCCCGCCTCCCCACTGGGAGTGCCCCAGGGGCTGCTGGGAGATGCGCCCTCCCCTCCTCTCCCCCCACCCCACTGGGAGTGCCCCAGGGGCTGCTGGGAGATACACCATCCCCCCTCCCCACCCATGCCAATTGTGAGTGCCTCAGGGGCTGCTGGGAGATACACCATCCCCTCCTGTCCCCCCCACCACTGGAAGTGCCCCAGGGGCTGCTGGGAGATACGCCCTCCCCTCATCCCCCCACCCCCACTGTGAGTGCCCCAGGGGCTGCTGGGAGATACGCCATCCCCTCCTCTCCCCCCCCCCCCCCCCCGCCACTGTGAATGCCCCAGGGGCTGCTGGAAGATACACCATCCCCTCCTCTCTCCCCCCCCACCCCGCCACTGTGAGTGCCCCAGGGGCTGCTGGGAGATACGCCATCCCCTCCCCCCCCCACCACTGTGAGTGCCCCAGGGGCTGCTGGGAGATACGCCATCCCCTCCCCCCCCCCACTGTGAGTGCCCCAGGGGCTGCTGGGAGATACAGTTGACATGGGGGGGTTGGTGTGAGTGCCCCAGGGAGTGAGAGGGAAGGGGTGGCATGAATGCCCCAGGGATCTGGCTTGGGATGCTCACACAGGGAAGGGAGGGGGTATGCTTTGAGGAGCTTTCTGCAATACAGCTTAGTGCATCCCTGCCCCTCTCTCCCCCCAACAGACCTGGACCCCCTGACCCTGCACCCAGGCAGACGAGTGACAGTGCCCCTGGGTGGAGACGTCACACTCACCTGCTCTGGACAGGGCTCCCAGCCCCCCAAACTGGCGTGGAGGAAGGTGAGATCCACCGGGGCTCGACTAGGTATCGGCAGGCCCTACAGAGGGGCCTGTTTATACAAGGACCCTCCCCCCAGCACTGAGATGCAGCCACCTCTGGGGTAGGGTGCGGGGGCTGTTTATACAGGGATCCCTTGCCTGGCACTGAGATGCAGCCGCCTCTGGGGTGAAATGAGGCAGAAATCTCACAAACTGATTTTTCTGGATAAGAGCTGATTTTGGGGAACCTGCTTCTACTGAGCCCCCACCCCACTCCCTGCCACATAGCACCCCTAGTACCACATGGGGGCATTGGAGCCAGTATTGACTGCCAGGGCAGAGCGCCCCCTACTGAGCTCCCACCCTGCTCTGTGCAGCACAGCGCCCCCTAGTGTCCTCTCTCATTGCAGGGCAAGGAGCGAGTGGCTCACGGTGGCACCCACACACTGCACTCGGTCTCGTACCACATGGCCGGCACTTACACCTGCGAGGCCTCCGTGCCCAGCGTGCCAGGGCTGCAGCGGGACCAGACTGTCCAGGTTACCGTGGAAGGTACGGAGCTCCCCCCGGTGCACAGATGTGGGGCATGCCCCCCAGCTGGGACAGGGCATGGGATGGCAGTACAGAGGCTAGGGTGGCAGATCTGTAGGGTCTACACAGCACGGCCTATTCAAATCAACGTTGAATTCCCAAGGCCTCGTCTCCAGCAGGGCAGCTAGCGCCGCGTCGCTCTCTGGGCAGAGCCCCCAGTGTGGACGCAGCGTAAGGCTGACGGCAGAGCCGCACCACCTCCTGCAAGGACGTTAGCGATGCCGGCAGCAGCGCGGCCGCATCTACACTGGGGGATGGGGGCGTTTGCCAGCAAAGCCGTGCGCTGAGGAGCTGGATTTTTCACGCCCGTGACAGACGGGATGGGGCCCAGGGGGGTGAGAGCATCAGGGAACACACGGAGGGTCGCCTGGTACCGTCGAGCATTGGCAGAGCCCGTGTGGGCAGGAGCATCAGACCAAGAATCCACCCTCCAGACATGTGCTCCGGCATCTCCGCCGCCTCCGTGTAGACCTCTGATCCTCCATGTCCGGCCATGGAGCATTGTGGGCGCAGACTTGTCCATTCAGACTTATCAGTTCTAGCCTCTCCTCGCCCCCCGCCTGCCCTGCTGTGCCGGACGAAGCTGGTTGTCCTGTATCCCCCCAGGGGGTGACAGGGACAGGCCCCGGCTCAGAACCATACAGCAGGGGGCTGTGCCTGGGGAGCCCTGGAGTGTCTGGGTGCTGTGGCGGGAGGGGGGGGTATTCCAGGCTGGGGGGCGCAGGGCCCTGGGGTGTCCCCTTATGGGACAGGGGGCAGTGATGCCCAGGGAGAGGGGCAGGGTTGGGGGTGTCCAGGAACCTGGGGATGCATGGTGGGGCTCCCTGGGGTCAGGAACTGGAGTGGGGGGGATGCCAGGTGGCAGCATGGGAGGGGTCCTTGCCAGGGCAGCTGGGGGCTGGTACCTGGGGAGAAGCAGTGGCAGGGGAGCAGGGGGCATGTCTCTGGGGCCAGCGGGGGGTCCCTGGGTGCAGGGAGCTGGGGGGGCAGAGTTGACATGGGGCCCAGGGGATGTCCCCTTCTCTGACTTTGCCCCTTCCCCAGGGAAGCCGGAGATGGAGGAGGGCCTGACCCAGCACCAGCTCCCGGCCGAGGGGCAGCGCATCCACCTGACCTGCTCCGCTGTGGGACACCCCGAGCCGGAGCTCAGCTGGAGCCTGCCGGGGGTGAAGGTGAGGGGGCAGGGGGAGGGGACCAGGTGCAGCGGGGGGTTCAGGGGGCTGGTACCTAGGGAGGGCAGAGTTGGATGCTGCAGGGGTGTGTCTCGGAGCATGGCCCGCGGTGGTGGGGAGGGTATGGGGGCACAGAATGGGTCAGTCCCTGTAGAGCAGCCCCCTCCTGCGTGCCCCCACTGCACACACACACCCCAGCCTGGGCTGCTCCCCGCCCTGGCAGCGAGCTCCCCTCTCCCCTCCAGGCCCAGCTGCTCCAGTGACAGCTGCACTGTCGGCAGCTTCAGAGGAGTCAAGCATTCGTGACCGAGCTGGGCCTGGGAACCGGGGGCGGGTGGGGGGGCAGCACTGGGTGGCCACACGGGGGTCATGACCTTCCCCCTCACCCCCAGGACCCAGGTCTCACTGCTGCAGCGCAGCACCCCCACCCCCCGCTGCCTCTCTGCAGAGCCCTTGTGAAGCGGGTCTCGGCCTGGCGGGGGCGGTGTTTGCAGAGGGCACGTGTGGGGGTGACACCCCCTGTGCTGCACACACAGCCGTGTGAGGCAGCACAATTCGAGCCCCCCCAGCCATATGTGCTGGAGGCGGGCACTTGATTTACTGCTCCATCCTGGGGTGACTGCCAGTGACACCCCCCCTCCCCCCTCCCCCTGAACAGCCAGACAGGGCAGCAGGGCAGGAAGAGCCCCAAAGGGGAGGGGTACTTGGGGGGCAGAGGAGTTGGGGGAGGTGCATAGAGCTGGGGGGCAGCAGGGAGGATCTGGGCCCCCTGGTGCTGGGATGTGTACCTGCCCCCAAAGGTGTGTCTACACGGCCCACTGAGCCTGGGCTGTGACTCAGGTTTGAGCCCAAGCCCCTGCTTCTGTCCACACACAAACTGGTCTGACTTGGGTCAGCGAGTGCTCGGGACCCAGGTCCTAGGGCTCTGCTGGGGGTGGGGGAGAGCCCCCGTCGCATCTGTGAGGGTCCAAACCCCACAGTGTGGATGCAGGTTACGCTGCGGCCCTGAGGCAGAAGGGCTGCATGGCTGTGACGCTCGGGGGTTGGAAACAGCGAGTACACAGGCCCGGTGCCAGCGAGCAGCGCAGACACCCCCAGAGGGGCAGGGTCCCCACAGGGCCGTGTCCAGAGCTGGGAGAGGGTCCCTCACTGCCCCTGTCTCCCCTCAGCCGGTGGTGAGTGGCACGGGGAACCGGGTGACGAGCGAGGTGATGGTGGAGGTGACAGCGTCACTGGCCAAGTCCGGGATCTGGTGCCAGGCCAGGAACCGGTTCGGGGAGGCCACACAGAACTTCACCCTGGAGATCGGTGAGTGGGGGGTGGGATCAGGGCTGCAGGGGGGAGATCTGGGGAGATGAGTGGGGGCAGGTAGCTGGTGGGACAGGGGTGGTCAGGGTGGGGCAGCGGGGTGGGGGTCAGGAAGGGGTAGCAGGGAAACAGAGCAGGAGGTAATTGGGAGGTGAGGGGGCATCTCTCCATCTGGGCACTGACCTGTCTGTCTGTCTTTCCCTCCCGTGGCAGAACCCCCAGCAGCTACCCCCTCCTCTTCCCCCCCGGCAGGTGAGTGCCCCTTTCCCATGGGGCTGGTTGGGGGGTGATGCCTGAAGCAGCTGTGCCCCCCAGGCAGTGTCTGGCACCATGGGGGTGGAGTCCCAGTGCTGGAGCCCCAGGGGGTTCTGGGGGTCCTGCCCCCACTAATCCCCTTCTCCCTCTCGTTCATGCTGCCCAGGGGACCCTGTGCTCCGAACAGGTGGGTGTTTAACCCTATTGGGTGCCAAGCCCAGAACTGCCCAGGTGGGCGTGGGGCAAAGACGGGACCCCTTTGTCTCCCCGCAGTGGGGCTCTCTGATCCCTGGGTGGGGGGAGCATGTGTAGGGGACTCTAGACGGTTTAGTCACTGGTGTGCACCTGGGCATCCTGGTCTGTCTCCATCACCCCCCGTCCAGCCGGGGCACTCGGCGCCTTGCTCCTTCCCCAGGAACAGAGTCCAAACGAAACCCCAAAGTCGTGGGGCCCGAGGGCCAGGCCTGTGACCCCGATCTGGGCCCACCAGCCATTGTCCTCACGCGCGTGGTCAGGTAGCCCCAGGTCCTCTCGGCTCTTGTGTTCCAGCCACAGCCTGTCAGATCCCCCTGCGACTCCTACCTTGGCCTGGTCCCAGCTTCCGTCACAGGCTGCGCTCGCCTGGCCTCTCTTGGGGATCGGCCGCGCATGGGGCTGCATAGACCCTTCGGCCCCCTGCTCATCGCCCTCAGGCCTTCCTGCTATAGGAACCTCTTTGGCCTGCTTCTCCCCAGCTGGGTCTGATCCGTAATCACATGTCTCCCTCCTGGTGTCAGAATGGGCTAATTGGGCTCCCCTATCATTGCGGCCTGGGTTAGACACCCCATCACAGGGACCCAGGCGTCCGGGCTCACCCCCTTTCCAACAGTGGGGGGTTCTGAGCCCCAGGGGGCAGCACTGCTGGGGGGGGGAGCATAGGGGACCCAGGCGTCTGGGCTCACCACCCCCTCTCTCCCCGCAGTGGGGGGCTCTGAGCCCCAGGGGGCAGCAGCGTGGGGGGGGGGGAGCGTAGGGGACCCAGGCGTCCGGGCTCACTGCCCCGTCTCTCCCCACAGTGGGGGGCTCTGAGCCCCGGGCGCAGCAGTGCTGGGGGGGGGGGAGCGTAGGGGACCCAGGCGTCCGGGCTCACCTCCCCCTCTCTCCCCACAGTGGGGGGCTCTGAGCCCCAGGGGGCAGCAGCGTGTGGGGGGGGGAGCGTAGGGGACCCAGGCGTCCGGGCTCACCTCCCCCTCTCTCCCCGCAGTGGGGGGCTCTGAGCCCCAGGGTGGCAGCGGTGCTGCGGTTGTGGCTGTCGTGGTCTGTGTCCTGCTGCTCCTGCTCATCGTCGGCTTCTTTTACTGCATGCAGCGCCGGGGACACCTGCACTGTGGGGCGGGGGAGAAGAGATCACTGTGAGTGACACGCCCAACTCCCACAGCCCTCCCGCACCAGAACACCCCTCCCCCCTCGACTGCATACAGCGTGGGAACACCTGCCCTGGGGTGGGGGGGAGATTGTTGAGAACCTTCCTCCCCCTCTCCCTCCCCCTGCCGGGGGGGCAGATATCCCTGTATGAGCCCCCCCATGCCCACCCCCTCTGTTTCCCTTGTCCCCCGTCTGTCTGCACCCCACGGGGCTCACCCTCCATCCATCCCGCAGGACACCCAAGGAAGGCGGCGCGGAGGACCCGGCTGTGGAGATGAAGACGGACAAACGGAACGAGCAGACGGGGCTGCTGAGCCCGAGCGGGGGCGGTGGGGGGGGCGAAGGGGGCCACGAGGTGAGCCGGGGGGCACTGCTGGGGGCAGCATGAGGTGAGATGGGTGGAGGGCCCTGGGTGGGCAGCGGGAGGGAAGGGGAGGCCTGAGGTGGGGGGGCTGCGTCTTTGGAGATAGAGGGGAGGATGGGGGAGACCCTCCCTTCGGGGGCTGGGGCGGAGACCCTGGCGGAGTTGGGGGGACACTGTCCTCTAAGCCAGGGAGTCATGGGGGGAGGGGGGAGAAGGAGAGGTTGGACCCGGGTTGTCACTGGCTGGGGTGGGGTGGAGGCTGCCGGTGGGGGATGGGTTTGGGACATGGGGTCAGTGTGTGATTCTCCCCTCCCCCCCGCCCAGTGCTGAGCCCTGCCCCCAGAGGTCGGCTGTACCGGGAACCCCCCCAGAGGAAGAGGAGGCTGGGACAGCGGCTGGCCGGGAGAGATGGACTTTGTCCCCCCTGTTTCCCCCCAGGGGGTTGGGGGGGGGCATTTACTCCATCCCCCCCAGTTCTTTTTGTTTCAATGCCTGGTTTATAGCAAGAGACTTTTTCGGATGCCCAGGGGGGCTCCCTCCTGCCCCCCATGGACTCCCCTGCCCCCCAGCACACTGTCCCCCTATGGGCTCTACCCCCATGGATTCCCTGCTCCCCACAGCATCTGGAGAAAGGGGAGACCCCCACCTGTCCCCAGTTATGGGGGTCAGAGCCAGGTGGGCATATTCCATCCAACCCTTCCACAGCACCCCCTGACCCACATCCACTGCACCCCCAGAACTGGCACCCTCAGGATCTACCCGCCCTAGCACCAGGGCCTCCCCTTACCCACAGCACATGCCCCCCAGGGTCCAACCGCTCATGGCAGCAGCCCCCCATCGCCTTCCCTCCCCCACCTCCAGCATTGGTACCCCCAGAACACCCCCCCTCCCCCATCTCTGCCCTTCCCTGTGTCCCCCAGCACCTACAGTCCCCCCCTCCCCCCCCGCCTGGTATTGTATTTGTCTCTGGTTGTGAATGTTTTTTTACGAGACCTGTTTGTTTACCAGTGTTTTGGGGGTGGTTCTGCTGCCCCCCAAGGGGTCTGTTCCTATCTGTGCCCCCCCCTCCCCGGGGCCTTCTCTAGTCGTGACACTGGTGTTTATTTTACTGCAATGTCTGTTGGGGGCACTGGAGCTGGGGGGGGTGGAACTGGGGCAGCCCTGAGAAGGGGTGGGCCCCCCGCAGGAGCCCAGCTCTACGAACCCCTCCATGGGATCCCCAGACCTCCACCTTCCTGCTCCCATGGCGCCGAGAGCCTGGGGCCCTCCCCAATGAAAGCCCTGGGCCCCTGCTCCAGCCATGGGGGCCATGCCCCATCCCCCCACCCTGAGGAGCTGCAGTCCTTTGGCAAGTGCTGACCCCCACCCCATTGAGCCCAACTGGGGGCTATTTATGGCTCTTTCCTGCCCCCAGCCCTAGGGGCCACCACGGGGGGGGGAGTACGGGGCCACCATGGGGGGGGCACAGGCCCTCCCCCCCCTCCAGGATTATCCAGCCCCCCCATCATTCCAGGCCTGACAAAGCCCCATCCCAGCGCCCTTGTCCCCCTGCCTCATGGGCGTCCCCGCAGCCCCACCAGAAGGGGGTGGGGCTAGGAGTCTAGGCCCCCCTTTTCCCAGCCCGCCAGCAGGGGGCAGCATCCTCTGAGCACCCCTCCCCCGGCACGGGCCACCCCCGGGAAGAGCCTTAGGGGAGGGGGCTCCAGCCGGGGTGAATTCCCCCCCCCCCCCCCCCGTGGCTGGTCTGTCTAGTCCATGAGCCCCCCACGTAGGGTGACCAGTGAGCAAAGGGGGGGGGTCATAGGCAGCTACATAAGAGAGCCCCAAATAGCAGGACATCTGGTCACCCTACGCCCCTGCAGCTCCAGTGCCCCCCATTGTTCTGCCTGTTGCCTGCTGCCCCCCCCCCACTTTACACTGAGGCTAGGTATTAAAGATTGTAATGCCTCCCCCCTCCCCACCTGGCTCCTGTCTTACGTGCTTCCTCTCCTGCTCTGAGAGGCATTTCCTGCCACCACCCCCCAGCCCGGCCCTGGGCCCCTTTGAACTCCTGTGCTGGGGGGGGTTGTGTAAACAGAGGATACCTCTGCCCCCACCCCCTTGGCCCAGCTCCTGCTGGGAAGTGACTTCTGGGCGGGGGTGAGTCCCTCGGGGATTTCCCAAGGAGGGGGGATGTGGTGGGGGATTTTAGGCTCTGGGCCTCATTGGCGCTGGGGGTTTGTTTGCAGTTGCAGAACCGGTGAAAAGCAGTCATTTAAACTAGCGCAAGGGGAGTGGGAACGGTGTGAGGCCGGCGACGCGGGAGCGAGGGTGGCACGAAACGAGCGGGAATGGCGTGAGGGGGGCGCTATGGGAGCGGGAACGGCATGAGGGGGGCATCAGGGGAGCGGGAACGGCGCGAGGGGGGCGCCATGGGAGCGGGAACGGCATGAGGGGGGCGTCAGGGAGCGGGAATGGTGCGAGGCAGCCGAAGCGGGTATGGGGAGCGGGAATGGCACGTGGGAGCAGGAATGGTGCGAGGCAGGCGCGAGGGGAGCGGGAATGGTGTGACGTGGGCGCGAGGGGAACGGGAACGGTGCGAGGTGGGTGACGTGGGCATGAAGGGAGTGGGAACGGTGTGAGGCAGCCGAAGCGGGTGCCAGGGGAATGGGAAGTGTGAGGCTGGCGACACGGGCGCGAGGGGAGCGAGAATGGCACAAAATGAGTGGGAATGGCACGAGGGGGGCGCCACGGGAGCAGGAACGGCATGAGGGGGCGCCAGGGGCGTGGGAATGGTGTGAGGCAGCCGAAGTGGGCATGGGGAGCAGGAATGGGGCGAGGCGGGCGCGAGGGGAGCTGGAAAGGTGCGAGGCGGGCGACGCGGGCATGAGGGGAGCAGGAACAGTGCAAGGCAGCCGAAGCAGGTGCCAGGGGAGCGGGAACGGTGCGAGAGGGGTGCCAGGGGAGCGGGAACGGTGCAAGGTGGGTGACGTGGGTGCGAGGGGAGTGGGAATGGTGCGAGGTGGGTGATGCGGGTGCGAGGGGAGCGGGAATGGTGCGAGGTGGGTGATGCGGGTGCGAGGGGAGCAGTAACAGCGTGAGGCAGCCGAAGCGGGCGTCAGGGGGGTGGGAACGGTGTGAGGCGGGTGCGAGGGGAGCGGGAATGGTGCGAGGTGGGTGATGCGGGTGTGAGGGGAGCAGTAACAGCGTGAGGCAGCCGAAGCGGGTGTCAGGGGGGTGGAAACGGTGTGAGGCTGGCGACACGGGCGCGAGGGGAGCGAGAATGGCACAAAATGAGCGGGAATGGCGCGAGGGGGGCGCCACGGGAGCGGGAACAGCACGAGGGGGCGCTAGGGGCGTGGGAATGGTATGAGGCAGCTGAAGCGGGCATGGGGAGCGGGAATAGGGTGAGGCGGGGGCGAGGGGAGCTGGAATGGTGCGATGCGGGCATGAGGGGAGCAGGAACGGTGCAAGGCAGCCGAAGCGGGCGCCAGGGGAGCGGGAACAGTGCGAGGGGAGCGGGAACGGTGCGAGGGGGGCGCCAAGGGAGCCGGAACGGTGCGAGGCGGGTGCGAGGGGAGCGGGAATGGTGCGAGGTGTGTGATGCGGGTGCGAGGGGAGCGGGAATGGTGCGAGGTGTGTGACGCGGGTGCGAGGGGAGCAGTAACAGCGTCAGGCAGCCGAAGCGGGCGTCAGGGGGGCGGGAACGGTGCGAGGGGGGCGTCAGGGGAGTGGGAACGGCACGAGGAAAGGCCAATACACACACCACTACAAACCCTGTGCTAACCTCTACACGGGTGCAGGGTGCGTGTAAACTTTCTGCCATCGTTTATACCCAGGGCGGGTGCAAGGATGTTTCGCGCCCCCCCGCGGCAGCTCCCCCCGGCCCGGGGAGCCGTGCGGCAGCTCCCCGCCCCAGCTCACCTCTGCTCCGCCTCCTCCCCCGAGCATGCCATGGCCGCTCCACTTCTCCCACCTCCCAAGCTTACGGCACCAATCAGCTGTTTGGCGCCGCAAGCCTGGGAGGGAGAGAAGCAGAGCGGGGCGGCGTGCTCGGGGGAGGAGGCGGAGCAGAGGTGAGCTGGGGTGGGGAGCGGTTCCCCTGCGTGCCGCCCCCCCCTTACTTGCTGCAGGCAGCTCTCCCCGCGCCCCACTGCCCCAGCTCCCTCCCCCTAAATGCCGACGACGACCGGGGCGGCTGAAGATCCGGCCGCTGCGGTTGCCGCCGAAGGACCCGAAATGCCGCTCCCCAAATGCTAGTGCCCTAGGTGACCGCCTAGTCGCCTAATGGGTTGCACCGGCCCTGTTTATACCAGCGCCAGCCAGCATGAGCCTGTGTGGGGGGTGTCGATGGCTTTAGGCAGAGGGGATGTGGCCCCTTCTTGTAGCCCTGCTGGGTAGGTTTGCAGCCCCCCCACCCCACCCCACCCTGGTACATTGGGGCCCCTGAGAGATGCCGATAGGGCCAGGAGGACACAAGGCTGCAGTTTGGGCTGTGGCCAAAGCCAAGGAGATGTCAGCTAATCTGGCCGGGGAGTGGCATGGGCCGGAGCTTTCCACTTCGCGGGCGGGCGGGCATGCTGGAAGGAGGTTGGCTAAGGGGCGCCTGTGGGATTTTGTCCTGCACAAGTCCCCATTTTCCTGGCAGAGGGGCTGGAAAAGGCATTTCCTCCCCCGCCCCTGTCCCCGGGGAGCCCATGCTACGGAAACCTCAGCAGCTACATGCAGGGCCCAGATCACTTGCCAGCCAGCCAGCGCCATCTGGGATGGGCTTTCTCCCCACTGGTACAGCCAGGGAGAGAACCCAGGAGTCCTGGCTCCCAGTCCCCCCCCCCCCCCCCGCGCTCTAACCCACTAGACCCCACTCCCCTCCTAGAACCCAGGAGTCCTGGCTCCCAGCCCCTCCTCCGCGCTCTAACCACTAGGCCCCACTCCCCTCCCAGAGCCCAGATAGAACCCAGGAGTCCTGGCTCCCAACCCCCGCCCCCACTCTAACCACTAGGCCGAGCCCCCCATGACACATGTGTCTGATCTGCGCTGCAGCCCCTGGGCCTGTCCCCCATGCTGACCATTCTGTGCCCAGCTCCCCCTCCCCACGGGCAGTTGTCCCCCTGCTGCGGCCAGCACAAAGCCGTCAGTGAGGCAGGGCTGGCCGATGCCAGCTGCAAACCCAGCTTCACCTGTCCTGGGGGGCCCAGGGAACTGGGTGGGGGGGGGTTTGCCAACTGCTGAAGGGGTAGCTGGGCCAATCTAGTTCCTGTCCCACACGCCTGCCCCCTGGCTCTGTGCAAGGCGCTGGCCCTGGGCTGTGCAGCTCCCGGCGCGACAGGGGCCCCGATCTCGGCCCGGGCGGGGGCAGGAGGGTCTGTGTAGCCGATCTCGGGCTGTGGATACAGAAGCTGCTGATTACTGGGCTCCTGAGTGCGACACTGATCCTGGTCACCCCCTAGCCCGACAGCTCAGGGGGCGAAGTGCATGGGGCAGGGCGCCAGGCATCCCACTGCAGCCAGGCACCTGGGAGCTGGGGTTCTTTTTGATGCAGCCCAGTGCCCCCCACTCAGCTGCTGCCCAGCCTGGGAGCCTGGCCCCCCCGGGGCGCCAATTTCATGGGTTAGCTGGGGAGCTTGTGAACCCGGGGGGGCGTGGGGAATTCAGAGGAGGCTTCGTCCAGCCGCATCCTCCCACGACAGAGAAGGAAATTAAAGCATTAGCTGCCGGTTAGTGCCGCATCAGCACAACAGGCTTGGAGCAGCGGGCGCAGCTGGAAAAAGAGCATCAGGACTCCTGGGTTCTGTTTTACCTGCCCATCTTCAAGAGGGGGGGTGGGGGCTAGTGGTTAGAACAGGGGCCTTGAAGCCAGGACTCCTGGGTTCTCTCCCCGGCTCTGGGACGGGGGGGGGGCTGTTGGTTAGAGCAGGGGGGCTGGGAGCCAGGACTCCTGGGTTCTCTCCCTGGCTCTGGGAGGGGAGGGGGGGGCTGGGAGCCAGGACTCCTGGGTTTAACACCCCCTCCCAAGAGGGGGGTGGGGCTGAAGTTGTTTAGTGGGGGCGGAAGGAGGGGGGACAGGCTGCTCATTTCCTTGCGCTGGCTCAGTGATTTGCCCTTTGACCCCATGTGCGGCTCCGGATGCAGCCCTTGTGCCAGCCAGTCTCCGGTGGGGGGAACAGGGGCCAGGACAGCCCCTGTGCTTCGGAAGGGGGGCCCTGGGGAGGAGGCAGGAACAGGCACCCCCCAAAGCCCACAGGGGGCGGGAATTCCCCATAAAAAATCTGTAACCTCCCGCCACGTGGAGTTGGCAGCGACGGGCTGGTCAGTAACTAGGGCTCCTCTTACCCATCCAGCACGGACCTGGCTCGAGCCCCCAGCCAGTGACCGGGGACACGTACGCACCCCCCTGGTGCCACCGCGGCCACACGTTGCCTCGCGCGCGTAACAAAGAACTTCCATTCAAAGGCGCGGGGACCCCAGCGTTGGGGAAAACTCCACACCCGCAGTGAAAAGCAGGCGTCACTACACAGACCCAGCCCCGCAGTGAGTTGGGCAGGGTCCTGTGCCTCAGTTTCCCACCTTGTGATGGGCAAGGCCGATGAACGATTGCCCCTTTAACACATCACTCCCCCCACACACTCACCTTTGCTGTCCTTGGCTAGCAGAGAAACCCAGAGGTCAGGGGGGTGTTCACAGGGGTGCGCCTGCAACCCCGGAAAGCGGGGGGCATCCCGCAGGGACTGGTCGCTGTGCACCTCCGCACCCAGCTGTTTGCGACTCCCTCTGCTGCGTTTCCCTGGCGCCGAGGTGCTCATGGCCTCTGCGATGCCACGTTCGGAGGGTGTACTGCTGAACCCAGGCCTGCAGGGATTTCAGCTCTGTGCCCGCACCAGCTGGCGGGAACCTCACTGCCAGCCCAGCCTGGGCGTCGGCCTTCGTGTCAGCGCTGGCCCCACACCAGGGCTAAGCCCTGCCTGTCCGACCCCTAGGCCTGGTCAGCATCAGCGACTCACCTCTAGCAATCGCCAGCCAGAAACCAGCTCTCCTTGGCCTCCACCCAGCTCTGGCCTTGGGACACCAGCGAGGAGAAACTCAAACAGCACCTAGACAGCTTTAGGCAGTCCACTATCCCCCACCCCCCTCCCCTGGTTAGCGAGTGGGGCTCAGGCTAAGGCAGTGGTCCCCAAACTTTTATGTCACCCGCCCCTTACCTGTAATGTAATCTGCCTGCGCTCCCCCAGGAGCCAGGGCTGGGGGCTGAGGCCTCGGCTGGGGGTGGGGCCTGAGCAGAGCGGGGTGGCTCCCCCTCCCTGCACCCCTGTGGGGGCTGACCCTGGCCCTGCTGCACCCCCTGAATGTTCCTCCGCACCCCCTAGGTGAGTGTGCCCCACAGTTTGGGGACCATTGATTTAGGGTGACCCCCCAATCGGGCAGCCTAAGCACAGGTCTGCTGCCCTGTGCTGTACAATCAGGATAACACCACGCCATGACCCTGGCACGGCCTCCTAGCGCGACTTTTCCCCGCTGTTGATACTCGCACCTTCTTGTCAACTGTTGGGAATGGGCCACTGTCACGGAGTAAGGGGGAGTCAGGGCCCTGCACCCCCGGCTTCCTGCGATTCACCATGACTCTCAGCCAGCCAGTAAAGCAGAAGGTTTATTTAGACGACGGGAATACAGTCCAAGACAGGTCTTGCAGGCACAGACAACAGGATCCCCCGCAGTTAGGTCCATCTTGGGGTCCTCGGGCCCCCCAGCCCCCCTGCGGAGGTCAGAGCCCTCCCTGCCTGCCAGCCACCTCACCAACCAGCTTCCCACACTCTGCCTTCAGCGACCCCTCCCACAGCCTTTGTTCAGTTTCCCGGGCAAAGGTGTCACCTGGCCCCAGCCCCCTCCTGGGTTCTCAGGTTACATGCTCAGGTATTCTCCTTAGGTCAGTCTCCCATCCCCCAATGCAGACTATCCCAGCTACACTCCCCTGTCAGCATTCACAGACCACAGTAAGAACAGTCCCAGTTCGTCACATCTCCTCCCTTCGAGACCGAACTGAGCGGGGTCACTTCAGCCAGTGACCCGGGGAAGTTCAAACCTACCCCCGTTCCCATGGATGCCCCAGCATCCCTCCCATTCCTTGGTGAGAATTACACCAGGCCCCTCCAGTTTCACGCCCCCCCTTAGGTCCGGGGTGCTCGAGGGCATTCGCAGTTCGCATGTGGGAAGGGTTATGCGGACCTGTGCCCTTTTCCCACCCCAATACCCCTGGGGTTCCAACTGGGCTGTGGTCTTCTCCCAGCATTCCAGTCTGGAGGTCTGTGCTTTGGGCTCTCTTGGTTCAGAGCCCCCCTTTTAACCTTGGCCACCCTCCGGAAAGGCTCCTCTATGCTGGGCAAGGGTCCTAAAGCCGTTTTCCCCTTGTCCCGGGCCTTCCTCCCCCTCTGACAGGGGTCACAGGATTGGCAGTACTGCCGGACAGTAACAAAGACCCCAGGCCACTAAAAGCTCCGTAGCAGCCTCTGCTGGGTACGCCAGGTTCCCTGGTGCCCTGAGAGGGGGGTGTCATGGGCCCGGTACAGCAGCTGGCGACGATACTTCTGGGGTACCACCAGCTGCCTCCTGATCCCCCCTGACTCCATTTTCCCTGGGGGAGCCCATTCTCAGTACAGGAACCCCTTCTCCCACAGGAACCTTTTCCGGCCACCTCTCCCCATGGTCTGTACCGCACCGAGGTCGGCCAGGTCCCTTATCTTCCGCAAGGAGGGATCTTTCTGCACCTCGGCCTGGAACTCAGCAGCTGGGACAGGGATGGTCACCTGCTCTTTCTCGCCGGCTGGGTCGGAAGCCGCAGCCTCCCTGAGCCGTGTCCCTGGGTGTTCCCTCCCCACCAGGTTAGGGTCCTGCGCCTCAGGCAAGGCACTCTCCCCAAGGCCTGGGCGCAGTGCTCCTCGCCGGCTCTGACTACGGGTCACAACCAGTGCATTCTGGGGGTTGCTTGGCCAGTCCTCCAGGTCCCCCCCCCATCAACACCTCAGTGGGCAAATACGGGTGTACCCCCACGTCCTTGGGGCCCTCCTTGGCCCCCCACTTCAGGTGTACCCTCGCCACGGGCACTTTGACTGGTGTCCCGCCCACCCCCGTCAGGGTCAGGTAGGTGTTGGGCACCACCTGATCTGGGGGCACCACCTCGGGCCGGGCCAGCGTCACCTCTGCGCCCGTATCCCAGTATCCATCGACCTTCCTCCCATCCACCTCCAGGGGAACAAGGTACTCTCTCCGGAGGGACCGCCCCGCGCCCACCGTATAAATCAAAAACCCTGAGTCTGGAGCATCCAGCCCCCCAGAGGAGCTGGCCTGGAGCTCTCCTCCCTCCTTAGCAGGTGGTACTCTGCCAGCCCCCCTTCCCTGGGAGTGCTGCCTCTCGCCCGGCTGGGTCTCTACCCAGTCAACCCTCTGTGGGTTTGGTCTGCTCAGTCTGTCCCTGAGCCTGGGGCACTGGGCCCGTATGTGGCCTCTTTGGCCACAGTGATAGCAGCCTATGTCCCATGGGTCCCCTCGAGTGGGTCGGTTGGCCCTGACGCCGGTCCCATGGTGACTCTCTCTTTGCGTTGTGGTGGGACTGTTCCTTTGGGACTCCTCCCTGTTATCCCCTGACCGGCTCTTTACAAACTCATCGGCCAGCCGGCCTGCATGTCGCGGGTTCTCTGGCTTTTTGTCCACCAACCACAGCCTCAGGTCGGATGGGCACCGCTCATACAGTTGCTCCAGTACCAGCAGTTTAACCAGGTCCTCCTTCGTCTGGGCCCCATCTGCCCACTTGCTGGCGTATCCTTCCATGCGGACGGCTAGTTGCAGATATGAGACCTCAGGGGTTTTATCCTGACTCCGGAACCTTTCCCGGTACATCTCAGGGGTCAGCCCAAACTCACGTAGCAGGGCCTTTTTGAATAGTTCGTAGTCCCCTTTCTCCGCCTCTTCCAGTTGGCGGTACAATGCCATGGCTTTGGGGTCCAGTAAGGGGGTGAGAACCCGGAGTCTGTCCGCAGGATCAACCTGGTGTAGCTCGCAGGCCGTCTCAAAGGCATCCAGGAAGTCATCCATGTCCTCCCCCTCCTTACGTGGGGCCAGGATGCACTTATCAAAGCTCCGTGCAGTCCTGGGTCCCCCCTCACTCACCGCAGCCGGGGTCTCGCGGCCCTTCAGCCTCGCCAGCTCCAGTTCATGCTGACGCTGTCTCTCATTCTCCTCCCGTTCACGATGCCTCTGTCTCTCTTCATGCTGCCTTTGTCTCTCATTCTCCTCCCGTTCATGCTGCCTCTGGTGTTCACGATCCTCCAGCTCTCTCAGTTTTAGCTCTATCTCCCATTCCAGCCCATTCCGCTCCACGGATGGCGCGCGTGGCCGGGAGGATCCCCTGCTGGCCGGGGGGGTCACTGCGCCCTCGGTATTTGCTGGGCTCCTCCCCACCCTTCCCCTAGGCATAGGAAGGAGGGGTCTCAGGAAGCCCTCAGCAGCCGGCTGACCACTCCCAGATGGGCCAGACACTGGGGCCTGTGCTGCATCTGCCAGGCTGCTTCCCTCCGAGACAGGGATCAGTTCATTCGCGCGATCTCCCTTCTCCAGCTGGGCAATGAGCTGTTCTTTGGTGAGCTTCCCAATGCGCACCCCCCTCTGCTTGCACAGCTCCACCAGGTCGCTCTTAAGCCGCTTGGCATACATCTTCCTGCTGGCCACTCACAGGCCTGTGTGCTCACCGCTCCCCACAGTTTCCAGGGAGACCCCTAGTGTGCCAGCCCTTCTCGAGGTCACCACCTCTCTGCCAGGGTCGAGCTGCAGATTCCTCTGCCCCTGGGACCACTCGCTGCGATCCCCCGGGGGACCCTGTTACTGCAAAAGTCCTTCTCGCTGGTCACACACTCCCAGGGGTGATAACCGTCTCTCTCTGACTCTTCAGCACGCCTGGTCCCCGTCAATCCCCCTTCGTTTTACTTCTCCCCAGTCACTTACTGCAGGAAGCGCCGTCCATGGGGTGCAGTAGATCCCACCGCTACCACCAGTTGTCACGGAGTAAGGGGGAGTCAGGGCCCTGCACCCCCGGCTTCCTGCGATTCACCATGACTCTCAGTCAGCCAGTAAAGCAGAAGGTTTATTTAGACGACGGGAATACAGTCCGAGACAGGTCTTGCAGGCACAGACAACAGGATACCCCGCAGTTAGGTCCATCTTGGGGTCCTCGGGCCCCCCAGCCCCCCTCCGAAGGTCAGAGCCCTCCCTGCCTGCCAGCCACCTCACCAACCAGCTTCCCAGACTCTCCCTTCAGCCCCCCTCCCACAGCCTTTGTTCAGTTTCCTGGGCAAAGGTGTCACCTGGCCCCAGCCCCCTCCTGGGTTCTCAGGTTACATGCTCAGGTATTCTCCCTAGGTCAGTCTCCCATCCCCCAATGCAGACTATCCTAGCTACACTCCCCTGTCAGCATTCAAAGACCACAGTAAGAACAGTCCCAGTTCGTCACAGTACAGCACAGGTCTGCTGCCCTGTGCTGTACAATCAGGATAACACCACGCCATGACCCTGGCACGGCCTCCTAGCGCGACTTTTCCCCGCTGTTGATACTCGCACTTTCTTGTCAACTGTTGGGAATGGGCCACATCCCCCTGATTGAATTGGCCTGGTTAGCACTGACCCCCCACTCCGTGAGGCAACTCCCATCTTTTCATGTGCTGTGTATTTATACCTGCTACTGAATTTTCACTCCATGCATCGGATGAAGTGGGTTTTAGCCCACGAAAGCTGACGCCCAAATAAATGTGTTAGTCTCTAAGGTGCCACAAGGGCTCCTTGCTGTTTTTGCTGATACAGACTAACACGACGACCCCTTGGAAACGTAGTGCGACTTGTAACCTGCGAGATCCTTTGCCCAACGTGTGGGCTCACCAGGCAGAGCCAGCGTCGGTGCAAACAAGGGCGGGTCCTGACCCTGCTCCCCCAGCTAGGGGCGAGCTCATCCAGACCCTGCTGACAAATCCACGGGACACCCAGCATCCCCTCCCCACCCCCAGTTATGGCTCCCTGCCCCCACAGGGCACCCACCTAGTATTGCCCCCCCAATCCCAGCACAGGACACATGCCCCCCCAGTAAAGTACACCCAGCCCCACCAGCTGGCATGGCCCCCTCACCAATATACGGCACAGACACCCCAACACTGCAGCCCCCTGGCCTAGAGCCAAAGCAACCCGTGGGAAGGGGGGGGAGATGGGGGCGTGGGCGCGTGGGCTGGCTAATGAGCCAGGCAGATTTAATGGGCTGCCAGGAGGCTGCTGTCAACAACAAACAGAGCAAAGTCATTAACAGGCTCATAAACCCAGTGAGGCACCAGCCCCACAAACAGGAACTGGGGCGGGGAGGGCTGTGGGTCGGGAGTGAGGGGCACCGGCAGAGCTGGGCTAGCAGGGGTCTGTGGGTTGGGAGTGAGGGGCACCGGCAGAGCTGCGGGAGGAGTCCAGGGCTGGGCTAGCAGGGGGCTGCGGGTCAGGAGTGAGGGGCACCGGCAGAGCTGGGGTGGGGGTGGGGGAGCCCAGGGCTGGGCTAGCAGGGGGCTGCGGGTCGGGAGTGAGGGGCATTGGCTGAGCTGCGGGGGGGAGCTCAGGCCATGCCTCTGTCACTCCCCATCACTCTCCCCCCCAGCAATGTTGCCTCCCCCACAATCAATGGGTTGGCCCAGTCGCTTCCTGCCAACCCCAGGGAAACAGCCTCCTGCTGTCCCGGGACCCCCAACCCCCGTTATAGCAATGGGGGGGGGGGCTTGCTCTGGATGAGCCATCCGGGCTCCCTGCATAAACCTCAAAAATAACAGGAGTACTTGTGGCACCTTAGAGACTAACAAATTTATTAGAGCATAAGCTTTCGTGGGCTACAACCCACTTCTTCGGATGCATATATATGTATGCATCCGAAGAAGTGGGTTGTAGCCCACGAAAGCTTATGCTCTAATAAATTTGTTAGTCTCTAAGGTGCCACAAGTACTCCTGTTATTTTTGCGGATACAGACTAACACGGCTGCTACTCTGAAACCTGCATAAACCTCCTCCTTCCCTCTGAGGCTCCCTCACAGCCCCTGAGGGGGGCGCAAGGTGGGCTCTGCTCTCCCCAGCCAGGTGGGGGCGGGGAATGGAGAGCGGCTGGAGCTATAAATGCTGATGAAATCTGGGGCTCCCGGTGGGGGAGAGATGCTGCAGGGGGAAGAGAGGAATATACTGGGGAACAGGGTTGGGGGAACAGCAGTGGCTGGGTTGTTCCTTTCAGGGTGCGGATTCCCCCCCATCTGCTCTCAGTAGGATGGGGGGACCCAGCTGAGGCTGCCCTGGGGGAGCTGGGGAGGGGGCTGACTGATAAATGGGGCTTGCGGGGTACTGCCAGGACTGCTGTGGGAAAGGGGGGTGGGGCAGAGCATGGACCAGCCCCTCCAAGCAAGTCAGAGGGGGGCTGAGCCTGGGTGGGGGGTGGATCCTACAAAGTCCCCTCATGGGGGAGGGAAAAGAAAAGTGAGGGACTTAGCCCCATAGCTCTGGCCCTAGGGTCCCATGCAACCACCACCACCCCCGCCCTGCAGGGACCCATCCTCCAGCTCTTGGGTTCTCCCCACTTCTGCCTCCCCAAATCTCCCACCTGCACCCCAGAATCCTCCATCTGTGCCCCACAGGGACCTCCCCGCCCCCTCCCCCACGCCAGCTCCATTGCTCATTGATCGAGCTGTTCCTGGAAGAGAGATGAGCTCATATCCCGGGGTGTGTGTGTATGTGTGCGCAGAGAATTGATCCCTGCTGGGGGGCAGGGCTGGGAGCTCTCCCCAGGGTGGGGGAGCCTGGAGCTCCCCATGGGCCCAGCTGCACCCACCTTCACCCCTCCTCAGCTGCTCAACGCCCCCGCCTTGCACAGCGATACCCCTACCCCCAGCTGCTGTGCACAGCCCCCGCTCCCCCCCAAGGAGGGGGTGTCACCTGTCTCCCCTTCCCCTGGTCTAGGGCCAGCCCCAGATGTGGAGCCCCAAGGTTAACCCCCTCCTGCAGGGGGGCAGTAGCAGGGGGCCACGTGGGAGTCTGGGGGCAGAGGTTCGTGTGGGGGAAGGAGGGGGAGGGTTGAAAGGGCAGAGAGGGGTTGGGGGTCAGCAGGGTCTATCTGTCCTCACCCCACAGCTGGTCTACCATGGGGTGCTGGTGACACCTGGTGGCCGCAGCTGGCATCGCACCCCTCAGAGGTTTCCCCTCATACTCCTGGGGAGGGGTGTGGAGCAGACAGGGGGTTGGGGGGGGGGGGGCAGACAGACCCAGACCGGACAGACGGATGGACCAACCCGTCGTTTCACCTGTTTTATTGCTTCTCTTTGAGTTACAGGAGTCCAGACACCCCCAGTTAAACAACTCCCCATGCCCCCCCGGATCCCCCCAGCCTCGGATCCTACAAGTGTCGCGTCTTTCTGGGGTCTGGCTGGTCTCTGGGTCATCGGTCGGGGGGTCTCTGTGCAGTACTGACTGGGGGCCTGGGACTCAGCCGTCCATAGGGGGCCATGGGTCGAGGCCCCAGGGTCAGGCCGCGGGTCCTGGGGGTGTCTGCAAGAGTCTGGCTGGGAGTCCTGGGGGGGTGACCTAGAATGAGAGAGAGAGACACACACGTCAGGAACAGACAGACGGACAGTGAGGGGGGTCAGTGCGGGAACCAGGGGGCTGGGGGGGGGCTGCGGGGCAGTAGGACAGACTCACCCTGGCTGTGCTGTGGGGGAGCTGAGCTGGTGCCACCCGGACTCCTGGGTTCTCTGGTCACCTGGGTCGGTGGGGTTGAAGGTAGAGCTGTGGTTGGAGGAAGGGAGAAAGGAGGCCGTGAGCTAGTGGTCAAGGCCTGTCTGTCCCCCGGACTCTTCCCCTTCCCCACCCATCTGCCTCCCACGTCTGTCTGTCCCCCCCATGACTCACTGTGTCTCCAGCGCTGTCAACCCCTCATCTGCCCCCCCATCAGCTGGGCTCCTCAGGCCCCTGGGAGAGGGACGGGGCACGGGGCCCCCGGGGCCTGGGACGGGGGGGCAGCGGCCGATGCCAGATCCAGTCACTGGGGTTCTGGCTGGGGTGGCCCAAGGGGGGCAGTGGGAGGTCCTGGAGAGAGAGAGAGAGAGGGACATGGTTACACTAGAGGGGAGACACCTTGCACACTCGCTCGCACACTCACCCACATTCCCTTGCACACATGCCCACTGTTGCACTGGCTTGCCCATGCCCCTTGTACGCTCACCTGGGGTGTGGGGTCTGGGTCCCTGGGCTGGAGCAGGTCCAGCCGGGGGGGAACGGGGGGACCAGGCAGCTCAGGGTCCGGGCAGGGGGGGAACGCAGGATGCCCTGCCTGTGGGGGGGAGACAGAGGTGAGGGTCGCTCCAGCTCTTCCTCCACCCCCTACATCCCCCTTCTGTCTCCCTGCCCCCTCCCCACCCCTGCTCCATGCCTCCCATCTCCTTGCCCCCCATCCTCCCTCCCCCCATCCCCTGCCTCCTGCTGCCCCCCTTGCCCCTCCACTGTCCCCAGCCCCCCACCTTCCTCCTGTCTCCTCATCCCCCCATCCCCTGCCTCCCGCTGCCCCCCTCGCCCCTCTGGTGTCCCCAACCCCCCACCTTCCTCCTGTCTCCTCATCCCCCCATCCCCTGCCCCTCACTGCCCCCTTTGCCCTCCCGGCATCCTCAGCCCCCCACCTTCCTCCTATCTCCTCATCCCCCCCATCCCCTGCCCTCCACTGCCCCCCCTGGCATCCTCAGCCCCCCACCTTCCTCCTCTCTTCTCATCCCCCCATCCCCTGCCCCTCACTGCCCCCTTTGCCCCCCCCCGGCATCCTCAGCCCCCCACCTTCCTCCTATCTCCTCATCCCCCCATCCCCTGCCCCCCACTGCCCCCCTCGCCCCCTCTGGCATCCTCAGCCCCCCACCTTCCTCAGGGCCGCCAGCTCCCGCAGCACCGACTCCACGTCCTCCAGGTCGTCGTCGTCCTCGTCCGGAGCCGCCCCGGCCCCCTGCCCGCCGACGGGGTCGATGCGAATCACCTCGTGCCCCTGGATCTCCCGGCGGCAGAAGGGGCAGGTCGGGGCCTGCACTTGCTGGGAGGAGAGGGGGGTGTCAGGGGTCTGGGGTCAGGGGTCACGGGCCTGGCTGGCTCCCAGGCACCCTGCAATGGGGCTGGGGTCCCAGTGACCTGCCGGGGGCTCAGGCAGCTTCTGCACAGCAGGGTCAGAGGTCAGGGGTCATACAGTGGGGGTAGGGGCCAGAGGTCAGGCTGACCTTCCTGGTTCTCGTGCAGTCCCCGCACAGCAGGGGTCAGGGGTCAGGGGTCAGACTCACCTGCCAGGCGCTCGGGCAGTCCCCGCACAGCAGGGGTCAGGGGTCAGAGGTCAGACTCACCTGCCAGGCGCTCGGGCAGTCCCCGCACAGCAGGGGTCAGGCTCACCTGCTAGGCGCACGGGCAGTCCCTGCCCAGCAGGGGTCAGGGGTGAGAGGTCAGACTCACCTGCCAGGCGCTCGGGCAGTCCCTGCCCAGCAGGGGTCAGAGGTCAGACTCACCTGCCAGGCACTCGGGCAGTCCCCGCACAGCAGGGGTCAGAGGTCAGACTCACCTGCCAGGCACTCGGGCAGTCCCTGCACAGCAGGGGTCAGGGG
This sequence comes from Actinemys pallida, assembly GCA_023634205.1. Lineage (NCBI taxonomy): Eukaryota > Metazoa > Chordata > Testudines > Emydidae > Actinemys > Actinemys pallida. Next base: position 1,115,784 of record JALMGD010000039.1, on the reverse strand, counting down.
TCAGAGGTCAGACTCACCTGCCAGGCGTTCAGGCAGTCCCTGCACAGCAGGTGCCCGCATGGCTGGAGCCGAACGTCCTTGTCGTTCTCGGCGCAGATTTTACAGAGCTGGAAAGTGGATCCCATCTGGGAGTAGAGCTGGGCTTGGTCCTGGGGGAGAAGGAGGGTGAGGCTGGGCTTGGCCCAGGGGGCTGGGAGGGCACCAGGACAGGGGGCTCAGGGTGGGGGCATGGCTGGGGTGGAGCAGCCCCGGTACTGACCGGTGAGACCTCAATCCGGTTCTGAGGCGTCGGTTCTGTCAGCTCCGTCAGGTCCGGATTCACATTCTTCCCATCTGGATACAGGTAACTGTGGGGGTGGGGCGGAAACTGTCAGAACCAGCCTGGTCCGACCAGAACCCCCCACAGATCCACACCAAGACCCAGCGGGTCGGCATCAGTGCTCCCAAAATCTGAGTAACCTGGGCCCGAACCAACCCAGAATGAAACCCACATGTCCCTGACCAGAACTGACTCGAACCAGCCCAACTCAGCCTGGCCAGAACTGACCCACCAAATCCAGACCCACAATCACCCGGGCCCAAGTTCCAGACCACACCAGGCTCCGGGCACATAACCGGATTCTGCCCCCCAGGCCTCCGCCCCAATCTGCCCAGCAGGGCCCCCAGCTTGCCCCACTCCGTCACACCCTCGGCCGCCCCACTCCCTGCCAGACCCCCACTCACAAGCCCTCCTTGTGCCCCTCGATCAGCGCCTGGAAGAGGGGTCTGTCCTGGGGGATGGTCTGCAGGATGCTGCCGTCCCGGCTCACGTAGCCGATGGCCCACTGCCCCAGCCGCGTGCAGCTGAGCCGAAACACGTAGCTGGGGGGGGAAACGGGGTCAGTGGCAGGGTGTGACCCCAAAGCCTGAGGGGGGCGCAAGGGGGTAGAGGCTGCAGGGAGCGGGGTGGGGGGCGCTCTCCCCTGGCAGTCAGTGCTGGCCCCATTGACCTGGGGGCCTGGGCTGCAGGGAGTGGGGCAGGGGGCTGGGGGCCAGCAGGGGGTGCTCTCCCCTGGCATTCAGTGCTGGCCCCAGAGGGGCATTAGGGGGCCTGTGCTGCAGGGAGCGGGGTGGGGGGCTCAGCGGGGGGCGCTCTCCCCTGGCAGTCAGTGCTGGCCCCAGTGGGGCACTAGGGGGCCTGTGCTGCAGGGAGTGGGGCTGGGGGCCAGCAGGGTGCGCTCTTCCCTCTCACTGTCAGTGCTGGCCCCATTGACCTGGGGGCCTGTGTTGCAGGGACTGGGGCAGGGGCCCAGCAGGGGGTGCTCCCCGCTCCCCACTCCCCCCCCCCCCCCGGGGTCCCTACCTGCCCGGCTTGTTGGAATAGGTTTGCAGCCGCGCCCTCACTTCGTCGTAGGTCAGGAAGGCCACGTAGCCCGGGTGCGTCACTGCCAGGTGCGTCCAGTTCTTCAGCAGCGTGGGCCAGGGCTGCAGGGGCACAAGGGTCACGCTGGACGCCGAGGTCTTGCCCCCCTGCCCCCGAGACCCCCATTGCCTTTCTGTGCTGCCAGGGGGCGACCCCCCCGTCCCATCTGCCCTGCGTCTCTCCCCCACCCCCACCCCGCTGCAGCGCTGCTGCTGCTGAGCCGGAAACCCTCAGGCCTCCCGCCCACCCGCCCCTGGCAGTGTTTCCCCCCACCCGCCCACGGGTCAGCTCAGCTCGAGCGGGGACAGACACGCCACATCCTGCTGGGGATCAAGGCCAGCATCTGGCCCTGCTCGAAGGTGGGGGTGGGGGTGGGGCAAAGACTAGAGCGAAGCCGGCTGGAGGGGCATTGTGGGGGATTGGCCACAGCAGCTGCCACCGCCCCCGCCCCCACCCCCCGCAATCTGGGCCCATGGAGCCCAGAGGAGAGACAGGTGGGGGGATGGAGGACGGGCTGGGGAGGGGAAGGATGGAGGAAGCAGGTGTGCGGGGGAGGGCTGCCCCTCCTAGCCCTCATCTCCCCAGCTTGGCCCCCCGTGTCCAACCCCGCCTCCCCCCGCCCGTACCTGGAAGAGGCGGGTGAAGATGTCGAACTCGAAGATGGACACGTGGTCGCTGCAGGTCAGGTCCATGGTGGCTCTCAGGGCCGCGGCCATGGGGCCGGGCGCCACGGGGTGAACCCGCTGCAGCCCCGCCTGGAACTCGCTCCATGACACCAGGCTCCTGTGGGGGCAGGGGGCAGTGAGAGGGGATGGGCCCATGGGGCTGATGGGGGGGTTGGAAGTAGCAGGTTGGGAGACCCTGGGGAAGAAGGGGTGTATCTGGGGGGCAAGCAGGGGGAGGAGGGCAGTGGGGCAGGGATACCGGGGAGTCCATGTCTCAGCAGGGGGCTGGGAGGGGAATAGTGGGGGGTAGCTGGGGAATGGAGGTATCAGGGATCTCACCGTGCCCCCCATGTCCCTCTCCAGAAGGCCTCGGCGGGCGGCTGGCTGGGCCGGTACTGGTGCCCCTGGTCCTGCCCATCGGGGATCAGGGCTCGGAGCTCCCCCAGCATGTGACTGAAGATCAGCGACAGCTTGGTCAGCTTCCTCCTGGGGGAGAGATGGGAGCAGGGGTGAGAATGGGGTCCCCTCTCCCCTCCCCCACCACAGTCAACAGGAAACACTTGGGGGGCGGACGGACAGGAAGGGGAGGGGGGCAGTTTCTCTGCAGCATCAAAGAGGCCCAGAGACGCTGCTGCTGGAGCCGGACAACCCCAGGCTGGGGGGAAGACGGACTGTCACCTGCCCCATTCCACAATCTCCACTCCAGGCACCCAGAAACAGACACTGGGAAGGAAAGAAGATGGTTTGTATGTTGGGGAGAGGTCGGGAGGGAGAGGCACCAGCAGAGCTGGGTGGGGGAACCCAGGCTGGGATGGGGGGAGCTGCGGGTCAGGAATGAGGGGCACCAGCAGAGTTGGGGGGAACCCAGGCTGGGATGTGGGGGCTGTGGGTTGGGAGTGAGGGGCATCAGCAGAGCTGGGTGGGGGAACCCAAGCTGGGATGGGACGGCTGCGGGTTGGGAGTGAGGGGCACCAGCAGAGTTGGGGGGAGAACCCAGTCTGGGATGGGGGGGCTGCGGGTCGGGAGTGAGGGGCATCAGCAGAGTTGGGGGGGGAACCCAGGCTGGGATGGGGGGGCTGCGGGTCAGGAATGAGGGGCACCAGCAGAGCTGGGTGGGGGAACCCAGGCTGGGATGGGGGGCCTGCGGGTTGGGAATGAGGGGCACCAGCAGAGCTGGGGGGGAACCCAGGCTGGGATGGGGGGGGGTTGGGAGTGCGGGGAGCCAGGGCCCCTGGATCTGGGCGTTTTCTGTTGTTGGTTCTTTTTCTGCTTCCGCTGCGATAGGAGCTGGTTACTCAGTAACTCGGGGCCACACCCTTTCACCAGAGTCCAACAGGCGCGGCCAGCCTCTCCCTACGGGCAGGTGCCCCTCACTCCCGATCCGCAGCCCCCCGACTATCCCAGCCCTGGGGTCCCTCCCTCAGCTCTGCCAGTTCCCCTCACCCTGCTATCCCAGCCCTGGGCTCCCCGCACCTAGCTCGGCCGGTGCCCCTCACTCCTGACCCGCAGCCCCCCGACTATCCCAGCCCTGGGCTCCCCACATCCCCACACCTCTGCCAGTGCCCCTCACTCCCAATTCGCACACCCCTGCTAGCTCAGCTCTGCCTCCCCCCCAGCTCTGCTGGTGCCCCTCACTCCCGACCTGCAGCCCTCTGCTAGCCCATCTCTCCCTGCCTCCTTGCCCCATGGTGCCGCCTTGGGGCCAGTACCTGGAGGCCGACCCCTCCTGGAAAATTCCATCCGGGTCTCCCTTGAAGAGCTTGGTGGCCTGCTTGTCCTTGCGCTGCAGGTTGTTGATGTAGACAGGGAAGTAGCCGGCCTCCCAGAGGCGGCTCAGGCTGGCCCCGGGCTGGCCCCGAATCAGCAGCAGGTGCTGGCGCATCTGGGGCAGGAGCTGGAGCAGGCTGGGGGGGCTGTTCCTCAGCCCCAGCCCCGGCTGCTCCACCAGCCGCTGCAACTTCTCCAGCCCCTGCAGGGCCTTGTCCAGCGAGCGCCGAGCGGCTGCACCCAGGGCAAAAGGGCCCCGCCGGGCACCTGGTCCCCCTGCAGCAGCCATGGCAGCTGGCGAAAGGCCGGAGGGGAGAGACTGTGCTTCCTGCACCCAGGGTTGGGCAGGGCGGGTCTGACCGAGGGGGAGGGAAGGAGGGAACGAAGAAAAGAACAAGACAGAGCGAGCGAGAGAGAAAAGCGTAGAGGAAGCGACACAAACAAGCAGCTTCACAAGAGGGCCACAAGCAAGGCCTTGAGCCCCCCCTCCTGTCACATCCGGACAGGTCACTCCCCTCCCCCCCACTGAGGAGATGGGAGGGAGTGTGGGGGCGTTTTTACACACTGCACACCTGTCAGAGCAAGTGTGAACCTGCAGCTCTGGGGCCTTTGGATCCAGGAGTGAGGGGCACTGGCAGAGCTGGGGGAGCCCAGGGCTGGGCTGGCAGGGGGCTGCGGGTTGGGAGTGAGGGGCACCGGCAGAGCTGGGGGAGCCCAGAGCTGGGCTAGCAGGGGCTGCGGGTTGGGAGTGAGGGGCACTGGCAGAGCTGGGGGAGCCCAGGGCTGGGCTGGCAGGGGGCTGCGGGTTGGGAGTGAGGGGCACTGGCAGAGCTGGGGGGGTAGGGCTGGGCTAGCAGGGGGCTGCGGGTCGGGAGTGAGGGGCACTGGCAGAGCTGGGGGAGCCCAGGGCTGGGCTGGCAGGGGGCTGCGGGTCGGGAGTGAGGGGCACTGGCAGAGCTGGGGGAGCCCAGGGCTGGGCTGGCAGGGGGCTGCGGGTTGGGAGTGAGGGGCACTGGCAGAGCTGGGGGGGTAGGGCTGGGCTAGCAGGGGGCTGCGGGTCGGAAGTGAGGGGCACTGGCAGAGCTGGGGGAGCCCAGGGCTGGGCTGGCAGGGGGCTGCAGGTTGGGAGTGAGGGGCACCGGCAGAGCTTTGGGGGGAGGAGTCCAGAGCTGGGCTAGCAGGGGGCTGTGGGTCGGGGGTCAGGGGAACCGGCAGAGCTAGGGAGGGAGGGAGGGAGGAGCCCTGGGTGGCCAGGGGGCTGCAGGTCAGGGGTGAGGGGCACTGGCAGAGCTGGGGAGCCCAGGGCTGGGCTGGCAGGGGGCTGCGGGTCGGGAGTGAGGGGCACTGGCAGGTCAGGGGTGAGGGGCACTGGCAGAGCTGGGGAGGGAGGAGCCCTAGGGGTCAGGGGGCTGTGGGTCGGGGGTGAGGGGCACCGGCTGTCAGTTCTGTCACACCCTGTGCAGTTCTCTGGGTGATTTCCGGGGGGGGAGGGAAGCGGGAGCAGCCGGGAACCCGCCCCGGGCCTCAACCTACCTGTAAATCCAGGTGCCGCTGACTCACCTGTGGCCTCGCCTGCCCCTGCCCCGGGGGCGCGCCTGGAACCCGCCTGCAATTCTCCCTTCGGCCACCAGGTGGCACCGCTGCCTGGACGATCCTCGGGGAACAATTGAACCAGCATCAGGGGCCCGTCCAGCCCCATAGCCCCCCCGTCAGCCCCACAAGCCCATCCAGCCCCATAGCGCCCCCCATCAGCCCCACATGCCCGTCCAGCCCCATAGCGTCCCCCATCAGCCCCAGGGCCCCGTCCAGCCCCATAGCGCCCCCCATCAGCCCCAGGGGCCCATCCAGCCCCATAGCCCCCCCATCAGCCCCACAAGCCCATCCAGCTCCATAGCCCCCCCATCAGCCCCACAAGCCCATCCAGCCCCATAGCGCCCCCCATCAGCCCCAGGGGCCCATCCAGCCCCATAGCCCCCCCCATCAGCCCCACAAGCCTATTCAGCCCCATAGCGCCCCCCATCAGCCCCAGGGGCCCATCCAGCCCCATAGCCCCCCCATCAGCTCCACAAGCCCATCCAGCTCCATAGCCCCCCCATCAGCCCCACAAGCCCATCCAGCCCCATAGCGCCCCCCATCAGCCCCAGGGGCCCATCCAGCCCCATAGCCCCCCCCATCAGCCCCACAAGCCTATTCAGCCCCATAGCGCCCCCCATCAGCCCCAGGGGCCCATCCAGCCCCATAGCCCCCCCATCAGCTCCACAAGCCCATCCAGCTCCATAGCCCCCCCATCAGCCCCACAAGCCCATCCAGCCCCATAGCGCCCCCCATCAGCCCCAGGGGTCCATCCAGCCCCATAGCCCCCCCCCATCAGCCCCACAAGCCTATTCAGCCCCATAGCGCCCCCCATCAGCCCCAGGGGCCCATCCAGCCCCATAGCCCCCCCATCAGCCCCACAAGCCCATCCAGCTCCATAGCGCCCCCATCAGCCCCACAGGCCCGTTCAGCCCCATAGGCCCCCCATCAGCCCCACAAGCCCATCCAGCCCCGTAGCGCCCCCCATCAGCCCCACAGGCCCGTTCAGCCCCATAGCCCTCCCCATCAGCCCCACAGGCCCGTTCAGCCCCATAGCCCCCCCCCATCAGCCCCACATGCCCATCCAGCCCCATAGCGTCCCCCATCGGCCCCAGGGGCCCATCCAGCCCCATAGCCCCCCCATCAGCCCCAGAAGCCCATCCAGCTCCATAGCGCCCCCATCAGCCCCACAGGCCCGTTCAGCCCCATAGGCCCCCCACAAGCCCATCCAGCCCCATAGCGCCCCCCATCAGCCCCATAGGCCCCCCCATCAGCCCCACAGGCCCGTCCAGCCCCATAGGGCCCCCATCAGCCCCAGGGGCCCATCCAGCCCCATAGCGTCCCCCCATCAGCCCCAGGCGCCCATCCAGCCCCATAGCACCCCCATCAGCCCCACAAGCCCATCCAGCCCCATAGTGCCCCCAGCGGCCCCAGGGCCCCGTCCAGCCCCATAGCCCCCCCATGAGCCCCAGGGGCCCATCCAGCCCCAAAGCACCCCCTATCAGCCCCAGGGGCCCCATCCAGCCCCATAGCACCCCATCAGCCCCACAGGCCCATCCAGCCCCAGGGCCCCATCCAGCCCCACAGCACCTCCCCATCAGCCCCAGGGCCCCGTCCAGCCCCATAGCGCCCCCCCATCAGCCCCAGGGACCCATGCAGCCCCATAGTGCCCCCCATCAGCCCCACAGGCCTATCCAGCCCCATAGCACCCCCCATGAGCCCCACAGGCCCATCCAGCCCCATAGCCCCTCCCCATCAGCCCCCGTGCCCCATCCAGCCCCACAGCACCTCCCCGTTAGTCTCATGGGCCCATCCAGCCCCATAGCACCCCCGCCCCCATCAGCCCCACGGGCCCCTCCAGCCGCATAGTGCCCCCTAAGTCTCTTTCAGTCTTGGGATAAAAAATACAAAAAATATTTTATTAGCGGCTTAGAAAAGACCCTCATAAGTTACCCCCAAACCACAACCCACCCAGGAGATTCAAGTATCAGTGACTGGCGGCAACTCTGAGGTGGGGGGGCAGGATCCCCCCGCCCACCTGGTTCTGCATCCAGCAGAGCACCGAGGGGGCAGAAGGGTTAATGCTAGCGAATGGGGGGTGGGGGCTGGGCTTGGCTCCCAGCAGCCTTTGTGGGGGGCATAGAGGGCCCCTGCGAGTCCAGTCTCAGTGCAGCCAATTCCCGCCCCCCCAGTGTCCCCCCAGCCGAGTTCCGCCGACTCCATCCCGGGCTTTAGCTGCGACCTCCCCAGGGGCTGCTTGTGGTTTCACTCAGGCTCTGGCCCTGTTTGGGGCAGGGGTCCTGGCAGGGCCACTCTGCTGTCTCCTGGGGGAGGGGAGGGCAGAAAGAGGACACACTGCCCCCCCCCCCGAGGCGGGGGGAGGCGAATGCAAGGGGGCCTGTCTGACAGTCCTCTCTTCAGGGCTTCACCCAGGCCGGGACCTGGGCACGGAGCTGGCCGGGCACCTAGGCCCCATAGGAGCATATGGGTTCCCCCTCCATGGAGGCAGCCAGACACCTGGGTCCCACAGGAACACATGGAGACGCCCAGACTCCTGGGTCCTGTAGGGGAGTAGGCAGCTGTCGCTGGCAGTGAGGGTCCCCCAGGAGGCCCGGATGCCTGGGTCCCACAGGAACAGACGGGGTCCTGTGCATGGAGACGCAGGGTCGTCTAGGAGCCGGTCACCCCAGTGCTACATCCCCAGGGCGAGAGTCCCCTGGGGTCCCTGGGCTGGGAGGGGCGGCTGCCCCCAGGACTCCGCTGTCAGCTGCCCCCGCTGTCCCTGTGGCGAAGCCACTGCCCCTCCGCCGCCGCGGGTGGGCTCCCTGCCCCACGCGGAGTCCGTGATTGGTCCAGCCCGGCACCTCTCAGGTGAATCCGATTGGGTGGCAGCCCCTGGGCAATGGGCGGGTGAAAGGCGCCAGGCAGCAGCGAGAGGTGATTGGTTGAGGTGTCCTGGCCGGGAGACGCAATTGGGTAGATGGCACCATGGAGTGCAGGCTCCAGCAGGCTTTCGGCCAATCGCAGAAAGGGCTTGGGGGCAGTGGCAGAGCCCATTGGCTGCCCCAGGGTGGGCGGGGGCATGTTTCCCTCCAGCTTCACCCCGTGGAGGGGGCCAGGCGTTGATGCCCCATTGGCTGGCTCAGCAGTTTCTGGTCTCTGATTGGTTGGGGCAGTTCTGCAGGCTCCTGGGGTGTGGGGAGGGCTCGGGGCAGAAGACGGGGAGCCAGGGGAGGCGCTGGGCAGACCTGGGGGGAGAGAAAGGGGACATCAGGAATCAGCCCCAGAACCCCACCCCCCCAAAGGGGAACCTGGAACCCCCACGACATCCCAACCCCCCCCGAACCCCTGGACCCTCCCACTGGGGAGCCCGCAGCCGTGAGGGGGTTGGTGCGTCTCTCCATGGGGCTGGCTCCAGGGGTCATGGGCAGGCGGACCAGAGCATGACCTTCAGACGGGGCATTCCCCAGGGGGCTCCGGGGGGTGGGCACATGGGCTAAGGGGGCCAGTGGGGTGTTTCTGCTGGGGGTCAGGCAGGCGCCAGGGGCATTGGGGGGGCAGCACTCACCGTTGGGGGTCAGGCGGGCGCCAGGGGAGCTGGCTGAACTGGGTGCCGGGGAGGCCCCGTCCCGGGTGCTGTCGGGGGCTGGGGGAGGCCGGGAGGCCTTTCCCCTCAGGATGTCGATCACCTGGGAACGGGGGATGGAGGGAGTTACCCTGTCCCGCTGGGAGCCCCCCCAGACCCACCCCAAGGCCCCCTAATCCCCCCCCATCCCCACATGGCAGCAGTGGCTCCTCCCCTCCCTGCTTCCCTTCATCCCAATGGCCCCCACTCTCCCTCCCTCCAAGCCTCTATACCCCCAGCCTCTCCCTCCCAATAACCCCCCAGGGGCCTCTTAGTGCCGACCCTCCCCAGGCCCCTGCTCACCCCCTCCGGATCCCCCCGCGTCCTGCCGACCCTCCCCAGGCCCCTGCTTACCCCCCCAGTGTCCCCCCCACGTCCTGCCGACCCTCCCCAGCCCCCTGTTCACCCCCCCAGGGTCCCCCCCCACTCACCCGCCGGTTCTTGGCCACCATGAGCGCCGTGTCATTGTGATAGTTCTTGATCCCGCAGTCGGCCCCGTTCCGCACCAGCAGCCGCAGGGCGTCCAGCAGCCCCCGTCCACTGGCCACGTGCAGCGCCGTGCACCCCGCATACGACTGCGCGTTCACATTCGCCCCATTCTGCCGTGGCGGGGGAGAGAAGAGACGGGCGGTGAGACAGGACAGACAACGCTCCCCGCCCAGAGCGTCATGTCCAGGGGCGGTGGCTGGGAGGGGGCAGGGTTTGGGGGGGCAGTGACAGGAACCTGGTTGGGGCAAGGGGACATTTGGGGGAGCTGAAGGGAGGGAGAGGGGCCAGGTGTGGGGGAGAGGCCAGGTGGGGGGGGAAGGGGGCCTGGCCCTCACCTGTATTAGCAGCTCCACCATGTCCAGGCTGTTGTTCTCCACGGCATGGAGCAAGGGGGAGCGGCCGCTCTTGATGTCCTGTGTGGGGTGCACAGCAGGGTCAGACCCCTCAGGTACAGACAGGCTCCTCCCCCCTCCAGTCACACATACACCCCCCCGGAAATCCCCCCTCAGTTCACAAAGTTCTCTCCCAGCTCTGCATCCCCTTCCCCACTGCTGTACCCAGCCCCCCTTGTGTGTATGGAGGGGGGTTGGAGGGGATGGGCTCCCCCGTACCCAGCCCCCCATGCGCCATGTCTGTGGGGTGGGGGTAGGCGACCCCCCATGCTCACCACAGCGTCGATGTCCGCCCCGTGCTCCAGCAGCAGCAGCACCGTGTCCCGGTTCGAGGTGGCCACAGACACATGCAGGGGGGTGAGACCTGGGGGGAGAGAACGGGGCGGGGGGTGAGAGAGGCACAAGGGGGAGGGACGGGGGGGTGCTGGCCTGGCTTGGGGGCGGGGGCCTTTGGGCTTTTCCAGAGATTCTGGTCCCAGTTCTCAGCTGTTTGGAAAAATTCTCAAAACCACAAGCTTCCTCCCCTGCCCCCTCCTGACCCCAGTAGCCCCCATCCCCGCATCCACCCCTCCCGCCCCCAGTCCCCTCCATCCCCTCCCACCCTGCTCACCCTCGTAGTTCCGGGCCTCCAGCTCAGGTCGGTTGCTGCCCCACTCCAGCAGCTCTCGCAGGCACCGGGGGCTGCCGTGCTCGCAGGCCAGGTGCACCGACGTTTGTCCGTGCCGGTCCAGTGCCATCGGGGAAGCCCCGTGCGAGAGCAGCAGCTTCACCAGGGACGGCTGGGTGGTGATCACCGCCAGGTGCAAAGGGGTCTGAGGGGGGAGAGGCACAAGGCACTGCTGCAGGGAAGCTCACAACGCCTGGCAGTGGGTCCCAGCTGGGGGCACACACAAGGAAGCTCGCAGCACCAGGGGGTTTCCCAGCTGGGGACACAGGCAGGGCATTGCCACGGCAAAGCTCACACACCGAGACATGCAAGCTGCGAGCGGCTGGTGCACACCCTGTAACCAGAGGAAGCTGCCCAGTCCCGACCGTGCTAACCGCAGCCCCCGGCGCCAGCCGCGTTGACGCAGACGCTTCTGAGAAGGGGCTGGAGCTGGCTCAGGTGGTGGTTTACGGGAAATGGGGCACACAACACGGGACTGGGGGAGGCTGCCCCCAGCTTAGAGACCCCCCCGGGACCCAAGCAGAGCTGGGGGGAGCCCAGGGCTGGGGTAACTGGGGGCTGTGGGTCGGGAGTGAGCGGCACCTGTCCATAGGGTGGGGCTGGCAGCTCCTTCTGGGCTCTGGGGATGGGGGGGGCTGAGCGTGTAAGAGTGTGCACAGGTGCCAGGGTGTGTGTGAGTGAGCACGTCCCAGCAAGCCGCGTCTCTGTGAGAGCAGGCGTGTGCACCACAGCGAGTGTGCGTGTGTGTGTGACCAGCGCGTGGGGCCATCGCAGTGGGAATGTGCGATGCCTGTGGAAGTCCGTGAACACGCTTATTGCAGGGAGCAAGTGTGTCTGAGTGCGTGTCGCAGTGTGTGTGTCACACCAGTGCACGGTGAGTGTGGAAGGCAGCATGCCCTGGTGCATGAGCGTGCAGTGCTCTGGGAATACAGGTATTGCAGGGAGTGGGAGTGTCCGAGTGTGTCTCTCTCAGCTGTGCACGGTGAGTGTGCAACGCAGCGTGCCCCAGTGCTCTGGGAATGGTGCAAGGAGCCAGAGGGAGAGGGGAGAGCGCTGCAGGGTTTGCCCTTGACCTGCAAGTGCTCCAGCTGCCAGGTCTGTCTGCGTCCCCTCCCCCGTGACTCAGGCTCTGACCCTGGGGCGTCGCCCAGGCAACGAGGGAGGAAGTTGTCGGGGAAAGTCCCGTCTGTGCTGGGGCTGGGCGGGGCTGGGCACGTGGGTTCTGGGAACGTCGTGCCCGGGTTCCCCCCCCCCCCCGTTCAGCCTGGTGCCACCTGACAGGGGCAGGTTGGCATCACACCCCTCCCCCGATACCCAGCTCCCCCCTCCCCCCATCTGCCAGGGACCAGTCTGGTATTAAAGCCCACAGACCAGGCCCCCCATCCTGCCCCGGGACCCCCAGCCCCCCCGGACTGACCTGCCGCATGTTGTTGTAGATGTCCAGGTCCCGCTGACCCTGTAGGAAGAGGCTGACCAGGCGCTGGGCAACGGGCAGGTTCCCCTGGGCCACAGCGATGTGCAGAGCCCTGTGGGCGGGGGGAGGAGAGACCGTCACTGGGGAGGGGATGTGGGGGGGGGGGAGAACCTCCTCAGGGTCCCCCCACTCCACAGAAAGTTCCTCTCCCCTCCCCCAGCCACAGAAATTCCCCAGGTAGGTTCTGGCTAGAACAGCTGTTGCAACAGTGTCACGGGAATCCCCAGCCTCATCCCAGCTCGGAGCTCACCGCAGTGGGCAGTGCCCCCTTTAAACCCCACGCGAGCGCCTCTTCACCAACAGTCCCTAATAACCCCTGGGCAGATGCCAGCTAGAACAGCAGGTGCAACAATGTTACTGGAGTCCCCAGCCCCTCCCCGCTGCTCCACAACCCCCCTGCAGAGAGGCTGGCCCTTTCAGATCTATTAGCGACACTGGTGCTGCTTAGAACAAGCGTTGCAATGTTAGCAAGGTCCCCGTCCTGCCCCACATCCTCCCCACTGGGTCTGAGCCCCCCACATCTTCCACCTCACCCTCCCCACTGCCCCTTGGCTCCCTTAGCCCATCTCCTTGGGTACACCCAGCTCTCCCCCTCCCTCCCATGTCCTGCCCCCAGAGCCCTGTCACCCCAGCTCACCCTCCCTCTGCTCCCTGCTCTGGTCCCCGGCTCTGCTGCCCCCCAGCCCTGGCCCCCTCTCTGCTGCCCCCCCCCCCAAGGACGCAGGTGGTTTCAGAGAATCGCTCCAGCAGCGAATTACGATAAAAGGAAACCTCTTATCACTGCAGCCCAAGCGAAGGGGGGGGGGGGGTCCTCGACTCCGGGCTTCCAGTAAGAGCTCCCAGCCGCCCGCTGACCTCCACTTCCTGTCTCAAACAGGCCACTTTCGATATCCACTGGCAGCTCAGGCTTGGGAGGCTGCAGCGCTGCAAGCTGCCCCAGGAACAGTGCCCTGTCACTGCCAAGCCGGGAACCCAGTGCTGCGAGCTTCCCCCCATGACAGTGCCCTGTCACTGCTGAACCAGGAAGCCAGCACTGCGAGCTTCCCTAGGAACAGTGCCCTGTCACTGCCCAGCTGGGAACCTAGCGCTGCGAGCTTCCTCCCATGACAGTGCCCTGTCACTGCCCAGCTGGGAACCCAGCGCTGCGAGCTTCCCTAGGAACAGTGCCCTGTCACTGCCCAGCTGGGAACCCAGTGCTGCGAGCTTCCCCAGGAACAGTGCCCTGTCACTGCCCAGCTGGGAACCCAGCGCTGCGAGCTTCCCTAGGAACAGTGCCCTGTCACTGCCCAGCTGGGAACCTAGCGCTGCGAGCTTCCCTAGGAACAGTGCCCTGTCACTGCCCAGCTGGGAACCCAGCGCTGCGAGCTTCCCTAGGAACAGTGCCCTGTCACTGCCCAGCTGGGAACCCAGAGCTGCGAGCTTCCCCAGGAACAGTGCCCTGTCACTGCCCAGCTGGGAACCTAGCGCTGCGAGCTTCCCTAGGAACAGTGCCCTGTCACTGCCCAGCTGGGAACCCAGTGCTGCGAGCTTCCCCAGGAACAGTGCCCTGTCACTGCCCAGCTGGGAACCCAGCGCTGCGAGCTTCCCTAGGAACAGTGCCCTGTCACTGCCCAGCTGGGAACCTAGCGCTGCGAGCTTCCCTAGGAACAGTGCCCTGTCACTGCCCAGCTGGGAACCCAGCGCTGCGAGCTTCCCTAGGAACAGTGCCCTGTCACTGCCCAGCTGGGAACCCAGCGCTGCGAGCTTCCCCAGGAACAGTGCCCTGTCACTGCCCAGCTGGGAACCTAGCGCTGCGAGCTTCCTCCCATGACAGTGCCCTGTCACTGCCCAGCTGGGAACCCAGCGCTGCGAGCTTCCCTAGGAACAGTGCCCTGTCACTGCCCAGCTGGGAACCCAGCGCTGCAAGCTTCCCTAGGAACAGTGCCCTGTCACTGCCCAGCTGGGAACCTAGCGCTGCGAGCTTCCCTAGGAACAGTGCCCTGTCACTGCCCAGCTCGGAACCCAGCGCTGCGAGCTTCCCTAGGAACAGTGCCCTGTCACTGCCCAGCTGGGAACCTAGTGCTGCGAGCTTCCCCCTATGACAGTGCCCTGTCACTGCCCAGCTGGGAACCCAGTGCTGCGAGCTTCCCCCACCACAGTGCCCTGTCCGGAACTCAGCACTGCAAGCTTCCCCAGGAACAGTGCCCTGTCACTGCCCAGCTGGGAACCCAGTGCTGCGAGCTTCCCCCATGACAGTGCCCTGTCACTGCCCAGTCAGGAACCCAGCACTGTGAGCTTCCCCCACCACAGTGCCCTGTCACTGCCCAGCTGGGAACCCAACGCTGTAATCTTCCCTGCAGCAGTGCCCAGTCAGGCGCAGGGAGGGCCCGTGGGGGGTGGAGGAAGAGGAAGCCGAGGAGGAAATCTATCCCCCTCCCCTTCCAGTAAGAAGTTTGAGCCACGGGACCATTACGCAGGAAGAAAACGTCGGCAGGGGGTGGGACCGGGATGGGGGAGGGCTACCCAGACGGGCCGGGGATTCCCCTTCCCAGCCGGGCTGGCTCGCTCTGTCTGGGCTCGCAGATGGGCCCCTTGCCCCCATGTCCGTGTTGGGGGCCCAGGGCTATTTAAACTCACCCCCCCACACACACTTACGTGTCTCCATCCTCGTCCTGCTTGGTCGCCGTAGCGATGTCAGCAGCCATCTGTGTCTGCAGGGGGCAGAGAAGGGGGTAGGGAGTGGCGGGGCGCCCCAGCAGGGGGGCCGGCAGCAGGGGGTGGGGGGCCACGGGGTGGAAGAAGGGGGCCCGCTCCGGGACCAGGAAAGGTCCGGTCAGACCTGGTGGGGGGAGAAGAATGGGGGTGCGTGAACGAAAGAAGGGATCCCCCTTATACATCGCAAGGGACCCAGGAGTGCGGGCCCTGCACCTCCTGGGGTCTCCCTCATAACCCGTCCCTAGGGACCCAGGAGTCCGGGGCCAGCACCCCCTGGGGTCTCCCTCATAACCCGTCCCTAGGGACCCAGGAGTCCGGGGCCAGCACCTCCTGGGGTCTCCCTCATAACCCGTCCCTAGGGACCCAGGAGTCCGGAGCCAGCACACCCTGGGGCTCCCCCCCATAACCCCTCCCCCAAGGGACCCAGGAGTCCGGGGCCAGTGCTACGTTTGACCAATCGCTTTACTGAAATCCTCACCCGGCCCCTGAGGCCAAGGGCACGGACTCGCCTCCGCCGCCCCCACCCCATTTCCCGGCCCCCGGCGTCCGGGCGCGGGGGGGGGGGGTCTCCAGCCCGTGGGACCTGTCCTGGCCACACGCCAGCATCTGGGGAGGCGCCGGGTGTCTGCGGGGAAAGGAAGGAACCGGGGGTCCCCCGCGGGGGCGATGTGGGGTCGGGGGGGGTCACCCACCTATGAGGTAGGGAGCTGGCAGGCGGGTGTACTCCACAGCCACGTAGGGGGGGCAGTAGCCGTTGCAGAAGGGGGGATGCTGCTCCCCGGAGGCGCCCTCCTGCCCCCCGTCGCTCTCCGTCTTGGGCACCTTCCCGGCGGGGGGCCCTGGCCGCTCCCAGCCCGGCCCCCGCACCACGTAGCGGCGTTTGCGCAGGGGCAGCGAGGTCTCCGCTTTCCTGCCCCCCTCGTCGGGGGGCCCCGGGCTCGGCGCCCCGGGGCGGGGGGGAGGAGTCCTTGGGCCCCCCGGGGCGCCGTGCCAGGGTGCAGGGAATGCCCCGCTGCCCTGAGGAGCCCGCTGCCCCCCGGGGTCTTTGGGACGGGGAACCCCGCTCCCATGGCACTCGGGGGTGTCCCCCTTCCGCCACGTCCTCAGGTCCACGGGCATCTCCTCCGCCATTCCTCAGGCTCCGGGGTCCCTTGCCCCCAGAGTGGGGGAGGGGTCGCCAGCCAAACCCGGCTCGATCTCCTGGGTCCTTTGCCCCCGGGGTAGGGGTGAGGGGGGGGGGGTCACCAGCCAAACGCCGCTCGGTCTCCTAGGTCCTTTGCCCCCAGGATGGGGGAGGGGTCACCAGCCAAACCCCGTTCTGCCCTTTTGCAATCTCATCGCCTCAGCAGGTGCCCCCTGCAGCCCCGGGCACCTCCAGGGAGCGGGCGCACAGGGAGGGGGCGGCCTGGCTGCCCCGTGGGTGCCCACAGCCCCCGACTGAAGCCAGGGAGGCTGCAGCAGGCAGCGGGGTAGAGGAAGGGCCACCGGGACTTCCCCGGCCGCTCAGCTGAACGCTAGGGACTTTCAGAGCCGCCTCTTACCCAGCCCCCCTCCCCCCGGGCTTGGGGTGGAGAATGACGGCCCCCGCCCCGCCCCTCGCCCGCCCCAGCAGCGGCAGCGGCAGCGGCAGCAGGGGAGCCCCGGTGCGCCCAGGGCGCACACTTGGCACGGGGCCCTGGGCGCACCGTCCGCTTCCCGGACTCTCCCCTCCCCTCCCCTCCCCACCGGAAACGCCCAGGAACTGGGGAGGGGGGGGCGGCAGGGAACGCCCCGGGCTCGGCGGAGGAGGGAGGGAGGAGCGGGGAGGGCGCGTTCCAGACACGGTTAACCCCTTCCACCCCCCCGCCCCTGGCACGGAGAGACGGGGGCTGTCAGTGAAGGGGGCTGCGGGGCGGGCCAGGCCGCCCCATGCCCCTCTGGTGCCCTCCGTGCAGGGCTCCCTGGCCCCCCTGCAGAGCGCGCCCGTCTGCCCCCGGCCCTGGCCCCGCAAGGCAGGGGGCGGGAACGGGTGACCGGGAGCCAGGGCCCGCGCCAGGCAGAAGCAGATTAAGCAATTGATTAGGGCCCAGCCGCTCGAAGCGGCCCCATTGATTAGTTTGTGGGGGGCCCCAATGGGCCGGGAGCCGGGGGTCTCTCGGCTCCCTGGGAAGCTGGGACCTTGGCAAGGGGGCAGCAGGAGGGCCGGGAACACGCTCCCCGGGCAGATGCCGGGGGCAGGGGCAGGTGTGAGTCACCCGGGGTGAATCCAGAGTCACTGTGAACCCCCAGGGAGCTGTGGGTGGATGCGTCTCAGTCTGCCCCCCACTTTCCCCCCCACTTCTCCTTCCACCCCTCCCCCTGCCTGTCCACCCCTCCCCATCTCCGCTCACCCCCTCCATCTCCCCCACACCCCATCCCTCCCTCCTTCCATCCCTCCCCATCTCCGCTCAACCTCCTCCAGCTCCCTCCACACCCCCATCCCTCCCCACACACCCCTGTCTGTCCATCCCTCCCCATCTCCGCTCAACCCCCTTCAGCTCCCCCCACACCCCCATCCCTCCCCACACACCCGTCTGTCCATCCCTCCCCATCTCCGCTCACCCCCCTCCATCTCCCCCACATCCCATCCCTCCCTCCTTCCATCCCTCCCCATGTCCACTCAACCTCCTCCAGCTCCCCCCACACCCCCATCCCTCCCCACACCCCCGTCTGTCCACCCCTCCCCATCTCCGCTCAACCCCCTTCAGCTCCCCCCACACCCCCATCCCTCCCTCCTTCCATCCCTCCCCCACACCCCTCTGTCCACCCCTCCCCATGTCCACTCAACCTCCTCCAGCTCCCCCCACACCCCATCCCTCCCCATGTCCACTCAACCTCCTCCAGCTCCCCCCACACCCCCATCCCTCCCCACACACCCGTCTGTCCATCCCTCCCCATCTCTGCTCAACCCCCTTCAGCTCCCCCCACACCCCCATCCCTCCCCACACCCCCGTCTGTCCACCCCTCCCCCATCTCCACTCAACCTCCTCCAGCTCCCCCACACCCCCATCCCTCCCCACACCCCTCTGTCTGTCCACCCCTCCCCCATCTCCGCTCAACCCCCTTCAGCTCCCCCCACACCCCCATCCCTCCCCACACACCCGTCTGTCCATCCCTCCCCATCTCCGCTCACCCCCCTCCATCTCCCCCACACCCCATCCCTCCCTCCTTCCATCCCTCCTCCCACCCCTCTGTCCATCCCTCCCCATGTCCACTCAACCTCCTCCAGCTCCCCCCACACCCCCATCCCTCCCCACACCCCTCTGTCTGTCCACCCCTCCTCCATCTCCGCTCAACCCCTTTCAGCTCCCCCCACACCCCCATCCCTCCCCACACCCCTCTGTCTGTCCACCCCTCCCCCATCTCCGCTCAACCCCTTTCAGCTCCCCCCACACCCCCATCCCTCCCTCCTTCCATCCCTCCCCCACACCCCTCTGTCCACCCCTACCCCATCTCCACTCCACCTCCTCCAGCTCCCCCCATCTCTCCCTCATCCACCCTCCCTCCCCCACACTCCTCCAGCCCCATCTAAGTATCCATCCCTCCCTCCCCCACAGCGCCTGAGAAATGCCCAGGGTGTGAGGGACCGTGTCCTGAGTCCAGACAGACCGCCAGCCCCTGGCTCAGGGCTGTGACCCCAAATACAGCTGGGGAAACCGAGGGAGTGACTCAGCTACAACTCACAGCGAGTTACCAGCACAGCTGAGAATGGAACCCAGGAGTCCTGGCTCCCACCCCTCCCCCAAGGACTCTGTCACATCCGTGTTGTTCCTGCCCGGGTGGCAGGGATGGGTCCCGAGCCCACTGCAAAGGGCTGAGTCACTGAGGCCGGAGGTAGGGGGGAGAACAGAGACATGGGGACCCCATGGCTGGGGGGATGGGGGAGCAGGGGGTTCTAGGAGCAGTGGTTGGGTACACTGGGCGGGGGGGGGGGGCGGGGAAGACTTTGCCCTGTTGATCCAGTAGGGAATTTCCTGGGGTGGGGAGGTAGATAATTTACCTGCCCCCCCGGCTCCACCACTCCCCCTGCAGTGACCCCTCCCTGCTCCCCCTGCAGTGACCCCTGCCCTGTATCTCCACTGCTCCCCAGTGCAGTGACCCTGCCCCACCCCACTGCTCCCCCTGCAGTGACCCCTGCCCCCACTCCCATGGCACCCCTGCAGGGACCCCTCCCTGCATCCCCACTGCAGTGACTCCTCCCTGCATCCTCACTGCACCCCTGCAGTGACCTCTGCCCCCACTCCCACTGCTCCCCACTGCAGTGACCCCTCCCTGCATCCCCACTGCACCCCTGCAGTGACCCCTGCCCCCATTCCCACTGCTCCCCACTGCAGTGACCCCTCCCTGCATCCCCACTGCTCCCCCTGCAGTGACCCCTGCCCCCACTCCCATTGCACCCCTGCAGTGACCCCTGCCCTGCATCCCCACTGCTCCCCATTGCAGTGACCCCTCCCTGCATCCCCACTGCTCCCCTCTGCAGTGACCCCTGCCCCCACTCCCACTGCTCCCCACTGCAGTGACCCCTCCCTGCATCCCCACTGCACCCCTGCAGTGACCCCTGCCCCCATTCCCACTGCTCCCCCTGCAGTGACCCCTGCCTCCACTTCCATGGCACCCCTGCAGTGACAGCTGCCCTGCATCTCCACTGCTCCCCCTGCGGTGATCACTGCCCCCACTCCCCCACTGCACCCCTGCAGTGACACTGTTGTCCCCCCCAGCCAGGTCTCTGTCCCACGGGTGCATGGGAGTGAGAAGTGTCAGGCTGTGGGGGTGCAGAACACACAAAGCCCTGCAACCAGAGAGAACAGCCGGCTGTCCCCAGCCCAACACCGAGGCACAGGGCCCAACCACCAATCTCTCAGCTCTCTGTGAACCTCTGCCCTGCTTCCCCCTGACCATGCACCCCCCCCACCCGTAACTCCTTCAAACAGCCCCCCCTTCTCCCCGGCTCCGCCCCTGGAAGCAGGATCCGATTTACCAGAAGCGATGGGTTTGGAAAGTCCCTGCTCGGCATCCTGCATCCCCCACTGGGGGGGGGGGGGGAGGAGCTGGGAGGGGGGGCAGGTTGGGCCAGCAGCGACCCCCCCATCCCCTGAGAGGCTGTGTTCTGCAGGGGAGCACAAGGATGAGTGTGTGAGCAGGCACCAGTGTGAAAGGGGGGTGACAGCACACACAGCTGTGCAGTGAGTGCACCACTGTGGGTACGTGTGCAAGGAGTGGGTGGTGGATGTGTCAGGATATGTGAGAGTGCAAGAAGGGTCAGAGAGTGCATCCTTGCATGAGTGTGCAAAGATCAGTGGTGAGGGTACAAGGGTGTGTGTGTGCAAGGACAGACAGCTGACAGAAATTGGTGATGAGTGCTGGAGGGTGAGCGTGATCACGGGAGAATGGTGGTGAGTGTGCAAAGACCTGTTCGGTGAGAATGCAAAAAGGCAGCTGGGAGTGTCCTGATTCCCAGTCCCCCCCCGAATCTCTAAACCCCCACTCCCCTCCTAGAGCCAGGGAGAGAACCCAGGAGTCCTGGCTCCCAGCTCCCCCCTGCTCTAACCCACCAGCCCCCACTCCCCTCCTAGAGCCAGGGAGAGAACCCAGGAGTCCTGGCTCCCAGCCCCCCCTGCTCTAACCCACCAGCCCCCACTTCCCTCCCAGAGCCGGGGATAGAACCCAGGAGTCCTGGCTCCCAGCCCCCCCGCTCTAACCCACCAGACCCCGCTCCCCTCCCAGAGCTGGGGATAGAACCCAGGAGTCCTGGCTCCCAGCCCCCCCTGCTCTAACCCACCAGCCCCCACTTCCCTCCCAGAGCCGGGGATAGAACCCAGGAGTCCTGGCTCCCAGCCCCCCCTGCTCTAACCCACCAGACCCCACTCCCAGAGCTGGGAATAGAACCCAGGAGTCCTGACTGCTTGGGCCTTCACGCCCCCTCTTCTCCGGCCGGCCCCTGCCTCGAGGGATGCAGACGAACATGGGGGGGTGAGTTCCTCCATGGACCCCTGAGGACCCCTGGTGGTGAAATGCGGAAATGCGCCTTTGTCCGGGTCTGTGGAGGGCCCGAGTGGGAGCGGGCGGGGCGGGGCGGCTGGTTGGATGGAGGCGGGACAAGGCGCAGACTGACCCCCCCCCCCGCACTGCAGGGAGGGGGGTGCCCACAGGGGGGCTCCTGTCTGTCTCTCCGGGGGAGCCAGGCTGCAGCAGTGTCTCGGGGGGGGGGGGTGCTCAGGAGAGGGGGGCAGGGAGCAGGGCAAAGGGGTCTCGGCGGGCGCTTCTGTGCCGCTGGGAGCGGGTCTAGGGCGGGGGGCGCTGCGCTGTGGAGGCTCAGCAGGGGGCGCTGTGCTGTGGCGTGGGGGGCTCCGCAGGGGGCGCTGCGGGCAGGGGATGGGGGGCTCGGCGGGGGGCTCTGTGGGGAGGGGGTTGGGGGCTCGGTAGGGGGCGCTGTGCTATGGGGAGGGGGCGCTGTGGGGAAGGGATTGGAGGCTTGGCGGGGGGCGCTGTGCTATGGGGAGGGGGCTCAGCAGGGGGCTGCGGGGAGCGGGTGGGGGGCTCGGTAGGGGGCGCTGCGGGCAGGGGGTGGGGGGCTCGGCGAGGGGCTCTGTGGGGACGGGGTTGGGGGCTCGGTAGGGGGCGCTGTGCTATGGGGAGGGGGCGCTGCGGGCAGGGGGCTCGACGAGGGGCGCTGTAGGGAAGGAGTTGGGGGCTCAGCAGGGGGCGCTGTGCTGTGGGATGGGAGGCTCAGCAGGGGGCGCTGTGGGGAGGGGGTTGGGGGCTCCGCAGGGGGCGCTGCGGGCAGAGGATGGAGGGCTCAGCAGGGGGCGCTGTGGGGAGGGTGTTGGGGGCTCGGTAGGGGGCGCTTTGGGGAGGGTGTTGGGGGCTCGGTAGGGGGCGCTGCGGGCAGGGGATGGGGGGCTCCGCAGGGGGCGCTGCGGGCAGGGGGTGGGGGGCTCGGCGAGGGGCGCTGTAGGGAAGGAGTTGGGGGCTCAGCAGGGGGCGCTGTGCTGTGGGATGGGAGGCTCAGCAGGGGGCGCTGTGGGGAGGGGGTTGGGGGCTCGGTAGGGGGCGCTGTGCTATGGGGAGGGGGCGCTGTGGGGAAGGGGTGGGGGCTCAGCAGGGGGCGCTGCGGGCAGGGGCTGGGGGGCTCGGCGAGGGGCGTTATGCGGTGGGGAGGGGGGCTCAGCAGGGGGCGCTGTGGGGAATGGGTGGGGAGCTCAGCAGGGGGCGCTGTGGGGTGGGGAGGGGGCGCTGTGGGGAAGACAGGGGGTGGGGGGCTCGGCGAGGGGCATTATGCTGTGGGGAGGGGCTTGACCCAGTAGGATGGAGTGGGGGGAGGGGAGGGCCCCCCAGTTTCTCATGTGTCCGGAGGGGCCGGGATTCCCCAGCGGGGTTGGGGGCGGGGCCCCGCGGTGTGACTGGAGCCCGCCCCCCACCCCCCGAGATCTCCGCTCCCTGCTCCCCAGTGAACCGCCATAGACTGAACCCAGCGGCGGGGAGAGGGGGGCTGGACCGGACGCTGGGGGCGGGGCGGTGTCCGTGTTATGCGGGCGGGCGGGCGGGGGGGGTGTCTGACAGCACCGACCCCCCCCCCGCCCCCCCCAGCAGCGCAGAGCCACCGCGAACAGGCGAAGGGTGCAGGTCCCGCCCCGGCCCCGCGGGGGAGGGAGTCAGAGCCGGGAAGAGGCTGCCGTGAAGGAGACGGACAGACAGACAGACAGACAGACCGCCAGCCCCACCGGCCTCCCGAGGGGGCGGGCTCAGCACTTGGTAAGACACAGACACCTACAGCTGGGGGCCAGGACTCCTGGGTTCCGTCCCCGGCTCTGGGAAAGGAAGGGGGTCTGGTGGTGGGGGCTGGGGGCCAGGACTCCTGGGTTCTGGCTCTGGGCGGGGAGTAGAATGGATAGACCCAGGGCCTAGGACTCCTGGATTCCGTCCCCGGCGCTGGGAAAGGAAGGGGGTCTGGTGGTGGGGGCTGGGGGCCAGGACTCCTGGGTTCCGTCCCCGGCTCTGGGAAAGGAAGGGGGTCTGGTGGTGGGGGCTGGGGGCCAGGACTCCTGGGTTCCGTCCCCGGCTCTGGGAAAGGAAGGGGGTCTGGTGGTGGGGGCTGGGGGCCAGGACTCCTGGGTTCTGGCTCTGGGAGGGGAGTAGAATGGATAGACCCAGGGCCTAGGACTCCTGGGTTCTCTCTCAGCTCTGGGAGGGGAGTGGGGTCGAGTGGGGGTGAGGGGCTGGGAGCCAGGACTCCTGGGTTCTCTCCCCTTATTTTTGATGTGCAGGGCGCCCCCCCCCCCCCCCGTCTGTTTCCCGGGCACCCGCCTCTCCAGCCCACGTTCCAGGTGCTGGGTGACTCAGGGCCAGACGGGTTGAGCAGCTCTCGAATGCTGCCGCCGCCGCCCCTGCACCCCGGTGGGAGGCCAGCAGAGATCCCGCATCCAAAGCCCATCGGAGGAGCTGAGCCTGGGACCCTTGGCAAAGGCACTTCAGCAAAGGGACCAGGCATCCGACTGGGACCCTCTCTCAGGTGTCTTCTTCTCTCTCCACAGACTGTGACCCTCCCTTCTGCTCCTGCCTCCGGGGAGGATGGAAGGGCCTTGTTTCTGGGACACCCCATATAAGGGGGTTCTGCTTGCAGGTGAGACAGAGCAGTGTGTTGGGGGAGCCCTGGGCTGGGCTAGCAGGGGTCTGCAGTTCGGGAGTGAGGGGCACCGGCAGAGCTGTGGAGGGAGGAGCCCAGGGCTGGGCTGGCAGGGGCTGCGGGTCGGGAGTGAGGGGCACCGGCAGAGCTGTGGGGGGAGCTCAGGGCTGGGCTAGCAGGGGTCTGCGGTTCGGGAGTGAGGGGCACCGGCAGAGCTCGGGGGGAGGGGAGGGAGGCCAGGGCTGGGCTGGCAGGGTCTGCGGTTCAGGAGTGAGGGGCACTTTGACCATCTCTCTTCCTCTCCCCTGTCCCGCCAGGCTGTCTCCTGTTGTGCTGGGGTCCCCACGCTGTGGTTTGTACTGTTGTGGTGCACGTGATCCCGGAGGCTCCGTCCGTGGGGCAGAACGTCACTCTGTCCGTGGAAGTCGGCCTGGAGCTCCTGCGTCACTTCGACTGGTACCGTGGGCGGCTGACTGATGGCAGCACCCGCATCTTCAGCTACTTCCCGGGGCAGGACCGCCCCCAGCGCAACGGGGTGCAGTTCACGGGCCGCGAGGTTGGCTTTCCCAATGGGTCTCTGCTCCTCCGGGGCGCCCAGGCCAATGACAGTGGCACCTACCAGGTCGCCCTGCAGCTGGTGCCGCAGGGCAGCGAGAAGGGCACCGTGGAGCTGCGGGTGAGCGGTGAGTGGTCCCCCAGGGCCTGCCCTTTCCCCCAGACACCCCCAATCTCCCATGGCCCCCCCGACATGTCCACCCCCCCCCCCCCAGGGTGTCAGAGGAACAGCGTGGGGCTGCAGGTGGGTGGTAAATCACATCCCAGAGACACCCCACCCTCTGGGACCCTCCGCAGGGATCCACCCGTCCCCCAGGGACCCCAGCACCATGGCCCCTCCACCACCCTGTGGGCAGGCGAGGTTCTAAAACTCACATGGGCTAAAGAATGAGCCGGTTACCTCGGCTAGTTTTCCTGCTGGTCTTTGGCTCTGTGTTCTTCGGCCAGAAAATTACTAGAAACGGACGAGTTTAGTAGCAAAATAACATTGAAAGCAAATGAGAGCTGACAGCAAGCGTTCAGGACGGGCTGTATCGGGCCCCAGCAGAGGTGTTACAATGATCAAGGGACAATCAATCCCAGCTGCTCTCCCACTACACGGGTCTGGGCTGGTGACCTAGCCCCTGAGCCAAAGCAGCTTGTGTGCCAGGGGGCAAGTCAACCAGCCAGTGCTCCGGTGGGAGCCACGTCACTGCATGGCCTTGTCGGCTGTTGCCAGAGCCAGGGGGCCGGTTGTGCACGTACAGGGCTGTTGCGCACGAAACAGGCAGGGAGGGAGGCCGCAGGCCCCAGGGCTGGTGCACTCGATGGTGCAACCCGCAGCTCACAAACTGATTCGGACCCTTTTCGTCTGGAGCCGCAGGATCTGTGTGCGTGTGGCAGGCTCGGTTCTGTTAAATGCTGGGGTTCTTGCAGCGGCTTTGCCTGTCGGACTCAGCACTCTTGGGTACTTACTGACGCAGAGTCGCATCTACACCACTACGACCAAACTCGCTGACGTGATGCCAACAGGCCGCACGGAGCTCAGTCCCCTCAGGCGGGCCCGGCTGGAGACGTGAAACCCAGGCAGCCCTCGCGGGAGATAGTACCAGAGTAAACGTCGCATGATCACTGGGAGCGAGGAGCGGACACACGTTCCAGATCTGAGCCTGTGCCGCGGATCAGCTGGAGCGGGCATGGGTGGGTTCTGCCCTCGCTCCTGCAATGACCGGAGCGAGCCGGGCGTTCACTAGGTGACTCGCGCAGGGCGCTGTGTATAGAGCAGCTGGGTCCTTTCTAGTCTCTGGATTTCGCTGCTGTCTCTCCCCAGGGCCCTGCCCAGCGGAGCGAACTGGTGCTGTCAGTGAGGTGGCGCTAGCTGTGACCCCCTGGGGGGTGTTCTCATGGGCCAGTCTCTCCACGAGATGCTTTGTCGCGGGGGAGTGAGGCACAGGGTGTTTGCTACGATCGAGCGCTGCTCGGCACGGCAGTCTGGCCTGTTCCCTGCCCAGCACAGCGGCTGTGGCCAGCTGGAAAGCCAGGTTGGAAGCGTCCAGCCAGGATGTGAGCTGTGCCTTCTCCTCAGCCAGACAGGAAACAAGTTGTCTCCTCTGCGGCATCTTGCAATAGTGGGAAACTCCAGAGTTTCGGTGCAAAACCTCCTGGCTGGGATGAGCCACCGCGTTTTGTGTGGGGCACGAGGGACCAGGCGCCGCTGGCTCCGTTCCAGGCCTCAGCCAGTTGGGGCAGTGACTTCCTCTCTGCCCAGTCTGTGCTTGCCCCACCAGCAGGCCATGCTCTCTGCAGAGTGTCTCCAGCACGTCCCTTCCCCTCGCGCAGGGCTCTGGCCTCGGTTAGTGGCTCGTCGCACTGCCATGATATAAACCTGTTCGACTCGATCGCTTGGTCTGTCGCCAGCCCGAGACAGCGACGAAGGAACTCAGCGGCCCGTGGCTCCGTCCCCAGGGTGGGTTATCCCCGCAGCGCTGCGAGACGTCCGGTAGGAACTTCGTACGTGAGGGTCTCCGCGTGCTGCTGCCACTCGTGCCGCACGGCTGGGTCTCCAAGCACCAGTAGCTATCTCAGTGCACCTGTCCCAGGGGCAGGGTTGGCTTAATTCTGGGGTGTGGCTTCGTCGGGCTCCGGACCAGCCCGCCGGGTTGCCCTGGGGGTGACGTGCACCGCAGAGCAACTGATCCCGATGGCTTCGTAAGGCACCACTGAACGTGTCGGCTCCTGTGGCCCAGAACGCGCCGGTCGTACGCAGCCTTCGTTAAGAGCCTGTTCCCCAGCTCGTCGGGCATTGTCCGGGTGGGACGTGTAACCATTTATCTGGGATGTTTCCGTGGCCGGCAGTGTAAAGCTGAGAAAAGCGCAGCGTGCGGGTGGTCTGTGCGTACGGGTCACACCAGGATCGGGTGAGCCTTGAACACTGGTTCCTTGGCAGGTCCGTGCCCCAGCTCACGGCTAGGCCCTGCAGTGTGTAGCAGAGACACTCCTGTCAGCCTGGTCCGTCCAGCCCCCGGAGCGGCAGCCGTGAAGTCGGGGGAAGAATTCTTCCATGGCCTTAGCCGCATTCACACCGGGGCCCCTTGTCCTGGCTCGGGGTGTGAAATTCACGGAGCTGGGGCGGGCTGGTTTGTAGGTGTAGACCAGGCGTCGAACTCTCCGAGATCCTCACTGGAGCGAGTCCCTGTCTAGAGAACCCCCGGCCAGCCAAGAGCCCCGGGGGCCCCGCGCAGATCACACTGCGGCTGCAGGCAGGCGGCGCGCTCGGAGCTGTCCACAGGCCCTTGCGGGCAGGCGCCCCGGGCAGCAACAGAGCCTCAAGCCGAGGGGGCTGTTGGCAAATGCTGGGAACAGGTCCCGGTTCCGGATCCTGCACCGGCTCGGTCGCCGTTACCCGGTGGCAGTGCCGGAGCATGGGGGCAGCGTCAGCCACTGGGTCTGCTTTGCGTCCAGGCCCAAAGCACAGACACCGAAGGGGAAGGGACTCAGGTGTCAGGCTGGCACTGGCAGTGGGGCCTGGCCCGGCCACTGGTCATTCCCCAGCATCGTGCTCCGGAGAGCAGCCGA
The DNA here is from genome assembly GCA_023634205.1 of Actinemys pallida. Classification (NCBI taxonomy): domain Eukaryota; kingdom Metazoa; phylum Chordata; order Testudines; family Emydidae; genus Actinemys; species Actinemys pallida. Next base: position 1,088,787 of record JALMGD010000039.1, on the reverse strand, counting down.
GAGGCCTGGCCCATGGGAGGATGTTGACTGCAGGCTGGTTAGAGACCCCCCCAGGGACTTCAGAGCCCCCCCATCCCCCTCTCCATACCCCCCATGGCTTCCATCCCTCCAGGGACTCCCCCATAGACTCCCCCACCTCCCAGGGACTGCCTCAGAGCCCCCCCATCCCCCCCATGGCCTCTATCCCTCCAGGGACTCCCCCACCTCCCAGGGACAGTATTGGAGACCCCCCATCCCCCCCATGGACTGCCCCGGGGACCCCCAACCCTTCAGCCCCCAGGGGGAGCCAGAGGGTGATCCCTCCCCAAACCCCATTAGCCCCCCTCATTCCCCCAGCCCAGGACTCTGCTCTGTCCACAGGGACCTCCTGGGGTCCCCCCAAGCCCCAGCTCCCCCCAACACTAACCTCTCCTCAACTCTCTTCCTTGCAGCCCCGGCGACCACCCTGGGCCCAAGGACGCTGCCCCCCCCGGGCTCAGGCACAGGGCCTCCCGCGGCCACAGCGGCCCCCAGCACCCCGCAGGTCCTGGGCTGGGTGGTGGCGGGGGTCGTGGTTGGGATTTTGCTGACCGGAGCTCTGGGAGCCGTGGTCATCTACCACCTCGTCCTGCGCAGGTCGGACCTGGCCGGAGGGTAAGCGGGGGGGAGGGGGGGAGGTAGGATGCCTGGGTTCTCTTTGGCTCTGGAAGGGGAGCGGAGTCTAGTGGTTAGAGTTGGGGGGGGGTGAGGCGGGGCTGGGAACCAGGATGCCTGGGTTCTTTTCTCCTGGTGAGGTGGGGTGGGGATTCCCTTGGGATTATCATGTCAGCTCCAGGCTCTGTTTAGCTCCACAGGAAAACTGGATCCCAAAGGGAAGAAACCACCAAGATCTGCCAGGGGTGAGTCACAGTCCTGATGTGGGGCTTGGGGGTGGGGCTGAGAGCCCGGACGCCTGGGTTCTATCTCCCATTCTCTTTCCAGATGACACGGAGCCGATTTACGAGGTGATGGAGTCTCCGTTGGAGTTGCCCCAGCCGGATGGGAGAAACCCCGAAACTGACCCCCAACCCCCCCCGGTGAGTGAGGCTGGGCCAGGCACTGCCCCCTGGGGATCCCATGGGCACTGCCCCCCTTGAACTCCTGGCATGCTGCCCCCCCGGTCACTGCCAGGTACTGCCCTCCCCATCCCCTCCCCCCCCCCCCCCGCAGAGCCTGCCCCCCTTCCCCACAAGCTCCTGGGTTAGAGCCTCTCCCTGGGGTCTGTTCCCTGCCGGTGGGCTGGGGGGCAGGGGGTATCCTGGAGGGGGCTGGGGTCAAGGGCAGGTTATAACGACTCTCTCTCCCCTCCCCCATGTCTTGCAGGCCATGCCCTTGCCTCCTCAGCCAGACCCCAACTACACGGTGAGTCCCCCAAGTTCAGCTTCCTGGGGGGGGGGGTACGAGGGGCTGGGAGGGTCCGTGTGTCCGGGCTCCTCCCCCACGTCTGTCTGTCCCTAACGGCCCCTCTCCCCTGGCAGGAGCTGCTGCAGCGAGCCGAGTCCGTGTATGCCCAGATCCAGAGGTGACGCCAGCCGCAGAGTCCACAGGGGGGAACCCCCCAGGGACGCCCCCTGCCGTGGGGAACCCCCCCAACGAGGAGCCACCCAGGGACACCCCCCTGCCATGGGGAACCCTCTGAGGGTCCCCGCAATTGGGATCCCTGACCACAAGGATCCCACCCATGGGGAATCCCCTACCATGGGGAACACGCACAGAAAAACTGGGGTACTCTCCCAGGGACTCCAATGGGCAGCTCCACCCACACAGAGCCTGAGCACCCCCCAGTGGGGTACCCCTCAGCAAACCTGGGAAGCCTCCACAGCACCCTTGACTCTCCCAAAGGGACCCCCTCCCAGCATCCATGGAAACCCCTAGAGACACCCCCCTCATTGTCCATGGGGAACCCCCCAGGAGAACTCCCACCCTCAGTCTGCACACCAGACCTCACACCCTGGGGATCCCCCCATCAGCATCTCCAGGGAACACCCCCCACCCCCAAACCCAGCCTCCCGGGGCCCCTCCAATGCCGGAGCCTGGATCAAACCGCTGGATGAAGAGCTGAGCTGGAGGCCGGTGTTGGGAGCAGATGGGGGGCACCCCCAGGCCCACTATTAAACCTTGTTCCTCAGCAACAGTCTCCCTTCTACTCTGCTCTGGCTTGTGGGGGGCAGGGGGAGATGGGGGGTAGGATGGAGACTTAGGGGGCTGCCATTACACAGAGACCCCTCCCTGCCCCCCCCCCCCCAGTGCCTGACTCTTCCCCCCCACCCCAGTGCCAGGCTGAGCTCAGCTGCCAAAGACTTTTATTGAGGTTCAGTGGGGGTGGGGAAGGGGGTGGGGTCGCTGGTGGCTGGGATGGGAGGGGGAGAGACTGGTCACTCCCCCCCCAATTCTTGCTGGCCTAGTTGGGGGGTGAATCCCGGCCCCATCCGGTCAACCTGGAAAAGACGAGACTTCATCAGGGGGAAGGGTCACAACCCCCCCCCGAATCCCCTACCGAGCCTCCCTGCCCCACGGCGCCCCCTGCTCAGCTCCTTGCAGCCTGGTGCCCCCTACCTAGCCCCCGACCGAGCCTCCCAGCCCCATGGCGCCCCCTGCTGAGCTCCCTGCAGCCTGGTGCCCCCTGCTGACACCCCTGCCCCGTTCTTGCCTCCACGGCGCCCCCGTTGCTCTTACCAGAGACCTGCAGGCGCCCGAAGGCCTCGGCGTAGCGCCCGCCTGCCTGGAAGACGAGGGTGTAGTCCCCGCTGTCCTGGGGGGTCACCCCTGTGATGCGCAGGGAGCAGTCGTTGGCAGGCGTCTCCCGCCCAGTGAAGGCCGGACCCCGGTGCAGCTCCCACGGGGGCACAAAGATCAGGATCTGCTGGGACCGCGCTGTGGTGAGTCCTCGGTACCAGGAACAGAGCTGGGCAGGTCCCTGCATCCCCTGCACGGCCAGGGTCACGGCCTGCCCCACACGGGGCTGGGGGGGCACCGGCATCAGGGTGACACTGGCCCCGGCTGGCAGGAGGCTGGAGAACAGGACACAGACTGGGGGCAGGGGGGAGGGTGGAGAGTACATCAGAAGTGGGATGCGCCCAGCTCTGCCGTGCCCCTGAAGCCTGACCCGCAGCCCCCTGCTAGCCCAGCCCTGGCTCCCCCAGCTCTGCCGGTGCCCCTCACTCCTGACCCGCACCCCCCTGCCAGCCCAGCTCTACCCCCCCCCCCAGCTCTGCTGGTGCCCCTCACTCCTGACCCGCAGCCCCCTGCTAGCCCAGCCCTGGCTCCCCCAGCTCTGCCGGTGCCCCTCACTCCCGACCCGCACCCCCCTGCCAGCCCAGCTCTACCCCCCCCAGCTCTGCTGGTGCCCCTCACTCCTGACCCACGGCCCCCTGCTAGCCCAGCCCTGCCCTGCCCCCCTCCGCCAGCTCTGCCGGTGCCCCTCAATCCTGACCTGCAGCCCCTGACAGCCCAGTCCTGCCCCCCTCCGCCAGCTCTGCCAGTGCCCCTCACTCCTGACCCACAGCCCCCTGCCAGCCCAGCCCTGCCCCCCTCCGCCAGCTCTGCTGGTGCCCCTCAACCTTGACCCACAGCCCCTGACAGCCCAGTCCTGCCCCACCCCCCAGCTCTGCCGGTGCCCCTCACTCCTGACCCGCAGCCCCGCCAGCCCAGCCCTGCCCCCCTCCGCCAGCTCTGCTGGTGCCCCTCGACCCTGACCCACAGCCCCTGACAGCCCAGTCCTGCCCCACCCCCCTAGCTCTGCCGGTGCCCCTCACTCCCCACCCGCAGCCCCTGCCAGCCCAACCCTGGGCTCCCTCCTGCCCTCACCTGCCAGGATTCGGCCCATCCAGGCAGTGCCGCATGGGGGGCAGCGGTTGGTGCCGGAGAGTCCCCCCATGGTCCTGTCTGTGTTGTGCGAATGTTGCTGGTGCTGAGTGAGGCAGCCAGGCTGGGTGGGACAGGGTCTGGGGGGAGCGGGGGGCGGGGGCAGTTGCCTAAGAGGCCTGAGCAGGGAGAGGATGTTGGGTAAGAAACCCACAGAGCAACTGAGTCCTGCCCCCTCCCACTCCCATCCCTGAACTGCCCCTGTGCCCCCCAAGCTCCCTGGCCTCTCCCCTCAGCACTGGGGGGGCAATATCAGGCATATGAATGCACCCGTCTGGACCACAGGGGGCAAGGAGCCAGGCCTCCCCCTGGCTTCCCCCCCTGAAAAAGTGAGAATTTGGTGTAATAGTTTTATGAATCCTGCCTGTGCCCAGGGTGACTAGACAGCAAGTGTGAAAAATCGGGATGGGGGTGGGGGGGTAATAGGAGCCTATATAAGAAAAAGACCCAAAAATCGGGACTGTCCCTATAAAATCGGGACATCTGGTCACTCTACCTGTGCCTCAGTTTCCCTCTGGACTGGAAAAAGGGCTCAGTCCCCTGCTAGAGCCGCACAGGCGGCGGGAGTCTGTGGCGAATGGCCTGGTCCAGGCAGACAAAGTGCCACCCTGAGGACTGGCCCCCCCGGCAGCAGGACGCCCCCGAGAGAGGGGCCGCGTGAGGGGCCAGGGAGCCAGCCATGGACGTGATCACGGCTGGGTTGGCTCATCACAGCGCCGGCCTGGCTGGGCCATGGCTAACGGCTGCCTCTCTGGGCTGTCCCCAGGCCCCGGGCCTGCAGCTGGGGGCTGAGTGGGGCCCCGGGCTCTGCACAGGGGCTGGGGTCACTGCCACTGCCCCAGGGGCCTCGCGCCTGCAGGGTCTGGCTGGGCCGGACTCCGGCAGGGACCCTCGGGGAAGAGGGGGGGCTGTGGCCGGCGGCCCAGTCCTGGAGCCCACGGGCCTCTGCCCAGCCCGGGGGGTCCCTGGGGCCTGGCCCAGGCAGGGGTCGCGCCCAAGAGGCTGGTTGCAAGTTGGGGCATAGGCCAGACCCTGTGACTCCCCCCCCCGGCCCTTCCCCCTCTGCCCCCCCTTCTCCCCCTCCACTCCCTGCCCCCTCTTCTCTCCCCCACCCCAGAGATCCTGTGCCCTTCCCCCCTGCTGCCCCTCACCCTGTCCCCCTCTGGGCGGCCTGCCCCCCACCCCTGCAGCACTACCTGCCCCTCCTCCCCCATGGCCCCCCGCGAGGAATCCCTCAATCTGTGGGTTCCTTACTTAACCCCCTCCCCCATATGCTCCCCCCAGGAAATGGGGCACAATGGGGCAGGTCGAAGAAGGGGCGGGGACTGGCAGGTGGGGGGGGGGGCAGTGGGCTCCTCCCCCCGCTCCGCACTCACACTGGCGTGGGTGGGGCCGGGTCCACTCCGGAGCCGGGACGCAGAATGAGCCCCCCCCCCCCCCCCCCCCCCGCGCCACGGGTCTGTGTGTAGCCAGGCGGGTGCCTGCTGGGGGGGGGGGGGGCGTGTTCTAGGGGTTAACGCTGCCCCCCCCCCCAGGCTGGAGTTTGTGCAGAGGCGCAAGGCTGGGACCTGGGGCCTCTACGATCCACCCCCCCAACCTTGTCTGCGGGTGGGAGGGGGCGATAGGGGAGGTTCCCCATTGGGGATCTCCGGTTCCCCTTTGGGGATCTCCAGCCCCCCTGGTTCCGCGGTGCCCCTGGAGCAGGGGGGTCACCTGCTCCCTGCTGGGGGCCAAGAGCGACCCGGCGACGGCGGGGGGAGAGAGACCCGGGACCGCCCATCACACAGCCCCCCCCACCTCCCCCATGCACCTGGCCCCTCTACAGGTGGGGCCTGTCCCCGGCCCCCCATTTACCTGCCCCCCGACACAAACTCGGCTCAGTTCCGAGGCTTTTATTGAGGTTATTGGGGGGGAGGGAGATTTAGGAGGGGTCTGGGGGAGGGACGTTGGGGGGAGTGGGGGAGGGGCCTGGGGAAGGGGGGAGGGGAGAAAGGGGTTGGGGTGGGGGAAGGGCGGTGAGGGGGATTTGGGGGGAGGGAGCTGGGATCCGGTAACAGCCCCAGGACCTCCCGGTGGGGGGCAGCGAATCCGGACACCGCCCGGTCACCCTGCGAACAAAGAGAGCATAAGTGGGAGACAGCCCCCCCCCATGGAGCAACTAGCTGCCCAACCCCCTTGCCCCACGGCGCCCCCTACCAAGCACCCCCACCCCGCTCCCTGCCCCATGGCGCCCCCTGCTGAACCCCCACCCTGACCCACAGTGCTCTCTGCTGAACTCCCCACCCCACCGTGCCCTCTGCTGAGCCCCCCGTCCCACAGCACCCCCTGCTGAGCCCCCCACCCCACCCCGCCCCACCGCGCCCCTTCTTGCTCTTACCGGCGAGCTGCAGGCGCACGAAGAGCGCGTGGGACCGACCCCTGGCGCGGATGACGAGGGTGAAGCTCCCGTTGTCCTGGGGGGTTAACCCCGCGATGCGCAGAGAGCAGTCGCCCCCCAGGGTCTCGCGCCCCGTGGATGCCGGCCCCTGGCTCCGCGTGTCCGGGGAGGTGAAGGTCAGGATCCGATCGGTCTCGGCTGTGGAGCTTCTGCGGTACCAGGTGCAGCTCTGGGCGACTCCCCGGGCCCCCCCCACCAGCAGGGTCACCGTCTGCCCCACGGTCGGGTGGGGGGGCACCACTGCCACCCCAAAATCAACAGCGCCGGCCAGCGGGAGGCAGGAGAACAGGACACAGACTGCGGGGGGGGGGGGGGGACGGGAGGACGTCAGAAATGGGAACCCCCCAGCTCTGCTGGTGCCCCTCACTCCCGACCCCCAGCCCCTTCCTATCCCAGTCCTGCCCCCCCACTCACCTGCCAGGATTGGGCCTGTCCAGGAGCTGGCCCAGGCGTGGGTGTGGGGGGCACCTGGGAGACGCCCCATGTCCAGTCTGTGCTGGGGTTGAACAGGCTGAGGGGGGAGAGTGCCCGGCGGGTGAATCCCGGTGCGGGGGGGGGGAGTTGCCCAACAGGCCCCAGGGGAGGGGATGTTGGGTAAGAAAGAAACCGACAGAGCAACGGAGTCCTGCCCCCCCCGTCCTCTCTGCCCCCCCATCCTCTCTGTACCCTGCCCCCAGCCACAGCCCCCACTGCAACACACCCGACTCCTGCCCCCCCGCACTCTGTACCCCCCATCCTCTCTGCCCCCCCGTTCTCTCTGTACCCTGCCCTGTCCTCTCTGCCCCCCCGCACTCTGTACCCCCTCCCTGTCCTCTCTGTACCCCGCCCCCATCCCCACTGCAACATGCCCAACTCCTGCCCCTCCCCCGCACTCTGTACCCCCCCGACCTCTCTGTACCCCCCCGCACTCTGTACTCCCGTCCTCTCTGCCCCCCCATCCTCTCTGTACCCCGCCCCCGTCCCCACAGCCCCCACTGCAACACGCCCAGGCTCCTCACTGCTACTGCCCCCCAGGCCCCGCACGCAGCGGGGAGGGGGGGAGGAATGTGACAGCAAAAGGGACGGGGGGGGAGCCAGGAGATGGAAACAGCCCCCCCCCACACACACACACAGCCCCTGGGTTCAGGGCTCCACAATCCCCCCCCCCCCCCCCGTGGCCGGGCCATGCCCAGGGAGCTGGGGGTGGGGGAGGAGCTGGGGCCTTGTGACACCTCCAGGAGCCGGGGTCCCCACAGACCTAGCCCCAGATAGTGCCCCACCCCCGGAAAAACCCAATACCCCAGTAAAAGAGAAAAGGTTCTCCCGATCCCAAAGGACCAAGCCCCAGACCCAGGTCAATAGACAAATCAGATCTTACCCACAAATCACGCTGTTGCCAATCCTTTAGAATCTAAAATCTAAAGGTTTATTCATAAAAGGAAAAAGATCTGGATGAGAGCTAGAATTGGTTACATGGAATCAATGACATCCAGTAATGGCCAAGTTCTTGGTTCAGGCTTGTAGCAGCGATAGAATAAACTGCAGGTTCAAATCAAGTCTCTGGAACATCCCCAGCTGGGATGGGTCCTTCAGTCCTTTGTTCAGAGTTTCCGTTTGTAGCAAAGTCCCTCCAGAGGTAAGAAGCAGGATTGAAGACAAGATGGAGATCAGGCATCAGCCATTTATAGTTTTTTCCAGGTGTAAGAACACCTTTTTGTTCTTACTGTCGAAAATTACAGCAAGATGGAGTCTGCAGTCACATGGGCACGTCCCTGCATACTTTGCTGAGTTACAAGGCGTATTTGCCTTCCCTCAATAGGTCAACTGTATAGCTGATGGTCCTTAATGGGCCATCAAGCAGGCTAGGCAAAGCTAACACCAACTTGTCTGGGATGTTTCCCAGAAGCATAGCATAAGTTTGAAATACAGACAGTACAGAGCCAATATTCATAACTTCAACTACAAAATTGATACACACATATAGACAGCATAATCATAACCAGCCAACCATAACCTTGTCTTAGACACCTCATTTCACCCCGTTTGTACAAGATTTGGTGCCACTACAGGACCTTGGTTGCAGCCATGTTCTATATGGTCCCAGATTATATCAATAACGTCACCACCCCCCCAGAGCCTCCTGCACCCCACAAAACAGCTGATCAGGAGGTGCGGGGAGGGAGGGGGAGGCACTGATCAACGGGGCTGCGGGTGGGCAGGAGGCACTGGCAGCGGTGGTGGTGGGGAGCTGATGTGGGGCTGCTGACGTGTTACTGTGGCTCTTTGGCAACGTACATTGGTAAATTCTGGCTCCTTCTCAGGCTCAGGTTGGCCACCCCTGAACTAGACAGGACTGGCTCCAGGGTTTTTGCCGCCCCAAGCGGCGGAAAAAACCAAACCAAACCAAAAAAAAGCCACAATCGCAATTGCAAACGGCGGCACTCCGGCGGCAGCTCCACCGCGCCGCTTTCTTCTTCGGCGGGAATTCGGCGGCAGGTCCCTCCCCCCAGAGGGACCCGCCGCCGAATTGCCGCCCCCTTCCCCTTGGCCGCCCCAAGCACCTGCTTGCTGGGCTGGTGCCTGGAGCCGGCCTTGGATCTAGACCATCCCGGACAGGGGTTTGTCCAACCTGCTCTTAAACACCTCCAGTGACGGAGATTCCACAACCTCCCTGGGCCATTTATACCAGTGTTTAACCACCCTGATAATTAGGAAGTTTTTCCTAATGTCCAACCTAAACTGGCCTGGTGCTGCAATTTAAGCCCATTGCTTCTTGTCCTGTCCTCAGAGGTTAAGAAGAACAATTTACTTGAGAACTGTTATCATGTCCCCTCTCAGGCTTCTCTTCTCCAGACTAAACAAACCCCATTTTTTCAAAAAGAACAGGAGTACTTGTGGCACCTTAGAGACTAACAAATTTATTTGGGCATAAGCTTTCCTGGGCTAAAACCCACTTCATCGCATGCATGCAGTGGAAAATACAGTAGGAAGATACATATATACACGGAGAACATGAAACAATGGGTGTTACCCTACACACTATAATGAGAGTGATCTGTTAAGGTGAGCTATTACCAGCAGGAGAGAAAAAAAAACTTTTTATAGTGGTAATCAAAATGGCCCATTTCCAGCGGTTGAAAAGAAGATGTGAGGAGCGCTGTGTGTGTGTGTGGAGGGGGGGTGGGGAATAAATATGGGGAAATAGTTTTACTTGGTGTAATGACCCATCCACTCCCAGTCTTTATTCAAGGCTAATTTAACGGTCCAGTTTGCAAATTAATTCCAATTCAGCAATTTGTTAATCTCTAAGGTGCCACAAGTACTCCTGTTCATTTTGCTGATACAGACTAACACGGCTGCTACTCTGAAACCAATTTTTTCAATCTTCCCTCATAGGTTTTCTAGACCTTTAATCATTTTTGTTCCTCTTCTCTGGACTTTCTCCAATTTGTCCACATCCTTCCCGAAATGTGGTGCTCAGAACTGGACACAATACTCCAGTTGAGGCCTAATCAACACAGAGTAGAGCGGAAGAATTACTTCTCGTGTCTTGCTTACAACACTCCTGCTAAGACATCCCAGAATGATGTTTGCTTTTTTTTTTGCAACAGCGTTACACTGTTGACTCATATTTAGCTTGTGGTCCACTATGACCCCCAGATCCCTTTCCGCAGTACTCCTTCCTGGGCAATCATTTCCCATTTTGTATGTGTGCAACTGATTGTTCCTTCCTAAGGGGAGTGACTTGTATTTGTCCTTATTGAATTTCCTCTTGCTTACTTCAGACCATTTCTCTGGTTTGTCCAGATCATTTTGAATTTTCATCCTATCCTCCAAAGCACTTGCAACCCCTCCCAGCTTGGTATGGTCCACAAACTTTATAAGTGTACTCTGTATGCCATTATCTAAATCATTGATGAAGATATTGAACAGAACCGGACCCAGAACCGATCCCTGCGGGACCCCACTCGTTATGCCCCTCCAGCATGACTGTGACCAATGATAACTACTTTCTGGGAACGGTTTTCCAACCAGTTTTGCACCCACCTTATAGTAGCTCCATCTAGGTTGCATTTCCCTAGTTTGTTTAGGAGAAGGTCATGCGAGACAGAGTCAAGATAGACCACATCTACCGCCTCCCCCCTATCCACAAGGCTTGTTACCCTGTCAAAGGAAGCTATCAGGTTGGTTTGACACGATTTGTTCTGGACAAATCCAGGCTGACTGTTGCTTATCACCTTATTATCTGCTAGGTGTTTGCAAACTGATTGCTTAATTATTTGCTCCATTATATTTCCGGGTACAGCAGTTAAGCTGACTGGTCTGTAATTCCCCGGGTTGTCCTTATTTCCCTTTTTATAAATGGGCACTAGATTTACCCTTTTTCAGTCTTCTGGAATCTCTCCCATCTTCCATGACTTTTCAAAGATAACCGCTAATGGCTCGGATATCTCCTTAGTCAGCTCCTTGAGTATTCTGGGATGCATTTCATCAGGCCCTGGTGACTTGAAGACATCTAGTCCAGTGGGTTAGAGCTGGGGAGGGCTGGGAGCCAGGACTCCTGGGTTCTCTCTGTGCCCCCGTTCCTTGCAGCCCAGCGCCCCCTAGTGTCACACTGGGGCATTGCCTCTCTGCCATGTACATTGGCCAAACCGGACAGTCCCTCCGCAAAAGAATAAATGGACACAAATCGGACATCAGGAATGGTAACATACATAAGCCAGTAAGTGAACACTTCAATCTCCCTGGTCATTCTATTACAGATTTAAAAGTCACTATCATTGAACAAAAAAACTTCAGAAACAGACTTCAAAGAGAAATAGCAGAACTAAAATTCATTTGCAAATTTAACACCATTAATCTGGGCTTGAATAGGGACTGGGAGTGGCTGGCTCATTACAGAAGCAGCTTTTCCTCTCCTGGAATTGACACCTCCTCATCTATTATTGGGCGTGGACCACATCCACCCTGATTGAATTGGCCCTGTCAACACTGGTTCTCCACTTGGGAAGTAACTCCCTGCTCTCCATGTGTCAGTATATAATGCCTGCATCTGTAACTTTCACTCTATGCATCCGAAGAAGTGAGGTTTTTACCCACGAAAGCTTATGCCCAAATAAATCTGTTAGTCTTTAAGGTGCCACCAGACTCCTTGTTGTTTTTGTAGATAGAGACTAACACGGCTACCCCCTGATACTGGGGCATTGGAGTCCCTTTCTGTGGGAAGGGACCTGGAGTCCTGGATTCCACCCCCGTCCCCATCCCCCTTAGCTCCTCGCAGGTGTGTGTGGGGGGGGGGGGTCCCTCACTCCCTGCTGGAGGGGACGAGCCCTGCGCTGTGTATGTCTGTGTCACATGCACACACCGCAGGTTGCGGGGGGGGGGGCTGTTTCCCTTCCCCCCACCTCTGTGCGTCTGTTTGGGCGCAGGTGCCTTTACGCTCTGTGTCCTGCACCTCGCCCCACCCTGGAGCGGGTCTGTCCCATCCCGGCCGCAGGGGGCTGGGGGGACTTTACCTCCCAGCTGTCCCAGATCCCTGTCTGTCTGTGCTCTGCCCCCCCCCCCGGTGTCTATCTCTCCCCCCCAGGGGTGTCGCACTCTGCCCCCCCAGGGGATGTCTCTCTCTTCCCCCCCTTCCCGGGGGTCTCCAGGGATGGTTCCTCCATCGACACCCCCCCTACTGGGGGGTAACTGGGGGGACCCAGGGTGGGGGGTGCAGATCCCCAGGGGCTGGGGGGCCCATCCTGTGCCAGGCATTAACCCCCCAGGGACAATTCCCCCTCCAGTGTGACCCTCCCGCACCTCCCAGGACCAGCCCCATCCCTGGGGATGGGAGCAGTTGCCCTGGAGACCCCATATCAGGTTCGCATCCCGCTGTGGGGACTGGATTTACTCCCCCCCATGTGAGGTGGGGGGAAGGTGAGTCACATCCTGCCCCCGGCAGTGGAGGCAGGCAGGGCTGTTGGGAAGGGAGGGGGCATGGTGCCAAAGGGGCTGTACCCCCGCCCCATCCCTGCGCTGGGCCGGGCAAGGGAGGTGCTTCATGCCAGCTCCGCTCCCTCCCCCCCACTTCCCCCGTCTCTGCCCTTTGCCCCCAGCTGGGAACCAGGCATCTCCACTGTCCCGGCAGCTCCCGGCGGGTCCCGCAGCAGCGACGGGCAATGGGGCGAATCCCCCACAGACCGGGCGGCCCTTGGTCAGGGATTCTCCTGGCAGGTCAGGGGGACGGGGTCGGGAGAGGGACGAACGTGGGACCCAGGTGTCCGGAACAGAAAGGCCTCCAACAGACACCATTGCAAATGAAAGTAGAGGGGCTGCGGGTCGGGCGGGAGTGAGGGGCACCGGCAGAGCTGGGGGGAGCCAGGCTAGCAGGGGTCTGTGGGTTAGGATTGAGGGGCACTTGCAGAGCTGGGGGGAGCCCAGGGTTTGGCTGGCAGGAGCAGAGTCCGACACTTCCTGCCCCAGGCTGGTTCCATCCCTGGGCTCCCCCGAGGCTGCGCCCCACAGCCCTGGGGTGGGACCCATCAGATGCCGCTTTGTTCCCGCAGATCCTGCTTTGCATGAGGGGATTAGCAGGGATGAGCTGTTTGTGTCTCTGTCCCAGAGCACTGAGGGCGCACCCAGATCCCCTCCCCCCAGATCCAGCCCCAGGTAGAGACCCAGGTGGGTCCCACAGCAGCAAAGAGCAATGGGGCAAATCCCTGAGAGACCGGGGAGGGGGGGACCATGGGACTCAGGTGTTTGGGGGACACATCGCTTAACAGGGGACAGTGCAAAGGAAAGCAGAGGGGCTGCGGGTCGGGAGTGAGGGGCACCAGTTAGTATCAGTCTCTCTGGTCTCCCCCCCGCAGCCTCCGTCCTCGGCTCCTGCCTCCAGCTGGCGCCGGCCCAGGCCCCAATGACCATCACCCCGCCGAGCCCCGTGGTGGGAGGGGACGTCAGCCTGGCCCCGCAGCCACCACCACAGGACTTCATGTACTGCAGCTGGTTGCGCTATAAGACCACTGATGGAAACCGCCAGATCCTCACCTACTTCCCACAAACAACCCCCGTTCAGCAGAACGGCTCGGCCCACAAGGGGCGGGAGACAGTGGGGCCCGGCTGCGTCCTGAACATCGCGGGGTTAACGCTCAATGACACTGGGTTCTACATGATGGAGATAGAGCGCCGGACTAGCTTTGTCTTCGCGATAGAGTATCTGCCCGTCTATGGTAAGTGCCACCCCCGGAAGCTGCGCTGATTCCAGGCCGTGTCCCCCCCTCGCCACCATCCCCGCCCCAGAGATGGGGCTCTGGGCGTCTCCCCTTTGGGAAGAACCCGGCTAGGTCACGGGGGAACCTTCCTCCAAACTAAGAAGCAACAGAGGGTCCTGTGGCACCTTTAAGACTAACAGAAGTATTGGGAGCATAAGCTTTCGTGGGTAAGAACCTCACTTCTTCAGATGTCTTGCATCTGAAGAAGTGAGGTTCTTACCCACGAAAGCTTATGCTCCCAATACTTCTGTTAGTCTTAAAGGTGCCACAGGACCCTCTGTTGCTTTTTACAGATTCAGACTAACACGGCTACCCCTCTGATACTTTCCTCCAAACTCAGACACCATGGGGCAACCTAGGTATCCCAGCACCTGAAAGACCGTGACCCCCCCAAGCTGTGGTGCTCTGGACCCCCAGACCCCCCTTTTCCCTCCCTGAACTGGGAGCCAGAACCTGCCCCAGCCTACGTGGACCTGAACATAGACAGGGAGTGACCCCCCCTGACAGGCGCTGCTATCGCTGTTGGGATTAATTATCTGCGTCGCATGGGCCCCCAGGGCCCCCCTGTGCCAGGTGCACAGACATCCCCACATAGAGCTCACCCCACATACCCCCCAGAGCCTGGATCAAACCCAGGAGTCCTGGCTCAGACCCCCACTCCTCTAACCCACCGGACCCCTCTCCCCCTCCCAGAGCTGGGATAGAACCCAGGAGTCCCGGCTCCCAGAATTCAGCTCTTTCCCAAGTAGCCCTACACTAAAGTTGGTGGCGGGATAACAGCTCACTACTGCTGCAAGGCAACTGGGTCTGAATCCCCCACGGGGCTGTGGGGCAGGAGTCCCATTGTGCTGCTCCCCGCAGTGACACTCTCTGTTCCCAGAAATCCTGCCCAAGCCCACGGTGATGCCCGGCCAAATCCAGGTGCTGGAGAACTGGACCTTCACCCTCATGTGTAATGGCTCCCTCAGCGGCGAAACCGTGCTCTGGCTCCAGAACGGGTCGTACCTCGCGCCCAGTGAGTGGCTGGGGCTGTCTCCTGACGACCGGACCCTCACGGTGCTGGGTGTCACCCGGGGCGACGCCGGCGCCTACCAGTGCGAGGTCGGGAACCCCGTCAGCACCAACCGCAGCGAGCCCAGCACCGTGACGGTGGCCTGTGAGTAACTGCAGCCCCGTCCCCCGGCCGCGCTGCCCCTGGTCCTGCCAGCATCGCCCAGCCACGGAGATGCAGCCCCCCTCCCCACCCCAGCATGGGGCACAGAGGAAGTTTATGGAGGGCCTCTTCCCTGCCACTGAGATGCAGCTGCCTCTGGGGTGGATCATGGGGGCTGTTTATACAAGCTTCTCTGGCCTGGTGCTGAGATGCAGCCATCTCTGGTTGAGGCACAGCAGCTGTTTACACAGGGACCCGCAATCCATCCCCTGATCTCTTTTCTCTCTGCAGATGGGCCGGACTCTACCAGGATAGACCCACCAGGACCCATCGCCCTGACTCTCGGGTCGCTTCTGACTCTGACGTGTGTCGCTGACTCCGTCCCAGCCCCGAGCTATCGCTGGGTTCTCAACGGCACCGACACTAAGGAGACCGGGAGCAGCTTGACCTTTAACCCCATGACCTGGGCTCAGCAGGGCACATACGAGTGCCAGGCTCACAACCCCGTCACCAACCGCACTGCCTGGGCGTCTGTTGCCGTACGGGTGACAGGGACGGGTGAGTCCCCGGAATGGAGCAACGCACTGCAGACACAGGATCCCAATGCTGGCACCAACGCCCCAGCGCGGCACTAGGGGGTGCTGGGCTGCAGGGAGCGGGGCAGGGGCTCAGTAGGGGGCGCTCTCCCCTGGCAGTCAGTGCTGTCCCCAATAGGCGCTAGGGGGCCCAGGCTGCAGGGAGCGGGGTGGGGGATATTGTGGCTGAACCATCTGATCCAAATCCCTTCCCCCGCCCCCCACGTCTCTCCTCCAGACACCCCTCCCCCAGGTGCTCCTTCAGCTCTCTCTGCCGGGGCCGTTCTTGGGATCGTCATCGGGTCACTGGCGGGGGCGGCGCTAGTCGGAGTCGGGGTCTATTTCCTCTGTGAGTAACAGCGCCCCCCCCCGGACTCCTGGGTTCTCTCCCCAGCTCTGGGAGGGGAGTGGGGTGTAGTGGGTTAGAGCGGGAGGGAGGAGGGGGGCTGGGTGCCAGGACTCATGGATTCTCTCCCCAGCTCTGGGAGGGGAGTGGGGTCTGGTGGTTAGAGCAGGGCAGGGGCTGGGAGCCAGGACTCCTGGGTTCTCTCCCTGGCTCTGGGAGGGGAGTGGGGGCTGATGGTTAGAGCAGGGCGGGGGCTGGGAGCCAGGACTCCTGGGTTCTCTCCCCAGCTCTGGGAGGGGAGTGGGGTCTGGTGGTTAGAGCAGGGCTCAGGCTGGGAGCCAGGACTCCTGGGTTCTCTCCCTGGCTCTGGGAGGGGACTGGGGTCTGGTGGTTAGAGCAGGGAGGGGCTGGGAGCCAGGACACCTGGGTTCTCTCCCGGCTCTGGGAGGGGACTGGGGTCTGGTGGTTAGAGCAGGGAGGGGCTGGGAGCCAGGACTCCTGGGTTCTCTCCCCGGCTCTGGGAGGGGAGTGGGGTCTAGTGTTTAGAGTGGAGGGGAGGGGCTGGAAGCCAAGGCCCCAATTCCAGTGTCTCTGGTGATTCCTCCCAGACTCTCGCTGCCGGAACGAGACCCCCAAGGAGAACGAGGCACTTGTCCCAGTGTAAGAGAACCAGCCCCCTACAGCCTGGGTGGGGCCAGTGGTGAGTGACAAGGGCTCAGCCCCACCTCCCTTATTCCAGGCCCGCCCCCTCCTCTGTGGGTGCCACTCAGTCTTGACCTGCAGCCCCCAGCCAGTTTACCCTGTCCCCTTTGGGCTGGGGTGGGGGGGTTACACAAACCCAGGGTCCCATTGACTGTCCCAGGGTCCCCCCCCCTGAGCTCGGCTGGGGACCTGGGGGGTCTCTGGGGTCTGGTGCTAACGACCCTCTTCCCTCTGTCTCCCCCAGGCCCAGCCCGGGAGCCCCCCTGACCCCAGCCCCATATACCAGGTGAGCACCGGCCCCTTGCACTGTATCCTCCCCCTGAGGGGGGTTCGGACCCAGTGGGGGGAGGGGGGAGCTGCCCCCCAACTAGCCCTATGGCTGAGAACGGGGCTGGTTATCACATCCCAGAGCTGGGGTGGGGCAGAGTGAGCCAGAGGGGGACCAGCCGGGAGCCCCAGGGCTGAGGGGAGGGGCTGGGGGGACCCAGCACGGGGGGAGGGATGGGCCTCCCAGGATTGGAGGGGCTGTTAGGGCCCGTGGGGGAAGCTGGGGGGCTGGGTCCTGCAGGGCGGGATTCCCAGGTCTCCCCTGGGGCGTCTCTGGCTGAAATGTTCCCGTTTCCCCCAGACGCTGCAGCCCCGACAGCCGGACGTGTACGAGGAGCTGAAGAAGTGACGCCCCCCCTCCTGCCCCCCGGTGCATGCTGGGAGGGGCCCGGTGCATGCTGGGAAAGGCGTGTCCCTGCGCCTGGGTCCCGCCGCCCCGTGGACGTCCCGTCGATGAAGCGTTAAAGGGCAGGAACAGTCACCGCCTGGCACGGGGGGTCCGTCCGTCCATCTGTCCATGCTGCTTCCCTGGGGCCCATCACCGCAGCATCTGAGACCCTGTGAGGCCTCTTCCCCACCCCTGTGGGGGGCTGGGCCATTTTCCGCACTGTACGGAGGGGCCTGGGCGGCTCACTGACCGGCCGGGTCCCACGGGGAGTCTGTGGGGCTGTAGGGACTCAGACCTGGGTCTCCCAGTGCCTGGCTGGCGCCCAAACCAGAGGCAGGGGTCCCTGCCCAGGGCTTCCTCCCCACCCTCCCCCCAGCGCCCGGCCCCACGTCTTCCCCCCCCACCTTTCCCCCAGTTCTTCCCTGCAGAGCTGTGAGCAGCGTCGCCGACCCACCCGGCCGGGACCCGGGACCCCTGGTGGAGGGCATAGAGCACCGAGGGGCTGACGGGGCCCCCGACTCTGACATTTCCAGACCCCGTCCCAAAGGGGCTCGGGAGGTCCCTGCCCAGAGCCGGCAGCGCTGGGCGAGGTGACCGTGGTGAGCCGTGTGCCGGGGGCACAGCCGGAGCTGTGTCTGGCCTGGGTCCCGGGGGCTGGTTCCAGCCGGGCAGCAGGAGGCGCCAGGCCCGTCCCTGGCAGACAGGAGGCAGCGGGCCATTCTCTCTGTGCCCAGCTCCGGGGGCACTGGGTGGTGCCGAGCTCGCCAGGCAGCTGGTTCCACCCGGAGCCAGGCCCCAGCAGCGTCGGCACCAGCCCAGGGAAGCAGCTGGCAGGGAAAAGCGCCCGGGGAGGGGCGTGTTTCTGAGGATAGATGCTGGCTTGGGGGGAGGTATTGCGTGGTGCGGGGTGTAACGATGCTGCCTCTGGCGGGACCCAACTGAGAGTATCAATTCAGGACAAATCGCTCAGAGCAGGGCAGTTACAGCCCCAGGCTGGTGGTTCTCCACCTCTAAGGCACCAAACCAGCCAGCCAGACCGAGGAGAACTAACACGGCTACTACTCTGAAACCAGCCAGCCAGAGAGGACTTCAGTCTCACCCCACTGGCTAACCACAAGTCACACAAGCCATTCCCTCAGACACTCCAGTTTCCCAGTATCAGCACCAGTGCCACTCGTTATGGGGACGAATGGTTATGAAAACCAATACCCCAGTAAAAGAGAAAAGGTTCTCCCGATCCCAAAGGACCAAGCCCCAGACCCAGGTCAATATACAAATCAGATCTTAACCACAAATCACGCTGTTGCCAATCCTTTAGAATCTAAAATCTAAAGGTTTATTCATAAAAGGAAAAAGATCTAGATGAGAGCTAGAATTGGTTACATGGAATAAATGACATCCAGAAATGGCCAAGTTCTTGGTTCAGGCTTGTAGCAGCGATAGAATAAACTGCAGGTTCAAATCAAGTCTCTGGAACATCCCCAGCTGGGATGGGTCCTTCAGTCCTTTGTTCAGAGTTTCCGTTTGTAGCAAAGTCCCTCCAGGGGTCAGAAGCAGGATTGAAGACAAAATGGAGGGGTTTCCAGGGCCTTTTATAGTCTCTGCCCGTGGAAGGACACTTCTTTGTTCAGAATGGACCCGGCTGAGGGGTCCCATTCTCTGTACCTACAAGCTCTGTTTTAGACCGTGTTCCTGTCATCTAATAAACCTTCTGTGTTACTGGCTGGCTGAGAGTCACGTCTGACTGCGAAGTGGGGATGCAGGACCCTCTGGCTTTCCCAGGACCCCGCCTGGGCGGACTCGCTGTGGGAAGCGCACGGTGGGGCAGAGGATGCTGAATGCTCCAAGGTCAGACCCAGGAGGTGAAGCCGTGTGAGCTCCTTGCCCTGAAGACAGTCTGCTCCAAGGGAGAGGAGACTCCCCAAAGTCCTGACTGGCTTTGTGGGGAGCAGTTCCAGAGCATTGCCTGGGGACTCCGTGACAACCCCCGCCCTGGGGGCCCCGACCCCCCACCCCCACATGGCCCCGAAAGCCCCTCCGTGCCACAGCACCCCCCCAAACCCTACAGGGCCCCAACAGCCACTCCCTGCCCTGGGGGCCCATCTCCCCATGTTCCACCCTATAGCCTCCCCCCTCAAGGCCCATCCCTCGCACATCCCCAGCTGGGGACCCCCAAAGCCCCTCTGCCAGCCTTGGGGCTCCCAGCTCTTCCCCTAAGGAGGTGTCCCCACCCCCGGCCGATTCTGTCCCTCCTGCTCTGGGGTTGTGATAACCAGCCCCATTCTCAGCCACGGGGCCTATACGGGGGGCAGCTTCCCCCTGTGATGCTCTGTACCTCGGGGAACACCCTGCATCGCCATGTTCATCCTTATAAAATGATTGTGTGGTGTCCAATGCAAAGTTTGTCATGTCGGGTGTGTTCAGAAGGCTCCTGATGCCCTGAGCATTGTTGTTACAGTGATTGTTACAGGAATGTTCTAGTGATGATATAGGCTGTAATTTCATGTCTGTAGTTATGAGACTGAAAATGTGTCCTCATGGCTTAAAACAAGCCCAGGCAAAACTCTCCAGGAGCAGAGGGGCAGTTCACACCTCATCAGGGCATGTATGGGACAAACCCAGTCCAGCCTCATAGGAACAAAGGACACTGGCCTAGGCAGCAACAAAGGATCTGTTGGACTCTCGAGTGAGTCACCCCCCTTCCCTTGGTCAGTCAGGGACTGCGATGAGGTAATGCTCACCTGACCCTGAAGTGGGGGGCCAAAGCCAAGAGGGCAGAAAGAACATGATAAAAGGGAGAGACGTTTGCCAGGCTCTTCCTCTCTTCCACCTCCATCTACAGACACCCCCACCAAGCGACTGAAGCGCTGATGAAAGGGGAGAGGCTGGCTGAAGAGCGACCAGCCAGCCTGTGGTGAGAAGCCTCTAAGTTTGTAAGGGCATTGAAAGTGTTAAGATCAGCTTAGAATGCGTTTTGCTTTTATTTCATTTGACCAAATCTGACTTGTTATGCTTTGACTTATAATCACTTAAAATCTATCTCTGTGGTTAATAAATCTGTTGGTTTGTTCTACCTGAAGCCGTGTGTGTGGTTGGAAGCATGTCAGAGACCCCCCCTTGGGATAACAAGCCTGGTACATATACATTTCTTTGTTAAATTGACGGCCCAGTGCTGGGGGGACCCAGCCCCAAATACTGCCCCACACCCGGGGGCCTGGGGCTCAGGGAGGGGGGGGTCATAGAATCATAGGACGGGAAGGGACCTCGAGAGGTCGTCTCCAGGCAGGACTAAGGATTATCTAGACCAGGGCGGCTCCGGACCCACCTGCGGCTGTTCAGAAGTTAACATGCGGCTCCTTGTAGGGGCTGGAGCTACAGGCGCCAACTTCCCCATGTGCCGGGGGGTGCTCACTGCTCAACCCCTGACTCTGCCACAGGCCCTGCCCCCACTCCACCCCTTCCTGCTCCTCTCCCTCCATCCCAGAACCTCCTGCACCCCACAAAACAGCTGATCGGGAGGTGTGGGGAGGGAGGGGGAGGCGCTGATCAATGGGGCTGCCGGTGGGTGGGAGGCGCTGGGGGGGGGGGGGCTGCTGACGTGTTACTGTGGCTCTTTGGCAACATACATTGGTAACTTCTGGCTCCTTCTTGGGCTCAGGTTGGCCACCCCGGTCTAGACCATCCCTGAGAGGTGTTTGTCTAACCTGCTCTTACAAATCCCCAATGATGGAGATTTCTACAACCTCCCTGGGCAATTTATTCCAGTGCTTAATCACCCTGACAGTTAGGAACTGTTTCCTAATGCGCAACCCTAAACCTCCCTTGCTGCAATTTAAGCCCATTGCTTCTTGTCCTGTCCTCAGAGGTTAAGAAGAACAATTTTTCTCCCTCCTCCTTGTAACAACCTTTTATGTACTTGAGAACTGTTATCATGTCCCCTCTCAGGCTTCGCTTCTCCAGACTAAACAAACCCAGTTTTTTCAAAAAGAACAGGAGTACTTGTGGCACCGTAGAGACTAACAAATTTATTTGGGCATAAGCTTTCCTGGGCTAAAACCCACTTCATCGCATGCATGCAGTGGAAAATACAGTAGGAAGATACATATATACACGGAGAACATGAAACAATGGGTGTTACCCTACACACTATAAGGAGAGAAAAAAAACTGTATGTAGTGGTAATCAACATGGCCCATTTCCAGCAGTTGAAAAGAAGGTGTGAGGAGCAGTGGGGGGGGGGGGGGGAATAAACATGGGGAAATAGTTTTACTTGGTGTAATGACCCATCCACTCCCAGTCTTTATTCAAGGTTAATTTAATGGTGTCCAGTTTGCAAATTAATTCCAATTCAGCAATTTGTTAGTCTCTAAGGTGCCACAAGTACTCCTGTTCATTTTGCTGATACAGACTGACACGGCTGCTACTCTGAAACCAATTTTTTCAATCTTCCCTCATAGATTTTCTAGATGTTTAATCATTTTTGTTGCTCTTCTCTGGACTTTCTCCAATTTGTCCACATCCTTCCTGAAATGTGGCACCCAGAACTGGACACAATACTCCAGTGGAGGCCTAATCAGCACGGAGTAGAGCGGAAGAATTAGATCTCGTGTCTTGCTTACAACACTCCTGCTAAGACATCCCAGAATAATGTTTGCTTTTTTTGCAAGAGCGTTACACTGTTGACTCATATTTAGCTTGTGGTCGACTATGACCCCAGATCCCTTTCCGCAGTACTCCTTCCTAGGCAGTCATTTCCCATTTATTGTGTATGCAACTGGTTGTTCCTTCCTAAGTGGAGCACTTTGTATTTGTCCTTATGGAATTTCATCCTATTTACTTCAGACCATTTCTCTGGTTTGCCCAGATCATTTTAATCCTGTCCTCCAAGGCACTTGCAACCCCTCCCAGCTTGGTATCGTCCACATACTTTATAAGTGTACTCTGTATGCCATTATCTAAATCATTGATGAAGATATTGAACAGAACCGGACCCAGAACCGATCCCTGCGGGACCCCACTCATTATGCCCCTCCAGCATGACTGTGAACCACTGATAACTACTGTCTGGGAACGGTTTTCCAACCAGTTTTGCACCCACCAGTTTTGCTCCATCTAGGTTGCATTTCCCTAGTTTGTTTAGGAGAAAGTCATGCGAGACAGAGTCAAGATAGACCACATCTACCGCCTCCCCCCATCCACATGGCTTGTTACCCTGTCACAGAAAGCTATTAAGTTGGTTTGACAGGATTTGTCCCTGACAAACCCGTGCTACTGTTACTTATCACCTTATTATCTTCTATGTGTTTGCAAATTGTTTGCTCCATTATCTTCAGCAGTTAAGCTGACTGGTCTGTAATTCCCCGGGTTGTCCTTATTTCCCTTTTTATAAATGGGCACTAGATTTCCCCTTTTCCAGTCTTCTGGACTCTCTCCCGTCTTCCATGACTTTTCAAAGATAATCGCTAATGGCTCGGCTATCTCCTCAGTCAGCTCCTTGAGTATTCTGGGATGCATTTCATCAGGCCCTGGTGACTTGAAGACATGTAGTCCAGTGGGTTAGAGCTGGGGAGGGCTGGGAGCCAGGACTCCTGGGTTCTCTCTGCGCCCCAGTTCCTTGCAGCCCAGCGCCCCCTAGTGTCGCACTGGGGTATTGGCGTCAGCACTCACCGATGTTTCTGTGGGAAGGGACCTGGAGTCCTGGATTCCCCCCGTCCCGTCCCCCTTAGCTCCTCGCAGGCGCGTCTGTGCAGCGCCTGGCAGAATGGGGCCCCGGGTGAGCGTGAGAACAATGGGGAGGGCGGGGGCGGGGGAGGCACCCACCATAGACGGGCTGATCCGTCCGGGGCGGGGAGCCTGGTCGGGGCGCGTTAACCCTGCGATGCGCAGGGGCCGGGGTCTGAGCAGGGGGACCTGGTGGGGGGAGGAGTAACTGAGGCTCCTGTTTTCAGCAGCGGTCGCTGAGCGGTACCGGCTGCAGCCCAGGCGGGTGGGGCCAGGGGGCCACGTCCCCTCCAGCTCGCGGTTCTGGGGGTCGGGGTCTGGGCCGGCGCCGGCTGGAGGCTGCGGGGAAGGAGAGGCCGCGAGAACCTGTGATGGGGGGAGGCGATACCACGTACAATCTCCGCAGGTTTGGCAGGTTCCCACGCGCGGCAGCAGCGTCCAGGACACCGGCCCCGTCCGGCCTCTGGCCGCTGGCCCCTGCTCACCCCAGTCCCAACTCTCGCCGCACCGGGGGGCCCCAGGGACTCCCCGCGCTCGGGGACACATCACAGCGCGTCGGGGGGACCCGGGACACGCGGCGCTGAATCCCCAGCGCCGGCCGGAGCCGCGGGGTGAGATCTCGGGATCTGCTGAGCCGCTCTGGCGATTGGGGGGGGGGGACTGACTCGGGATTTGGGGCTAACCCCTCCCCCAACGCTTCCCTGTCCAATCGGGGTCCCAAAGGGGCTGGGGCGGGGGTGAGCCGCCCCGTCCCCGTGTACAGCCTTGGCGTGAACTCCCCGAGCGAGGGACCGAAGGGTGCAGGGACCTGGGGTGTGTGTATGTGTGTGTGTGTGGGGGGGGTCCCTGCACCCCCTGCTGGAAGGGACAAGCCCTGCTCTGTGTGTCTGTGTCACACGCACACACCCCAGGTTGCGGGGGGGGGCTGTTTCCCTTCCCCCCATCTCTGTACGTCTGTCTGGGCGCAGGTGCCTTTACCCACTGTGTCCTACACCTCGCCCCGCCCTGGAGCGGGTCCGTCCCCTCCCAGCTGTCCCAGATCCCTGTCTGTCTGTGCTCTGCCCCCCCCCCCCGGTGTCTCTCTCTCTCGCCCCCAGGGGTGTCGCTCTCTGCCCCCCCCAGGGGGTGTCTCTCTCTTCCCCCCCTTCCCGGAGGTCTCCAGGGATGGTTCCTCCATCAACACTCCCCCTACTGGGGGGTAACTGGGGGGACACAGGGTGGGGGGTGCAGATCCCCAGGGGCTGGGGAGCCCACCCTGTGCCAGGCATTAACCCCCCAGGGACAATTCCCCCTCCAGTGTGACCCTCCCGCACCTCCCAGGACCAGCCCCATTTCTGGGGACGGGAGCAGTTGCCCTGGAGAGCACATATCAGGTTCACATCCTGCGGTGGGGACTGGATTTACCCTGCCTCCCATGTGAGGTGGGGGGAAGGTGAGTCACATCCCCCCCCCCCCCGGCAGTGGAGGCAGGCAGGGCTGTTGGGAAGGGGGGCACGGTGCCAAAGGGGCTGTACCCCCGCCCCATCCCTGCGCTGGGCCGGGCAAGGGAGGTGCTTTGTGCCATCTCGGCGCCCCCCCCACACACACACACTTCCCCCATCTCTGCCCTGTGGCTTCAGCTGGGAACCAGGCATCTCCACTGTCCCGGCAGCTCCCGGCGGGTCCCGCAGCAGCGACGGGCGATGGGGCGAATCCCCCACAGACCGGGCGGCCCTTGGTCAGGGATTCTCCTGGCAGGTCAGAGGGACGGGGTCGGGAGAGGGGAGAACGTGGGACCCAGGTGTCCGGGACACAAAGGCCTCCAACAGGCACCATTGCAAATGAAAGTAGAGGGGCTGCGGGTCGGGAGTGAGGGGCACCGGCAGAGCTGGGGGGAGCCAGGCTAGCAGGGGTCTGTGGGTCAGGATTGAGGGGCACTTGCAGAGCTGGGGGGGAGCCCAGGGTTTGGCTGGCAGGAGCAGAGTCCGACACTTCCTGCCCCAGGCTGGTTCCATCCCTGGGCTCCCCCGAGGCTGCGCCCCACAGCCCTGGGGTGGGACCCATCAGATGCCGCTTTGTTCCTGCAGATCCTGCTTTGCATGAGGGGATTAGCAGGGATCAGCTGTTTGTGTCTCTGTCCCAGAGCACTGAGGGCGCACCCAGATCCAGATCCAGCCCCAGGTAGAGACCCAGGTGGGTCCCACAGCAGCAAAGAGCAATGGGGCAAATCCCTGACAGACTCGGGGGGGGACGGACGGACCATGGGACTCAGGTGTTTGGGACACACAGGGCTGTAACAGGGGACAGTGCAAAGGAAAGCAGAGGGGCTGCAGGTCGGGAGTGAGGGGCACCAGTTGGTATCAGTCTCTCTGGTCTCCGCCCCGCAGCCTCCGTCCTGGGCCCCTGCCTCCAGCTGGCCCCAGCCCAGACCCCAGTGACCACCACCCCGCCGAGCACGGTGCAGATACGGAGCCCAACTAGCCCTGTCCTCTCCACGGTGGTTCTGCGCGTCTCTGGTAAGTGTCACCTCGGGAGCTGCGCTGACCCCGGGCCCTGCCCCAGCGATGGGGCTCTGGGCGTCTCCCCCTTGGGAAGAACCCGGATAGGTCACAGGGGGAAACTTTCCCCAAACTCAGACACCGTGGGGCAACCCAGGTACCCCAGCACCTGAGAGACGGTGACCCCCACAAGCTGTGGGGCTCTGGGCCCCCAGCCTCCCCTTTTCCCTCCCTGAACTGGGAGCCAGAACCTGCCCCAGCCAACATGGTCCTGAACATAGACAGGGAGTGACCCCCCACCAGGCGCTGCTATCGCTGTTGGGATTGATTATCTGCGTCGCATGGGCCCCCCTTTGCCAGGTACACAGAGCTCCCCACACAGAGCTCACACCCCCCAACCCCCAGAGCCTGGATCAAACCCAGGAGTCCTGGCTCAGACCCCCACTCCTCTAACCCACCGGACCCCCCCCCTCCCCGAGCTGGGATAGAACCCAGGAGTCCCGGCTCCCAGAATTCCTCTCTTTCCCAAGTAGCCCTACACTAAAATTGGTAGCAGGATAACAGTTCACTACTGCTACCAGGCAGCTGGGTCTGAATCCCCCACAGGGCTGTGGGGCAGGAGTCCCACTGTGCTGCTACCCCCCAGTGACGCTCTCTCTGTTCCCAGAAATCCTGCCCAAGCCCACGGTGATGCCCGACCAAACCCAGGTGCTGGAGAATGGGACCTTCACCCTCACGTGTAACAGCTCCCCCAGCGCCGACACCGTGCTCTGGCTCCGGGACGGGGCGTACCTCGCGCCCAGTGAGCGGCTGGTTCTATACTCTGACAACCAGACCCTCACGGTGCTGAATGTCACCCGGGGCGACGCCGGCGCCTACCAGTGTGAGGTCAGGAACCCGGTCAGCACCGACCGCAGCGAGCCCAGCACCGTGACACTGGCCTGTGAGTAACTGCAGCCCCGTCCCCCAGCCGCACTGCCCCTGGTCCTGCCGGCATTGCCCAGCCACAGAGATGCAGCCCCCCTCGCCCCCTCAGCATGGGGCACAGGGGAAGTTTATGGAGGGCCTCTTCCCTGCCACTGAGATGCAGCTGCCTCTGGGGTGGGTCATGGGGGCTGTTTATACAAGCTTCTCTGGCCTGGTGCTGAGATGCAGCCATCTCTCAGTTGAGACACAGCGGTTGTTTACACAGGGACCCGCAATCCATCCCCTGACCTCTTTTCTCTCTGCAGATGGGCCAGACTCTGCCAGGATAGACCCACCAGGACCCATCGCCCTGACTCTCGGGTCACTTCTGACTCTGACGTGTGTCGCTGACTCCGTCCCAGCCCCGAGCTATCGCTGGGTTCTCAATGGCACCGACACTAAGGAGACCGGGAGCAGCTTGACCTTTAACCCCATGACCTGGGCTCAGCAGGGCACGTACGAGTGCCGGGCTCACAACCCTGTCACCGGCCGCACTGCCTGGGCGTCTGTCGCCGTGTGGGTGACAGGGACGGGTGAGTCCCTGGGATGGAGCAACGCGCTGCAGACACAGGGATCCCAGTTCTGGCACCAATGCCCCAGTATGGTGCTAGGGGGCCTGGGCTGCAGGGAGCGGGGTGGGGGGATTGTGGCTGAACCATCTGATCCAAACACCCCCCTCATCTCTCCTCCTGACTCCCCTCCCCCAGGTGCTCCTTCAGCTCTCTCTGCCTGGGCCGTCGCTGGGATCGTCATCGGGTCACTGGCGGGGGCGGCGCTGGTCGGAGTCGGTGTCTATTTCCTCTGTGAGTAACAGCCCCCCCCCGGGAGACCCAGGACTCCTGGGTTCTCTCCCCAGCTCTGGGTGGGGAGTGGGGTGTAGTGGGTTAGAGCGGGAGGGAGGAGGGGGGCAGGGAGCCAGGACTCCTGGGTTCTCTCCCCGGCTCTGGGAGGGGAGTGGGGACTGGTGTTTAGAGTGGAGGGGAGGGCCTGGAAGTCAAGGTCCCAATTCCAGCACCTCTGGTGATTCCTCTCAGACTCTCGCGGCCGGAACGAGACCCACAAGGAGAACGAGGCACCCGTCCTGGTGTACGAGAACCTGCCCCCGACAGCCTGGGTGGGGCCAGTGGTGAGTTACAAGGGCTCAGCCCCGCCCCCTGCTATTCCAGTCCCGTCCCCTCCTCTGCGGGTGTCCCACAGTCCCGACCTGCAACCCCCCAGCCAGTTTACCCTGTCCCCTTTGGGCGGGGGAGGGGGGGTTACACAAACCCAGGGTCCCATTGACTGTCCCAGGGACCCCCCCGAGCTCGGCTGGGGGGTCTCTGGGGTCTGGTGCTAACAACTCTCTTGCCTCTGCCTCCCCCAGGCCCAGCCCAGGAGCCCCCCTGACCCCAGCCCCACGTACCAGGTGAGCGCCGGCCCCTTGCGATGTATCCTCCCCCATGAGGGGGATTCGGACCC
Organism: Actinemys pallida; assembly: GCA_023634205.1. Lineage (NCBI taxonomy): Eukaryota > Metazoa > Chordata > Testudines > Emydidae > Actinemys > Actinemys pallida. The sequence continues at coordinate 1,061,123 of JALMGD010000039.1, read as the reverse complement.
AGTGGGGGGAGGGGCGAGCTGCCCCCCAACAAGCCCTGTGGCTGGGAACAGGGCTGGTTATCACATCTCAGAGCGGGGGGGGCAGAGTGAGCCAAAGGGGGACCAGCTGGGAGCCCCAAGGCTGAAGGGAGGGGCTGGGGGGGCCCAGCACTGGGGGGGGGAGGGATTGGCCTCCAGGATAGGAGGAGCTTTGGGGCCAGTGGGGGGAGCTGGGGAACTGGGTCCTGCAGGGTGGGGTCCCCAGCTGTCCCCTGGGGCGTCTCTGGCTGATTCATCCCCGTTTCCCCCAGACGCTGCAGCCCCGACAGCCGGACGTGTACGAGGAGCTGAAGAAGTGATGCCCCATCCTGCCCCTGGGGCATGCTGGGAAAGGCGCGTCCCTGAGCCTGGGTCCCGCCACCTCGGGGACGTCCTGTCGATGAAGCATTAAAGGGCAGGAACAGTCACCGCCCGGCCCGGGGGGTGCGTCCGTCTGTCTGTCCATGCTGCTTCCCTGGGGCCCATCACCGCAGCATCTGGGCCCCTCGGAGGCCTGGGGGGGGCTGGGCCGTTCTCCCCACTGCACGGAGGGGCCCTGGCGGCTCAGTGACTGGCCGGGTCCCACGGGGAGTCTGTGGGGCTGCAGGGACTCAGACCCAGGTCTCCCCAGTGCCCGGCTGGTGCCCAAACCAGGGCCAGGGATCCCCGCCCAGGGCTTCCCCCCGACCCTCCCCCCAGTGCCCGGCTCTGCGTCTTCCCCTCCCCGGGGCAGTTCTCCCCTGCAGAGCTGTGAGCAGCGATGCCGACCCACCCGGCCGGGACCCGGGACCCCTGGCGGAGGGCACAGGGCACCAAGGGGCTCTCGGGGCCCCGGCTCTGACATCTCCAGCCCCCAAAGGGGCTCGGGAGGTCCCTGCCCAGGGCCGGCAGCGCTGGGCGCGGTGACCATGGTGAGCCGTGTGCCGGGGGCACGGCCGGAGCTGTGTCTGGCCTGGGTCTCAGGGGCTGGTTACAGCCGGGCAGCGGGAGGCGCCAGGCCCGTCCCTGGCAGACAGGAGGCACCGGCCGTTCTCTCTGTGCCCGGCTCCGGGGGCGCTGGGTGGTGCCGAGCTCGCCAGGCGGCTGGTTCCACCCAGAGCCAGGCCCCAGCAGCGTCTGCACCAACCCCAGGGAAGCAGCCGGCAGGGAAAAGCGCCCAGTGCCGGGGGGGAGGGGCGTGTTTCTGAGGACAGACGCTGGCTTGGGGGGGATATCGCGGGGTGCGGGGTGTAACGATGCTGCCTCTGGTGTGACATGACTGAGAAGATCAAATCAGGACAAACTGCTTCAAGTAGGGCAGTTACAGCCCAAGGCTGGGGTCTTTCCACCTCCAAGGCACCAAACCGTCCAGCCAGACCGAGGAGAACCAACACGGCTACTACTCTGAAACCAGCCAGCCAGAGAGGACTTCGGTCTCACCCCACTGGCTAACCACAAGTCACACAAGCAATTCCCTCAGACACTCCAGTTTCCAGTTTGCTCAAGAAACTCCCTGAAAAAGCACAGGAACAAATCTGTACAGACACATGCCTAGAACCCCGACCAGGGGTATTCTATTTGCTACCCAAGATCCATAAACCTGGAAATCCTGGACGCCCCATCATCTCAGGCATTGGCACCCTAACAGCAGGATTGTCTGGCTATGTGGACTCTCTCCTCAGGCCCTACGCTACCAGCAATCCCAGCTATCTTCGAGACACCACTGACTTCCTGAGGAACCTACAATCCATCAGTGATCTTCCAGAAAACACCATCCAGGCCACTATGGATGTAGAAGCCCTCTACACCAATATTCCACACAAAGATGGACTACAAGTCGTCAGGAACAGTATCCCCGATAATGTCACGGCAAACCTGGTGGCTGAACTTTGTGACTTTGTCCTCACCCACAACTATTTCACATTTGGGGACAATGTATACCTTCAAGTCAGCGGCACTGCTATGGATACCCGCATGGCCCCACAGTATGCCAACATCTTTATGGCTGACTTAGAACAACGCTTCCTTAGCGCTCGTCCCCTAATGCCCCTACTCTACTTGCGCTACATTGATGACATCTTCATAATCTGGACCCATGGAAAAGAAGCCCTTGAGGAATTCCACCATGATTTCAACAATTTCCATCCCACCATCAACCTCAGCCTAGACCAATCCACACAAGAGATCCACTTCCTGGACACTACAGTGCTAATAAGCAATGTACCACATAAATACCACCCTATACCGGAAACCTACTGACCGCTATACTTACCTACATGCCTCCAGCTTCCATCCAGGACACACCACACAATCCATTGTCTACAGCCAAGCTCTAAGATATAACCGCATTTGTTCCAATCCCTCAGACAGAGACAAGCACCTACAAGATCTCTATCAAGCGTTCTTAAAACACCTGCTGAAGTGAAGAAACAGATTGACAGAGCCAGAAGGGTACCCAGAAGTCACCTACTACAGGACAGGCCCAACAAAGAAAATAACAGAACGCCACTAGCCATCACCTTTAGCCCCCAAGTAAAACCTCTCCAGCGCATCATCAAAGATCTACAACCTATCCTGAAGGACGATCCCTCACTCTCACAGATCTTGGGAGACAGGCCAGTCCTCGCTTACAGACAGCCCCCCAACCTGAAGCAAATACTCACCAGCAACCGCACACCATAGAACATAAACACTAATCCAGGAACCTATCCTTGCAACAAAGCCCGATGCCAACTCTGTCCACATATCTATTCAAGTGACACCATCATAGGACCTAATCACATCAGCCACGCCATCAGGGGTTCATTCACCTGCACATCTACCAATGTGATATATGCCATCATGTGCCAGCAATGCCCCTCTGCCATGTACATTGGCCAAACCGGACAGTCTCTACGCAAAAGAATAAATGGACACAAATCTGACATCAGGAATCATAACATTCAAAAACCAGTGGGAGAACACTTCAACCTCTCTAACCACTCAATGGCAGACTTGAAGGTGGCAATTTTGCAACCAAAAAACTTCAAAAACAGACTCCAAAGAGAGACTGCTGAATTGAATTAATATGCAAATTAGATACAATTAACTTAGGTCTAAACAGAGACTGGGAATGGTTGGGTCATTACACTAATTGAATCTATTTCCCCATGTTAAGTATCCTCACACCTTCTATGGGTCATCTCGATTATCACTTCAAAGGTTTTTTTTCTCCTGCTGATGATAGCTCAACTCAATTGATTGGCCTCTTACAGTTGGTATGGCTACTCCCACCTTTTCATGTTCTCTGTATGTATAAATATCTTCTTTCTGGGTGTTCCAGTCTATGCATCCGATGAAGTGGGCTGTAGCCCACGAAAGCTTATGCTCAAATAAATGTGTTAGTCTCTAAGATGCCACAAGTACTCCTGTTCTTTTTCCAGTTTCCCAGTATCAGCACCAGTGCCACTCGTTATGGTGACGAATGGTTATGAAAACCAATACCCCAGTAAAAGAAAAAAGGTTCTCTTGATCCCAAAGGACCAAGCCCCAGACCCAGGTCAATATACAAACCAGATCTTACCCACAAATCACGCTGTTGCCAATCCTTTAGAATCTAAAATCTAAAGGTTTATTCATAAAAGGAAAAAGATCTAGATGAGAGCTAGAATTGGTTAAATGGAATCAATGACATCCAGTAATGGCCAAGTTCTTGGTTCAGGCTTGTAGCAGGGATGGAATAAACTGCAGGTTCAAATCAAGTCTCTGGAACATCCCCAGCTGGGATGGGTCCTTCAGTCCTTTGTTCAGAGCTTCAGTTTGTAGCACATAAGAAGAACATAAGAACATAGCAAGGTTCCTCCAGAGCTCAGAAGTGGATTGAAGACAAGATGAAGGGTTTCCAGGGCCTTTTATAGTCTCTGCCCATGGAAGGACGCCCCTTTGTTCTTACTGTGGCAAATCCCAGCAGCAAGATGGAGGTTGGAGTCACATGGGCAAGTCACATGTCCAGGCATGACTCAGTTTACAGGCCGACGCCATTGTTTCCATGTTAGTTTGAAGGTTCCCAGGAAAGCTCAGATGTGGATTGGCGTCTCCCAAAGTCCATTGTCGGTTAAGTGTTTCTTGACTGGGCACTTACTGAGAATAGTCCCTTCTCCAGAAGCCAACTACATGCTTCACTGAGGCTTCTTGGAATCAAATACATTTGAGGTACAAGGACAGAGCCAAAATTCATAACTTCAACTACCAGATGATTCACACCTACAGACAGCATCATCGTAACCAGCAAACCAGAACCTTTCCATGGACCTCTCGCTGGACCTCCTTTGTACAAGATTAGGGGTAAATATATAACAGTGGTTGGTTGCACCAATGATCTGTACGGTCATAGTTTATGTCAATAATGTCACACGGGGGGCACCCAGGGTCCTGCACCAAGGGGAGCAGCTGCCAGCGGGTTTGTCTCCTGCAGGGAGTGTTGGAGCCCGGCCGGCTGGGAGCCGGGGGGAGCCGGACGCTGGGGGGAGCTGAACCCCGCAGGAGCTGCCAGGGGCGGGTTCGGGACGTCGGGGCGCTGGGAAGTGTGTTCCCAGTTTATTCTCCATCTCACCCATTGTCCCATTGGCCTTGGGGGGGAGCTGGGAACTCGGCCAGTGGGCAGTGCCAGGGGCTGGGCGCTCCAGGGGGTTGCTGGGCGGTTGGGGGGTGCCAATCGCTGACCTGCCCAGGGCTGAGGGGAGGTTGTGATGCCTGGGGGGGGGGGGCGGTCGGGGAGGTGACCCCCGGCAGGGCCAGATAAGGCTCCTTGGGCCGGCGCAGAGGGTCGCGAGGGGCCTCACAGCCCAGCAGGTGAGTCCCCCTCCCCCCCGGGGGCAGACAGGGCTGTCAGGAAACAGGGAGCATGGTGCCAAAGGGGCCGTACCCTGTGCCCCGTACCTGCGCTGGACCGGGCAAGGGAGGTGCTTTGTGCCAGCTCCGCTCCCCCCCTCCACTTCCCCCGTCCCTGCCTTTTGCCCCTGTCACAGAGTCCCCGGGCGATGCTCTGGAACTGCTCCCCACAAAGCCAGGCAGGACTCTGGGGAGCCTCCTCTCCCTCGGAGCAGACTGTCTTCAGGGCAAGAAGCTCACACGGCTTCACCTCCTGGGTCTCTCCTGGGAGCATTCAGCATATGCCCCTCCGTGCGCTTCTCACAGCGAGTCCGCCCGGGGGGTCCTGGGGAAGCCAGAGGGCCCTGCACCCCCACTTCGCAGTCAGACGTGACTCTCAGCCAGCCAGTAAAACAGAGGTTTATTAGACGACAGGAACACGTCTAAAACAGAGCTTGTAGGGACAGAGAACAGGACCCCTCAGCCAGGTCCATTCTGGGGCCCAGCGAGCCAGACACCCCCGTCCGCCCTCACTTCCTGTCCCCAGCCAGCTACAAACTGAAACCCCCTCCAGCCCCTCCTCCACTGGGCTTTGTTCCTTTCCCGGGCCAGGCGGTCACCTGATCCCTTTGTTCACCTTTAGCTATTCCCTTGCAGGCGGGGGAAGGGCCCTGGCCATTTGTTGCCAGGGAGACAGAGTGTCGGCCATTTATGCACACTGGCCTTTATCCCACCACCTAGAGAATGAAGAACCGCATAGGGGAAACTGAGGCACACACACAGTATTCAGAGGAAACATTAAGAACAGTCCCACTTCGTCACAGAGGTGGAGGACCAGCCTCACTCTTGGCATGCCCGATAACACGATAGTGCTGGCTTCCCCAGTGGTTAGGAATGCACAACCTGAGCTGATAGCGTGATGGAAAATAGAATGATAGGTAGATATAAAGCTCCCTAAGGTATCCTCACATGGTATTTTATAGGATCCTGACACTATGTAATTCAGGCCCAACCTACTGTACCCAAATCTTGTTTCCATACCCTAAGGAATTTATGGGTACCCTTATCCTATAGGTTAGTGGATTATGAGACTTACTCTTTACATATTATCTCACTCCAAAAACTGCCAACCTAGGCTCTCTTGGCGACTTCCAGGTTTGTGCTGTACCCTGCAGTGTGTGTAGTTCCTCCCTTCGGTTCCCCAAAGTTCAGGGACCATTTCTATCTGTGCCAAAGGTTGCCAGCTTTTATGCTGACTTACTCTTAACTGATCATACTTTTAGCTATTTAGCGGATCTTACTGGATACAGGCCGGTTGGCTTCTTGCATTTCAGCAAAACTTATTCTATGTATAATTATTAGGAAACACATTTCATATGCCTTGACACCTCCTAATTTCATAGGAATTAATACTGATAAGATATAAGAATCATGTATGAAATGGATAAATTTGGAAAGAGAAACGTATTATTTGATACGGCTCCCTCATGAGGTCCAGAACACAATCCAGGGCCTGCCCTTTGACTGCTCCCAGAAATGCCTCAAATCACCTCAGACCGCTGGGTTCTGAGCACGGTAGAACTGGGATATTCTCTCCAGTTCTGTTCCCTCCCGCCCTCCCGGTCCCTCTTCAGGGACCCTTCTCATGACCAAACGCTCCTACAGCTCGGGGCGTCGAGGAGGTGTCTCTGGAGTTCAGGGGCAGGGGTTTCTTCTCCTGTTACTTCTTAATCCCCAGGACCAAGGGTTGGCTCAGGCCCATTCTAGACCTGCGAAACCTCAACAGATTCATGAAGAAATTGAAGTTCCGCATGGTCTCCCTGGCTTCCATCATTCCCTCCCTGGATCCGGGGGACTGGTTCGCCGCCCTCGACTTGAAGGACGTGCACTTCCACGTCTCCATAATCCCATCACACAGATGTTTTCTGCGATTTGTTCACGGGCCTCCCCTTCGGCCTGTTGGCGGCCCCTCGGGGGTTCACCAAGTGCACGTCGGTCGTGGCAGCCTTCCTTCAAAAGCATCAGGTGCAAGTCTTCCCATACCTGGACGACTGGCTCATCAAGGGCTGGTGCCGAGCCCAGGTGGAGGAACACGTGAACCTGGTGCGTGCGACGTTCCTCAGACTCGGTCTCATCCTCAATGTGGCGAAGTCGACCTTAATCCCCACTCAGAGAATAGAATTCATCAGGGCCCCCTTGGACTCTGCTCAGGCCAGGTCGTTCCTGCCCGAGTCTCGTTTTCTAGCCACAAGGGCCAGCATAGAAGGTCTCCACCGGCTCCCCACCACGACGGCCAGAAATGACCTACAATTGCTCAGACATATGGCGGCTCACACCTGCGTGGTGCAGCGTGCAAGGCTGTGGCTCCATCCCCTGCAGGCGTGGCTGCCCCATGTGCACAGGCAGGACCGGGACCGTCCAGGCAGACTGGTCACGCTCACTCCTCGGGTTCTCGAGTCCCTCCAGTGGTGGCTCGATTCACAAGCAGCCTGTGCAGGAACATCTGTCTCCAAGCCCCAGCCGTCGCCGTCGCTGGTCACGGACGCGTCGGCGCTGGGGTGGGGAGCGCACATGGGCAACCTCAGGGTCTATGGTCCCAGGCGGAACGATCGCTGCACGTCCATGTCAGGGACGTACGGGCGGCGCATCTCGCTTGCCAGACGTTTCGGGCCCAGCTCCAGGGCAGATGTGTATCGGTGCTGACAGACAACACCACAGCAATGTTCTATATAAACAGACGGGTGGTGCCCGCTCCTCTCCCCTGAGCCAGGAAGCCCTCGGGCTGTGGGACTTTTGCATTGCCCACTCGATAAGCTGGAGGCGTTGTATCTGCCGGGCTCTCAAAACAAACTGGCCAATCGCCTCAGCAGGTCCTTTCATGGCCACGTGTGGTCTCTCCGCCCAGACATCGTCAGCAATATCTTCCAGAGGTGGGGCGCTCCCCAGATCAATCCGTTCACGACACGGAGCAACAGGCAGTGCCAGCAGTTCTGCTCCTTCCTGAACCACAGCCGGGCTCGATCCCGGATGCCTTTCTCCTCTCGTGGACGGGCCACTGTCACGGACTCACAGGTCGGGCCGACTCTTGGCCCCGTGCGGTCCATGGGGGGTGCCCCTTTCAGTGCGACAGCCCTTCTCAGGGGTCCACTCTCTCTCGGGGTCAGGACCCTCCACCTCCTGGATCCGCACCTCTCTGAGCCTTAGCACGTCTGTCTCTGCCATGGGCCCCCTCAGGGAATCCCCTCACTCTGGCCCCTCCGGCCCTTCACCCCCGAAGGGGATGATGCCCCCCCCCGGCCCTGTTCTCTAGCCCGGAGCGACTCTCAGCCAGCGTAAAACAGGAGGGTTTATTGAGAGTTGAACACAGCACAGGAAACTCTCAGGGCCTCAGGCCTGGCCTCCCTCAGCCTGGCACATCCCAGTCTCTCTGCATCCAGGGGGGCTCTGCCTGCTGCCAGAGCCCCCCTGCTCCCCAGCTAGGCATCTGGTACCCCCGGCCCCAAGCCACGCCTCTGTCCATTGTCTTCTCTCCAGGTAAACAGGGTCGTAAACCGGGGCCTCCTCTCCTGCTTCTCCCTCTGGCTGGAACTGGCCGGTCAGGTCACCGGGGTCCTCTCCCCGCAGCCCATTGTCCTCCCACTGGCAAGAACCGGCTGTGACTCCTGAGCTAGGCTTCCGGGTCACCAGGTCACCAGTCGCTGGGGTATCCATCCTCCCGGCCATCGGATGGGGTCCCAAGTTCCCTCTCTGGTCCTTTGTAACAACAAACTTCCTCTCCCCTCCCCTCGTTAAACCAGTAACACCCAGGGAAACTGAGTCCCACCCCCTCAGCACACAAACTACTGGAAAAACAAGGGAAAAACAAGAAAATCCCCCACTTTCTCACAGCCTGTTTTCCCCTTTCTGCGCCGTGAGCGTGTGTCCTGGGATCTCCGATTCAGCAAGTACCGGGACCCAGCTCCAGCCTGGGGCGTGTCCACCCAGCTGTGACAGGAGCTGTGGGAGCGCGAATAGAGAGCCAGAGTCATGCCAAGGAGAGCCTGGTGCATGCTGGGAGCCCAGTGCATGCTGGGAGGCCTCACAGAAAACCCTGAAAATGTGACCCAGGTATGAGCAGCGCTGCCTGAGTCTGCAGAGAGCCTGAGCCAATCGCTCTGGGAGAGCCAACAGCTGCCCCATCCCTGTCGCTGTGATGTTAACTCTGGCCCCTACTGACAACAGGGCCGTGCTGTTAACACTTTGGTTTCTGGTGACTTGGGAACATCCAGCTCTGCCCCACCCCCAATTCCCAGCTGCGGGCGGTGCAGAGAACGGGCAGGAAATGCTGCAATCGGCTGGTTCAGCAATACCCGGTGGGAGGGGCCGTGGGTAACCAGCAGGAGCGGGGCGGGGGTGTGTGTGTGTGTGTGAAGGAGCGTGAGACCCAGTGACAGACACCCCCAGGAAGTGGCAGAGTCACACCCCCCCCCCCCCCCCAGGACTGCACATACACACACACACCGTTCCCTAGCAGCCGAAGGGGAAGTGGGCGGGTGCGGATGGGAGGGACAGTCTCAGCCAGGAGGGGCCCTGTGGGGCTGCCCTGCCTGCGGGTCCAGGCTCACAGCACAGACACCCCCCACACACACACTGGATGGAGATGGGTCCTGGGTGCTGGAACTAGGGGGCTGCCGCACCCCCTGGCCGGACGTGGTTTCCATCATACGCAGGGTTTGCAGTTCGGGTCAGTGGCTCTCAGCCCCCCACTGTCCATATGGCTCCAGCGCCCCTGGTCCTGCTGCAGCGAAGGACAAAGCCCAGAGGGTCCCACCCAGGGGTGCAAATCAGGCCTGGCCCAGCGAGGCCGCCCCCCGGCTCACCAGGAGGGGGGCAGAGAGCTCCATCCCGGGGCAGCCCCTGTCCGGCTGAGCCCTGCGGGGGGCTGGGCCGTCCTTCGCCAGCAGGGGGCAGCAGCGAGTGCCCAGCCCGGCCGGGCTCCGGGCCAGATGCACCCGGGTCCCCTTGGCCCTGCTGGGGCCGGATCGCGCCGGGGGCTCCCGCGGTCTGGCTGCTTCGCGTGTGGGGCCTTTGCTCCCACTCTGCTCCCCCTGCACCCCTGGGCTGCGCCGTGTGACAGTTCCCAGGGTACCGGGCTCACAGGCCCCTCGCGACCCCCTGCCCCACTGTGAGGAGCCTCTTCTGGCCCTGCTGGGGGTCAGACCCCCGATCCCCCTCTGCAGGCAGCACAACCCCCCGCTCTGCCCTCGACAGGTCAGCGATCGCCCCCCCCAATCACCCAGTATCCCCCTGGGGTGCCCAGCCCCTGGTGCTGCCACTGGCCGAGTTCCCAGCTCCCCCCCAAGGCCCAGAACCCCCAGCTGAGCAGTGACCCCTCCCCCAGCCAGCGCCCCGCTCAGCCCCGGCACGGCCAGGCCTTACAGAGAAAACCAGGCTGAGTGTATGGACCAGCCAGAGCCCAGAGCTGGGAGAAGGAGCCGCTGGAGGCTCATGTTATTTACTCCTCATAACACAAGAACTAGGGGTCAGCAAATGAAATTAATTCACACAACACAGTCAACCCGTGGAACTCCTTGCCAGAGGAGGTTGTGAAGGCCAAGACTATAACAGGGTTCAGAAAAGAACTAGATAAGTTCCTGGAGGACAGGTCCATCAATGGCTATTAGCCAGGATGGGCAGGGATGGTGTCCCTAGCCTCTGTCTGTCAGAAGCTGGGAATGGGGGACAGGGGATGGATCGCTTGATGTTACCTGTTCTGTTCCTTCCCTCTGAGGCACCTGGCACTGGCCACTGTCGGCAGACAGGACACTGGGCTAGATGGACCCTTGGTCTGACCCAGTATCACCGTTCTTATGGAGTTCATGGGACAATGGGTGACATGGGGAATAAAATGGGAACGAGATTCCCAGAGCCCCGACGTCCCGAACCCGCCCCTGGCAGCTCCTGTGGGGTTCAGCTCCCCCGGAGCCGGGCACAGAGAGAACGGCCCGGTGTCTCCTGTCTGCCAGGGATGGGCCTGGAGCCTCCCGCTGCCCGGCTGGAACCAGCCCCCGGGACCCAGGCCAGACACAGCTCCGGCCGTGCCTCCGGCACACAGCTCACCACGGTCACCGCGCCCAGCGCTGCCAGCTCTGGGCAGGGACCTCCCGAGCCCCTTTGGGGGCTGGTCTGGAGGCGTCAGAGCTGGGGGACCCACGAGTCCCTCGGTGCCCTGTGCCCTCCGCCAAGGGCCCCGGGTCCCGGCCGGGCGGGTCGGATTCGCTGCTCACAGCTCGGCAGGGGAGAACTGCCCCGGGGAGGGGAAGACAAGGGGCTGGGTGCTGGGGGGAGGGTGGGGGGAGAAGCCCTGGGCAGGGTCCCCTGGCCCTGGTTTGGGCACCAGCCGGGCACTGGGGAGACCCGGGTCTGAGTCCCTGCAGCCCCACAGACTCCCTATGGGACCCGGCCAGTCACAGAGCCGCCCAGGTCCCTCCGTGCAGTGGGGAGCTCCCGCGGCCTGGTGTGGGACACAGAGCACCAGGCTCAGGTCAGGCGGGCAGAGAACAGGGCAGGTGCCCAGGCTGGGGGTGTTTGGTCTTGAGATGTCACCAAGCCAAATCCTGTGCTGGGCACAACGGAGACGGAGCCAGTAACAGGCGCCGACTTTCTGGTTTCCTCGCAGGGGCCCAGATGCTGCGGTGATGGGCCCCAGGCAAGCAGCATGGACAGACGGACGGATGGATCCCCCGGGCCGGGCAGTGACTGTTCCTGCCCTTTAATGCTTCATCGACGGGACGTCCCCGGGGCAGCGGGACCCAGGCTCAGGTTTTCCCAGCATGCCACGGGCCCCTCCCAGCATGCACCGGGGGCAGGAGGGGGCGTCACTTCTTCAGCTCCTCATACAGGTCCGGCTGTCGGGGCTGCAGCGTCTGGGGGAAACGGGGACGATTCAGCCAGAGACGCCCCAGGGGAGAAACGGGGACCCCACCCTGCAGGGCTCAGCCCCCCACGTCCCCCATGGGGCCACAACAGTCCCTCCCACCCCAGGGGCCTAACGGCTCCTCCCATCCTGGGGAGCCCATCCCTCCCCCCCGGCTGGTCCCCCCCAGCCCCTCCCCTCAGCCCTGGGGCTCCCGGCTGGTCCCCCTCTGGCTCACTCTGCCCCCCCCCGGGGGATGTGATAACCAGCCCCGTTCTCAGCCATAGGGCTTGTGGGGGAGCATCTCCCCCCTTCCCCCACTGGATCCGAACCCCCCTCAGGGGGGAGGATACAGCGCAAGGGGCCGGCGCTCACCTGGTACGTGGGGCTGGGATCAGGGGGGCTCCCGGGCTGGGCCTGGGGGAGGCAGAGGCAAGAGAGTCGTTAGCACCAGACCCCAGAGACCCCCCAGACTCCCAGCCGAGCTCGGGGGGGGACGACCCTGGGACAGTCAAGGAGCCCTAGGGTTTGTGTAAGCCCCCCAACCCCACCCAAAGGGGGCAGGGCAAACTGGCAGGGGGCTGCGGGTTGGGACTGAGTGTAGAACTGATGAATGAAATTGTTTTTAATTGTTCACTTTATTAATGTAACTTCATAGGTAAAGTTTTATGAATGAAACAACATTCATTCATAAAACCGGTTACCCCAAAACTGGCTAATTAACAATTAAAATGCTTGTTAAGAGCCACAGTTCAGCCAGCTGCCCTTGTAAGTTTCACTTTCAATCCAATTTCTGCTTAAATCACTGAAACTTGAACTGTTTCAAAATTCAGGTTTCAAAGTAGCAGCCGTGTTAGTCTGTGTCCGCAGAAAGAACAGGAGTACTTGTGGCACCTTAGAGACTAACACATTTATTGTAGCATAAGCTTTCGTGGGCTAAAGCCCACTTCTTCGGATGCATAGACTGGAACACACAGAAAGAAGCTTATGCTCAAATAAATGTGTTAGTCTCTAAGGTGTAACTTCTGTTCACTGTTTGCCATATTGTAACTCAAACTCCATTTTAAAACGCTCACTCCATTTTGTAAACTGGCTGCAACCTTCATTTTTGCAAAACCTGCTGTAATCTTGTTCGTTTAGTTCAGATGTGTGAATGAGGTCTACATGGATAATGGAATCAACCTCCAGCCCCAGCCTGATAAAGTGAAGTGCAAACACCAAGGGCTGAAGATGCAGACAACAGCCCTGACAAAGTGAGAAGAGTCCACCCTAAAAGAAAAGAACAAAGGTACAATAGAGGGAAGATCAAAGCCAGGTCCCAGGCTGAAAGTCAGGTCTGCAATTGACGGGTGATCAATCACACCGACCCCAGAGGCAGCGTGACACAGCAAGACCTATAGACTCTGGATTCAAACTACAAACTACAAAAAGGATGGGGGAGACAGAAGACTTTGGGTAACGTTCTGCTGCCAACATGGAAGGGCATCGGTGCGCCCGACAGAGACCGGCCCTTCCTTGTGCCCGGCTTTCCTGGCCAGTTACCGCCACAAGCTACGATCCCAAGCTGCGAAATCAAGCCACGAACTCACAGAAGTATTGGAGCATAAGCTTTCGTGGGTGAATGCCCACTTCATCAGACACCACAATAGATCAAATTGTTATCATAATAAATGTGGCATCTTTGCCTTGCCCCCCGAAAAGATCCTGTGTAGTTTTGTCTGCATAACATGAGTGGCACCCGCAGAGGAGGGGGTGGGACTGGAATAGCAGGGGGTGGGGCTGAGCCCTTGTCACTCACCACTGGCCCCGCCCAGGCTGTAAGGGGCAGGTTCTCGTACACCAGGACGGGTGCCCCGTTCTTCTTGGGGGTCTTGTTCCGGCAGCGAGAGTCTGGGAGGAATCAGAGACGCTGGAATTGGGGCCTTGACTTCCAGGCCCTCCCCTCCGCTCTAAACACCAGTCCCCACTCCCCTCCCAGAGCCGGGGAGAGAACCCAGGAGTCCTGGCTCCCTGCCCCCCTCCTCCCTCCCGCTCTAACCCACTACACCCCACTCCCCACCCAGAGCTGGGGAGAGAACCCAGGAGTCCTGGCTCTCCCAGGGGGCGGGGCTGTTACTCACAGAGGAAATAGACCCCGACTCCGACCAGCGCTGCCCCTGCTAGTGACCCGATGAGAATCCCAGCGACGGCCCCGGCAGAGAGAGCTGGACGAGGGGCATCTGGAGGAGAGATGGGGGGGGGGGGTTGGATCAGACGGTTCAGCCACAATCCCCCCACCCCACTCCCTGCAGCCCAGCACCCCCTAGCGCACTGGGGCATTGGTGCCAGACCTGGGATCCCTGTGTCTGCAGCGCGTTGCTCCATCCAGGGGATTCACCCCCTCCCTGTCACCCACACGGTGACAGACGCCCAGGCAGTGCGGCCGGTGATGGGGTTGTGAGCCCGGCACTTGTACGTGCCCTGCTGAGCCCAGGTCGTCGGGTTAAAGGTGAAGATTATCCTGGTCTCGTTAGTGTTGGTGCCGTTGAGAACCCAGCGATAGCTCAGGGCTGGGACGGAGTCAGAGACACACGTCAGGTTCAGAGGGGACCCGAGGGTCAGGGCAATGGGTCCGGGCAGGTCTATCCTGGCAGAGTCTGGCCCATCTACACAGAGAGGGACAGGGTCAGGGGATGGATGGCACCAGCGAGGGGTCCCTGTTTAACCAGCACCCTGCCCCACCCTAGACCCAGCTGCATCTCTGTGGCTGCGTGATGCCGGCAGGGCCAGGGGCAGGGCGGCTGGGGGATGGGGCTCAGTTACTCACAGGCCAGCGTCACGGTGCTGGGCTCGCTGCGTATGGAGCTGACGGGGTTCCCGACCTCGCACTGGTAGGCGCCGGCGTCGCCCCGGGTGACATTTGGCACCATGAGGGTCCAGTTTTCAGGGGACAGCCCCAGCCGCTCACTGGGCACGAGGGACGCCCCATCCCGGAGCCAGAGCACGGTGTCGGCGCTGGGGGAGCTGTTACACGTGAGGGTGAAGGTCCCGTTCTCCAGCACCTGGGTTTGGTCAGGCGTCACCGTGGGCCTGGGCAGCATTTCTGGGAACAGAGAGAGCGTCACTCGGGGGAGTGGCTGGATCCAACCTAACCCCCAGGGGAGCCCTCGTTGTACGGGGCTCCTGCCCCACAGCCATGTGGAGGATTCAGACCCAGGTGCCTGGCGGCAGTAGTGAGCTGTTACCCAGCTGCAAACTTCATTGGAGGGCTACACAGCTACATGGGAAAGAGTGGGGTTCTGGGAGCCAGGACTCCTGGGTTCTCTCCCCAGCTTGGGGAGGGGAGTGGGGGCTGGTGGGTTAGAGAAGCGGGTTCTGTCCCAAGCTCAGGGAGGGGAGTGGGGGCTGGTGGGTTAGAGAAGGGGGGGCTGGGAGCCAGGACTCCTGGGTTCTCTCCGGGGAGGGCTGGGGAGTGGGGTCTGCGTGGGGAGGTCTGTGCAGCCGGCACAAGGGTTAATGCAGATTGTACCAACTGCCACAGCAGCTGCTGTTTGAGGGGGGGAAGGGGGTGTCACTCCCCATCCGGGATGCCACGTACAGGGCAGGGCCTGTGTTTGGGGGCAGGTTCCTCCATGACCCAGCTGCACTGATCCCCGGGGGAGATCCCCAGACCCCCATCGCTGGGGTGGGACGGAGCGGGGGCACACGGCCTGGGATCAGCGCAGCTCCCGTGGGGGCAACTTACCAGAGACGCGCAGAACCACCCTGATGGAGCGGACAGGGTTAGTACCGGTACGGCTCTGTATCAGCACCGTGTAGTTCCCGGTGTCGCTGAGCGTTAACCCCGCGATGTGCAGGGTGCAGCCCGGCCCCGCTGTCTCCCGCCCAATGTGGGCTGGGCCAGGGATCTGATCAGGGGCAGGAGGTGGGTAGTAGGTGAGGATCCGGCTGCTTTCATGAGTGGTCGCTGATCGGTACCAGCTGCAGACCAGCACGTCCTGTGGCAGATTCTGTGGGGCCAGGCTGACGTCCCCTCCCACCACAGGACTCTGCGGGGTGATGACGATGGTCACTGGGGTCTGGGCCGGCGCCGGCTGGAGGCAGGAGCCCAGGACAGAGGCTGCGGGGGAAGGAAAGTCTCAGTTGGGCAGCGAGAGGCCAGGGTGTGGGGGGTCAGTTGGGGCCCCCTTCCTATCCCTGTTCTGACCCTTCCCGCAGGCTCCCACCACCTCTGGCTGCTGCGGCCTGGTGAGGTTCCTCCAGAGGGGATCTAGGAACTGAAAGTGAAAAAGCCTCCGGCCTGCCAGGCCCATTAGCACAACAGTGAAACTGCTGACAAGGCCGGCTCCAGGCACCAGCGGAGCAAGCAGGTGCCTGGGGCGGCACGTCCGGGTCTTCGGCAGCGGGTCCCTCAGTCCCTCTGGGAGCGAAGGACCCGCCGCCGAATTGCCGCCGAAGAATCATGATTGCGGCTTTTTTTTTTTTTTTCCCTCCTGCTTGGGGCGGCAAAAACGCTGGAGCCGGCCCTGACCGCTAACGAGCCATTGAGGGGTAACGAAGCCATTTCACAGGCGTTTGCCGACCCCCAGGGATACGCTGACAGGTTCTGAATTTACTGTCATAGTTACTCCGAACATGTCACTCTGCAGGACCTGAGTTTAAAATTTGTGGGTGTCACATGTCTGCATGTGTCCCGGGGCACACGCATGTGTCTAGCATCTCTGTGCTGTGGTGGGGGGTGCGGGTCTGTGTGTGGGTGTCACGTGTCTGCGTGTCTCCCTGTGCACACACGTGTGTCTAGTGTCTCTGTGCCGTGGCAGGGGTGTGGGTCTCTGTGTGGGTGTCACGTGTCTGCATGTCGTCACATGTCCCTGTGCACACGCGTGTGTCTAGCATCTCTGTGCCGTAGGGGGGGGAGGTGCAGGTCTCTGGGGACCCAGCTCTGGCTGTCACTCCCCAGTCGCAGAGCAGAGGGCGGGGTGGGGGCAGGTGCTGCCGATGGCTCCGTGGAGACAAGGTTTTTCCCCAAAGCTGCTGGGGGATTCAAACACACGAACTCCCCCCTGACAGGTCTGAGACCCCTGGACACAGGGCGGGTCAGAGCGAGGGTGTCACGGAGTGTGGGGGGACACAAGGCCCTGCACCCCCGGCTTCCTGCGATTCACCATGACTCTCAGCCAGCCAGTAAAGCAGAAGGTTTATTTAGACGACAGGAACACAGTCCAAGACAGGTCTTGCAGGCACAGACAACAGGATCCCCCCCAGTTAGGTCCATCTTGGGGTCCCAGGGCCCCACAGCCTCCTTGGGAACTCAGAGCCCCGTCTGCCTCCCAGCCATTCCACCAGCCAGCTCCTGAAACTCCCCCTTCAGCGAACCCTCCCACAGCCTTTGTTCAGTTTCCCAGGCAAAGGTGTCACCTGGCCTCTAACCCCTTCCTGGGTTCTCATGTTACATGCTCAGGTATCTTCCCTCCAGGCCAGTCTCCCATCTCCCAATGCAGACCATCCTAGCCACACTCCCCTGCCTTCCCAGCCAACACTCCCCACTCAGCATTCAAAGACCACATTAAGAACAGTCCCAGTTAGTCACAGAGGGACACAAGGGGGCTGGTGCCCCCATCCCACAGCGATGGGACAGGCGGAGATGAGCAGGAAAACAGCAAGAGCGAGAAAGGTCCCTGATATGGGTCGCGGTCTGTGCAGCAGGACACAATGGGCCCCCCCCCATCTGTGGTCTGATCCAACCCTCAATCCCGACCCGCAGCCCCCTGCTCTCCCAGCCCTGGTCTCCCGCCCCCCCCAGCTCTGCCAGAGCCCCTCACTCCCGACCTGCAGCCCCTCTACCTTCATTTCTGCTCTTCTCTATTGGATGCATTTGTGTCCCGGACACCTGGGTTCCCTGGTCTGACCCCCCCCCCTCTCACCTGCCAAGAGAATCCCTCTCCAGGGGCCGCCCGGCCTGTTGGGGATTTGCCCCATCGCCGGTTGCTGCACCAGGACCTGCCTTGAACTGGGCAGGGTGGCATCTGCATTGGGACCAGGACCCACAGGCAGGGCATCCCATGGGGCCCCTCCCGGCTCAGACTTCCCTTCCCATCTGCAACCGCCCACTTCCCCTTCGGCCGCTGTGGCGGGAGGGTGATTCGCTGGGGATGTGGGAGGGGGTGAAGGCTCCAGCTGGGGGTGCGGGTTCTGGAAGGGGCCAGAAATGAGGCTTCAGGGTGTGGGAGGGGGCTACGGGCTGGAGCAGGGGGTTGGGGTGCAGGAGGTGTCGGGTGCGGGCTCCGGGAGGGGTTCTGGGCTGGGGCAGGGGGTTGGGGTGCAGGAGGGGGTTGGGGTGCAGGGTCTGGGATGGAGTTAGGGTGTGGGGGGAGGGGTTCTGGCCTGGGGCAGGGGATTCGGGGATGCAGACTCCAGCCGGGCAGCACTTACCTCAGGCGGCTCCCAGTCGGCGGTGCAGCGGGGCTAAGGAAGGCTCCCTGCCTGACCTGGCTCTGCGCTGCTCCCGGAAGCGGCCGGCACGTCCGGCCCCTAGGCAGAGGCGCAGCCAGGCGGATGTGCGAGGTGCGTGTGTGACAAAGTGGGACTGTTCTTAATGTTTCCTCTGAATACTATGTGGGTGCCTCAGTTTCCCCTATGCAGTTCTTCATTCTCTAGGTGGTGGGATAAAGGCCAGTGTGCATAAATGGCCGACACTCTGTCTCCCTGGCAACAAATGGCCAGGGCCCCTTCCCCCCCTGCAAGGAAATAGCTAAAGGTGAACAAAGAGATCAGGTGACCTCCTGGCCTGGGAAAGAGACAAAGGCAGAGGAGGAGGGGCTGGAGGGGGTTTCAGTTTGGAGCTGTCTGGGGACAGGAAGTGAGGGCGGACGGGGGTGTCTGCCTCGCTGGGCCCCAGAATGGACCCAGCCGAGGGGTCCCGTTTGCTGTACCTACAAGCTCTGTTTTAGACCGTGTTCCTGTCGTCTAATAAACCTCTGTTTTACTGGCTGGCTGAGAGTCACGTCTGACTGTGGAGTGGGGGTGCAGAACCCTCTGGCTTCCCCAGGACCCCACCTGGGCGGACTCGCTGTGGGCAGCGCACGGAGGGGCATATGCTGAATGCTTCAAGGTCAGACCCAGGAAGGTGAAGCCGTGTGAGCTTCTTGCCCTGAAGACAGTCTGCTCCGAGGGAGAGGAGGCTCCCCAAAGTCCTGACTGGCTTTGTGGGGAGCAGTTCCAGAGCATCGCCCAGGCACACCGTGACAGCGCGCTACCCACACCTGCAGGCACTGCCCCCGCAGTTCCCATTGGCTGCGTTTCCCGACCAATGGGATCTGCGGAGCCAGCGCTCAGGGCGGGGGCGGTGGGCGTAGATTCCCTGATCGCACCTGTGCGTAGGAGCTGCAGGGTCATGCCGGCCACTTCCGGGATCCGTGCGGAGCCAGGGCAGGCAGGGAGCTGCCATCACCTCGCTGGGTGGTGCCGACTGGCACTGCCAGGGTCCCTTCTCAACTGGGTAATCTGGGCGAAAACCAGACGCCTGGCAACCGTACAGAGCCTCCCCACCTGTGGGGATCATGGCATCTCCCTCCCCGCCCACTGCTCAGGGGGCTTCTGGGGAATGTGGGAATGTGCTGGGTTCAGACACTAAATCATCCTCCTGTGTGACACTGGCTGAGAGTCACTCCGGTCTAGAGAACATGGTGGCATCAACCCCTTCGGGGGTGGAGGCCCCGGGGGTCCAGAGCGAGGGGACTCCCTGAGGGGCCCCACGGCAGAGACAGACGTGCTAAGGCTCAGAGAGGTGAGGCTCCAGGAGGTGGAGGGGCCTGACCCCGGGAGAGAGTGGACCCCCGAGAAGGGCTGTCTCACTGAAAGGGGCACCCCCCACGGACCGCACGGGGCCAAAAGTGGGCACGATCTGTGAGTCCGTGACACCCTGGACTTCAGAAAAGCAGACTTTGACTCCCTCTGATGGGCAGGATCCCCTGGGAGAATAACATGAGGGGGAAAGAAGTCCAGGAGAGCTGGCTGTATTTTAAAGAATCCTTATTGAGGTTGCAGGAACAAACCATCCCGATGTGTAGAAAGAATAGTAAATATGGCAGGCACGGCCGCCCAGAGGGTGGGGGGGGGCAAGTGGGCCAATTTACCCCAGGCCCTGGGCCCCGCAGGGGCCCCCACGAGAATGTCTGAGGCTCCCCCCCCCGGCCCCACTCCCAGCGCCTCAGTGCGCCGCATCCAGGAGCGGCCCTGGACAGCGCTGCAGCGTGGCTCCGGTGGGACCTGAGCTCCTCCCGCTCCGAGCCGCGTGGTAAGGGGGCGGGGCTGCAAGCTCAGGTCCCGCCGGCGCCGCGCCGTTGCAGCGCTGTCGAGGGCAGCTCCTGGACGCGGCGCGCTGAGGCTTCGAGAGAGGGGAGAGGCGGGGGTAAGCAGCATGGTAAGGGGCCGGGGCCAGGGGCAACACACGGGGTACATAAGGAATTTTTCAATTAACTACGTGTGACGGTTTGGATCACAGAAACCCCCTGGGAGCTGCCACCCACCTGATGTGCCCAGAGACTACTTCTACCCCCTGCTTTCCCTGCCAGCTCGGGCCCCCAGCACCCTGTCTTGCTGAGCCAGACACTCCCGTCTGCTCCAACACAGACCCAGGCTCTGAATTACTCGCCCCAGACCTGCAGGTTTACCTGAAAGCAGCTAACAGAAGTGTTCCTGTCTTTAACACTCAGATGCCCAACTCCCAATGGGATCTAAACCCAAATAAATCCGTTTTACCCTGTATAAAGATTATACAGGGTAAACTCATAAATTGTTCGCCCTCTATAACACTGATAGAGAGATATGCACAACTGTTTGCTCCCCCAGGTATTAACACATACTCTGAGTTAATTAATAAGTAAAAAGTGATTTTATAAAATACAGAAAGTAGGATTTAAGTGGTTCCAAGTAGTAACAGACAGAACAAAGTAAGTCACTGTGACGAAGTGGGGGGGGGCGGTTCTTGTTTTTTTCCATGTTTTCCAGTGGGTTGCATGCAGAGGGAGTGGGACTCAGTGTCCCCGGGTGTTACTGGTTTAAAGAGGTGAGAGGAGAGGAGGCCCAGGCCACCCTGTTTACGACCCTGTTTCCCTGGAGAGAAGACAATGGACAGAGGCGGGACCTGGGGCCGGTGATCTCAGATGCCCAGCTGGGAAGCAGGGGGGCTCTGGGCTGGAGAGGGGGAGCAGGCAGAGCCCACCTGGATGCAGGGGAGACTGGGATGTGCTGGGCTGGGGGGGGCTGGGCCTGGGGCCCTGAGAGTTTCCTGTGCTGTGTTCAACTCTCAGTCATCAAGCCAAATAAAATAAAATGCGCAAATCTATGTCTAATCAAACTGAATACAGATAAGATTCTCCCCAGTTCCAGAATGCTCCCTTTTACAGACTAATCTCCTTTTAGCCTGGGTCCAGCAATCACTCACACGCCTTGCACACTGTCCTTTGTTCCAGTTTCTTTCAAGTATCCTGGGGGGTAGGGAGGCTCTTTAGCCAGCTGAAGACCACCATGGAGGGGTCTCCCAGGGGTTTAAATAGACTTTTTCTTGTGAGTGGAGACCCCCTCCTCACTCCTATGCACAGTCCAGCTCCAAGATGGAGTTTAGGAGTTACCTGGGCATGCATGCAGATAGGATTAATAGATTCAGTAGATCATAACCTTTATATAGATATGTTACATAGCATCAGTAGATCATATTCCAGTTATGTCATATTCCCATAAAGCATTATTGGGTACAGCGTCACACTACCTAAAAAAATGAAAGATACCAAGGGAATTAATTTATTTGCAGGTATCATCACATAGTCAACGATCGTAGGGGTTAGAAAAATGAAATGTACATATCTTTCAGGATTTGAGAAGAGAAAGCAGAAGAAAGCTAGAGAGACGCAAGAAGAAAAGGGAAAAATAACAGATTTCTTCAGGCACAGTCCAAGTCAAGTCATGCTGACATTCAAGGCTCTTCAGAGGTGGGAAGTGAAAGTGGTGTTGTAAGAGAAAAAGAAAAGGCGGTGTGTGAGGAATCCAAAATATTACCACATTCAGAAAACAATGTTATGGTTGTTGCGGAGGAAGAGAAGGAAATCCAGCCTCTTTGGCTAGACAATGGAGAACACAGCGGTAACACTGCTATAACTGAGAAACTGGCACAGTCGACTAGTCCTGCTGCTGTAGATGGGAATGACGAAGAAGAGTTGTGCAGTAACGACCGAGCCCCTTGGAAGTACCTAGATATAAAGAAAAGAGATCTTACTGTATTGAAGGGTCCACCGCATAAGCCCAAAAGCTTTCCTCGTGATTCTTTTGGCAGGAAATTGCCGATAACAGTTTTTTCCAAACATCTGAGTAATGGCGAATGTATTGAAAGAGGCTGGATGGTGTGGAGTAAAGACGCTGCAGCAATATTTTGTTTTCCCTGCAGTCTCTACAGAAGTGAAACTCAAACTAACCAATTACATCATTCAAAATGTGTCGAAGGTGGAATTGCTGATAATTGGAAAAAGATTTACGAGAAAAATCAAGAGTCATGAAGAAAACGCTTTACATTTGAGCAATTACATTAAGTGGAAGGACACTCGGTGATAAAAGAGGCATTGATGCAGCATTACAGCATAGTATTAAACAGGAGGAGGAAAAATGGCATAAAATATTAACTGCTGTTGTTGACGTAATTCTTTTCCTAGCAAAGAATAATCTGCCATTTCGTGGTAGCCATTCTACTGTTGATTATGACGACTGTGCGTTTTTCTTGTCAACACTGAAGCTTGTGGGCAGGTACAATACTGAGGTGAAACAACATCTAGAGATGGTAGCTCAATGCAAAGAGTGTGGTCGAAGAATGCAGGCTCACTACCTGTCATGGCGTAGTCAGAATGAGTTCTTGAAACGGTGTGGGGAGAAAGTTTTGAACTCTATTCTTGAAGAGGTAAGAAAAGCCCAATATTTCAGCATTGTTGTGGATGGTACACCTGATGTTTCACACACAGAGCAGTTAGTTTTTATTCTCAGATATGTGATGCAAAAAAACGGAAATTGGGATGTGCATGAAAGATTTGTTAAACTAGTAGCTTTTGAAAAGAAGACTGACGCAGATAGAGCAGAACAGATAAAGAGGTTTTTAAAAGAATGTGACTCAGAACTATCTTGGTGCAGAGGGCAGGGATATGACAATGCCTCTAACATGTCAGGAAAAATTCAGGGAGTAAAGACAAGAATTTTGGAAGAAAATGCCCAAGCCTATTTTTCTCCATGCCGCATTCACACGCTGAACCTCTGTGGCACCCACGCTATGGAAACCAGTGTAGAGGTAAAAGCATATTTTGGAAATGTTCAGAAATGCTATAAAGTATTTGCTCTTAGCCCTGCGAGATGGAAAATTTTGCAGCCCACTGCGAATATATCTCTTCACTCTGTATCTAAAACTAGGTGAAGCACAAGAGTTGATGCTGTTCGCCCCCTAATCAAAAATCACACAGGTGTGCTGGAAAGTTTAATTAAAATTGAAGAGGAGCTTCATTTACCTCCCGAAATCCAGGCAGATGTTGACTGTTTGATTAAGTGGCTTAAGTCATTTGAATTTGTACTTTTTACTACAATATGTTTTAAATTGCTTCAGTGTATTGATGATAAGAACAAGGTCCTACAAACAGGAGCGGTGCCAGGGTTTTTGCCACCCTAGGTGGGGGGTCCTTTCGCATGCCCGGTCTTCGGGGCACTTTAGCGGCGGGTCCCGGAGCAAGTGAAGGACCCACCGCAGAATTGCCACCGAAGACCCGGAGCGCGGAAGGACCCCCCGCCGCAGAATTGCCACCGACAGCAGCAAAATGCCGCCCCCCAAATCCTGCTGCCCTAGGCGACCGCCTAGGTCGCCTAAATGGAAGCGCCGGCCCTGCCTACAAAGCACCAAATTAACAATGGAAGAGGGAGCTAAACACATGAGCAACTTAGTCAAGGAAATTCAAACAATGAAAGATTATTGGCCAATTTTTTTTGAAGAAGCCAAACAAGTCGCTTCAAGCCTCGGCATTGACCCAAAAATGAAAAGTGACGCAAGGATCCGGAAGAACAAGCGATTCTTTGACGACACAGGGGATGCAGACTATACATTTGACTCTCCCCATATTCAGTTCAAAGTACAGGTGTTCTTCCCGACAATGGATTTGCTTCTATCAGAGCTAGGAGGCCTTAGCGAAAGAATGGCTGAAGTCTCAAATTTATCTTCACCCTTTGTGTCTGCCAGATAAAGTGGATGAATCTTCTATAGAAAATTTTGTTGACACTTTGGCCACAGCATATCCAAAAGACCTCCAGAGAGATCTTAAAGAGGAACTTAGAATCTTTTACAAAATAAAAGAAGATTCTAACTTAAGAGTTGATGGACATATAACCTCTGCACTTACACTTCTTAATGCTTTCTTCAAAAAAGGGTTCGAAAACGTGTTTCCACAGATTTGTATTTGTTTACGCCTACGAACAGTGTTGCCAGTGTCGGTAGCATCGGGAGAGTGTGCCTTTAGTAAGCTAACATTGATTAAAAATCGTTTGCGTTCAGCCACCAGGGAAGAAAGGCTGAACCATTTGCTCACTTTGAGCATAGAATACGAAATGGCCAAAGACATAAGTTCTGATGACATTATTAATGAGTTCGCCAAAATGAAAGCGAGGAAAAAAATTGCAGCTGTATAATTAACGTTCAGAACAATTTGTAAAAAAACGATTTCATAAGAAGCATTATGTAATTGCAAATGTTTATGTACCATTAAAGCATTTAATGTTTTTAAATAATGTATTTTGTGTATTTTCAAATTATTAAAAATTAATTTTTCAATGTATTTCACTGGTTATTTTTTACATTTCCAAATACATGTTACTAGAATATTGCAACTTTTTTTATGGAAGGAGCCCCTGAAATCGCTTTGCCCCAGGCCCCCTGATGGCAGGCGACCAGCTTGGCACAACAGTGAAATCTTTGCTGGTCTTAAAAACACCAAAAAGAAGCTTACAAGAAGTGGAAGATTGGACAAATGACCAGGGAGGAGTATAAAAATATTGCTCAGGCATGCAGGAGTGAAATCAGGAAGGCCAAATCACACTTGGAGTTGCAGCTAGCAAGAGATGTTAAGAGTAACAAGAAGGGTTTCTTCAGGTATGTTAGCAACAAGAAGAAAGTCAAGGAAAGTGTGGGCCCCTTACTGAATGAGGGAGGCAACCTAGTGACAGAGGATATGGGAAAAGCTAATGTACTCAATGATTTTTTTGCCTCTGTCTTCACGAACAAGGTCAGCTCCCAGACTGCTGCACTGGGCAGCACAGTATGGGGAAGAGGTGACCAGCCCTCTGTGGAGAAAGAAGTGGTTCAGGACTATTTAGAAAAACTGGATGAGCACAAATCCATGGGGCCGGATGCGCTGCATCCGAGGGTGCTAAAGGAGTTGGCGGATGTGATTGCGGAGCCATTGGCCATCATCTTTGAAAACTCATGGCGATCGGGGAAGGTCCCGGATGACTGGAAAAAGGCTAATGTAGTGCCCATCTTTTAAAAAGGGAAGAAGGAGGATCCGGGGAACTACAGGCCAGTCAGCCTCACCTCAGTCCCTGGAAAAATCATGGAGCAGGTCCTCAAGGAATCAATTCTGAAACACTTAGAGGAGAGGAAAGTGATCAGGAACAGTCAGCATGGATTCACCAAGGGCAAGTCATGCGTGACTAACCTAATTGCCTTCTATGAGGAGATAACTGGCTCTGTGGATGAGGGGAAAGCAGTGGATGTGTTATTCCTTGACTTTAGCAAAGCTTTTGATACGGTCTCCCACAGTATTCTTGCCAGCAAGTTAAAGAAGTATGGGCTGGATGAATGGACTGTAAGGTGGATAGAAAGCTGGCTAGATCGTCAGGCTCAACGGGTAGTGATCAATGGCTCCATGTCTAGTTGGCAGCCGGTTTCAAGCGGAGTGCCCCAAGGGTCGGTCCTGGGGCCGGTTTTGTTTAATATCTTTATTAATGATCTGGAGGATGGTGTGGACTGCACTCTTAGCAAGTTTGCAGATGACACTAAACTAGGTGGCGTGGTAGATACACTAGAGGGTAGGGATCGGATACAGAGGGACCTAGACAAATTAGAGGATTGGGCCAAAAAAAACCTGATGAGGTTCAACAAGGATAAGTGCAGAGTCCTGCACTTAGGACGGAAGAATCCCATGCACCACTACAGGCTGGGGACCGAGTGGCTAGGCAGCAGTTCTGCAGAAAAGGACCTAGGGGTCACAGTGGACGAGAAGCTGGATATGAGTCAACAGTGTGCCCTTGTTGCCAAGAAGGCTAACAGCATTTTGGGCTGTATAAGTAGGGGCATTGCCAGCAGATCGAGGAACGTGATCGTTCCCCTTTATTCGACATTGGTGAGGCCTCATCTGGAGTACTGTGTCCAGTTTTGGGCCCCACACTACAAGAAGGATGTGGAAAAATTGGAAAGAGTCCAGCGGAGGGCAACAAAAATTCCCCATTTTTCACACTTGCTGTCTGGTCACCCTAGCCCCGCCCAAGCCACCCCCTTCCCTCCATCGCTCGCTCTCCCCCACCCTCGCTCATCTTCACCGGGCTGGGGCAGGGGTTTCGGGTGCTGCAGGGGAGGGTGAGGGCTCCGACTGGGGGTGTGGGCTCTGAGGTGGGGCCAGGGATGAGGGGTTTGGGGTGCAGGAGGGGGCTCCAGGCTGAGGATGGGTGTGGGAGGTGCAGCATCTGCGTGCAGCCAGAAATGAGGTGTTCAGGGTGTGGGAGGGGGCACTGGGTTGGGGCACAGAGTTGAGGTGCAGGAGGGGGTGAGGGCTCTGGGCTGGGGGTATGGGCTCTGGGCGGTGGTCAGAAATGAGGGGTTCAGGGTGCGGGAGGGGGCTCAGGGCTGGAACAGGGGTTTGGGGTGCAGGAGGGGTTTCAGGATGCGGCCTCCAGGTGGCGCTTACCTCAAGTGGTTCCTGTGAAGCTGCCAGCGTCTCCCTCTGGCTCCTAGGCGGAGGCGCGGCCAGGGGCCCTGCACGCTGCCCCCACCTGCAGGCGCCGCCCCTTCATCTCCCATTGCCCACGGTTCCTGGACAACAGGAGCGGGCGCTGGGGAAGGGCAGCGCAAGGAGCCCCCATGGCAACCCGAAAACCGGACGCCTGCAACCCTGAGCTGGGCATGGCCCCGGGCGACATTTATTCCATGACCCGGCAGTAAATACAAACCCGCTGCTGGTCCATGGGGCAGCTGGCCTGAGGGGGTGAATAACGAGGGCAGGGCAGCCCCACAGCGACCGGGTCACCGGCTCAGCTGGGCCCCCTGCACCCCATTGTGTTATAACCTAGCCGGGGGCAGGGGCCCCCCAGGCCCTGGGCACAGGCCGTCCCTGCAGGCTGGGGGCTCCAGGCAGGGTACGGGGGTCGGCGCGAAGCAGCCAGACCGCGGGAGCCCCCGGCGCGATCCAGCCCCAGCAGGGCCAAGGGGACCCGGGTGTGTCTCGCCCGGAGCCCGGCTGGGCACTCGCTGCTGCCCCCTGCTGGCGAAGCGCGGCCCAGCCCCCCGCAGGGCTCAGCCGGACAGGGGCTGCCCCGGGAGGGAGCTCTCGGCCCCCCACCTGGTGAGCCGGGGGGCGGCCCCGCTGGGCCAGGCCTGATTTGCACCCCTGTGCTGGGACCCTCTGGGGTTTGCCCCCCCGCTGCAGGGGGGGCCAGGCTGGGTGGTGGGGCCCAGGGAGCCGTGTCTGGTTACGGTGCCCCAGGCGCAGGGTTTAGTGGGTGTTTGGAGCCGATGGGCAGCGCTGGTTTGGACTTTGTGACCCCAGCTTGTCCGTCCGGCTGGGGGGGTCTGTGTCAGGCTGGGGGGGGTCTGTTGCCTGTTTCTGCTGGTTCCTGTTCCCCACGTGCCCTGTTTCTCGCCCTCGGCTGCTTCTCTTTTCAGTGAGTCCGACTTTCCTCCTGGCCATGCCCTGTCTGACCGCAGGGAGGGTGGGGGCCCCTTGACCAGTCAATCCCTGCCCCTGACTCACCCCCCACCCCCAGGAGAAGCCCAGTCACTCCAGGCTCTGGGTCCCAGCACAACCCCCTTCACGCCCTGCCGGGCACCAGGGATCCACCCGCCTGCCAGGGACAGGACATGGGGCAGAACTGCGCCCCCCGGGGACGGCCCCACAATGGTCAGCAGGTGGGAGGGGCTGGTCGTGACATGTGGCGGGGGGGGCGGGGCTGGGCTGGCAGGGGGCTGCGGGTCCGGAGTGAGGGGCTCCTCTGTCCTGAGCTCCGGCCTCCAGCTGGCCGCGGAGCCCAGCTCCCCATCGCTCCGACCCACAGAGCCCCGGGAGGGGCGGGGAGCCGGCCTGGCCCTGCAGCCCCTGGCCTGCGGCTGGCACCGCTCAGCGAGCGCGGATGGAGCCCGACGGCCCCCCCCAGCCCCTGCTCGGCCCCACGGCCCCGGGGGCAGCCACAACGGGCCGGCGACTCCCTGACATCCCGGGGTAACACTCAGCAACGCCGGGAACCGCCGGACGCAGCTAGTGGGACCCCCCCCCCCCGACCCCAGCATGTGTCCCTGTGCTCCCTGCTGGACGGGACGGGCCCTGATCTGTGTGTGTGTGTGTCGGGGGGGGGGGTGTATGGTGGGGGTGTGTGTGGGGGGGGCAGCGACCGGATTGCTACACCGCTCTGCCCCCCACCCCCGTGACTGAGTGGGGCAGGGGGAGGGGCATGTGAGTCCCCCTCCCCCCAGGGGCAGGCAGGTCTGTCAGGAAGGGGGGGCACGGTGCCAAAGGGGCCTCACCCCCTGCCCCGTCCCTGCGCTGGGCTGGGCAAGGGAGGTGCTTTGTGCCAGCTCCGCTCCCCCCCGACTTCCCCCATCTCTGCCCTTTGCCCCCAGCTGGGAACAGGCGTCACTGCTGTCAGGGCAGGTCCTGCAGCAGCGACGGGCGAATCCCCCACAGACCGGGCGGCCCTTGGACGGGGATTCTCCTGGCAGGTCAGAGGGGAGAACGTGGGACCCAGGTGTCCGGGACACAAAGGCCTCAATAGGAGCCAGTGTCAATGAAAGCCGAGGGGCTGCGGGTCGGGACTGAGGGGCACCGGCAGAGCTGGGTGGGGGGACCCCAGGGCTGGGGTAGCAGGAGGGGGGCTCTGACACTTCCCTCCCCAGGCTGGTTCCATCCCAGGCTCCCCCAAGGCTGCGCCCCAAAGCCCCGGGGACCCCATAGAAGCCTCATTGTTCCCCCCCAGCTTCTACTTTGCATGGGGAGATTAGCAGGGATCAGCTGTTTGTTTGGCACCTTAAAGACTAACAGATTTATTTGGGCATAAGCTTTTGTGAGTAAAAACCTCACTTCTTAGTCTTTAAGGTGCCACCAGACTCCTTGTTGTTTTTGTAGATACAGACTAACACGGCTACCCCCTGATACTTGACAGCTGTTTGTTTGTGTCTCTGTCCCAGAGCACTGGGGGGGGGGGACACACCCAGCCCCTCCCCCCCCACTGAACTCCCTCCCCCAGATCTAGCAGGCGGAACCAGCCCCACGCAGAGACCCAGGGTCCGGGAACCCCACGGGGGGGAGGGGGGAGAAGGGAGAAGACCCTTCCCCTCCCCACAGGTTCCTTCCTCCAAAGCGAAGGGGAAGTGGGCGGACGAGGCTGGGAGGGGAAGTCTGAGGCCGGAGGGGCCCCGTGGGGCTGCCCTGTCTGTGAGTCCAGACTCCAGGGTCCCGGCCCAGAGACGCTGCCCCTGGGTCGAGGCAGGTCCCGCTGCAGGAAAAGGCGTTGGGCGGTACCTGGCGAGGGGTCCCTTGCAGCTGAGAGGGTGGAGCGGGGGTGGGAGGACCCAGGTGTCCCGGACACACAGGGCTGTAACAGGGGACAGTGCAAATGAAAGCAGAGGGGCTGCAGGTCGGGAGTGAGGAGCACCAGTTAGTATCAGTCTCTCTGGTCTCCCCCCCGCAGCCTCCGTCCTGGGCTCCTGCCTCCACCCGGCCCCGGCCCAGACCCCAGTGACCATCGTCCTCACCCTGCCGAGCCCCGTGGTGGGAGGGGGCGTCAGCCTGGCCCCGCAGCCACTGCCACTGCCACAGGGCGTCGTGTCCTGCATCTGGTACCGATCAGCGACCGCTGATGAAAACAGCCGGATCCTCACCTACTACCCACTAACGCCCCCCGTTCAGCAGAACGGCCCGGCCCACACGGGGCGGGAGACAGCGGGGCCGGGCTGCGCCCTGAACATCGGGGGGTTAAAGCTCAATGACACCGGGAACTACGTGGTGAAGATAGAGAGCCCTACTAACCGTGTCCTCTCCATCTCTCTGCGCGTCTATGGTAAGTGCCCCACACATCCGGGAGCTGCGCTGATCCCAGGCTGTGTCCCCCCGCCCACCATCCCCGCCCCAGCGATGGGGCTTTGGGCGTCTCCCCCAGGGATGAGCCCGGCTGGTGAGGGGCTGTCGGGGGCCTGTGAGGGAGCTCTGGGCCCCCCAGAGCGGGAGTGTCCCTGGATCCCCAGGGTGTCACTGACCCCTCCCTGTTTCCCCAGACGCTGCAGGCTGCACAGTGGGGTGTGTATGACCAGCTGCGGAGATGAGGCCCCCCAGGTGCCCTGGTGCATGCTGGGAAGACCCCTGTATCACGGGGGGGAGGTCAGACCCACCTGTTCTTTTACACCCACTTTGCTCAGTTTTGGCGCCTACGGGGGAGGGGGGCTCATGATGTCACTGTGGGGCCCTTTGCACCAGGACTCCCCAGATCCAGCCCCCCCCCCCCGGGCTGTTTGCAGCAGGGGGGGGGGGAGCCAGGTGTGACAAAGTGTGGGGTTTTCTTGTTTTCGGGGGAGTTTCAAGGGTTTGCATGCGGAGGGGGTGGGACTCAGTTTCCCTGGGTGTTACTGGTTTAACGAGGTGAGGGGAGAGGGAGTGTGTTTTGCAGAGGACCGGAGAGAGGACGTGGGGACCCAGGAGGATGGATACCCCAGCGACCGGTGACCTGGCGACCCAGAGGCCCAGCTGAGGAGACGCAGCCGGTTCTGGCCAGTGGGAGGACAATGGGCTGCAGAGTGAGGACCCAGTGACCTAACCAGCCGGTTCCAGCCAGAGGACAGAAGCAGGAGAGGAGGCCCCGGTTTACGACCCTGTTTACCTGGAGAGAAGACAATGGACAGAGGCGGGGCCTGGGATCTGAGATGCCCAGCTGCGAGCAGGGGGTCTCGGGGCTGGAGAGGGGAAGCAGGCAGAGCCCACCTGGATGCAGAGAGACTGGGATGTGCTGTGCTGAGGGAGGCCAGGCCTGAGGCCGGAGAGTTTCCTGTGCTGTGTTCAACTCTCAATAAACCCTCCTGTTTCATGCTGGCTGAAAGTCACTCCGGTCTAGAGAACAGGGTGGCATCAACCCCTTCGGGGGTGGAGGCCCGGGGGTCCAGAGCGAGTGGACTCCCTGAGGGGGCCCACGGCAGAGACAGACGTGCTAAGGCTCAGAGAGGTGCGGATCCAGGAGGTGGAGGGGCCTGACCCCGAGAGAGAGTGGACCCCCGAGAAGGGCTGTCTCACTAAAAGGGGCACCCCCCACGGACCGCACGGGGCCAAGAGTGGGCACGATCTGTGAGTCCATGACACCAGCCTCTGAGACTCAGGCCAGACACAGCTCCGGCCGTGCCTCCGGCACACAGCTCACCACGGCCACCAGGCCCAGAGCTGCCGGCTCTGGGCAGGGACCTCCCGAGCCCCTTTGGGGGCTGGTCTGGAGACGTCAGAGCCGGGGGACCCGCGAGCCCCTCGGTCCCCTGTGCCCTCCGCCAGGGGCCCCGGGTCCAGGCCGGGTGGGTCGGATTCGCTGCTCACAGCTCTGCAGGGGAGAACTGCCCCGGGGAGGGGAAGACGCGGGGCCAGGCGCTGGGGGGAGGGTGGCGGGGGGGGAAGCCCTGGGCAAGGTCCCCTGGCCCTGGTTTGGGCACCAGCCGGGCACTGGGGAGACCCGGGTCTGAGTCTCTGCAGCCCCACAGACTCCCCGTGGGACCCGGCCGGTCACAGAGCCGCCCGGGCCCCTCCGTGCAGTGGGGAGCTCCCGCGGCCTGGTGTGGGACACAGAGCGCCAGGCTCAGGTCAGGCGGGCAGAGAACAGGGCAGGTGCCCAGGCTGGGGGTGTTTGGTCGTGAGACGTCACCAAGTCAAATCCTGTGCTGGGCACAATGGAGCCGGAGCCAGTCACAGGCACCGACTTTCTGGTTTCCTCGCAGGGGCCCAGATGCTGTGGTGATGGTCCCCAGGGAAGCAGCATGGACAGACGGACGGACGGACCCCCTGGGCCAGGCGGTGACTGTTCCTGCCCTTTAACGCTTCATCGACAGGACATACCCGAGGTGGCGGGACCCAGGCTCAGGGACGCGCCTTTCCCAGCATGCACCGGGCCCCTCCCAGCATGCACCGGGGGCAGGAGGGGGCGTCACTTCTTCAGCTCCTCGTACACGTCCGGCTGTCGGGGCTGCAGCGTCTGGGGGAAACGGGGATGAATCAACCAGAGACGCCCCAGGGGACAGCTGGGGACCCCGCCCTGCAGGACCCAGTTCCCCAGCTCCCCCCACTGGCCCCAAAGCTCCTCCCATCCTGGAGGCCAATTCCTCCCCCCCAGTGCTGGGCCCCCCCTACCCCTCCCTTCAGCCCTGGGGCTCCTGGCTGATCCCCCTGTGGCTCACTCTGCCCCCCCCTCCCAGCTCTGGGATGTGATAACCAGCCCCGTTCTCAGCCATAGGGCTTGTTGGGGGGCAGCTCCCCCCTCCTCCCACTGGGTCCAACCACCCCTCAGGGGGAGGATACAGCTCAAGGGGCCGGTGCTCACCTGGTACGTGGGGCTGGGGTCAGGGGGGCTCCCGGGCTTGGCCTGCAGGAGGCAAAGGCAAGAGGGTTGTTACCACCAGACCCCAGAGACCCCCCCCTCCCTCCAGCTTAGCTTGGGTGGGGGAGACCCTGGGACAGTCAATGGGACCCCGGGTTTGTGTAACCCCCCCACCCCCGCCCAAAGGGGACAGGGTAAACTGGCTGGGGGTCGGGACTGAGTGGCGCCTGCAGAGGAGGGGGCAGGACTGGAATAGCAGAGGGAGGGGCTGAGCCCTTGTCACTCACCGCAGACCCCACCCAGGCTGTCGGGGGCAGGTTCTCGTACACCAGGATGGGTGCCCCGTTCTCCTTGGGGGTTTCATTCCGGCAGTGAGAGTCTGGGAGGAATCAGAGATGCTGGAATTGGGGTCTGTCTCCCAGCCCCGCTGCTCTAGCCACTAGACCCCACTCCTCTCCCAGAGCCAGGGATAGAACCCAGGAGTCCTGGCTCCCCAGGGGGTGGGGGGCTGTTACTCACAGAGGAGATAGACCCCGGCTCCGACCAGCGCCGCCCCCACCAGTGACCCGATGACGATCCCAGCAACGGCCCCGGGAGAGAGACCTGAAGGAGCACCTGGGCGAAGGGCGGCTGGAGGAGAGACGTGGGGTGCGGGGGAAGGGATTTGGATCAGATGGTTCAGCCACAATCCCCCCATCCAGCTCCCTGCAGCCCAGCACCCCCTAGCACCCATTGGGGGCAGCACTGACTGCCAGGGGAGAGCGCCCAGTACTGAGCCCCTGTCCCGCTCCCTGCAGCCCAGGCCCCCTAGCGCCACTCTGGGGCATTGGTGCCAGCACTGGGATCCCTGTATCTGCAGCACGTTGCTCCATCCCGGGGACTCACCCGTCCCTGTCACCCACACGGCGACAGATGTCCAGGCAGTGCGGTTGGTGACGGGGTTGTGAGCCTGGCACTCGTACGTGCCCTGCTGAGCCCAGGTCGTGGGGTTAAAGGTCAACCTGCTCCCGGTCTCGTTAGTGTCGGTGCCGTTGAGAACCCAGCGATAGCTCGGGGCTGGGACAGAGTCGGCGACGCACGTCTCGATTCCCCTCTGACCCTGAGTCAGGGCGATTGGTCCTGGCGGGTCTATCCTGGTAGAATCCGGCCCATCTCCACAGAGAGGGACAGGGTCAGGGGATGGATGGCACCAGTGAGGGGTCCCGGTTTAACCAGCACCCTGCCCCACCCCAGAGGCAGCCGCATCTCCGTGGCTGGGTGATGCCGGCAGGGCCAGGGGACGGGGCTGCAGTTACTCACAGGCCAACGTCACGGTGCTGGGCTCACTGCGGTCGGTGCTGACAGGGTTCCCAACCTCACACTGGTAGGTGCCGGCGTCGCCCCGGGTGACACCCAGCACCGTGAGGGTCCGGTTGTCAGGGGACAGCCCCAGCCGCTCACTGGGCACGAGGGACGCCCCGTCCCGGAGCCAGAGCACGGTGTCGGCGCTGGGGGAGCCATTACCCGTGAGGGTGAAGGCCCCGTTCTCAGGCACCTGGGTTTGGTTTGGCATCACCGTGGGCCTGGGCAGCATTTCTGTGCAGGGAACAGAGAGAGCGTTACCGTGTGTCCCTGCCCCTCCATGCGGGACCGGGGCAAGGGTGCTGGTGTTGCCGCCCTGTGAGGCTGTGGGAAGGGTCCCAGCGCCACTGTCCTCCGGTGTCGTGGAAAGGGTCCTTCGCTCTTTGCCCCTCAGAGCTGCGGAGACAGGCGGTCATCTTCTGGGGTCTGGCAGAGGGTCCCTCTCCCCGGCATTGAGTCTCAGTTATTGGTGCCTCCCTGATGCTCTGGCTCCCGGAGTCCTGTGATTTTTGAGAGACTCTCGGCTGTGGTTCAAAGGGAGAGCGACGCTCCGGCTACCAGGCTCCGGCCCAACTGAAGGGTTTTCAAGCCGATCCCATGACAGTTCAGGCCACAGGTTTCTTGGTGCCACCGGATGCCCCATGGGCACAGCCCTGTGCTGGTTCCTTGCCGTCCCCTCCGACCCGGACGGCGCTGCCCATCCCAGACCCAGGCCGGGGGTGACCTCGCTGGTGCATCATGAGCAGTCAGCCAGTGTTACTCTCGGATCAGCGAGACCCAGTGGGGGTGAGGGGGGCAGCCCCCCAGCCTATCACTGCCCCCTATTCCCACCTAGCCCTATAGCTCAGCAAGGGCCTCACAGCCCCAGGCCCCCTGGGTTTTCCCCACGACCCACAAGAGTCCGACTGGGGAGGGGGCGTCCAGACTCCAGCAGCAGGGCCAAGGAAACTCCTCCAGTCTGTACCCCCTTCCCCGGGGGGCTGGGAACGTCCCCTCCCGTCTCTTCCCTCAGGGCAGCCCCCATCCGCCTGTCCCCCTCCGAGCTCCCTGTCCTGCCCACTGGCTAATTCACTCTCCAGCACCCCTTGCTGGGGGGCACCAAGCAGCGCGGGGGCCGTGGGGGGCAGGCGCACCAGGAAGGAGCCAGTAAGTCCCAGGAGAGAATCAACAGAGCAAAGGAGAAAACAGCGGCTCAGAGAGATGGTGCCTCCCCCTTCCCCCCCCCCCGATCTGCCCCACCCGCTACCCACCCCCAGGAGACAGCGCCGGGGCCAGCAGCGCCCAGATCTCAGGCGGGGACACAGACCCGGTGCGCGGCTGGGGGCCTGGTGCCAGCCCATAGGCTGATAGCGGGTACAGACCGACACCCCCCCCCCCGCCGCCAGAGCCATGGCCACATGCCCAGCCTAGGTGAGAACCAGCCGGAGGCGCCAGGTGGACAGGAATCTGCCGGCCCAGCTGCAGCACGGCTGGGAGCAGCCCCCACAGGACAGAGCCCACGGGGTGGAGCTGGGCCCTGGACAGGACCAGAGCGCAGGGGGATGTGGCTGGACTGACAGTGAACTAGCTGAGAGCGCCCAGCACGGGGATCGGGATCGGCGCAGGCAGTGACAGGTGATAGAGCAGTGTCGGATCCAGACAGATGGGAGCGTCCCCTGGAGAACAGAGCCCGAGGGGTGAATCCAGAACAGACCTGAAGACCCCATGTCACAGAGGCCCCGGGCGATGCTCTGGAACTGCTCCCCACAAAGCCAGGCAGGACTTTGGGGAGCCTCCTCTCCCTCGGAGCAGACTGTCTTCAGGGCAAGAAGCTCACACGGCTTCACCTCCTGGGTCTCTCCTGGGAGCATTCAGCATATGCCCCTCCATGCGCTTCCCACAGCGAGTCCGCCCAGGCGGGGTCCTGGGGAAGCCAGAGGGTTCTGCACCCCCCACTTCGCAGTCAGACATGACTCTCAGCCAGTAAAACAGATGTTTATTAGACGACAGGAACATGGTCTAAAACAGAGCTTGTAGGTCCAGCGAACAGGACCCCTCCGCCGGGTCCATTCTGGGGCCCAGCGAGCCAGACACCCACGTCTGCCCTCCGTTCCAGTCCCCAGCCAGCTCCAAACCCCCGTCCAGCCCCTCCTCCTCTGGGCTTTGTCTCTTTCCCAGGCCAGGACGTCACCTGAGCCCTTTGTCTCCAACACCTTCAGGTGGCACCTTTGCAGAGGAGGGGCCCAGGCCATCAGTTGCCAGGAGACAGAGTGTCGGGCATTTATGTACCCTGGCCCTTTGCTCTGCAGCAACCATACACCCTTATCCCACCCCCTAGATACTTAAGAACTGCATAGGGGAAACTGAGAAAAACATTAAGAACAGTCCCACTTCGTCACATCGTGACTCTCAGCCAGCCAGTAAAACAGAGGTTTATTAGATGACAGGAACACAGTCTAAAACAGAGCTTGTAGGGACAGAGAACTGGACCCCTCAGCTGGGTCCATTCTGGGGCCCAGCGAGCCAGACACCCCCGTCTGCCCTCACTCCTAGTCCCCAGCCAGCCTCAAACTAAAACCCCCTCCAGCCCCTCCTCCTCTGGCCTTTGTCTCTTTCCAGGGCCAGGAGGTCACCTGATCTCTTTGTTCACCTTTACCTATTTCCATGCAGGGGGGGAAGGGCCCTGGCCATTTGTTGCCAGGGAGACAGAGCGTCAGTGATTTATGCACACTGGCCTTTATCCCACCTCCTAGAGACTTAAGAAATGCATAGGGGAAACTGAGGCACACACTGTATTCAGAGGAAACATTAAGAACAGTCCCACTTCGTCACACCCCAGACCCGGCTTCAGAGACAGGCAGAGCCCAGGGCGCAGGAATGGTGCTGACCCGCGGGGTTGGTGCACAGAGTAACAGGTGACAGGGAACGTCCCATGCAGACAGGGAGCCCGGCTGGAGACAGGACAGATCCGGAGTGGCCGGGTCGCCCGCTGGACAGACAGAGGTGCGTGTGGGGCGCGGTGCCCAGCTACTCACCCACCACCTCGGTCTCCGCGCTAGCCGTGAAGCCGGTGATGGGGTTGTGAGCCTGGCACTTGTACGTGACCAGCTGATCCAAGATTGTGGCGTTAATGGTCAAGCTGCTCCTGGTCTCGTTAGTGTCGGTGCCGTTGAGAACCCAGCGATAGCTCGGGGCTGGGACGGAGTCGGTGACACACGTCAGGGTCAGCGGGGTGGGACATGGCACCTGTTTATACCTTACCCTGCTGGTGCCCTCCCTCCCCCGATCTCCTCCCTCGGTGTAGATGGGCCACAGCCCGCCAGGATAGACCCCCCAGGACCCATCGGCCTGACAAGCTGCTGCTGCCTTGGCAACAGGACGCCAGCAGGCAGCCAAGCAGCCGGCTGCTTCATGTCAGGGGCGGGAGGGGGGAGGACGCACACACGTGCTTCGCAGCCCTCCCCTCCCCTGGCACCCACCTGGAGGAGACGCCGAGGGGGCTTCTGGTTGGAGACAGACAGGATCATCTGCAGCCAGTGGACCTCACTCACCTGAGCCGCTGCTAGGGCTTTGGTGAGTGTTTGACCCTGTGATCCGGAGCCTGCACCTAGCACCCAAACTCCCTCCCAGAGCCCAACCTCTCAACTGTCCTACACCCCAATCCCCTGCCCCAACCCAGGGCCTGCACCCCAGACCTCCTCCCCCCCACCCAAACTCCCTCACAGAGCCTTAGGCAGGTGTGGGGCAGAGTTTGGGGGGGGGGGGGGCGCTCTGAGCGTTCTGGGCACCACCAAAATTTCTACAAACCTGCCACCCCTGATACTTGGAGGGGGGGTGAGGAGGCGAGCGGCGAGTCAGTGGATGGAGGGGAGCATCATTTTCAGTATTTTAATTTTTGGTACTGCATTGATTGACTGCTGTGTGCATCAATATAGTGACCCCCTGGGTCTTTGAATGAGGCTTTATACTTGGGGGGAGGG
Organism: Actinemys pallida; assembly: GCA_023634205.1. NCBI lineage: Eukaryota > Metazoa > Chordata > Testudines > Emydidae > Actinemys > Actinemys pallida. The sequence continues at coordinate 1,023,263 of JALMGD010000039.1, read as the reverse complement.
GGGAGGAGGCGAGCGGTGAGTCGGTGGCTGGAGGGGGGCAAGTCTCCCAGGTTCAAAATCTGGGACTGTGTCTGTTGGTCCTTTTTGCTGCTTTTCTCTGGGCTGGGGGTTGTCCCAATGCTGCAAAGAGGGTGTCCCCAAAGGAAGGTGCTTGCTTCTAACCCCCTCTGCTCTTCTCTAGTCAGCCCACTTGACAAGTCTGATTGTCCTTGGTCTGGCTCCCAGCCCCTCTCCAACTGGTGCAGCCGTCTGGAGGTGCTGCCTCCCGCCTTCCTCATTCACACCTCATTCATTCAACAGGGGAATCGATTACAAAGTGGGGGGGGGGGAAGATCTTATTCTACTTCTAGCAAAAAGACAGTTTTCTTTTACATTATACTACCTTATACAAAAATGCATAATGCAGAGATTTATCTACAACTGCATTGATTGACTGCTGTGTGCAGTAATATAGTGACCCCTGGGTCTTTGAATGAGGCTGTATACTCGGGGGGGGGCGAGGGGGCGAATCGGGGGCGAGTGGGTGGGCAAGCGGCGAGTGGGCAAAGAGGCGAGCAGTGAGCCAGCAGGGATTCTAGGGGAGGGCATGGGGGTTTCTGGCAGGGGAGGGAGGAGGCGAAAGGAGGCGGTGGGGGACTGACTAGGAGGGACGCAACAAGCCAGCGGGGAGCTAGGGGGTGAAGAGAGGTGTGATGGTGGGGCCGAGTGGGGAGGGGGCGGGTCCTATTTTACTGCTGTGATCTGGTCACCCTATGCGTGCCGTTCCTTCCCCCCCCAAAAAAACCTGGAAGGAGGGTTTGTTTCCGTGGGGCGGGAGGCACGGGGGGGGTGTTTCAGGGGTGCTGGGGGGGGGCGCAATTTTATATTCTTACCTCGAGCACAAAAATAGCTAGTTACAGCTCTGCTGGGCAATGCCGGCAGGGCCAGGGGCAGTGCGGCCGGGGGACGGGGCTGCAGTTACTCACAGGCCAGCGTCACGGTGCTGGACTCGCTGCGTACAGAGCTGCCGGGGTTCCCGACCTCGCACTGGTAGGCGCCGGCGTCGCCCCAGGTGACACCCAGCACCGTGAGGGTCCGGTTGTCAGGGGACAGCCCCAGCCGCTCACTGGGCGCGAGGGACGACCCGTCCCGGAGCAGGAGCTGAGCCCAGCAATGCCCAGAAGACGCTGACAGGCAGAGCCTCCCCCCCCCCCCCCCGCCCCAAGCTGCCCCCGCTGGGCCTCGCTGGGCGGCTGGGTCAGGACCCGCATGTGGGGCCCGGGCGTTCGCCAGCTCCCTGGGCAGGTGCCAGCCCCCGGCTCTAGCCGTCCGGCTCCTGGATGCCTGCTGGTCCCAGTGCCCCCCCGCCGAGCCCCCCAGGGCCAGCACTGACCCCCCAGGCTGGATATTAGCCCCCAGTGCCCCCCACTGAGCCCCCCAGGGTCAGCCCCCCAGCTGGGTGCTCTGGGTCCAGTTTCACCTTCAGGGACTGGTGAGTGTGACCCCAACAGCGCCTGGCTCCCCCCCCCACTGCAGACAGCCGGGGGGGGGGTGGATCTGGGGAGTCCCGGTGCAAAGGGCCCCACAATGACGTCATGAGCCCCCCCTCCCCCCGTAGGCGCCAAAACTGAGCAAAGTGGGTGTAAAAGAGCAGGTGGGTCTGACCCCCACCTCCCAACAGAGACACGCCCCCCCCCCCATGGTACAGGGATCTTCCCAGCATGCACCAGGGCCCCTGGGGGGGGGGGCTCATCTCCGCAGCTGATCGTACACACCCCACTGTGCAGTCTGCAGCTCTGGGGAAACAGGGAGGGGTCAGAGACACCCTGGGGATCCAGGGACACCCCCGCCCTGGGGGGCCCAGACCCCCCACAGGCCCCCGACAGCCCCTCACCAGCCGGGCTCATCCCCGGGGGAGACGCCCAGAGCCCCATTGCTGGAGGAGGAAGGGGGGGGGACACGGCCTGGGATCAGCGCAGCTCCCGGGGGTGGCACTTACCACAGACGCGCAGAACCACCGTAGCGAGGACACGGTTAGTCGGGCTCTCTGTCAGCAGCGTGTAGTTCCCGGTGTCGCTGAGCGTTAACCCCGCGATGTTCAGGGCGCAGCCCGGCCCCACTGTCTCCCGCCCCGTGTGGGCCGAGCCGTTGTTCTGAACGGGGGGCGTTAGTGGGTAGTAGTTGAGGATCCGGCTGTTTTCATCAGTGGTCGCTGATCGGTGCCAGCTGCAGGACACGACGTCCTGTGGCGGTGGCTGCGGGGCCAGGCTGACGCCCCCTCCCACCACGGGGCTCGGCGGGGTGAGGACGATGGTCACTGGGGTCTGGGCCGGCGCCGGCTGGAGGCAGGAGCCCAGGACGGAGGCTGCGGGGGGGAGACCAGAGAGACTGATACTAACTGGTGCCCCTCACTCCCGACCTGCAGCCCCTCTGCTTTCATTTGCACTGTCCCCTGTTACAGCCCTGTGTGTCCGGGACACCTGGGTCCCCCCTGCCCCCGCTCCACCATCTCAGCTGCAAGGGACCCCTCGCCAGGTGCCGCCCAACGCCTTTTCCTGCAGCGGGACCTGCCTCGACCCAGGGGCGGCGTCTCTGGGCCGGGACCCTGGAGTCCGGACCGACAGGCAGGGCAGCCCCATGGGGCCCCTCCGGCCTCAGACTTCCCCTCCCAGCCTCGTCCGCCCACTTCCCCTTCGCTTTGGAGGAAGGAACCAGTGTGTGTGTGGGGGGGGGGGGTAGGGGACGTTTCTTCTCCCTTCTCCCCCTGCGGGTTCCCGGACCCTGGGTCTCTGCGTGGGGCTGGTTCCGCCTGCTAGATCTGGGGGGAGGGAGTTCAGTGGGGGGGGGTCTGGGTGTGTCCCCCCCCAATGCTCTGGGACAGAGACACAAACAAACAGTTGATCTCTGATAATCCCCCACACAAAGCAGGATCTGTGGGGAACAATGGGGCTTCTATGGTGTCCCCCGGGCCTCGGGGGAGCCTGGGATGGAACCAGCCTGGGGAAGGAAGCGTCAGACCCCCTCTCCTACTACCCCAGCCCTGGGGTCCCCCCACCCAGCTCTGCCGGTGCCCCTCACTCCCGACCCGCAGCCCCTCGGCTTTCTCCTATTGGAGGCCTTTGTGTCCCGGACACCTGGGTCCCACGTTCTCCCCTCTGACCTGCCAGGAGAATCCCCGTCCAAGGGCCGCCCGGTCTGTGGGGGATTCGCCCCATCGCCCGTCGCTGCTGCGGGACCCGCCGGGAGCTGCCGGGACAGCAAAGATGCCTGGTTCCCAGCTGGGGGCAAAGGGCAGAGACAGGGGAAGTGGCGGGGGGGGGGAGCGGAGCTGGCACGAAGCACCTCCCTTGCCCGGCCCAGCGCAGGGACGGGGCAGGGGGTGCGGCCCCTTTGGCACCGGGCCCCCGCTTCCTGACAGCCCTGCCTGCCCCCGGGGGGAGGGGGACTCCCCCGCCCCTCCCCCTGCCCCACCCAGACACGGGGTGGGCGGGGAGAGCGGTGTAGCAATCCGGTCGCTGCAGCCTCAGGGGAACTCCAGACGGACTCAATAGCAAAGGCGTCTCCAGCCCCCCCCCCCCCCCCCCCGCTGCTCCTTCGGGGGGGGTCTGGCCCTGGCAGATGCGGGGGGGGGGATTGCACGGGGGAGAAATCGTCCCCTGGGGTGCTAGGGCATGGAAGAGGACAGGGTCCCCCAGCCTCCAGGAATACCCCCCAGATATCGCCCCCCAGTGGAGGTTGTGTGGAGGGGGGGCTCATCCCTGGAGGCCGCCCGTGGGAAGTGGGGGGGGCAGATAGACAGACCCTCTGTTAGGGTATGGGGGGCACAGGGTGTGTCGGGGGGGCAGAGCCCAGACTGAAGGGCACCTGGGACATTGCTGGGAGCCAAAGCCCCCCCCCCACGCAGGATGGGCCGGGGCTGGGCGGGGGTGGGGGGAACAGGACACACAGGGTGAGGCCCCCGGGCACAGACACCCAGAGCTGGGCTGGGCAGCCTGATCCTGCCACCCCTGTGGGGCCACATGTGTCCACCCCCCCACACACACACACCTATACACCCACCCCCACCTAGGGTGACCAGATGTCCTGATTTTATAGGGACAGTCCTGGTTTTTCTTATATAGGCTCCTATTACCCCCCACCCCCTGTCCCGATTTTTCACCCTACCCCCACCACACACAATACACCCCCCTGTTGTAGGAGCAGCAGTGATCTGTATGCTCTGTATAACCTGTATGCTCAAAAGGTCTGTTACACTCCCCCGCCCCCCTTTGAATACCTGTGAAGTGGCTCCCCCTCCCCCCCTCCTGGAGCGCTTGTGGGATGAATGGGCTGGTTGAACAGCTGGAAGATCAGAAGAGCTCCCAGGTAGACAAGGTGTCTGGGACTCTAATTAGGCAGCGCTCACACACCCGATGCATGGACACTGCATGGACACTGCCCGAGGTAGAGTGTGACCAACCAGACGCGGCCAAGTCATCTCTAGTCACAGGCCATGAGGTGCAGGTCCTTACAAGGGGAAGGGGCCATGTGCTCAGCAGTGCACTCACAACCTTGTACCTCCCGTGAAGCCCTTTGCCCGGACTGCCTGGCCAGTGGTTCGCTGCGTTGCATTCCATCGTGCCTCGGGAAGACTTACTTCATCACACCATCCATCGCTGTGCTGTGGGACACTTACCTTAAAGGATCCTGACATCTCCAGTGCTGTGCCTGTCCTGGGAGCGTGAGTATGCGAGTGTGAGTGTGACCCCCCCCTCCCCTTCTTTTGAGCTTAGCTATCAGTATAATAAACGTGCTGCTTTCTGCCAAACTCTGGTGGGTCATTAGTCCTCCCTAAGCTCACTAGCTGACCCAATTTCGGGTAACACCCCCCAACCCCACCATACACACATGCGCACACACCCGTAAACACACACTCACACCCACCATCCACCCCCACACACACCCATCCACCACACACCCATGCACACCTGCACCGCCACCATACACACCTGAACACACTCACCCCCCCCCCCCCCGCCACACACACACAGATCAGGGCCCATCCCGTCCAGCAGGGGGCGCAGGGACACACACGGGGGGCCGGGGGGGGGTCCCACTAGCTGCGTCTGGCGGTTCCCGGCATTGCTGAGCGTTACCCCGGGATGTCGGGGAGTCGCCGGCCCGTTGTGGCTGCCCCCGGGGCCGGGGCCGAGCAGGGGCTGGGGATGGCCGTCAGGTTCCATCCGCGCTCGCTGAGCGGTGCCAGCCGCAGGCCAGGGGCTGCAGGGCCAGGCCGGCTCCCCGCCCCTCCCGGGGCTCTGTGGGTCGGGGCGATGGGGAGCTGGGCTCCGCGGCCAGCTGGAGGCAGGAGCTCAGGCCAGAGGAGGCCGGGGGAGAAATAAGAGAGACGGATACAAATTGATGCCCCTCACTCCCAACCTGCAGCCCCCTGCTACCCCAGCCCTGGGCTCCCCTCCCCCCCCCCCCGCCCTGCCGGTGCCCCTCACTCCCGACCTGCAGCCCCTGCCAGCCGAGCCCTCCCCCCTAGCTCTGCCGGTGCCCCTCACTCCCGACCCGCAGCCCCCTGTTAGCCCAGCCCCCCCCCCCCCCACCAGTCAGGACCAGCCCCTCCCACCTGCTGACCATTGTGGGGCCGTCCCCGGGGCGCAGTTCTGCCCCATGTCCTGTCCCTGGCAGGCGGGTGGATCCCTGGTGCTCGGCAGGGCGTGAAGGGGGCTGTGCTGGGACCCAGAGCCTGGCGTGACTGAGCTTGTCCTGTGGGGGGGGAGGGTGAGTCAGGGGCAGGGACTGACTGGTCACGGGGCCCCCCACCCTCCCTGTGAAGATCCCCACCCACCCCCGTGCGGTCAGACAGGGCACGGCCAGGAGGAAAGTTGGACTCACTGAAAAGAGAAGCAGCTGAGGGCGAGAGACAGGGCACGTGGGGAACAGGAACCTGCAGAAACAGGCGACAGACCCCCCCAGCCGGACACAGACCCCCCCCAGCCGGACACAGACCCCCCCCAGCCTGACGGACAAGCTGGGGTCACAAAGTCCCAACCAGCGTGGGGGCAAAGCCCAGAGGGTCCCACACAGGGGTGCAAATCAGGCCTGGCCCAGCGGGGCCGCCCCCCGGCTCACCAGGAGGGGGGCAGAGAGCTCCCTCCCGGGGCAGCCCCTGTCCGGCTGAGCCCTGCGGGGGGCTGGGCCGCGTTTCACCAGCAGGGGGCAGCAGCGAGTGCCCAGCCGGGCTCCGGGCCAGACGCACTGGGGTGAGGGTTACCAGGCGTCCGGTCGGCACTGGTGACCCGGCCATTACAAGGATGGTCGGCGGCCGCGGGGCCCGGGGCTAAGGCAGGTTCCCTGCATGTCTTGGCTCCGCGCGGCTCCGGAACGCAACCAACCTGTCTGGTACCCAGGTGCTGCTCCCACCCCCAGCGCCAGCCTGGCCGCGCCTCTGCCGAGGAGCCGGAGGGACACGCCGGCCGCTTCCAGGAGCGCACACAGGCACAGTCTGAAGGGGAGCATTTAAACCACGCTGGCGTTGCCACAGATCAGCTGTGCAAGGGGCTCTATTTCTGCCAGGGGTTAGGGACATTTCTGCTTGTTTACTGGAGGTGCAGGAAGAGGTGGTGGTACATGGCCGAAAGGAACAAGTGAAGCTGTTCATTTCCAGCAAGGGGTCAGGGATAGATCCATGTGGACACCTGCGGCGCCTCCTGCTGGTGTCCAGGGAATTAGCTTGTTTCCAGCCTTGGAGCGCCCTCTGCAGGCCGATGTCCCACTGCCGCTGGGCCCCCGCCTCCCTCCCTGGACTCCAGTGCCCTGTTATCTGGGGTGCTACCCCCTGCCAGTGACCCCTCACTCTCAGGGTCTCCCCTCCCCAGGGAACCCCCACCCCCACCTCACCTCAGTCATAGGCTACTGCCAGTCACCAACTCACCCCCGCGCCCTGGGGCAGACTGCAGGGTCAGCCACTCATCACAGGCAAGGGGGGTCTGGACCTGCTGTCTCTGCCTGTCCTTGGGCTGCCCCCGGCAACCCCAGTACCTGTTTGGCCTTAGACTAGGCCACAGCCTGGGGGGTTCCGGGCCAGAGCTCCCCAGCTCCCTTGGCCTTCCCCCAGCCCTGCCCCACTCCAGGTCCCTTCTCTAGCTCCCTGCAGCCAGGCCTGTCTCCCTCCACAGCTACAGGAGACTTTATGTCTGCCCCTGGCTTCCCTGGCTTTATAGGGCCAGCTGGGTCTGTTTGGGGCATGGCCCAGCTGTGGCTGCCTCCCCCAGTCAGCCCAGCCCAAGGCTCCCAGCCCTCTCCAAGGGCCGGCTTTTAACCCCTTCAGGCCGGGAGCGGGTGACCACCCTGCTACAGTATTGCACCGGAGTGAACATCAGAGGATCTGTTTCTTCTCTCCACTGAAAGAAATGCAGTTCTTGCCTTTCAAGATGTGACTGACTTCAGAAATAAAGTCAGAGGTGGAACAATGCCTGTCCGGCAGGCAGGAGAGCGTCTTCTGATTCTAGTTTGGGGGAAAGGAGAGCGACCACAAATACACATCAAGCGTCAACATCAGGGCCTTGGATTCAGCAGAACAGCACTGACTAGGACATGGGGTGGGCAAACGTTTTTTCCTGAGGTCCACATTGGGGTTACAAAACTGTATGGAGGGCCGGGTAGGGAAGGCTGTGCCCCCGCAAACAGCCTGGCCCCCCCCCATTTGCTCCCTCCCACTTCCCGCCCCCTGACTGCCCCCCTCAGAACCCCCAACCCATCCAACTCCCCTGCTCCTTGTCCCCTGACCGCCCCCTCCCAGGACCCCTGCCCCTAACCGCCCCCCCCGGCTCCCCGCCCTTTATCTAACCCCACTGCTTCCAGTCCCCTGACTGCCCCCCTCAGAACCTCCAACCCATCCAACTTCCCTGGTCCTTGTCCCCTGACTGCCCCCTGGCCCCTAACCACCCCCCTGCCCTTAACCGCCCCCCCCCTTACCATGCCCAGCCCTTAGGGCCATTTAGAAACAGACAATAACAAATGAACCTGATGACAAGGACAAGTGCAGAGTCCTGCACTTAGGACGGAAGAATCCCATGCACTGCTACAGACTAGGTTCAACAAGGACAAGTGCAGAGTCCTGCACTTAGGACGGAAGAATCCCATGCACTGCTACAGACTAGGGACCGAATGGCTAGGTAGCAGTTCTGCAGAAAAGGACCTAGGGGTCACAGTGGACGAGAAGCTGGATATGAGTCAACAGTGTGCCCTTGTTGCCAAGAAGGCTAACGGCATTTTGGGCTGTATAAGTAGGGGCATTGCCAGCAGATCGAGGGACGTGATCGTTCCCCTTTATTCGACATTGGTGAGGCCTCATCTGGAGTAATGTGTCCAGTTTTGGGCCCCACACTACAAGAAGGATGTGGAAAAATTGGAAAGAGTCCAGCGGAGGTCAACAAAAATGATTAGGGGGCTGGAGCGCATGACTTATGAGGAGAGGCTGAGGGAACTGGGATTGTTTAGTCTCCAGAAGAGAAGAATGAGGGGGGATTTGATAGCAGTCTTCAACTACCTGAAGGGGGGTTCCAAAGAGGATGGAACTCGGCTGTTCTCGGTGGTGGCAGATGACAGAACAAGGAGCAATGGTCTCAAGTTGCAGTGGGGGAGGTCTAGGTTGGATATTAGGAAACACTATTTCACTAGGAGGGTGGTGAAGCACTGGAATGGGTTACCTAGGGAGGTGGTGGAGTCTCCTTCCTTGGAGGTTTTTAAGGCCCGGCTTGACAAAGCCCTGGCTGGGATGATTTAGTTGGGAATTGGTCCTGCTTTGAGCAGGGGGTTGGACTAGATACCTCCTGAGGTCTCTTCCAACCCTGATATTCTATGATTCTATGATAGAAAGTGAAATCTGTCCCCTTTCATCTTTGCCTCCGTGCTTCTTTAAAGTAAAAAGTTGCCCTCCCCCTGGGACCTTCCCACCATGAGTAGTGTCACCCTCCCCCACCCCCTGCAGCTCTCCCCACTTGTTTCCTTCATTTTCTCTCCCCTTTCTGGTGCTATTTCCATCAGATCTTTTCTTTTTTTGCTCCATTTACTTCCTGTAACAGGGTGGACTAGGCCAGAGGGCCCGTGTGGGAGGCATTAGGGTGATAGAACATCAGGGGTGGAAGGGACCTCACCTCAGGAGGTATTTAGTCCAACCCCCTGCTCAAAGCAGGACCAAGCCCCAGACAGATTTTTGCCCCAGATCCCTAAGTGGCCCCCTCAGGGATTGAACTCAACCCTGGGTTTAGCAGGCCAATACTAAAACCACTGAGCTATCCCAGGTCCTGCCACACCTCGCCCAGGCAAGGAGCAGTGGAGCTAAATCCTCTGAGCAGCCTAGAGAGACTGTGCAGGAAGCAGCCAATCAGGGCTCAGGAGGGCCCTATAAGAGGAGCTGCAGCGGCACAGCCAGTCAGTTTCTTGTGTGTGCTCTTGGGCTGAACTCTCTCTCTCTCTCTCTCTCTCACACACACACACACACACACACACACACACACACACACACACACACACACTGCAGTTACTGCGAGCGCTCAGCCCCCCCACCGCCAAATGCCCTAAGCTCCCAGGCCCCTCTCCTAGGACAGACCCTCCAGCCCCCACCCAGCCTGGCAGTGCCTCTGCCCCGGCTCCTGGCTTCCTTCCCCTTTCTCCGCACGGGGACAGAGCAGCCGCCCGGCTCCCAGCCGAGGGCTCACCGGGGCACGGCCAGTGGGACTAATCCAGCCGTGCTGCAGGACAGACCTGAGCCATCCTAGGCCTGCGGGCTCCCAGCCGCATACCAGGGAGACTCTCCATTATCCTGCAGCTGCCCTGCATGCCTAGGGCTCTCGCGTCCTCTGTCCCGGCCCCGCTGAGCCCCCAGCTGGAGAGAAAATCTTGTTCTTAGCCCCTAAGCACGTGCCCGTGGGCACTGCGCGGTCGGCGTTCAGCCCATGGCTGTCGCTGTGGTTGGCCGGGTCCTCCAGCTCCTCCTGGGTAAGGGTCCCGACCCCCCCGCAGTCCCGCTGCCCCCAGCTTTGTATCACCAGCAATGTCAGGTGCCCCCGCCCCCTTCTTGCACCACGGTCCTTAATTAGGGTTACCATCCGTCCGTATTTCCCCGGACCCAGCGCATGCAGCATGGCGGGTCCCCAGTGCCCCATCGCCGGCTCCTGACCCAGCGCACGCAGCGTGGGGGGGTCCCCAGCACCCCGACGGCAGCGGGAAATTCCCCACGGGCTCCGTGGCACACGTTTTACTGAACGCCAGGTGTGTGAGCCCCGCGGCTCGTCCCTTCGCCGACCAGTCGGTTATTGACCCAAAGCAGAACCCGGGTGAGTCTGGGCGCCCGCGTTGTGTCACGACCCCGTTCCCAGGTACCGCCAGGACTGTGATTACTCTGCCGTGTGCGGTGTAGGGGCAGCCCGTCCGCTCGGTACCGGCCAGAGCCTGTTTTCCCCTTTCTGCACCATGAGCGTGTGTCCTGGGAGCTCCGACTCGGCAAGTACCGGGGCCCAACGCCAGCCTGGGGTGTGTCCACCCGGCTGCGACAGGAGCTGTGGGAGCGCGAATAGAGACCCAGAGTCAGGCCAAGGAGAGCCTGGTGCATGCTGGGAGGCCTCACAAAAAACCCTGAAAATGTGACCCAGATATGACCAGCGCTGCCTGAGTCTGCAGAGAGCCTGAGCCGATTGCTCTGGGAGAGCCAACAGCTGCCCCATCCCTGGCTCTGTGATGTTAACTCTGGCCCCTACTGACAACAGGGCCACGCTACTAACACTTTGGTTTCTGGTGACTTGGGAACATCCAGCCAATAGGTGAACCTCCCAGCTCTGCCCCACCCCGAATTCCTAGCTGCGGGCGGTGCAGAGAACAGGCAGCAATACCCGGTGGGAGGGGCCAAGGGTAACCGGCAGGAGCGGGTGGGGGGGCTGTGAACGAGCGTGAGACCCAGTGACAGACACCCCCAGGAAGTGGCAGAGTCACCCCCCCCCCAGACCGCGCGCACGCACACACACACACACACACACACACACACACACAGTTCCCTAGCAGCCGAAGGGGAAGTGGGTGGGTGTGGCTGGGAGGGGACAGTCTCAGCCAGGAGGGGCCCTGTGGGGCTGCCCTACCTGTGAGTCCGCCCTGCCTGTGGGTCCAGGCTCACAGCACAGACCCCCCCCCCCCCCCCACTGGATCGAGACAGGTCCTGCCGCGGGTGCTGGAACTAGGGGGCTGCCGCCCCCCTGGCCGGACGTGGTTTCCATCATACGCAGGGTTTGCAGTTCGGGTCAATGGCTCTCAGCCCCCCACTGTCCATATGGCTCCAGCCCCCCAGGTCCTGCTGCAGCAAAGGGCAAAGCCCAGAGGGTCCCAGCCCAGGGGTGCAAATCAGGCCTGTCCCAGCGGGGCCGCCCCCCGGCTCACCAGGAGGGGGACCGAGAGCTCCCTCCCGGGGCAGCCCCTGTCCAGCTGAGCCCTGCGTGGGGCTGGGCCGCACTTCGCCAGCAGAGGGCAGCAGCGATTAGCGGAGAAGCGGGACGTCACATCCCCACATTCCACCGAAATGACATTAAACCGCTGACATCTGGGGCTGGTCAGGAGATCCCGTCCCAGTGGCCCCCCACCTCCCGCAGGGAAAGACACCGACCGTCAACTGGGTACAGAAAACTGAGCCTGATGGCGTCTGTCTGGCAAGAAACCACTTATCAATAGCTGTGGTTGTGAAATCCTCATTTCTTCATTGTTTTATCTGTATGGTCCCCACTTCCCTACTGCGTCTCTGTCTCTGTCTGGTCTTTGATTGTTTCTGTCTGTTCCAGAATTAATGTTGCTGGGTGTAAATGAATGAAGGTGGGGGGGTGGGATTGGTTAGAGGATTTTGTGACACTGCGTTAGGATACAATCAATTTAGGCTTGAACAGAGACTGGGAATGGCTGAGCCATTACAAACATTGAATCTACCTCCCCATGTAAGTATTCTCACACTTCGTATCAAACTGTCTGTACCGGGCTATCTTGATTAGCACTTCAAAAGTTTTTTTTCTCTTACTTAATTGGCCTCTCAGAGTTGGTAAGACAACTCCCACCTGTTCATGCTCTCTGTATGTGTATATATATCTCCTCAATATATGTTCCATTCTATGCATCCGAAGAAGTGGGTTTTAGCCCACGAAAGAATATGCTAAAATAAATTTGTTAGTCTCTAAGGTGCCACAAGTACTCCAGTTCTTTTTGCGGATACAGACTAACACAGCTGCTACTCTGAAACCTGCGTTAGGATTGGGTAGGTGGGGGCAGGTGCCCTAGAGTGTAAGGTGACACCTGACCCCAGTGCCGTCTGTCGGAAAGGGTCGCTGCCTACCTGGCAGAATGACCCCCCAGAGCTACAAGAGAGAACGGGAAGGAAGAAAAGGGACCAGGAGGGGTGGGGGCTAGTTGAGGAGCCCCCCCCCTTGCTAAATGGTTAGTGGGACAAAGCCTGGGCCCATGGGAAGGGACGGTTCAGCGAGGAAAGCAGGATCAGGCCCAGACACGCAGGCAGGCAAGAGATAAAGAGATTGAGCAGGTCCTCAAGGAATCAATTCTGAAGCACTTGGAGGAGAGGAAAGTGATCAGGAACAGTCAGCATGGATTCACCAAGGGCAAGTCATGCCTGACTAACCTGATTGCCTTCTCTGAGGAGATAACTGGCTCTGTGGATGAGGGGAAAGCAGTGGACGTGTTATTCCTTCACTTTAGCAAAGCTTTTGATACGGTCTCCCACAGTATTCTTGCCGGCAAGTTAAAGAAGTCTGGGCTGGATGAATGGGTGAAATCTGGGGTGATGAAGGTGTCATTTTGGGAGATAAGCGAGTGATTTAAGGAAAGCGAGTGAGAAGTTAACTCTGCAGTGGCTGGAGGGAATTGAACAGTTGATAGATGTGAAAATGTTTAAAAAAGGGAAAGTGGGATAGGAAGAGAATTCTTGGTTTTTCTGCAGCCATTCTGAAGGGAAAACGGGCCCTTTTCCAAAGCAATGTCTGCAAATAATCCAGGCAAAGAGACAATCTGATTGAAATCATTGGACTCTGGACAATTTAGTCAGATTTGCTAAGAGAGCATAAGGGGTTTCTACTGGAATTTACCTGTCCTGGTTGGACCCGTTCTGGGCCATCCCTAGCCATTATGGTGCCCTGTGCAGCCCCGCCCCCCCATGAGGCATGGGGGCAGGAGCAGGCTTGAGGGGCAGGGGGGAAACCACCCCCCAGCACGAGCCGGTGGAGTGGAGGGGGTTGGGACTGGGTTGCTCCACTTCCTGCCACCCGGTGAGTGCAGGGTGGAGCAGGGGCTTTGGGGAAGGGGTGGAGAGGGGCCGGGGCAGGGCGGGAAGAGGCAGGGCTGGGGTGAGCAGAGACGGGGGCCTTGGGGAAGAGGCGGGGCAGGGGCTGGAGCAGCACGCAGCTGCACAGGGCACCAGGAAATGTGGTGCCCCAAATTTCCTGGTGCCCTGTGCAGCTCCGTACTTTGCATATGGGTAGGGACAGCCCTGGACCTGTTCTCGGCACCACCAGAAATTATACAAACCTGCCCCCCCCCCGCCCCTCCCCCCCGTGCGGTCAGACAGGGCACGGCCCGGAGGAAAGTCGGACTCACTGAAAAGAGAAGCAGTCCAGGGCGAGAGACAGGGCAAGTGGGGAACAGGAACCAGCAGAAACAGGCAACAGACCCCCCCAGCCTGACACAGACCCCCCCAGCCTGACAGACAAGCTCGGGTCACAAAGTCCAAACCAGCGCTGCCCGTCGGATCCAAACACCCACTAAACCTGTCTCCTGCGGCACCGTAACCAGACACGGCTCCCTGGGCCCCACCCAGCCCGACCCCCCCTGCAGCGAGGGGGCAAAGCCCAAAGGGTCCCAGCACAGATGTTGTACTTAAAGTACTGCACAGGATCTTTTCGAGGGGATAAGGTGTGACGAAGTGGGGGATTTTCTTGTTTTTTTTCTGTGGTTTTCCAATGGTTTGCATGCAGAGGGGGTGGGACTCAGTTTCCCTGGGTGTTACTGGTTTAACGAGGGGAGGGGAGTGGGAGTTTGTTGTTACAGAGGACCGGAAAGGAAATTTGGGACCACAGCCGATGGCCGGGAGGATGGATACCCCAGCGACCGGTGACCTGGGGACCTGGAGGCCCAGCTGAGGAGACGCAGCCGGTTCTGGCCAGTGGGAGGACAATGGGCTGCAGAGTGAGGACCCAGTGACCTAACCAGCCGGTTCCAGCCAAAGGACAGAAGCGAGGAGAGGAGGCCCCAGTTTACGGCCCTGTTTACCTGGAGAGAAGACAATGGACAGAGGCGGGGCTTGGGGCCGGGGGTATCAGAGGCCCAGCTGGGGAGCAGGGGGGCTCGGGGCTGGAGAGGGGGAGCAGGGAGAGCCCACCTGGATGCAGAGAGACTGGGATGTGCTGGGCTGAGGTAGGCCAGGCCTGAGGCCCTGAGAGTTTCCTGTGCTGGGTTCAACTCTCAATAAATCCTCCTGTTTTACGCTGGCTGAGAGTCGCTCTGGGCTAGAGAACGGGGGGGCATTGACCCCTTCATGGGGGTGGAGGCCCTGGGGGTCCAGAGCGAGGGGACTTCCTGAGGGGGTGTCACGGAGTGTGGGGGGACACAAGGCCCTGCACCCCCGGCTTCCTACAATTCACCATGACTCTCAGCCAGCCAGTAAAGCAGAAGGTTTATTTAGACGACGGGAATACAGTCCGAGACAGGTCTTGCAGGCACAGACAACAGGATCCCCTCAGTTAGGTCCATCTTGGGGTCCCAGGGGCACCACAGCCCCATTGGGGGGGTCAGAGCCCCGTCTGGGCTCCCCTTCATTACACCAGCCAGCTCCTGAAAACCCCTCACTCTCTCCAGCCTCTCTCACCCCACCTCTCCCCGGCTCCTCCCTCAGCCTTTGTCCAGTTTCCGAGGCAGAGGTGTTACCTGGCGTGCAACTCCCTTCCTGGGTTCTCATGTTACATGCTCAGGTATCTTCCCTCAAGGCCAGTCTCCCATCCCCCAATGCAGACTGTCCCAGCCAAACTCCCCACTCAGCATTCAAAGACCACATTAAGAACAGTCCCAGTTCATCACAGGGGGCCCACGGCAGAGACAGACATGTTAAGGCTCAGACAGGTGCAGCTCCAGGAGGTGGAGGGGCCTGACCCCGAGAGAGAGCGTGGCCCCCCAAGAAGGGCTGTCGCACTGAAAGGGGCACCCCCCACGGACCGCATGGGGCCAAGAGTGGGCACGACCTGTGAATCCGTGACATAAGGCAAAGCGCCACATTTATTGGTAATACATGTATCAATCAATCAATATATATGATATATATTACACACACACACTCTCCGTCTTGTTGTTACCAATTAGTTGCTCCCCTTAACTGCACTGGCCAGGTGAGTTAGATGGGGGAGGGGTGGAGCCGGGCTTCTGCCGATCGATGCTCCCATGTTGACAAGACGAGACCCGGGGTCCTCTGCAAGACACCTCACATTTATAGCAGCTTCCCTCTCCTGCAAATCTGTACCAGCTTCAAAATCTGTCTGTGTCTGTTGGTCCTTTGTGCTGCTTCTCTCTGGGTGTTGTCCCACTGCTGTTCAAAGAGGGTGTTTTCAAAGAAGGTCTCCCCTTGCCTGGGATGGCCCCTGGGATGTAACACGACCACGGGGGAGGGGCGCAGTTTCCAGCTTCAACGCGGTGACACTTCAGCCCCTAATGTCACTGGGCATTTAACCACCGGCAGAATTATCGCTGGCAGATCAATACCCCCCGTGACTGACACTGGAACCCGTCTCCTGCATCTTAAAATACTGACACGTTACTAGACATACAATGTCCTTTTCTCCCATCAGCCTGAACGTTTTATCCATTTCCCAGCCTGGTACCTAGGATTAACTGGTGTCAGAGTCGCAGCCGTGTTAGTCTGTATCGGCAAAGAGAACAGGAGAACTTGTGGTTCCTACATCACTGGGGCAGTGAGCTCACTTGAAAAGGGAACATAATACGGTGTGTGACCTGGGACAAGGTTCTTGTTGCTTGCATTTCACTCCTACCCTTTTTCCTACCCTGGGTTTGGCAGAGGACTGGCGAATCAGAATGGGACAGTCTGTATCCTCACCAGGTATTTAGGCCCTGAACTCCTGTTGAAATCGCTGGGAATTAGGAGTCTAAATATCTGGTCCAGTGACCTCACACGAGACCGAGCACCAATCTGCAAGTGCTCCAGTGCTCAAATGAGGCAGGAGAGAACGCTGATCTCCAGTGGAGCCCGGCCACATATTTGTTCAAAAATTATTTTCTGATGAAAGTTATTTTGGAACCAGTGTCAGGAAGGGGTTTCATTTAAAAAAAAATTGCAAGAGAGCCAAAAAATTCAGTTTTTGAAAACTGGAAAGTTTAGGGAAATATTTTTTGTTTTTAAATGAAAACCCAAAGAATTCACAGAAACATTCATTGTTCCTTTCAAAAGTTTGTGGAAAATATTTAACATTTTCTGACCAGATTTAGCCCCAAAGTCCCTGTACAATTTTCTTTCGGGCTGTAGGCACCGAACAGCCACTGGAACAGAATGTAACTTATCCGGTTCAGGAGCGGTGTTGTAGCAGTGTTGGTCCCAGGAGGAGACACAGACAAGACGCGCGAGGTCATATCTTCTACTGGACCAAGTTCTGAAGGTGGAAGAGAAGCTTTCCAGCTCCTTGTGACCCGAAGGGCTCTGTGGGGCTTGAAAACCAGAAAAGTTGGTTCAATAAGCGATGACCTGCCTCACCCACCTGGTCTGTGTTTTATGAGTGTCAGTCACCCTGGTACCTGGAGCAGAGATGACCGCTACCAGCCCATGCAATGTGTGCGCCTGGCAGCGCGAAACACAGACGTTACGCAGCCCATCACCACCATCCATTGGCGAAGAGGGGAAAGAGCAGCGAAGAGCTGCTCCATCCTGTTTACCCAGGACTCCATAGACACAAACCGCCCAGAGAAGGGACTCTGCCACCCTCTGTCAGCAACCGGGGGAAGTACAGCTAAAGCCCTCATGGCCTCAGCTTTCCACCTGAAATCCTCCAGGACATTTTGGGTCCTCACCGGGACTGTATCGAGCTCCAAGCTGGTCGGATAATGGGACTGAACGGAGAGAACAAGACTGAGGGGGACAAGGCAAGAGGCGGCACTGAGGAGACGTCCCAGCAAGAGGCGGATTGAGGGGGATCTTGGCTGAAGCTGCAGTAGAGGGAAGTGAACTCGGGTGAGGGACCCCGACACAGCACCAGCACAGCTGAGATCACTATAGCTGGGATGGGGCAGGGAGAGGGGCTCACAAGAATTGACAAGACCCTTCCCCGAGGGACGCCTGGAAGCTGAAAGTTTCTGCTTTGGTTCTCCCCAAACTGAACGTCCTTGAAATCCCTCTCCAGGGAAGTTCTCCCGTGCAAGGGCGTGTTGCCGAGCTCACAGCTTGATCAACCATTGCAGACTCCGTAAGGGAGCTCGGTGGGTCACGGCTCTCCCCAGCGGGGTCTCCATCCATTGTAAAGAAGCCCCATCCCATGTCCACCTGCCCATTCGTGGGGTCATTTGAAGTGAAAATGGGGTCAGAGCACATTGAGGTCCCAGCGCAGGTGAACCCCGTTAGGAGCACGCCCACCAGCCCCACGCCCGATCACAGGAGCGGAAAACCATGTGCTAAGCGGGCGCAGAGGGGTCACTAGTATTCGCTCCATTTTACAGATGGGAGAATCTGAGACACAGGAGAAGTGATTTGCCCAAAGCCACAGGGAGTCTAGCGAGAGCCAGGAACGGGATCCCGGAGTCCGAACCAGTGGAGAGCCCTGCCTGCCCCCCTTGATTCTTGTGTTCCTTGTCCTGATGTCAGTCCCCTCTTGGGACCTGGGATTTCAGAGGGGAGCCTCCTGCCCCAGATCTGCCATGTCCCAAGAAACAATGACTCAATACTGGGACGGCAGCAGCTTGTCCCCCGATATCGCACCACAGGAGACAACAGTAGAATGACAGCAACACACTCTGGTCCCAGGGAGAAGCAGCCGTGGTGAGCCTGAGACACCCAGGTTAGTTACAACCAGGAACCGCATTGGCATGTGCAGGGGCAGCGTGTGAGAGAAAAGCAAAGGAGGAGCGACATGGGGAATGGGAAGAAGGTCTCTGGGAGCCTGACAGTCACCTCCTGCCCTTTGTTCCACAGCCCTGGGGTTTACTCTGGCCCAGTTGGTGACTTCAGACAGCACTGAACAGCGCCACCACCACCACAGCACCACCGATGGCATCTGGTCACCTCCTCCTGGGCCTTCAACAATCCCAGCCTCGGTATCCAGCCTTCGTGGGGTCAGAAAAGCCCTTCCTGCTGCAGAGCCGTCATCCTGAGCCTGCAGGCAGGCGGGAACAACCGCTCAGACATGTGAACTGCTCAGTGCATCTTAACAGACGTGTTAATTCTGTACCAAATGGTGAACGTCTACATTAACTATTTCATTGCTGATCATTTTAACAGCCAACTGGTGCTTTTATCTCACAAATGGGAACGAGTGAGAAAATTCCCCAGACAATTTGCATTTTTAATACTAAACTTGGCCGGACAATCACAATTAAAAACGGAGAGACGGCATAAAAACAGTCAAACGCAACAGCATAGGGCACACCGTACTGATCATATTAATCATTGACATAATTAAAGGCATCCACTGTTAAAACATCCCCATGGCTACTGCAAGTTCTTCAGCGTGTAGCATTTCAGCAACACAAGACAAAGGTCAGTCACATTCCCCAGCACAACATTCCATACAGAACACGGCTGGTTTGACAAAATGGAAACTTTTTCCGAGTGTCCATTTTAAAAAGTTTCAAACAGAAATCTGAGCAAGAACGAAAACGGTTCGTTTTCAGCAGAGTTTTTTGTGGGGAAAAATTCCCAGCGTCACCAGTGATTGCCTGACTTGACGAGCACCGGATTTATTTAAGGGAGGGGGGAAGAAGGGGGCAAGGAAGCCGGAGAATGTAGCAATTCAGTTAAACAGGACTCTGACGTCGTATTTATTTTATCATCTACACCCACTTCTTGTCCCATTTCCCCATGAGTTCACCAAGCTCTAGAAACCCAAAGTCTCTTTTCCTGTCTGTTTGAGGCCGTCACCCCCCACTTCGTCACAGGCCCACCTCCGTATAACAACTTCAGCCTGTACCTAAACTCCCCCAAATTCAGGACCTTCTTTTCCACGGGGTTACGTCACCAGACACTGATCTGATGCTGTCTTCAGTACAGCCCCTGCCACTCCATGAGCAGTCAGGTGCTCTTCAGCACGGCTTATCCTTCCAGCTGTGGGGTGAGCTGGGTCTGACATAGGTCCCAGACCTCTCCCACCACCAGCAGCCTCTGAGAAGATTGGTGGTTACTCGGAGCGACTGGACCATGCCCTACTTTTCATGTTTGGGGTAGACTGTTATCTACAGCTGAGGGGTTGTTGGTGGGTTTTTTGCTGCCTTCCACTCATACGAGAGCTCACTCGTCACATCCAGCCAGCTCTCCACAGGGGTCCTGCTGCAATATTGAGGTCAAGCCGCTGTCCAATATAGAACGCCTTGTCTATAGCCAACAGGAACGTTACAGGGAAGGGAGAACCTGGGCAGGAAGACAACGGGGAATTGGTGACACAAACAACTAGGAGACGAATGGGTAGAGTCTGCCTGGGAACCTTATGGGCCCAGGCAGAGAACATTACCCATCAGGCAGGACAATGGCAGTGGGATTTGGACATGATCTAACCTAGTCACATAAAACATCTGGCGCTCAGTCCAGTGTCTGTTAAAGTCCGGGGAGGGGCTCCCGACGATGGGCTTTCGATCGGGTCTCCAAAGAGGAGACCTGTCTCTGGGGCCGTGAGCAACCACTGCACATCTGGCATTTGCATAAATTAACACGGCTTCATTTCTCCCCAGTGTGAGGCACAGATTCAACCCAAGTAAAACACTACATAGAACCCGGCGATTATCGGCCCCGTCTCTGCTGCACGTGATGGGATTAGACAATAGCACAGCTGGCAGCTGCATGGGGGGGGGGGGCACAGTGCCAGCAGCTACCACCTGGGGGGCCTCTTGGTGGAGCAGTTTTGCCCCAGCACCTGGCCAGGAACAGCAGCGCCTGCTGTTACTGGTGTGCTCAGATTTATCGTTTCACCCTTAGAGCTCCAAGCACACGTCAACTCAGTCCTCAGATCCTCAACACAGGTCCCTTGACAAGTAAATCCACGTCTGGTGCCCACTTGTCATTCCTTCTGCTAAAGGACATGAACCCTCTGGTAATGCCTAATCCTTCGCTCCCTTCCTACCTCCCACCATGCTACCGAGCCCCTAGATATGCACCGCTCCATCTGCCCCCCGCTCTGCCTCCACAGCTGCTCTCTCCAAGCACCTGCAGTCATGTGTTCCCGGCTGACCCCCCATCCAGTCCCCCAGTCAGACTCTGCCAGCGTTCGCAGCTGCAGGTCATTCCGACAGCCGTGCATCTCTTGGTTAACACAAACACCCCCCGTGTGCATTGAACTGAGAGGAGTCACCATGCTTCTGTCTGACCTGTGATCAGCAGGGCTACGGTGAACTCCCAGCACTATGGGAGTCAATGGCAAAGTTCCCATTGACGTCAGTGGGGCCAGAACGTTACCCTGGTCTCCTTCCCCATCACAGCTGGGAACAGTCACACGGCTTCCTCTGAAGGCCGGGGCTGGGTTTTACTGCAGTAGGATCTTATGGGGGTGACTCAGGGGAAATGCCACTTGCATTACTGTGGAGTGCACAACTGTGAGCTTGTGTGTGAACGGTGTGAGCTAAACCCTGCTTTGCACATTTACCTGGGGCAGAGGCCTTGGCCCAGCTCTCTGCACCATGGGGAATTTCACCTAATGGGGGAGCTTGTCAGTACCCCTTTACTACAGGGTTTTTTAGAAGACTCCTTCAATCAGTATCTGACTTTGCTTCTTTGTTAGCAGCTGGAGCCGATTAGAAACAGCCAGGGAGCAGGGCAGGAGATTGGGAAGCTTTGGGCCAGCAGGGGAGGCAACCAGAGAACAGCAAGGGAAAGAGGGAAGGGGATGTATGACAGGGTGGCACCCATCTCTCATGAGCACCCCTGGTCAAGTGTCTCTGCAGCCTTCAAATAGTATCAGGCCAGGAAGTCCTCCCTCCCTGGAGACAATCGTCTTCACCCACTGGGTCCCTTCTAGCCCCCGCTGGGCCTCTTAGCCATTCAGTTCCCCTTCTGGGGGTGCATCACACTTCAACCGTCAGCCCACTTCCCCAGTGGCCTACGGGAGGGGAGGGGACCCAGGCCCACCCACTACTCCAGGTCCCAGCCCAGGGATCCTCAGAATAGCAGCCACACACCACAGCTACTTCCCAGGGCCACTTCCCCACAGCCCCAGCCTTCGCCAGCACTTCACCCTCACCGCTGGGCTCTTCTACATCCAGGCCCAGTAACCAGCCGGGAGCTCGTCCTCACCGCCCACCCTGAGCTGTCCATGGTGCTGCCATTCCCTTGGCCCAGCCAAGAGCCCCTCTACTCTCCTCTAGCTCCAGCAAGAGACTGACTGGCTGTGCCTCTGCAGCTCCTCTTATAGGTCTCTCCTGAGCCCTGATTGGCTGCTTTCTGCAGCCTTTCCCTGATTGGTCGCTTCCTGCACAGTCTCTCTAGGCTGCTCGGAGGACTTAGCTCCACTGCTCCTTGCCTAGGCCAGGTGTGGCAGGATCTGGGATAGCTCAGTGGTTTAAGCATCAACCAGCTAAACCCAGGCTTGTGAGTTCAATCCCTGAGGGGGCCACATAGGGATTTAGTGCAAAAATCTATCTGGGGCTTGGTCCTTCTTTGAGCAGGAGGTTGGACTAAATACCTTCTGAGGTCCCTTCCAACCCTGATCTTCTATCACTCTAAGGCCTCCCTCATGGGCCTTGTAGCCTAGGCCACCCTGTTGCAGGAAGTAAATGGAGCAAAAAGAAAATTTCTGATATTAATAGCCCCAGAAAGGGGAAAGAAAATAAAGGAAACAAGTGGGGAGAACTGTAGGGTGACCAGATGTCCCAATTTTATCAGGACTGTCCCAATATTTGCTTCTTTGTCCCACGTCCCGACCAATGTTTGGTGGGGACACTGGACAAACAAGAAATTTTGCCCTCCCGAAGGGACTCTCGCCCCCCCCCACCCCGGCTCCGCTCCCCTTCCCCCATTGGCTCCCTCCCCAAATCCCCACCCTGGCCCCGCCTCTTCCCCAACCATGCGGCATTCCTCCTCCCTCCCAGGCTTGCAGCTGCATGGCGGCGCAAGACTGGCGGGAGGGGGCGGCGGCGGTGCCTGGATCCTGGAGCTGGTGAGTCAGCTCCGGCACCCGGGCACCGGGCGGGCGGGCAAAGGGGGGCTGGCAAGGGAGGGAGACAGGGGGGCTCAGCTCTGAGCCCCCCGCCGTGCCAGAGGGCTCCTGCCCGGCCCCTGGGCCACTGCACATGGGGACCGGGGCCAGGAGCGCAGCGCGGAGGCTGCTCCAGCCCTGCAGCCCGCGGGGCAGTGCGGTGGGTCTGGGCGGGGGCAGCGCAGAGCGGGCAGGGGCCAGGCGGGCGGCGCGGGGGCGGGGGCCGAATCCCCGCTGCTGCCGGGGAGCCCCGCGCCTCTCCCTCCCGCTCGCAGCTGCAGCTCCTTCCCGGCGGGACGCGCCTCCCGCCCCCTGGCCCGCCCCGCGCACATGCGGCGCGCGTCCCACCGGGAAGGAGCCACAGCTGCTGGAGCGCAGCCGAGCGCGGGAGGGAGAGGCGTGGGGCTCCCCGGCAGCAGCGGGGATTCGGCCCACGCCCCCGCGCCGCCCACCCAGCCCCTGCCCGCTCCGCACTGCCCCCGCTCGGACGCACCGCACTGCCCCGCGGGCTGCAGGGCCCGGGGCGGGCCGGGGGGCGGGAGTCTCCGCGGGGAGGGCAGCACGCGCAGCCCCTGCGAAACTGTTTTCTTTTTGCTCGTCCCCCCGCCCTCCCCACATCCCGATATTTAATCTCTCTGATCTGGTCACCCTAGAGAGCTGTGATGATTGCAGGGGGTGCGGGAGGGTGACACTGCTCATGGTGGGAAGGTCCCAGGGGGAGGGCAGCTTTTTACTTTAAAGAAGCACGGAGGCAAAGATGAAAGGGGACAGATTTCACTTTCTATCATTTGTTATTGTCTGTTTCTAAATGGCCCTAAGGGCTGGGCATGGTAAGGGGGGGGGGTTAAGGGCAGGGGGGCAGTTAGGGGCGGGGGTCCTGGGAGGAAGTGGTCAGGGGACAAGGACCAGGGGAGTTGGTTGGGTCGGAGGTTCTGAGGGGGGCAGTCAGGGGACTGGGAGCAGGGGGGTTGGATAAAGGGCGGGGAGCCGGGGGTGCGGTTAGGGGCAGGGGTCCTGGGAGGGGGCGGTCAGGGGACAAGGAGCAGATGGAGTTGGATGGGTTGGGGGTTCTGAGGGGGGCAGTCAGGGGGCGGGAAGTGGGAGGGGGCAGATAGGGGGAGGGGCCCAGGCTGTTTGGGGGGGCACAGCCTTCCCTACCCGGCCCTTCAGACAATTTCGTAACCCCAATGTGGCCCACCCCTGTCCTAGTCAGTGATGTTCTGCTGACTCCAGGGCCCTGATGTTGGCGCTTGATGTGTATTTGTGGTCACATTCCTTTCCCCCAAACTAGAATCAGAAGACGCTCTCCTGCCTGCCGGACAGGCATCGTTCCACGTCTGACTTTATTTCTGAAGTCAGTCACATCTTGAAAGGCAAGAACTGCATTTCTTTCAGCGGAGAGAAGAAACAGATCCTCTGATGTTCACTCCGGTGCTGTACTGTAGCGGGGTCGTCACCCGCTCCCGGCCTGAAGGGGTTAAAAACCGGCCCTTGGAGGGGGCTGGGAGCCTTGGGCTGGGCTGATTGGGGGAGGCAGCCACAGCTGGGCCATACCCCAAACAGCCCCAGCTGGCCCTATAAAGCCAGGGGCAGAAACCCAGTCTTCTCTAGCTGTGGAGGGAGACAGGCCTGGCTGCAGGGAGCTAGAGAAGGGACCTGGCGTGGAGCAGAGCTGGGGGAAGGCCAAGGGAGCTGGGGAGCTCCGGCCTGGAACCCCCCAGGCTGCGGCCTAGTCTAAGGCCAAACAGGTACTGGGGTTGCCGGGGGCAGCCCAAGGACAGGCCGAGGCAGCAGGTCCAGACCCCCCTTGCCTGTGACGAGTGGCTGACACTGCAGTCTGCCCCAGGGCGCAGGGGCGAGTTGTGACTGGCAGTAGCCTATGACTGAGGTGAGGTGGGGGTGGGGGTTCCCTGGGGAGGGGAGACCCCGAGAGTGAGGGGTCACTGCCAGGGGGCAGCACCCCAGATAACAGGGCACTGGAGTCCAGGGATGGAGGTGGGAGCCCAGCAGCAGTGGGACACTGGCCTGCAGAGGGCACTCCAAGGCTGGAAACGAGCTAATTCCCTGGACACCAGCAGGAGGTGCCGCAGGGGTGAGTCCCGCGCGCATATACACGGATCTATCCCTCACCCCTTGCTGGAAATGAACAGCTTCACTTGTTCCTTTTGGCCAGGTACCACCACCTCTTCCTGCATCTCCAGTAAACAAGCAGAAATGTCACTAACCCCTGGCAGAAATAGAACCCCTTGCACAGCTGATGTGTGGCAATGCCAGCGTGGTTTAAATGCTCCCCTTCAGACTGTGCCTGTGTGCGCTCCTGGAAGCGGCCGGCGTGTCCCTCCGGCTCCTCGGCAGAGGCGCGGCCAGGCTGGCGCTGGGGGTGGGAGCAGCGCCTGGGTACCAGACAGGTTGGTCGCTTTCTGGAGGCCGCGGAGCCCAGCTCCCCATCACCCCGACCCACAGAGCCCCGGGCGGAGGCGGGGAGCCGGCCTGGCCCTGCAGCCCCTGGCCTGCGGCTGGCACCGCTCAGCGAGCGCGGATGGAACCCAACGCCCCCCCCCCCCCAGCCCCTGTTCGCCCCCACAACAGGCCGGCGACTCCCCGACATCCCGGGGTAACGCTCAGCAATGCCGGGAACTGCCAGACGCAGCTAGTGGGAACTCCCCCCCCGGCCCCCGCGTGTGTCCCTGCGCCCCCTGCTGGACGGGACGGGCCCTGATCTGTGTGTGGGGAGGGGGGGGGGTGGACACAGGTGGCCCCACAGGGGTGGCAGGATCAGGCTGCCCAGCCCAGCTCTGGGTGTCTGTGCCCGGGGGCCTCACCCTTTGTGTCCTGTTCCCCCTGCCCCCCCCGCAAGCCCCGGCCCATCCTGTGGGGGGGGGGGCCTTTGGCTCCCAGCAATGTCCCAGGTTCCCGTCAGTCTGGGCTCTGCCCCCCCGACACACAGGGGTCCCCCTGTGCCCCCCACACCCTAACAGAGGGGTCTCTCTCTGTGCCCCCCACTTCCCACGGCTGGCCTCCAGGGATGAGCCCCCCCTCCACACAACCTCCACTGGGGGGCGATATCTGGGGGGAGGATTCCTGGAGACTGCGGGGCCTTGTCCTCTTCCATGCCCCAGCCCCCCAGGGGACGATTTCTCCCCTGTGCAACCCCCCCCCCCCCCGCATCTGCCAGGGCCAGACCCCCCCTCGAAGGAGCAGCGGGGGTGGGCTGGAGTTCGCTACAGAGTCCGTCTGGAGTTCCCCTGAGGCTGCAGCGCCCGGATTGCTACACCCCCCCCCCCCCCCGTCTTGATGGGGCAGGGGGAGGGGCGGGGCAGGTGAGTCCCCCTCCCCCTAGGGACAGGCAGGGCTGTCGGAAAGGTGGGGCATGGTGCCAAAGGGGCCGTACCCACTACCCCGTCCCTGCGCTGGGCCGGGCAAGGGAGGTGCTTCGTGCCAGCTCCGCTCCTCCCCCACTTTCCCCGTCTCTGCCCTTTGCCCCCAGCTGGGAACCAGGCGTCTCTGCTGTCCCGGCAGGTCCCGCAGCAGCGACGGGCAATGGGGCGAATCCCCCAGAGACCGGGCGGCCCTTGGACGGGGATTCTCCTGGCAGGTCAGAGGGGAGAACGTGGGACCCAGGTGTCCGGGACACAAAGGCCTCCAATAGGAGCCAGTGTCAATGAAAGCCGAGGGGCTGCGGGTCGGGACTGAGGGGCACCGGCAGAGCTGGGTGGGGGGACCCCAGGGCTGGGGTAGCAGGAGGGGGGCTCTGACACTTCCCTCCCCAGGCTGGTTCCATCCCAGGCTCCCCTGAGGCTGTGCCCCAAAGCCCCGGGGACCCCATAGAAGCCTCATTGTTCCCCCAGCTTCTACTTTGCATGGGGAGATTAGCAGGGATCAGCTGTTTGTGTCTCTGTCCCAGAGCACTGGGGGGGACACACCCAGCCCCTCCCCCCCCACTGAACTCCCTCCCCCAGATCTAGCAGGCGGAACCAGCCCCACGCAGAGACCCAGGGACCTGGCACCCCACGGGGGGAGGGGGGAGAAGACCCTTCCCCTCCCCCCCACACACACAGGTTCCTTCCTCCAAAGCGAAGGGGAAGTGGGCGGACGAGGCTGGGAGGGGAAGTCTGAGGCCGGAGGGGCCCCGTGGGGCTGCCCTGCCTGTGGGTCCGGACTCCAGGGTCCGGCCCAGAGACGCCGCCCCTGGGTCAAGGCAGGTCCCGCTGCAGGAAAAGGCGCCGGGCGGCACCTGGTGAGGGGTCCCTTGCAGCTGAGAGGGTGGAGCGGGGGTGGGGGGACCCAGGTGTCCCGGACACACAGGGCTGTAACAGGGGACAGTGCAAATGAAAGCAGAGGGGCTGCAGGTCGGGAGTGAGGGGCACCAGTTAGTATCAGTCTCTCTGGTCTCCCCCCTCCCCCCCCCCCCCCCAGCCTCCGTCCTGGGCTCCTGCCTCCAGCCGGCGCCGGCCCAGACCCCAGTGACCATCGTCCTCACCCCGCCGAGCCCCGTGGTGGGAGGGGACGTCAGCCTGGCCCCGCAGCCACTGCCAGAGAACTTCCTGTCCTGCAGCTGGCACCGATCAGCGACCACTGATGAAAACAGCCGGATCCTCACCTACTACCCATACACCCCCCCTGTTCAGAACAACGGCCCGGCCCACACGGGGCGGGAGACAGCGGGGCCGGGCTGCGCCCTGAACATCGCGGGGTTAAAGCTCAATGATACCGGGAGCTACACGGTGCTGATAGAGAGCCCGACTAACCGTGTCCTCGCTACGGTGGTTCTGCGCGTCTCTGGTAAGTGCCACCCCCGGGAGCTGCGCTGATCCCAGGCCGTCTCCCCGCCCCAGCGATGGGGCTCTGGGCGTCTCCCCCGGGGATGAGCCCGGCTGGTGAGGGGCTGTCGGGGGTCTGTGAGGTGGGTCTGGGCCCCCCAGGGCGGGGGTGTCCCCGGATCCCCAGGGTGTCTCTGACCCCTCCCTGTTTCCCCAGAGCTGCAGGCTGCACAGTGGGGTGTGTACAACCAGCTGCGGAGATGAGGCCCCCCAGGGGCCCTGGTGCATGCTGGGAAGACCCCTGTATCACGGGGGGGGGGTCAGACCCACCTGCTCTTTTACACCCACTTTGCTCAGTTTTGGAGCCTACGGGGGAGGGGGGGGCTCATGATGTCACTGTGGGGCCCTTTGCACCAGGGCTCCCCAGATCCACCCCCCCCCGGCTGTCTGCAGCGGCGGGGGGGGGGGGGGGGAGCCGGGCGCTGTTGGGGTCACACTCACCAGTCGCTGAAGGTGAAACTGGATGTCCTGGAGTCCCCGGGCAATGCTCTGGAACTGCTCCCCACAAAGCCAGTCAGGACTCTGGGGAGCCTCCTCTCCCTCGGAGCAGACCGTCTTCAGGGCAAGGAGCTCACACGGCTTCACCTCCTGGGTCTGACCTTGGAGCATTCAGCATATGCCCCTCCGTGCGCTTCCCACAGCGAGTCCGCCCTGGCGGGGTCCTGGGGCAGCCAGAGGGCCCTGCACCCCCACTTCGCAGTCAGATGTGACTTTCAGCCAGCCAGTAACATAGAAGGTTTATTAGATGACAGGAACATGGTCTCAAACAGAGCTTGTAGGTCCAGAAAACGGGACCCCTCAGCCAGGTCCATTCTGGGGAGCCGTGAACCAGACACCCACGTCTGCCCTCACTCCCCGTCCCCAACCAGCTCCAAACTGAAACCCTCCAGCCCCTCCTTCTTTGGGCTATGTTCCTTTCCCGGGCCAGG
Source organism: Actinemys pallida (assembly GCA_023634205.1). Taxonomy (NCBI): domain Eukaryota; kingdom Metazoa; phylum Chordata; order Testudines; family Emydidae; genus Actinemys; species Actinemys pallida. Next base: position 995,123 of record JALMGD010000039.1, on the reverse strand, counting down.
AGGTCACCTGATCTCTTTGTTCACCTTTAGCATCCCCGTGCAGGGGGGAAGGGCCCAGGCCATCAGTTGCCAGGAGACAGAGTGTGAGTGATTTATGTGTACTGGCCCTCTCAGGCTCTGCAACTATCACACCCCCTTATCCCACCACCTAGAGACTCCAGAAATCCATAGGGAAAACTGAGGCACCCACACAGTATTCAGAGGAAACATTAAGAATAGTCCCACTTCGTCACACTCTGGCTGACTGCCCATGATGCACCAGCAAGGTCACCCCCACCCCCGGCCTGGGTCTGGGATGAGCAGCTTCATCCGGGTCAGAGAGGACGGCAAGGAACTGGCACAGGGCTGTGCCCACGGGGCGTCCTGTGGCACCAAGCATTGAAAACCCTGCTGTCAGGCTGGATCCTGGGACAGACCTGGGAGCCGAAGCGTCGCTCTCCCTTCGAACCACAGCCGAGAGTCTCCCAAAAATCACGGGGCTCCGGGAGCCAGAGCCTCAGGGAGGAACCAATAACTGTGAGACTTGACGCCGGGGAGACAGACCCTCTGCCGGAGTCCAGAAGACAACCGCCCGCCTCCGCAGCTCTGAGGTGCAAAGGGCGAAGGACCCTTCCCACAACCTCACATGGTGGCAACACCAGCACCCTTGCCCCAGTCCTGCAGGACAGCAGCCCCAATCCTGCATGGAGGAGCAGGGACACACGGTAACGCTCTCTCTGTTCCCTGCACAGAAATCCTGCCCAACCCCACAGTGACGCCAAACCAAACCCTGGTGCTGGAGAACGGGACCTTCACCCTCACGTGTAACGGCTCCCCCAGCGCCGACACCGTGCTCTGGCTCCGGGACGGGGCATCCCTCATGCCCAGTGAGCGGCTGGTGCTGTCCCCTGACAACCGGACCCTCACGGTGCTGGGTGTCACCCGGGGCTACGCCGGCGCCTACCAGTGCAAGGTCGGGAACCCCGTCAGCACCAACCACAGCGAGCCCAGCACTGTGACGGTGGCCTGTGAGTAACTGCAGCCCCGTCCCCGGCCGTGCTGCCCCTGGTCCTGCCGGCATCACCCAGCCACAGAGATGCAGCTGCCTCTGGGGTGGGGCAGGGTGCTGGTTAAACAGGGACCCCTCGCTGGCGCCATCCATCCCCTGACCCTGTCCCTCTCTGTGTAGATGGGCCGGACTCTGCCCAGATAGACCCACCAGGACCCATTGCCCTGACTCTTGGGTCGCTTGTGAACCTGACATGCGTCGCCGACTCCATCCCAGCCCCGAGCTATCGCTGGGTTCTCAACGGCACCGACACTAACGAGACCGGGAGCAGCTTGACCTTTAACCCCACGACCTGGGCTCAGCAGGGCACGTACACGTGCCAGGCTCACAACCCCGTCACCGGCCGCACTGCCTGGGCGTCTGTCGCCGTGTGGGTGACAGGGACGGGTGAGTCCCCGGGATGGAGCAACGTGCTGCAGACACAGGGATCCCAGTTCTCGCACCAACGGCCCAGTGCGGTGCTAGGCGGTGCCGGGCTGCAGGGAGCTGGGTGGGGGGATTGTGGCTGAACGTCTGATCCAACCTCCCCCACCATCTCTCCTCCAGACGCCCCTCGTCCAGCTCTCTCTACCGGGGCCGTCGCCGGGATCGTCATCGGGTCACTAGCGGGGGCAGCGCTGGTCGGAGTCATGGTCTATTTCCTCTGTGAGTAACAGCCCCCCCATCCCGGGAGAGCCAGGACTCCTGGGTTCTCTCCTGGCACCGGGAGGGGAGTGGGGTCTAGTGGTTAGAGCAGGGGGGGCTGGAAGCCAAGGCCCCAATTCCAGCGTCTCTGATTCCTACCAGACTCTCGCTGCCGGAACGAGACCCCCAAGGAGAACGAGGCACCCGTCCTGGTGTACGAGAACCTGCCCCCAACATCCTGGGCGGGGCCAGTGGTGAGTGACAAGGGCTCAGCCCCACCCCCCACTATTCCAGTCCCGCCCCCTCCTCTGTGGGTCCCCTCAGTCTGGACCCGCAGCCCCCAGCCAGTTTACCCTGTCCCCTTTGGGCGGGGGAGGGGGGGTTACACAAACCCGGGGTCCCATTGACTGTCCCAGGGTCCCCCCCCCCCGGAGCTCGGCTGGGGACCTGGGGGGTCTCTGGGGTCTAGTGCTAACAACCCTCTTGCCTCTGTCTCCCCCAGGCCCAGCCCGGGAGTCCCCCTGACCCCAGCCCCACGTACCAGGTGAGCACCGGCCCCTTGCGCTGTATCCTCCCCCCTGAGGGGGGTTTGGACCTAGTGGGGAGAGGGGGGAGCTGCCCCCAACAAGCCTATGGCTGGGAACGGGGCTGGTTATCACATCCCAGAGCTGGGGGGGGGCAGAGTGAGCCAGAGGGGGACCAGCCGGGAGCCCCAGGGCTGAGGGGAGGTGTTATGGGGGGCCCAGCACTGGGGGGGAGGGATGGGCCCCCCAGGATGTGAGGGGCTGTTGTGGCCCCCTGGGGCGTCTCTGGCTGAATCGTCCCCGTTTCCCCCAGACGCTGCAGCCCCGACAGCCGGACGTGTACGAGAAGCTGAAGAAGTGACGCCCCCTCCTCCTGCCCCCCGGTGCATGCTGGGAGGGGCCCGGTGCATGCTGGGAAAGGCGCGTCCCTGAGCCTGGGTCCCGCTGCCCCGGGGACGTCCCGTCGATGAAGCATTAAAGGGCAGGAACAGTCACTGCCCGGCCCGGGGGATCCATCCGTCCGTCTGTCCATGCTGCTTCCTTGGGGCCCATCACCGCAGCGTCTGGGCCTCTGCGAGGAAATCAGAAAGTCGGCGCCTGTGACTGGCTCCGGCTCCGTTGTGCCCAGCACAGGATTTGGGAACCCACCTGTGACGAAGTGGGACTGTTCTTAATGTTTCCTCTGAATACTGTAGGGGTGCCTCAGTTTCCCCTATGCAGTTCTTAAGTCTCTAGGGGGTGGGATTGTTGCAGAGCAAAGGGCCAGTGCACATAAAGGGCCGACACTCTGTCTCCTGGTGACTAAGGGCCGGGGCCCTTCCCCCCCTGCAAGGAGATAGCTAAAGGTCAGGTGACCTCCTGGCCCGGGAAAGGAACAAAGCCCAGTGGAGGAGGGGCTGGAGGGTGAGTCAGTTTGGAGCTGGCTGGGGACGGGAAGTGAGGGCAGACGGGGGGTGTCTCGCTCGCGGGACCCCAGAATGGACCCGGCCGAGGGGTCCCGTTCGCTGGACCTACAAGCTCTGTTTTAGACCGTGTTCCTGTCATCTAATAAACCTCTGTTTTACTGGCTGGCTGAGAGTCACGTCTGACTGCGAAGTGGGGGTGCAGGACCCTCTGGCTGCCGCAGGACCCTCTGGCTGCCCCAGGACCCCGCCGGGGCGGACTCGCTGTGGGAAGCGCACGAAGGGGCAGATGCTGAATTCTCCGAGGTCAGACCCAGGAGGTGAAGCCGTGTGAGCTCCTTGCCCTGAAGACAGTCTGCTCCGAGGGAGAGGAGGCTCCCCAAAGTCCTGCCTGGCTTTGTGGGGAGCAGTTCCAGAGCATTGCCCGGGGACTCCGTGACAGCCTGCCCCGCGTCTTCCCCTCTCAGGGGCAGTTCTGCCCTACAGAGCTGTGAGCAGCGACGCCCACCAGCCCGGCCGGGACCCCATTGTGTTATAACCCAGCCCCAGGCCGGGGCGCCCCCCCCCCCCCCATGTCCTGGGCGCAGGCCATCCCTGCAGGCTGGGGGCTCCGGGCAGGGGCCCCCCATGCCCTGGGCACAGGTCGTCCCTGCAGGCTGGTGGCTCTGGGCAGGGTCTGGGGGTCGGCGCGAAGCAGCCAGACCGCGGGAGCCCCCGGCGCGATCCGGCCCCAGCAGGGCCAAGGGGACCCGGGTGCATCTGGCCCGGAGCCCGGCCGGGCTGGGCACTCGCTGCTGCCCCCTGCTGGCGAAGTGTGGCCCAGCCCCCCGCAGGGCTCAGCTGGACAGGGGCTGCCCCGGGAGGGAGCTCTCTGCCCCCTCCTGGTGAGCCAGGGGGTGGCCCCGCTGGGCCAGGCCTGATTTGCACCCCTGGGCTGGGACCCTCTGGGCTTTGCCCTTCGCTGCAGGGGTGGCCGGACTGGGTGGGGCCCAGGGAGCCGTGTCTGGTTACGGTGCCCCAGGCGCAGGGTTTAGTGGGTGTTTAGAGCCGATGGGCAGCGCTGGTTTGGACTTTGTGACCCCAGCTTGTCTGTCCGGCTGGGAGGGTCTCTGTCCGGCTGGTTCCTGTTCCCCACGTGCCCTGTCTCTCGCCCTGGGCTACTTCTCTTTTCAGCGAGTCCAACTTTCCTCCTGGCCGTGCCCGGTCTGACCACATGGGGGGGGCTGGGGAATCTTCACAGGGAGGGTGGGGGCCCCTTGACCAGTCAATGGGGAGGGGAGGGATAGCTCAGTGGTTTGAGCATTGGCCTGCTAAACCCAGGGTTGTGAGTTCAATCCCTGAGGGGGCCACATAGGGATTTAGTGCAAAAATCTATCTGGGGCTTGGTCCTTCTTTGAGCAGGAGGTTGGACTAAATACCTTCTGAGGTCCCTTCCAACCCTGATCTTCTATCACTCTAAGGCCTCCCTCATGGGCCTTGTAGCCTAGGCCACCCTGTTGCAGGAAGTAAATGGAGCAAAAAGAAAATTTCTGATATTAATAGCCCCAGAAAGGGGAAAGAAAATAAAGGAAACAAGTGGGGAGAACTGTAGGGTGACCAGATGTCCCAATTTTATCAGGACTGTCCCAATATTTGCTTCTTTGTCCCACGTCCCGACCAATGTTTGGTGGGGACACTGGACAAACAAGAAATTTTGCCCTCCCGAAGGGACTCTCGCCCCCCCCCACCCCGGCTCCGCTCCCCTTCCCCCATTGGCTCCCTCCCCAAATCCCCACCCTGGCCCCGCCTCTTCCCCAACCATGCGGCATTCCTCCTCCCTCCCAGGCTTGCAGCTGCATGGCGGCGCAAGACTGGCGGGAGGGGGCGGCGGCGGTGCCTGGATCCTGGAGCTGGTGAGTCAGCTCCGGCACCCGGGCACCGGGCGGGCGGGCAAAGGGGGGCTGGCAAGGGAGGGAGACAGGGGGGCTCAGCTCTGAGCCCCCCGCCGTGCCAGAGGGCTCCTGCCCGGCCCCTGGGCCACTGCACATGGGGACCGGGGCCAGGAGCGCAGCGCGGAGGCTGCTCCAGCCCTGCAGCCCGCGGGGCAGTGCGGTGGGTCTGGGCGGGGGCAGCGCAGAGCGGGCAGGGGCCAGGCGGGCGGCGCGGGGGCGGGGGCCGAATCCCCGCTGCTGCCGGGGAGCCCCGCGCCTCTCCCTCCCGCTCGCAGCTGCAGCTCCTTCCCGGCGGGACGCGCCTCCCGCCCCCTGGCCCGCCCCGCGCACATGCGGCGCGCGTCCCACCGGGAAGGAGCCACAGCTGCTGGAGCGCAGCCGAGCGCGGGAGGGAGAGGCGTGGGGCTCCCCGGCAGCAGCGGGGATTCGGCCCACGCCCCCGCGCCGCCCACCCAGCCCCTGCCCGCTCCGCACTGCCCCCGCTCGGACGCACCGCACTGCCCCGCGGGCTGCAGGGCCCGGGGCGGGCCGGGGGGCGGGAGTCTCCGCGGGGAGGGCAGCACGCGCAGCCCCTGCGAAACTGTTTTCTTTTTGCTCGTCCCCCCGCCCTCCCCACATCCCGATATTTAATCTCTCTGATCTGGTCACCCTAGAGAGCTGTGATGATTGCAGGGGGTGCGGGAGGGTGACACTGCTCATGGTGGGAAGGTCCCAGGGGGAGGGCAGCTTTTTACTTTAAAGAAGCACGGAGGCAAAGATGAAAGGGGACAGATTTCACTTTCTATCATTTGTTATTGTCTGTTTCTAAATGGCCCTAAGGGCTGGGCATGGTAAGGGGGGGGGGTTAAGGGCAGGGGGGCAGTTAGGGGCGGGGGTCCTGGGAGGAAGTGGTCAGGGGACAAGGACCAGGGGAGTTGGTTGGGTCGGAGGTTCTGAGGGGGGCAGTCAGGGGACTGGGAGCAGGGGGGTTGGATAAAGGGCGGGGAGCCGGGGGTGCGGTTAGGGGCAGGGGTCCTGGGAGGGGGCGGTCAGGGGACAAGGAGCAGATGGAGTTGGATGGGTTGGGGGTTCTGAGGGGGGCAGTCAGGGGGCGGGAAGTGGGAGGGGGCAGATAGGGGGAGGGGCCCAGGCTGTTTGGGGGGGCACAGCCTTCCCTACCCGGCCCTTCAGACAATTTCGTAACCCCAATGTGGCCCACCCCTGTCCTAGTCAGTGATGTTCTGCTGACTCCAGGGCCCTGATGTTGGCGCTTGATGTGTATTTGTGGTCACATTCCTTTCCCCCAAACTAGAATCAGAAGACGCTCTCCTGCCTGCCGGACAGGCATCGTTCCACGTCTGACTTTATTTCTGAAGTCAGTCACATCTTGAAAGGCAAGAACTGCATTTCTTTCAGCGGAGAGAAGAAACAGATCCTCTGATGTTCACTCCGGTGCTGTACTGTAGCGGGGTCGTCACCCGCTCCCGGCCTGAAGGGGTTAAAAACCGGCCCTTGGAGGGGGCTGGGAGCCTTGGGCTGGGCTGATTGGGGGAGGCAGCCACAGCTGGGCCATACCCCAAACAGCCCCAGCTGGCCCTATAAAGCCAGGGGCAGAAACCCAGTCTTCTCTAGCTGTGGAGGGAGACAGGCCTGGCTGCAGGGAGCTAGAGAAGGGACCTGGCGTGGAGCAGAGCTGGGGAGCTCCGGCCTGGAACCCCCCAGGCTGCGGCCTAGTCTAAGGCCAAACAGGTACTGGGGTTGCCGGGGGCAGCCCAAGGACAGGCCGAGGCAGCAGGTCCAGACCCCCCTTGCCTGTGACGAGTGGCTGACACTGCAGTCTGCCCCAGGGCGCAGGGGCGAGTTGTGACTGGCAGTAGCCTATGACTGAGGTGAGGTGGGGGTGGGGGTTCCCTGGGGAGGGGAGACCCCGAGAGTGAGGGGTCACTGCCAGGGGGCAGCACCCCAGATAACAGGGCACTGGAGTCCAGGGATGGAGGTGGGAGCCCAGCAGCAGTGGGACACTGGCCTGCAGAGGGCACTCCAAGGCTGGAAACGAGCTAATTCCCTGGACACCAGCAGGAGGTGCCGCAGGGGTGAGTCCCGCGCGCATATACACGGATCTATCCCTCACCCCTTGCTGGAAATGAACAGCTTCACTTGTTCCTTTTGGCCAGGTACCACCACCTCTTCCTGCATCTCCAGTAAACAAGCAGAAATGTCACTAACCCCTGGCAGAAATAGAACCCCTTGCACAGCTGATGTGTGGCAATGCCAGCGTGGTTTAAATGCTCCCCTTCAGACTGTGCCTGTGTGCGCTCCTGGAAGCGGCCGGCGTGTCCCTCCGGCTCCTCGGCAGAGGCGCGGCCAGGCTGGCGCTGGGGGTGGGAGCAGCGCCTGGGTACCAGACAGGTTGGTCGCTTTCTGGAGGCCGCGGAGCCCAGCTCCCCATCACCCCGACCCACAGAGCCCCGGGCGGAGGCGGGGAGCCGGCCTGGCCCTGCAGCCCCTGGCCTGCGGCTGGCACCGCTCAGCGAGCGCGGATGGAACCCAACGCCCCCCCCCCCCAGCCCCTGTTCGCCCCCACAACAGGCCGGCGACTCCCCGACATCCCGGGGTAACGCTCAGCAACGCCGGGAACTGCCAGACGCAGCTAGTGGGAACTCCACCCCCCGGCCCCCGCGTGTGTCCCTGCGCCCCCTGCTGGACGGGACGGGCCCTGATCTGTGTGTGGGGGGGGGGGGGTGGACACAGGTGGCCCCACAGGGGTGGCAGGATCAGGCTGCCCAGCCCAGCTCTGGGTGTCTGTGCCCGGGGGCCTCACCCTTTGTGTCCTGTTCCCCCTGCCCCCCCCGCAAGCCCCGGCCCATCCTGTGGGGGGGGGGGCCTTTGGCTCCCAGCAATGTCCCAGGTTCCCGTCAGTCTGGGCTCTGCCCCCCCGACACACAGGGGTCCCCCTGTGCCCCCCACACCCTAACAGAGGGGTCTCTCTCTGTGCCCCCCACTTCCCACGGCTGGCCTCCAGGGATGAGCCCCCCCTCCACACAACCTCCACTGGGGGGCGATATCTGGGGGGAGGATTCCTGGAGACTGCGGGGCCTTGTCCTCTTCCATGCCCCAGCCCCCCAGGGGACGATTTCTCCCCTGTGCAACCCCCCCCCCCGCATCTGCCAGGGCCAGACCCCCCCTCGAAGGAGCAGCGGGGGGGGGCTGGAGTTCGCTACAGAGTCCGTCTGGAGTTCCCCTGAGGCTGCAGCGCCCGGATTGCTACACCCCCCCCCCCGTCTTGATGGGGCAGGGGGAGGGGCGGGGCAGGTGAGTCCCCCTCCCCCTAGGGACAGGCAGGGCTGTCGGAAAGGTGGGGCATGGTGCCAAAGGGGCCGTACCCACTACCCCGTCCCTGCGCTGGGCCGGGCAAGGGAGGTGCTTCGTGCCAGCTCCGCTCCTCCCCCACTTTCCCCGTCTCTGCCCTTTGCCCCCAGCTGGGAACCAGGCGTCTCTGCTGTCCCGGCAGGTCCCGCAGCAGCGACGGGCAATGGGGCGAATCCCCCAGAGACCGGGCGGCCCTTGGACGGGGATTCTCCTGGCAGGTCAGAGGGGAGAACGTGGGACCCAGGTGTCCGGGACACAAAGGCCTCCAATAGGAGCCAGTGTCAATGAAAGCCGAGGGGCTGCGGGTCGGGACTGAGGGGCACCGGCAGAGCTGGGTGGGGGGACCCCAGGGCTGGGGTAGCAGGAGGGGGGCTCTGACACTTCCCTCCCCAGGCTGGTTCCATCCCAGGCTCCCCTGAGGCTGTGCCCCAAAGCTCCGGGGACCCCATAGAAGCCTCATTGTTCCCCCAGCTTCTACTTTGCATGGGGAGATTAGCAGGGATCAGCTGTTTGTGTCTCTGTCCCAGAGCACTGGGGGGGACACACCCAGCCCCTCCCCCCCCACTGAACTCCCTCCCCCAGATCTAGCAGGCGGAACCAGCCCCACGCAGAGACCCAGGGACCTGGCACCCCACGGGGGGAGGGGGGAGAAGACCCTTCCCCTCCCCCCCACACACACAGGTTCCTTCCTCCAAAGCGAAGGGGAAGTGGGCGGACGAGGCTGGGAGGGGAAGTCTGAGGCCGGAGGGGCCCCGTGGGGCTGCCCTGCCTGTGGGTCCGGACTCCAGGGTCCGGCCCAGAGACGCCGCCCCTGGGTCAAGGCAGGTCCCGCTGCAGGAAAAGGCGCCGGGCGGCACCTGGTGAGGGGTCCCTTGCAGCTGAGAGGGTGGAGCGGGGGTGGGGGGACCCAGGTGTCCCGGACACACAGGGCTGTAACAGGGGACAGTGCAAATGAAAGCAGAGGGGCTGCAGGTCGGGAGTGAGGGGCACCAGTTAGTATCAGTCTCTCTGGTCTCCCCCCCCCCCCCCCCGCAGCCTCCGTCCTGGGCTCCTGCCTCCAGCCGGCGCCGGCCCAGACCCCAGTGACCATCGTCCTCACCCCGCCGAGCCCCGTGGTGGGAGGGGACGTCAGCCTGGCCCCGCAGCCACTGCCAGAGAACTTCCTGTCCTGCAGCTGGCACCGATCAGCGACCACTGATGAAAACAGCCGGATCCTCACCTACTACCCATACACCCCCCCTGTTCAGAACAACGGCCCGGCCCACACGGGGCGGGAGACAGCGGGGCCGGGCTGCGCCCTGAACATCGCGGGGTTAAAGCTCAATGATACCGGGAGCTACACGGTGCTGATAGAGAGCCCGACTAACCGTGTCCTCGCTACGGTGGTTCTGCGCGTCTCTGGTAAGTGCCACCCCCGGGAGCTGCGCTGATCCCAGGCCGTCTCCCCGCCCCAGCGATGGGGCTCTGGGCGTCTCCCCCGGGGATGAGCCCGGCTGGTGAGGGGCTGTCGGGGGTCTGTGAGGTGGGTCTGGGCCCCCCAGGGCGGGGGTGTCCCCGGATCCCCAGGGTGTCTCTGACCCCTCCCTGTTTCCCCAGAGCTGCAGGCTGCACAGTGGGGTGTGTACAACCAGCTGCGGAGATGAGGCCCCCCAGGGGCCCTGGTGCATGCTGGGAAGACCCCTGTATCACGGGGGGGGGGTCAGACCCACCTGCTCTTTTACACCCACTTTGCTCAGTTTTGGAGCCTACGGGGGAGGGGGGGGCTCATGATGTCACTGTGGGGCCCTTTGCACCAGGGCTCCCCAGATCCACCCCCCCCCCGGCTGTCTGCAGCGGCGGGGGGGGGGGGGAGCCGGGCGCTGTTGGGGTCACACTCACCAGTCGCTGAAGGTGAAACTGGATGTCCTGGAGTCCCCGGGCAATGCTCTGGAACTGCTCCCCACAAAGCCAGTCAGGACTCTGGGGAGCCTCCTCTCCCTCGGAGCAGACCGTCTTCAGGGCAAGGAGCTCACACGGCTTCACCTCCTGGGTCTGACCTTGGAGCATTCAGCATATGCCCCTCCGTGCGCTTCCCACAGCGAGTCCGCCCTGGCGGGGTCCTGGGGCAGCCAGAGGGCCCTGCACCCCCACTTCGCAGTCAGATGTGACTTTCAGCCAGCCAGTAACACAGAAGGTTTATTAGATGACAGGAACATGGTCTCAAACAGAGCTTGTAGGTCCAGAAAACGGGACCCCTCAGCCAGGTCCATTCTGGGGAGCCGTGAACCAGACACCCACGTCTGCCCTCACTCCCCGTCCCCAACCAGCTCCAAACTGAAACCCTCCAGCCCCTCCTTCTTTGGGCTATGTTCCTTTCCCGGGCCAGGAGGTCACCTGATCTCTTTGTTCACCTTTAGCATCCCCGTGCAGGGGGGAAGGGCCCAGGCCATCAGTTGCCAGGAGACAGAGTGTGAGTGATTTATGTGTACTGGCCCTCTCAGGCTCTGCAACTATCACACCCCCTTATCCCACCACCTAGAGACTCCAGAAATCCATAGGGAAAACTGAGGCACCCACACAGTATTCAGAGGAAACATTAAGAATAGTCCCACTTCGTCACACTCTGGCTGACTGCCCATGATGCACCAGCAAGGTCACCCCCACCCCCGGCCTGGGTCTGGGATGAGCAGCTTCATCCGGGTCAGAGAGGACGGCAAGGAACTGGCACAGGGCTGTGCCCACGGGGCGTCCTGTGGCACCAAGCATTGAAAACCCTGCTGTCAGGCTGGATCCTGGGACAGACCTGGGAGCCGAAGCGTCGCTCTCCCTTCGAACCACAGCCGAGAGTCTCCCAAAAATCACGGGGCTCCGGGAGCCAGAGCCTCAGGGAGGAACCAATAACTGTGAGACTTGACGCCGGGGAGACAGACCCTCTGCCGGAGTCCAGAAGACAACCGCCCGCCTCCGCAGCTCTGAGGTGCAAAGGGCGAAGGACCCTTCCCACAACCTCACATGGTGGCAACACCAGCACCCTTGCCCCAGTCCTGCAGGACAGCAGCCCCAATCCTGCATGGAGGAGCAGGGACACACGGTAACGCTCTCTCTGTTCCCTGCACAGAAATCCTGCCCAACCCCACAGTGACGCCAAACCAAACCCTGGTGCTGGAGAACGGGACCTTCACCCTCACGTGTAACGGCTCCCCCAGCGCCGACACCGTGCTCTGGCTCCGGGACGGGGCATCCCTCATGCCCAGTGAGCGGCTGGTGCTGTCCCCTGACAACCGGACCCTCACGGTGCTGGGTGTCACCCGGGGCTACGCCGGCGCCTACCAGTGCAAGGTCGGGAACCCCGTCAGCACCAACCACAGCGAGCCCAGCACTGTGACGGTGGCCTGTGAGTAACTGCAGCCCCGTCCCCGGCCGTGCTGCCCCTGGTCCTGCCGGCATCACCCAGCCACAGAGATGCAGCTGCCTCTGGGGTGGGGCAGGGTGCTGGTTAAACAGGGACCCCTCGCTGGCGCCATCCATCCCCTGACCCTGTCCCTCTCTGTGTAGATGGGCCGGACTCTGCCCAGATAGACCCACCAGGACCCATTGCCCTGACTCTTGGGTCGCTTGTGAACCTGACATGCGTCGCCGACTCCATCCCAGCCCCGAGCTATCGCTGGGTTCTCAACGGCACCGACACTAACGAGACCGGGAGCAGCTTGACCTTTAACCCCACGACCTGGGCTCAGCAGGGCACGTACACGTGCCAGGCTCACAACCCCGTCACCGGCCGCACTGCCTGGGCGTCTGTCGCCGTGTGGGTGACAGGGACGGGTGAGTCCCCGGGATGGAGCAACGTGCTGCAGACACAGGGATCCCAGTTCTCGCACCAACGGCCCAGTGCGGTGCTAGGCGGTGCCGGGCTGCAGGGAGCTGGGTGGGGGGATTGTGGCTGAACGTCTGATCCAACCTCCCCCACCATCTCTCCTCCAGACGCCCCTCGTCCAGCTCTCTCTACCGGGGCCGTCGCCGGGATCGTCATCGGGTCACTAGCGGGGGCAGCGCTGGTCGGAGTCATGGTCTATTTCCTCTGTGAGTAACAGCCCCCCCATCCCGGGAGAGCCAGGACTCCTGGGTTCTCTCCTGGCACCGGGAGGGGAGTGGGGTCTAGTGGTTAGAGCAGGGGGGGCTGGAAGCCAAGGCCCCAATTCCAGCGTCTCTGATTCCTACCAGACTCTCGCTGCCGGAACGAGACCCCCAAGGAGAACGAGGCACCCGTCCTGGTGTACGAGAACCTGCCCCCAACATCCTGGGCGGGGCCAGTGGTGAGTGACAAGGGCTCAGCCCCACCCCCCACTATTCCAGTCCCGCCCCCTCCTCTGTGGGTCCCCTCAGTCTGGACCCGCAGCCCCCAGCCAGTTTACCCTGTCCCCTTTGGGCGGGGGAGGGGGGGTTACACAAACCCGGGGTCCCATTGACTGTCCCAGGGTCCCCCCCCCCCGGAGCTCGGCTGGGGACCTGGGGGGTCTCTGGGGTCTAGTGCTAACAACCCTCTTGCCTCTGTCTCCCCCAGGCCCAGCCCGGGAGTCCCCCTGACCCCAGCCCCACGTACCAGGTGAGCACCGGCCCCTTGCGCTGTATCCTCCCCCCTGAGGGGGGTTTGGACCTAGTGGGGAGAGGGGGGAGCTGCCCCCAACAAGCCTATGGCTGGGAACGGGGCTGGTTATCACATCCCAGAGCTGGGGGGGGGGCAGAGTGAGCCAGAGGGGGACCAGCCGGGAGCCCCAGGGCTGAGGGGAGGTGTTATGGGGGGCCCAGCACTGGGGGGGAGGGATGGGCCCCCCAGGATGTGAGGGGCTGTTGTGGCCCCCTGGGGCGTCTCTGGCTGAATCGTCCCCGTTTCCCCCAGACGCTGCAGCCCCGACAGCCGGACGTGTACGAGAAGCTGAAGAAGTGACGCCCCCTCCTCCTGCCCCCCGGTGCATGCTGGGAGGGGCCCGGTGCATGCTGGGAAAGGCGCGTCCCTGAGCCTGGGTCCCGCTGCCCCGGGGACGTCCCGTCGATGAAGCATTAAAGGGCAGGAACAGTCACTGCCCGGCCCGGGGGATCCATCCGTCCGTCTGTCCATGCTGCTTCCTTGGGGCCCATCACCGCAGCGTCTGGGCCTCTGCGAGGAAATCAGAAAGTCGGCGCCTGTGACTGGCTCCGGCTCCGTTGTGCCCAGCACAGGATTTGGGAACCCACCTGTGACGAAGTGGGACTGTTCTTAATGTTTCCTCTGAATACTGTAGGGGTGCCTCAGTTTCCCCTATGCAGTTCTTAAGTCTCTAGGGGGTGGGATTGTTGCAGAGCAAAGGGCCAGTGCACATAAAGGGCCGACACTCTGTCTCCTGGTGACTAAGGGCCGGGGCCCTTCCCCCCCTGCAAGGAGATAGCTAAAGGTCAGGTGACCTCCTGGCCCGGGAAAGGAACAAAGCCCAGTGGAGGAGGGGCTGGAGGGTGAGTCAGTTTGGAGCTGGCTGGGGACGGGAAGTGAGGGCAGACGGGGGGTGTCTCGCTCGCGGGACCCCAGAATGGACCCGGCCGAGGGGTCCCGTTCGCTGGACCTACAAGCTCTGTTTTAGACCGTGTTCCTGTCATCTAATAAACCTCTGTTTTACTGGCTGGCTGAGAGTCACGTCTGACTGCGAAGTGGGGGTGCAGGACCCTCTGGCTGCCGCAGGACCCTCTGGCTGCCCCAGGACCCCGCCGGGGCGGACTCGCTGTGGGAAGCGCACGAAGGGGCAGATGCTGAATTCTCCGAGGTCAGACCCAGGAGGTGAAGCCGTGTGAGCTCCTTGCCCTGAAGACAGTCTGCTCCGAGGGAGAGGAGGCTCCCCAAAGTCCTGCCTGGCTTTCTGGGGAGCAGTTCCAGAGCATTGCCCGGGGACTCCGTGACAGCCTGCCCCGCGTCTTCCCCTCTCAGGGGCAGTTCTGCCCTACAGAGCTGTGAGCAGCGACGCCCACCAGCCCGGCCGGGACCCCATTGTGTTATAACCCAGCCCCAGGCCGGGGCGCCCCCCCCCCCCCCATGTCCTGGGCGCAGGCCATCCCTGCAGGCTGGGGGCTCCGGGCAGGGGCCCCCCATGCCCTGGGCACAGGTCGTCCCTGCAGGCTGGTGGCTCTGGGCAGGGTCTGGGGGTCGGCGCGAAGCAGCCAGACCGCGGGAGCCCCCGGCGCGATCCGGCCCCAGCAGGGCCAAGGGGACCCGGGTGCATCTGGCCCGGAGCCCGGCCGGGCTGGGCACTCGCTGCTGCCCCCTGCTGGCGAAGTGTGGCCCAGCCCCCCGCAGGGCTCAGCTGGACAGGGGCTGCCCCGGGAGGGAGCTCTCTGCCCCCTCCTGGTGAGCCAGGGGGTGGCCCCGCTGGGCCAGGCCTGATTTGCACCCCTGGGCTGGGACCCTCTGGGCTTTGCCCTTCGCTGCAGGGGTGGCCGGACTGGGTGGGGCCCAGGGAGCCGTGTCTGGTTACGGTGCCCCAGGCGCAGGGTTTAGTGGGTGTTTAGAGCCGATGGGCAGCGCTGGTTTGGACTTTGTGACCCCAGCTTGTCTGTCCGGCTGGGAGGGTCTCTGTCCGGCTGGTTCCTGTTCCCCACGTGCCCTGTCTCTCGCCCTGGGCTACTTCTCTTTTCAGCGAGTCCAACTTTCCTCCTGGCCGTGCCCGGTCTGACCACATGGGGGGGGCTGGGGAATCTTCACAGGGAGGGTGGGGGCCCCTTGACCAGTCAATGGGGAGGGGAGGGATAGCTCAGTGGTTTGAGCATTGGCCTGCTAAACCCAGGGTTGTGAGTTCAATCCTTGAGGGGGCCACTTAGGAATCTGAGGCAAAAATCAGTACTTGGTCCTGCTAGTGAAGGCAGGGGGCTGGACTCGATGACCTTTCAAGGTCCCTTCTAGTTCTAGGAGATAGGATATCTCCATTAATTTATTTAAAATCCCTGCCCCTGACTCACCCCCTGTGAGGAAGTGGGAATGTTCTTAATGTTTCCTCTGAATACTGTGTGGGTGCCTCAGTTTCCCCTATGCAGTTCTTAGGTAGCTAGGTGTACAGAGAATGGCCAACACCCTGTCTCCTGGCAACTAATGGGCTGGGCCCCTCCCCTGCAAAGGTGCCAACTGAAGGTGTTGGAGACAAAGGGATCAGGTGACCTCCTGGCCCGGGGAAAGAGACAAAGCCGAGAGAAGGAGGGGCTGGAGGTGGAGGCAGTTTGGGGCTGGCTGGGGACAGGGAGTGAGGGCAGATGTGGGTGTCTGGCTCACTGCCCCCCCCCCAGAATGGACCCGGCTGAGGGGTCCGGTTCCCTGGACCAACAAGCTCTGTTTTAGACCGTGTTCCTGTCATCTAATAAACCTCTGTGTTACTGGCTGGCGGAGAGTCACGTCTGACTGTGGAGTGGGGGTGCAGAACCCTCTGGCTTCCCCAGGACCCCGCCTGAGCGGACTCGCTGTGGGAAGCGCACGGAGGGGCAGATGCTGAATGCTCCCAGGAGAGACCCAGGAGGTGAAGCCATGTGAGCTTCTTGCCCTGAAGACAGTCTGCTCCGAGGGAGAGGAGGCTCCCCAGAGTCCTGCCTGGCTTTGTGGGGAGCAGTTCCCGAGCATCGCCCGGGGACTGCATGACACCCCCCCAGGGAATGTGTATCCCAGGACAAGCCCAGTCATGCCAGGCTCTGGGTCCCAGCACAGCCTCCTTCACGCCCTGCCGGGCACCAGGGATCCACCCGCCTGCCAGGGACGGGACATGGGGCAGAACTGCGCCCCCCGGGGACGGCCCCACCATAGTCAGCAGGTGGAAGGGGCTGGTCCTGACCATGGGCGCCAGGTTTGTATAATTTTTGGTGGTGCCCAGTGTGGTGGAAATTCCTGTCCGTTCCAGCTGAGGAATAAGGAGAGACGGACACAGCTAGCCAAGCAAGGAGCCCCGGGAGGGGCGATCCGTTTATTTCAATTGCAATTGGGTTCGAGCTCAGCAAGAACAAAGAAAACACTTACACCAAAGCATTATATGCAGTTGACTATGATAATCTATCGCTCTATGATTGGCCAAAATTTGCTATCATTACCATACCTAATTAGCAAGCTACATGTATCTGCCCCTCTTATGACCCCTTATTGTTCATCTCCTTGCTCCCCCCTTGCGTTATTTTGCAAACCAAGCAGTTAGGTATCTACAGGACGCAGGCACAGAAAGTCCCATTGTCTCCAGGTTTGGAGTTTGGCTACGTTTCCTCTCGAAGGAACTTCCTGAGTTAAGACTCTCCATAGCTAACGCTGCATATCTCCCTTCTACTTTCTCCCATGTGTACATGACAAATTTGCCCCCTGGCAGTTAAGTAGAATAATTTTATTTCACCAGAAATGGTCCAGGGCTGTCCCTACCCATACACAAAGTACGCAGCTGAGTAGTGCACCAGGAAATTTGGGGCTCCACCGGCTCGTGCTGGGGGGCGGTTTCCCCCTGCCCCCCAAGCCTGCTCCTGCCCCCATGCTGAGGCCTGGGGCCCCACACAGCTCCCCCACGGGGGGGCTGCGCAGGGCGCCAAAATGGCTAGGGATGGCCCAGAACGGGGCCAACCAGGGCAGGTAAGTTCCAATAGAAACCCCTTATGCTCTCTTAGCAAATCTGACTAAATTGTCCAGAGTCAAATGATTAAAATCAGATTGTCTCTTTGCCTGGATTATTGACAGACATTGCTTTGGAAAAGGGCCCGTTTCCCCTTCGGAATGGCTGCAAAGAAACCAAGAATTCTCTTCCTCTCACACTTTTCCTTTTTCTAAACATTTTCACATCTATCAACTGTTCAATTCCCTCCAGCCTCTGCAGGGTTAACTTCTCACTCGCTTTCCTTAAATCACTCGCTTATCTCCCAAAATGACACCTTCATCAGCCCAGATATCACCCATTCATCCAGCCCAGACTTCTTTAACTTGGCGGCAAGAATACTGTGGGAGACCGTATCAAAAGCTTTGCTAAAGTCAAGGAATAACAGGTCCACTGCTTTCCCCTCATCCACAGAGCCAGTTATCTCCTCAGAGAAGGCAATCAGGTTAGTCAGGCATGACTTGCCCTTGGTGAATCCATGCTGACTGTTCCTGATCACTTTCCCCTCCTCTAAGTGCTTCAGAATTGATTCCTTGAGGACCTGCTCAATCTCTCTATCTCTTGCCTGCCTGCGTGTCTGGGCCTGATCCTGCTTTCCTCGCTGAACTGTCCCTTCCCATGGGCCCCGGCTTTGTCCCACTAACCATTTAGCAAGGAGGGGGGGGCTCCTCAGCTAGCCCCCACCCCTCCTGGTCCCTTTTCTTCCTTCTCGTTCTCTCTTGTAGCTCTGGGGGGTCATTCTGCCAGGTAGGCAGCGACCCTTTCCGACAGACGGCACTGGGGTCAGGTGTCACCTTACACTCTAGGGCACCTGCCCCCACCTACCCAATCCTAACGCAGGTTTCAGAGTAGCAGCCGTGTTAGTCTGTATCCGCAAAAAGAACAGGAGGACTTGTGGCACCTTAGAGACTAACAAATTTATTTGAGCATAAGCTTTCGTGGGCTACAACCCACTTCTTCGGATGCATAGAATGGAACATATATTGAGGAGATATATATACACATACAGAGAGCATGAACAGGTGGGAGTTGTCTTACCAACTCTGAGAGGCCAATTAAGTAAGAGGAAAAACTTTTGAAGTGATAATCAAGATAGCCCAGTACAGACAGGTTGATAAGAAGTGTGAGAATACTTACATGGGGAGGTAGATTCAATGTTTGTAAGGGCTCAGCCATTCCCAGTATCTGTTCAAGCCTAAGTTGATTGTATCCTAACGCAGTGTCACAAAATCCTCTAACCAATCCTACCCCCCCACCTTCATTCATTTACATCCAGCAAGATTAATTCTGGAACAGACAGAAACAATCAAAGACCAGACAGAGATGCAATAGGGAAGTGGGGACCATAAAGCTAAAACAATGAAGAAATGAGGATTTCACAACCACAGCTATTGATAAGTGGTTTCGTGCCAGACAGACGCCGTCAGACTCAGTTTTCTGTACCCAGTTGACGGTCGGTGCCTTTCCCTGGGGGTGCTGGGGGCCATTGGGACGGGGTCTCCTCACCAGCCCCAGATGTCAGCGGTTTAATGTCATTTCGCTGGAATGTGGGGATGTGACGTCCCACTTCTCCGTCAATCGCTGCTGCCCCCTGCTGGCGAAGCGCGGCTCTCGGCCCCCCTCCTGCTGAGCCGGGGGGCGGCCCCGCTGGGCCAGGCCTGATTTGCACCCCTGGGCTGGGACCCTCTGGGCTTTGCCCTTCGCTGCAGCAGGGCCCGGGGGCCTGGAGCCATATGGACAGTGGGGGGGCTGAAAGCCATTGACCCGAACTGCAAACCCTGCGTATGATGGAAACCACGTCCGGCTGGGGGGGCGGTAGCCCCCTAGTTCCAGCACCCGCGGCAGGACCTGTCTCCATCCAGTGGGGGGGGGGGGGGGTCTGTGCTGTGAGCCTGGACCCACAGGCAGGGCGGACTCACAGGTAGGGCAGCCCCACAGGGCCCCTCCTGGCTGAGACTGTCCCCTCCCAGCCACACCCACCCACTTCCCCTTCGGCTGCTAGGGAACTGTGTGTGTGTGTGTGTGTGCGCGCGGTCTGGGGGGGGGGTGACTTCCTGGGGGTGTCTGTCACTGGGTCTCACGCTCCTTCACAGGCCCCCCCACCCGCTCCTGCTGGTTACCCTCGGCCCCTCCCACCGGGTATTGCTGAACCAGCCAATTGCAGCGATCCCAGGACACACGCTCTCGGTGCAGAAAGGGGAAAACGGGCTCTGGCCGGTACCGAGCGGCCGGGCTGCCCCCACACCGCGCATGGCAGAGTAATCACAGTCCTGGCGGTACCTGGGAACGGGGCCGTGACACGACGCAGGCGCCCAGACTCACCCGGGTTCTGCTTTGGGCCAATAACCGACTGGTTGGCGAAGGGACGAGCCGCGGGGCTCACACACCTGGCGTTCAGTAAAGTGTCTGCCACGGAGCCCGTGGGGAATTCCCCGCTGCCGTCGGGGTGCAGGGGACCCCCCACGCTGCATGCGCTGGGTCAGGAGCCGGCGACGGGGCGCTGGGGACCCCCCCACGCTGCGTGCGCTGGGTCAGGAGCTGGCGACGGGGCGAAGGCCGCAGGCGGTGCTGAGCGGAGACTCACTGGCCTGGAGGGAGGTGGCTACAGGTCTGGGGCTTGGTCTGGGGACCAGGCTCAGTCACTAGTTTATTAAGGACCGTGGTGCACGAAGGGGGCGGGGGCTCCCGACATTTGCTGGTGATACAAAGCTGGTGGCAGCGGCACGGCGGGGGGGCCGGGACCGTTACCCAGGGGGGACTGGAGGACCCGGCCGACTGGAGCGACAGCCATGGGCTGAACGCCGACCGCGCAGGGCCCACGGGAACGTGCTTAGGGGCTAAGAACAAGATTTTCTCTCCAGTTGGGGGGCTCAGCGGGGCTGGGGCAGAGGACGCGAGAACCCTGGGCATGCAGGGCAGCCGCAGGATAACGGAGAGTCCCCCTGGTATGCGGCTGGGAGCCCGCAGGCCTAGGATGGCTCAGGTCTGTCCTGCAGCGCGGCCGGATTAGTCCCACTGGCCGTGACCTGGTGAGCCCTCGGCTGGGAGCCGGGCGGCTGCTCTGTCCCTGTGCGGAGAAAGGGGAAGGCAGCCGGGAGCCGGGGCAGAGGCACTGCCAGGCTGGGCGGGGGCTGAAGGGTCTGTCCTAGGAGAGGGGCCTGGGAGCTTAGGGCATTTGATGGCAGGGGGGTGGGGGGGGGCTGAGCGCTCGCAGTAATTGCAGTGGGGGGGTAACTACCCGGGTGGGGGGTGAGATAGTTCAGCCCTGGGGCCACAGACCAGGCCAGACACTAGACGGTTTCTACCCATCGGAGGGGAGAGGTGCTGGGGGAGGGGCGATAACTAGTGTTACCAGAGAGCTGGACAAACTGACAGGGGGGCTTGTGATGGGGCTGGGCTGGGACAAGGGCAGGGGCCGGACTCAGCAGCTCCGGGGTCACGTCTGGTTTACGTCTCACGTTGCTAATGCTCATGGTTCAGGGTCTCAGCCAACTGCCGGCAGGGGTCAGGAAGGGATCTCTCCCCCGCTCCCCCATATATTCTCAGTGTTTTTTCTGCGAAGCATGGTGGGGTGGCCTGGCCTGGGGCTGGGCACCGGATGGGGGGGCCTGGGCTCTGTGTGGCTCCGAGTGTCTGTCTCTCTCTCTCTCGCAGGTGCTGGGCTGGCTGGTTCTTGCTCATACGCCCAGTGTCCAGCCGGACGCCACGTCTGGGCTCAGGAAGGTTTTTCCCCCAGTCAGACTGGCAGGGCCGTGGGGGATTCCCCTCCCTCTACAGTATGGGGTGGGTCACTGGCCGGGAGTCTCTGGGTCTCTCTCACTCCATCCCCCGCCCTGCCGCACCTGGTCCCTCTGGGCCCCGCCCGCGGCACAGAACAGGCTGGGCCCTGGGGGCTGTGACACTTTGCTCTGACTTCAGGCACTGGGTGGACCTGGTGGGTGCTGGGGGGGCTGGTGGCCGGTGTGACGAACTGGGACTGTTCTTACTGTGGTCTGTGAATGCTGACAGGGGAGTGTGGCTAGGATAGTCTGCACTGGGGGATGGGAGACTGACCGACAGAGAATACCTGAGCATGTAACATGAGAACCCAGGAAGGGGTTAGAGGCCAGGTGACACCTTTGCCCGGGAAACTGAACAAAGGCTGTGGGAGGGGTCACTAAAGGGAGAGTTTTTCCAGGAGCTGGCTGGTGATATGGCTGGGAGGCAGACGGGGCTCTGACCTCCCAAGGGGCTGGGGTGCCCTGAGACCCCAAGATGGACCCAACTGAGGGGGGTCCTGTTGTCTGTGCCTGCAAGACCTTCTTGGACTGTATTCCTGTTGTCTAAATAAACCTTCTGCTTTACTGGATGGCTGAGAGTCATGGTGAATCGCAGGAAGCCGGGGGTGCAGGGCCCGGAGTCCCCCATACTCCGTGACAACTGGTGGCAGCGGTGGGATCTACTGCACCCCATGGATGGCGCTTCCTGCAGTAAGTACCTGGGGAGCAGTAAAACGAAGGGGGATCGACGGGGACCAGGTGGGCTGAAGAGTCGGAGAGAGACGGTTTCAGGGGGCGATTAACCCCTGGGAGTGTGTGACCAGAAAGAAGGACTGTTGCAGTAACAGAGTCCCCCGGGGGATCGCAGCGAGCGGTCCCAGGGGCGGAGGAGTCTGCAGCTCGACCCTGGCAGAGAGGTGGTGACCTGAAGAAGGGCTGGCACACTAGGGGTCGCCCTGGAACGGTGAAAAGCGGAGAGCACAGGCCGTTGAGTGGCCAGCAGGAGGATGTATGCTAAACACCTTAACAGCGACCTTGTGGAGCTGTGCAGGCAGAGGGGGCTGCGCATTGGGAGGTCCACCAAAGAACAGCTCATTGTCCAGCTGGAGGAGAGGGATCGCTTGGATGAACCGAGCCCTGTCCCTGAGGGAAGCCGCCCGGCAGATGCAGCGTGGGCCCCGGGGCCTGACATGGCTGGGAGGGGTCAGACTGCTGCAGAGGACATCCCGAGACCCTGCCTACCTATACCTAGGGGAGGGGTTGGGGGAAGCCCAGCGAATACTGAGGGCACCCTGACCCCGGCGGCCAGCAGGGGATCGTCCCGGCGGAGCTCCCCGTCCCGGGAGCGGATGCGACTGGAATGTGACAGGGAGCTGAGATTGAAAGAGCTCGAGTTAAGGCAGCAAGAACTGAAGCAGGAGCGGGAAGAGAAGGAGAACCAACGTCAGCATGAGCTGGAACTGGCCAGGCTGAGGAGCAGTGGGGCCCCGGCTGCGGTGAGTGAGGGGGGACCCAACACTGCAAAGAGCTTTGATAAGTGCTTCCTGGCCCAGCGTAAGGAGGGGGAGGACATGGATACCTTCCTGACAGCCTTTGAGAATACCTGCGAGCTGCTCCAGGTTGACCCTGCAAAGAGGCTCCAGTTTCTCATTCCCCCACTGGACCCCACAGCCAGGGAGGTGTACAGCCGACTGAAAGGGGCGGAGACAGGGGACTACGAACTGTTCAAAAAGGCCCTGCTCCGCGAGTTTGGGCTGACCCCTGAGATGTACCGGAAAAGGTTCCGGAGTCAGCGTAAAACCCGTGAGGTCACATACCTACAACTAGCCAACCGGGCGCAGGGGTATGCCCGCAAGTGGACAGCTGGGGCCCAAACTAAAGAGGACCAGCTTGACCTATTCGTACTGGAGCACGTGTATGAGCAATGCCCATCCGACCTGAGGCGATGGTTGATGGACCAAAAGCCAGAGAACACACAGCACGCAGGCCAACTGGCCGACGAGTTTGTGAACAGTTGGGCAGGGGATAACAGGGAGGAGTCCCAAAGGAGCAGGCCTGCCACAACGCAAAGAGAGAGTGACCCTGAGACCTCCCAGCAGGGAAATATGGAGAACCCCCACCAAAGGGGAACATCCAGCGTCAGGTCCATCCGACCAGCTCAAGGGGACCCACGGGACATGGGCTGCTATCACTGTGGCCAAACGGGCCACATATGGGCCCAGTGCCTCACGCTCAGGGACAGACTGAGCGGAACCAACCCACAGAGGGTTGACTGGGTAGAGACCCAGCCGGACGAGGGGCAGCATTCCCCGCCCAGGGGGGCTGGCAGTGTACCACCTGCTAAGGAGGGAGGAGAGCTCCAGGCCAGCTCCTCTGGGGGGCTGGATGCTCCAGACTCAGGGTTTTTGGTTTATACGGTGGGCACGTATAAACCGGAGCGAGTGCCTTGTTCCCCTGGAGGTGGATGGGAGGAAGGTCAGTGGATACTGGGATACGGGCGCAGAGGTGACGCTGGCCCGGCCCGAGGTGGTGGCCCCAGATCGGGTGGTGCCCAACACCTACCTGACCCTGACGGGGGCGGGTGGGACCCCATGCAAGGTGCCTGTGGCGAGGGTACACCTGAAGTGGGGGGCCAAGGAGGGCCCCAAGGACGTGGGAGTACATCCGTATTTGCCCACTGAGGTGTTGATGGGGAGGGACCTAGAGGACTGGCCAAGCAACCCCCAGGGTGCCCTGGTGGTGACCCGCAGTCAGAGCCGGCGAGGAGCACTGCGCCCTGGCCTTGGGGAGGGTGCCTTGCCCGAGGCGCAGGACCCTAACCTGGTGGGGAGGGAACACCCAGGGACATGGCTCAGGGAGGCTGCAGCTTCAGACCCAGCCGGCGAGAAAGAGCAGGTGACCATCCCTGTCCCAGCTGCTGAGTTCCAGGCCGAGGTGCAGAAAGATCCCTCCCTGCGGAAGATAAGGGACCTGGCCGACCCCAGTGCGGTACAGACCATGGGGAGAGGTGGCCAGAAAAGGTTCCTGTGGGAGAAGGGGTTCCTGTACCGAGAATGGGCTCCCCCAGGGAAAATGGAGTCAGGGGGGATCAGGAGGCAGCTGGTGGTACCCCAGAAGTATCGCCGCCAGCTGCTGTACTGGGCCCATGACACCCCCCTCTCAGGGCACCAGGGAACCTGGCGTACCCAGCAGAGGCTGCTACGGAGCTTTTACTGGCCTGGGGTCTTTGTTACTGTCCTGCAGTACTGCCAATCCTGTGACCCCTGTCAGAGGGGGA
This sequence comes from Actinemys pallida, assembly GCA_023634205.1. Classification (NCBI taxonomy): domain Eukaryota; kingdom Metazoa; phylum Chordata; order Testudines; family Emydidae; genus Actinemys; species Actinemys pallida. Next base: position 971,105 of record JALMGD010000039.1, on the reverse strand, counting down.
GGAAGGCCCGGGACAAGGGGAAAACGGCTTTAGGACCCTTGCCCAGCATAGAGGAGCCTTTCCAGAGGGTGGCCAAGGTTAAAAGGGGGGCTCTGAACCAAGAGAGCCCAAAGCACAGACCTCCAGACTGGAGTGCTGGGAGAAGACCCCAGCCCAGTTGGAACCCCAGGGGTATTGGGGTGGGAAAAGGGCACAGGCCGCATAAACCTTCCCACCTGCGAACTACGAGTGCCATCGAGCACCCCCGACCTAAGGGGGGGGGGGCGTGAAACTGGAGGGGCCTGGTGTAATTCTCACCAAGGAATGGGAGGGATGCTGGGGCATCCACGGGAACGGGGGTAGGTTTGAACTTCCCCAGGTCACTGGCTAAAGTGACCCCGCTCAGTTCGGTCTCGAAGGGGGGAGAGATGTGACGAACTGGGACTGTTCTTACTGTGGGCTTTGAATGCTGACAGGGGAGTGTGGCTAGGATAGTCTGCACTTGGGGGATGGGAGACTGACCGACAGAGAATACCTGAGCATGTAACATGAGAACCCAGGAAGGGGTTAGAGGCCAGGTGACACCTTTGCCTGGGAAACTGAACAAAGGCTGTGGGAGGGGTCGCTGAGGAGGGAGTTTTTCAGGAGCTGGCTGGTGATATGGCTGGGAGGCAGACGGGGCTCTGACCTCCCAAGAGGGCTGGGGTGCCCGGGGACCCCAAGATGGACCCAACTGAGGGGGGTCTTGTTGTCTGTGCCTGCAAGACCTGTCTTGGACTGTATTCCTGTCGTCTAAATAAACCTTCTGCTTTACTGGCTGGCTGAGAGTCATGGTGAATCGCAGGAAGCCGGGGGTGCAGGGCCCTGAGTCCCCCATACTCCGTGACAGCTGGTGGGACGCAGGAGCTCAGACTGACAGGCTGGTCCATCCAGCCTGGCTCACTGACAGCATAGCCCCCGGCTTGCACCCCTCTCCTGCGGTCCCAGACCCCATGGCTGCGCTGGGCCCCCCAATGGGGGCACACGTCCAGGGCTGCGCTGGGTTCCTGTGACAGACCCACGGCAACCGCTCTGGGGTCAGCCAGGGGCCCTCTGGGGAGAGACCTCGGGGAGCCCCCCGCCCCGCTGTGGGATCCCAGCGTCTCTCTCCTCCAGCCGCTTCTTTGGCCCCTGGCTGGGCCCGAAGGCTAAGAGGGGGCCCCTCCCCCCCAGGCTGGATGACAGCCTGTCCCAGAGCCCCCCCGGGACTAGTGACCCCCCCAGGGCGGGGGGTGTCACGGAGTCCCCGGGCGATGCTCTGGAACTGCTCCCCACAAAGCCAGTCAGGACTTTGGGGAGCCTCGTCTCCCTCGGAGGGCAAGAAGCTCACACGGCTTCACCTCCTGGGTCTTTCCTGGGAGCATTCAGCATATGCCCTTCCGTGCGCTTCCCACAGCGAGTCCGCCCCGGCGGGGTCCTGGGGAAGCCAGAGGATCCTGCACCCCCTACTTCGCAGTCAGACGTGACTCTCAGCCAGCCAGTAAAACAGAGGTTTATTAGATGACAGGAACACGGTCTAAAACAGAGCTTGTAGGTACAGCGGCGAACGGGACCCCTCGGCCGGGTCCATTATGGGGTTCAGAGAGCCAGACACCCACGTCTGCCCTCACTCCTAGTCTCCAGGTAGCTCCAACTCTGAAACCCCCTCCGGCCCCTCCTTCTCTGGGCTTTGTCTCTTTCCTGGGCCAGGAGGTCACCTGATCTCTTTGTTCACCTTTAGCTATTACCTTGCAGGGGGGGAAGGGGCCCTGGCCATTTGTTGCCAGGGAGACAGAGTGTCAGTGATTTATGTGCACTGGCCTTTCCCCACCACCTAGAGACTTAAGAAATACATAGGGGAAACTGAGGCACCCACACAGTATTCAGAGGAAACATTAAGAATAGTCCCACTTCGTCACAGGGGGCAGTTAGTGAACTGAGCAAAGTGGCTATAAAAGAACAGGTGGGTCTGACACCCCCACCCCCAGCATAGACCCCCACCCCACGATACAGGGATCTTCCCAGCATGCACCAGGGCACTGGGGGGGCATCATCTCCACAGCTGGTCGTACACGTCCCGCTGTCCGGGCTGCAGCGTCTGGGGAAATGGGGAGGGGTCAGAGATATAATGGGGGGAGCTGGGGACACTTCCCCCACGGAGCCCACACCCCCCCCCCCAGAGACCCAACAGCCCCGGCGGGCCCTCTCCCCACATTCCCCCCCCCATTACCCTATAGCCTCCCCCCAACACGGGGCCCCCTCCCTCCCACAGGGCTGTATTGGGGACAGCTCCCCACTCCCCACATCGAGTTCGGATCCCCCCAGGCTGGCACCTACCTCATACGTGGGCTGGTGTCTGGGGGGCTCCTGGGCGGGGCCTGGGGAAGAGAATGAGACAGGTGGGTCACTGGACCCGAGAGATGCCCCCAGCCCAGCCCAGGGGGGAGGGGAGCTGATGAGCCCCAGGAGACTGGGACACTCCTGACCCCCACAGAGAGAGTGGAAAAGGGAGAGGGCTGCAGGTCAGGAGTGAGGGGCCCCATGTGACAAAGCAAGAATTTTTCATAATATTTTGGATGACTATTATGTGTGCCTCAGTTTCCCCTAGGTGGTGCCTGGTTAACGAGGTGGGGGAAGGGTTCTTCTCTCCTTGCAGAGACCAGCCTGCCCCACGCCGGGCTGCCTGGGCCCCATGGACAGCCCCAGAAGACAACGTCCTCTCCCATTGCCTGGGCATTTGGTGCCTAGCAACAAATGCCCAGGGATGCCCCCACCCCTCTTAGGAGACCCTTAGGAGGCTCACAGGGGGGTGGGGGGGCAGGACCAGGAGGGGCCAGGGGGTCGTTACGTGGGGGCTGCTGGAAGCAGGAGGCGGCTGGCCTGGGACTGCAGAGGGGTCAGGGGGGCTCCGGGCTCCGGCCTGACCCAGGGGGCCCAGGCTGTAACTGTCCATTCTCGATGCTCACTCAGGACGTTCGACGCTGGGTCCAGACACCCAATAACCCGCCTGTGTTCACCCGCTGGCTGAGTCACTGCAGAGTGGGGGGGGCTCCCGTTGGGGGTTCGAGTCTCCCTGAGGTGTCCTACCATAGGGGTGGGAAGTGGGGATGCCGGAGGTGCTGCAACACCACCAGGTTTTGTGGCCAGCATCCCGGCCACCAGCCCCACGCCTGGGGCTCCGCACCCCCCCTAACTGTGGCCCCAGCCTCTGCCACCTCACACCTGTCTGTGTTCCCCCCCTCCCAGAGCCATGGCTCCCGACCCCAGCTCCAGGGGGCGGTGAGGGGCACGGACGGGGTAAGGGGGTACAGCTCAGCACCCCCACTCCAAAAACTGTTCAAGCACCACTGTGTCCTACCCAGGGGGGCTCCTGGTGTGACCCAGGGGGCTGCAGGCTCCGAGGGTCGGCCCCGGGGGCGGGGAAGCCGAGGAGCTGAACCCAGGGAGAGTGGGACCCCAAGGACCAGGAGGCTGACGGGGTCCCCAGTGACCGTCCCAGAGCCGGGTGAGGGCACCGGGCCTGCAGAGCTCTGACACCCCGGCCAAGGTCTGGGAAGTGGGGACCCTAAGGCTGGGACAGCAGGAGACCTGAGCGCCTGTCACTCACCACTGGGCCCGCCCGGGCTGCGGGGGGCTGGTTCTCGTACTCTGGGGGTGTCATCTCGCTCCGCCTGGGGGTCTTGCTCTTGTGGCCTGAACCTGGGGAGTGGGGGGGGAGAAATCATCAGAGGTGCTGGAATTGGGGTGCTGGCTCCCAGCCCCTCCCCGCTCTAACCCACCAGACCCCCCCTCCCCTCTCAGAGCTGGGGATAGAACCCAGGAGTCCTGGCTCTCCGGGGCGGGGGGAGACACATTTCCTCACAGAGGAAATAGACCCCGACTCCAGCCAGCGCCGCGCCCGCTAGTGAGCCGATGACAATCCCAGCAATGGCTCCGGCAGAGAGACCTGGACGAGGGGCATCTGGAGTAGGGTTACCATATTTAAAAAATAAAAAAAGAGGACACTCCAAGGGCCCTAGCCCCGCCCCTTTCCCACCCCTGGCACCGCCCCTTTCCCACCCCTTCCCCAAAGTCCCCGCCCTAACTCCCCCTCCTCCCTCCCAGCCACGGGGAAAGGGCTGCCCGAGTGCTACCGGCTTTACGGTTTGCCGGGCAGCCCCCAGACCCTGCGCCCCCGGCCGGCGCTTCCCCAGCGCAGCTGGAGCCCGGGAGGGGAAGCGCCCAGCCGGGGGCGCAGGGTCTGGAGGCTGCCCGGCAAACCATGAAGCCGGTAGCACTCGGGCTTCGGGCAGCCCCTATGCCTCCGGACCCTGCGCCCCCGGCCCGGCACTTCCCCTCCCGGGCTCCGGCTGCTGTGCTCCTCCCCTGACTCTTCGGGTCTGTTTAAGAGCCAAGCTGCCCGAGCCAGCGCTACCGGCTTCGGGCAGCCCCCCTTGCCTCCGGACCCTGCGCCGCCGGAGCAGAGCAGCTGGAGCCGGGGAGGAGGAGAAGTGCCCGGCCAGCGGCTGGGGTCCGGAGGCAAGGGTGGCTGCCCGTAGCCAGTAGCGCTGGCTCGGGCAGCTTGGCTCTTAAACAGAGCCGAAGTCTGAGTCAGGGGAGGAGCAGAGCAGCCGCGGGAGAGGAAGTGCCCGGACGGTATTTTTCCCGGACATGTTCGGCTTTTTGGCAATTCCCCCCGGACGGGGGTTTGATTGCCGAAAAGCCAGACATGTCCAGGAAAAACCGGACGTATGGTAACCCTAATCTGGAGGAGAGATGGGGGGGGGGGAGAAGTGGATCAGATGGTTCAGCCACAATCCCCCCACCCCGCGCCCTGCAGCCCAGACCCCCTAGCGCTGCACTGGGCCCGCAGAGGGTGAGCACCCCTGTCATGGAGTGTGAGGGGAGACAAGGCCCTGCACCCCCGGCTTCCTGCAATTCACCATGACTCTCAGCCAGCCAGTAAAGCAGAAGGTTTATTTAGACGACAGGAACACAGTCCAAGACAGGTCTTGCAGGCACAGACAACAGGACCCCCCCAGTTAGGTACATCTTGTGGTCCCAGGGGCACCACAGGCCCATTGTGGGGGTAGAGCCCCGTCTGGGCTCCCTCCATTACCAGCCAGCTCCGGAAACTCTCCCTCCCCCCTTGTCTCCTCCCCCAGCATTTGTTCAGTTTCCCGGGCAGAGGTGTCACCTGGCCTCTAACCCTTTCCTGGGTTCTCATGTTACATGCTCAGGTATTCTCTGTCCCTCAGTCTCCCATCCCCCAATGCAGACTATCTTAGCCACACTCCCCTGTCAGCATTCACAGATCACATTAAGAACAGTCCTAGTTCCTCATGTTAGCCAAATGGGCTCGTTTCCCCCTGGAGCTGCCCAATTACCCCAAGGAGGCACGGGAGTCTAGAAGACGGCTTCAAGTCCTTTATTGATCAGTCAGCTGAGTGGGTGTTCTATCTCGGCTAACGCCAGAGAGAGAGACACACCTTACAAGCGCAAAGCAAGCCTTTTTATACTCAGTAACAAACAACTTCGCATGCATACATTTTGCTAACCTATGGAATTTTTAAATTCCCTTCCAGGGGTAAATGGGATACAGCTGTTGGGCCTCCTTGCTTGATTGTCTTGCTATAACAGTTGGGGTAATAGGCGAGTAGTTGGCCTTTTGTCTAACAGGGTTTCCCCCCCTTAAAAACATTTCGAGAGCCTTATGGCCCCCAATCCTCAGCCTTTACTGGCTGGTATAGGGCCATCATTTGTTGGTGTATAATTTGATTAGCCATTCGTCGGACTAATGTAATTACACAGGGAGCAAAGCAAGCTAGGGTTAATAGGGTTGTAATAAAGAGTATAAAGAGAAGAAGGCCTTCTCGGAGCCATCCCAGTTGCGGTAACCAGGACGTGAACCAGTCCATATTCCACCCACCCCATGTTTGGACCGGGACATGGGCTAGCTTCCTCATTTCTTTTGTTAGCTGTTTTACCGCCTTTCCATTATCATCTATTTGTAAACAGCAATTAGATTCGTTTAATTTTGCACAGATTCCTCCTTCTTCTGCCAGCAAATAATCAAGAACTAGATGATGCTGGTAGAGCACATTCCTCATCTGAGTGGACTGATCGGCCAAAAGATCAAGAGCTGCAGCCGTCTGATTAGTTATTATTTCCAAGATGGCTTGCAGCCTAATTATCCGATTTAAGTTGTAAATGGGCTCCCTTGCCCCTGAGATCCACTCATTAGGATTCCATGTAGCTGGACCATAGTGTTTTATAATTCTCTCAGGGGGCCACTCTTGAGCTCCCCACGTTTGGGAGCTTCCAGCGGTCAATGCGGGATCAATGGACCGCCTTTCTCTAATCAAGTCGTCGTATACCTTAATTCCTAATTTATTTCCCTGAATCTGGGGTAATAGAAAGAACAAGGGCCTAATGTACCCAATATAACATATTCCTGACCAATTTGGAGGCAATCTTCGATAAGCGTATTGCCCACATATCCAGTAATGGCCTTTTAGGGCCCATTGTCCATTTGCAAAGGGGCCATCCCAGGTCTCGGGGTAGTCCTTGGGGCCCGGTTCTTCATAATACAAAGGGTTACCCATCTCCAGGGGCCCCCCTAGTACAGTAGATGTACCGTCAGGATTACAATAGTCGCATTTCCATGCCCCGGCCCCTTCCCTCCAAGCGCAATTACAACCAAATTTAGGGCTATTGGTAGTAGACCAAAAATGGTTAAAATGGGTTACCCGAGTTCCATTAGAGTGTTGCCATGCCCACTAATACCAGCGTACCACGTGATCCTTACTAGCGGTATTATCTCGCTGGCAACTTAGAAAGAGGGCATCAAAGAACCCATCTTGTCCAACTGCCCTACAGCCTTCGCCGGTATGCTGTTGGTAGGAACATCTTACCCAGCTATGATTAGTGAGTTTCACGTGGGTATGGTTCCATCGTCCTTGATACTTAGAACAGTCATACGTATGGCAACTAGGGTGATCATAGCAGTCAAATCCTAGAGATAGAGTCCAGTCACATTGGCTTTCACCCAGATATACCCCTTCTTGTTTTGTTCGGTTGAGACAGAGGATCCCTACTCCAGAGGAATAGAGTCGCCAAGGGCTACTGTCCTCAGCCCAAACCTCTGTCCCTTTGTGGACTATACTTAAATTACTGATCCACCATTTAGCTTGTACTGGCTGGGCTACCCAAGGCCACTCATTCCAATCCCCTGGACCTCCACAAACCCAGCAGCTACTAAGATTGAAGGAACCTGCTATTGTCTCTCCCAGTTGTAGAAACCTATTCTCCCAACCATAGCCATGATAGACACATATGAACAGAAATATCAATAATGAGTTCATTATTGCTTTTTCCTAAACAATCCTTTTAGTCCATCGAGTCCTTGATACTCCCAGACGGTGTTTTCGCCCGTGCCACCCCGGGCTTCCGGGGCCGGGGCGGGCAGAGGGCTGGTGTCCTCTTCCGTGGAAGTGGTCCCTGGGTCAGGATTCAGAAACCGCTTTACCCGGGTGTGATGTGTCCATTTGTCGCTCCCGAGAATTTTAACTGCGGCCTGGCTGATGAGCGAAACAGTGTGTGGACCGTCCCACCTTGGCGTAAGGGGGTCGCGTTTCCACTTCTTGACAAGGACCTGGTCACCGATCCGGAATGGATGCACGGTCTGGTCCAAGGGGAGGGCCTGGAATGGCGCCGCGTATCGATGAAGCTGCAACAAAACAGATTGCAACCCGGAAACCTGTTTCCATAGTAAGTCATTTCCCACTTCCCAGGTTACATCCTCCCGGAGTCCTGGGATAAGTATTCGGGGTGGAAATCCAAAGACTAGTTCAAAGGGCGAAAGTTTAAGACCCTTACGTGGGGCCCTTCGAATGCGGGTGAGGGCGAGTGGCAAGGCATCAAGCCATTTTAAACTAGATTCTGTGCATATTTTAGTCAGAGTATCTTTGAGAGTTCTATTCATTCTTTCTACTTGACCCGAGCTTTGCGGTCTCCAGGGTGTATGCAACTTCCATTGTATACCGAGTGCCTGGGACACCTGTTGGACCACTTGTGAGGTAAAGTGGCTTCCCTGATCCGATTCAATCGTCTCGGGGAGGTGGAATCGGGGAAGTATGTCATGCAACAGGGCCTTAGTAACAGCCCGGGCCTGACAATGCCGGGTGGGGTAACACTCTACCCATCCCGTAAGTTGATCCACAAATACGAGCAAGTATTTATAGCCCCTGCAAGGGGGCATTTCTGCAAAGTCAACCTGCCATCTTTGGAAAGGGTACGTGGCCCATGGCCGGCCTCTCATTGGGGCGGGAGGGCCACACCCCTTTTGGTTAGTTCGTTGGCAGACAGGGCAATTACTAACTATTCTCTGGGCTTCCATGTGCATGCCCAGTCCCTTAAGGGATCGGGTGGCCAAATCGACCATTGCCCCCGACCCCATATGTCCCTCTTTATGCATGTGCCGAAGAATTTCCTGAAGCACTGGTCGGGGGACAAAAGTCTCCCCCCCCGGTAATTTCCACCATCCCGAGGGAACCTGCTGGGCCCCCGCAGCCTGCGCGTGGCATACCTCCTCAGCCGTGTATTGGGGAGGGGGGCTTTTAGCTTCTGTATCTTGGACCAAGAGGAGCCATGTGGCCCCTTCCCGGCCGGCCTCCTTCGCGGCCTGATCAGCCAATTGATTGTATCTACGTTGCTCAGCCTCCGGGGCCCTTCCATGGGCCCGCACATGTATCACGGCAACCCGGAGGGGAAGCATCAGAGCCTCAAGAAGTGTTTTGATGAGACTCCCATGTGCAATTCTTTGGCCTGATGCTGTGATAAATCCCCTTTCTTTCCACAGGGTCCCGTGAGCATGTACCACCATATAGGCATAACGGCTGTCAGTATACAGGTTAATAGTTTTCCCAGTTCCCAACCGCAGAGCCTCGATCAGAGCTATTAACTCCGCCGCTTGGGCGGACAAATTAGGGCTGAGTTTAAACCTGTATATTCCTTTGTCCTTAATTACTACTGCTGCGCCGGTAAACCGCTTGCCATCTATCACATAGCTGGACCCGTCAACGTACCCTTCAATTTCAGGGTTGGGCCACGGCAAGTCTGAGAGATCAGGGCGGGGTTTGGTTTCCTGTTGCAAGACTTCAATACAGTCATGAGTGGGGCCGGTCTCATGGGAAACCCGAGGATCAGGCAATAGGGTAGCTGGGTTGAGGGAGCTGACTGTCCTAAAGGTTAGGTTAGGGGCTAGTAGAAGCCCTACTTCGTATCTTGTATGTCGGCTGGGATTTAGATGCTTTTCCCCAGCGCCTGTCCCCAATATTTGAGGCACCCCATGGGGTACCACAACCTCAGTGTCCCCTCCCAGGGTTAATTTTTCAGCCTCCTGTACAAGGAGAGCGGTTGCTGCAACGGCCCGTAAACAAGCAGGCCACCCCTTGGCGACAGGGTCCAACACCTTTGAGTAGTATCCAATGGGTCGCCAGGTTGGTCCCGATCTTTGGCACAGGACTCCAGCAGCCACCCCTCCCCTCTCATGAACGTATAATGTAAATGGCTTCCGAGGGTCGGGGAGTGCCAGAGCAGGAGGCTGAACCAAGGCTTCTTTTAGCTCTCGAAATGCTTTTTCCATTTCTTTGGTCCACGTCCAATGGAGCAGACCTTCTTTAGTTAAGGATTCATATAATGGTTTGGCTCTTCCCCCGTAGTCAGGGATCCAGAGCCGACAAAAGCCAGTCAATCCCAGAAAAGCCCTTAATTCTCGGGGGCTCCGGGGTTGAGGGCTATCGAGTATAACCTGGACTCTTTCCTTGCCTAGGCTACGACTTCCCTGGCACAAGTGATATCCAAGAAAAGTGACCTGCTGCCTAACCAGTTGCGCTTTTTCCTTTGAGACCTTATACCCCTGTGCCCCAAGATAATTAAGGAGCTCTATAGTCTGCTCTTTACAGGCTGCCTCTGTTTCAGTACTTAAGAGCAAATCATCGCAGTACTGGACTACATTACAGGAAGGGTGGTTAGCCAGGAATGGGGCGAGATCCCTTTTTAACTGGCTACCAAAAATCTCGGGTGCACAGGTAAGTCCTTGTGGGACAACAGTCCAAAGGTATTGAGCTTTATAGTGGGTATCCGGGTCCTCCCACTCGAAGGCAAACAGTCTCTGAGACTCCAATTCAAGGGGAATGGAAAAGAAGGCATCTTTTAAATCTATTACAGAGAACCAACTGTGATTTTTGGGAACTTGGCCCAGAATAGTATGGGGATTCGGGACGACTGGATAGGGGGCCTCAATTAACTTGTTAATCTGTCTTAGGTCCTGGACCAACCGATACTGTCCGTTAGGTTTAGGCACCCCCATTATCGGAGTGTTATAAGGGGACGTGCCTTCCCTGAGCCACCCACACTGCAAAAACTTTTGAATCAGAGGCTTTAACCCGATTCTAGTGGTCAGCTTAAGGGGGTATTGTCGAATTCGGACCGGGCTGCTTCCCTCCTTAAGGGAAATATGTACTGGCGAAGCATTCCGGGCCCGAGCGACGCCTCCCTCCTCTGCCCAAACCTCAAGGTTAACCCCTGACAGCCGGTTCTCTTCACTCCTCCCCTGACATTCCGGGGAGTGATTTCCAGCGCTTATCAGGGCCATCTGGTAGTTGGAGGATTGCTGCTTAGGGAGTCTAACTTCCATGGTCCCTTTATCGAACGAGATTTCTGCCTGCAGTTTAGTAAGGATATCTCGTCCGAGCAGCGCAATGGGGCAAGAGGGGCTGCAAACAAACTGGTGGGAGATTTGACGGTCCCCAATTTTTACTAGGAGTGGCAAAGTTTTTTTCCAAAGCTGTAGTTTGTCCCTCTATCCCCTGGACCATGGCACGTTCCTGAGCTCTACCTCGGGGAGCCTTATTAAGGGGGAGCAAACTAAGGGTGGCCCCAGTATCAATAAGGGCTTCAATTGGGCGGCCCTCCACTTTAATTTTTACCGTGGGATCCAGGCTGGCAGCTTGCGCCGCCAGGAGGGGCCGCTGGGTCCCCCGGCCCCCCTATGGGGAGGATCCCTCCCCTGAACGTCCCGTACTGTTGTAGAAGATGGGAAGGGACGGGGTTCTATCTTTACGTTCCTTTCCCATGGCCTGTCGCCGGGGGCATTCATTCTTCCAGTGCCCTTCTTCCCTACAGATAGCGCACTGATTTCGACCCAGGCGAGGGCCCCTCCCCTTCCCAGGTGGCCCTTGCCGTCCCTTAACTTTGTCCCCCCTTTCCTCATTTCCTTCCCTTAGGACCATGGCTAAAACGCGGGCCCCTTTCTTTCGCTCCTCATCATCCCTCCGATCATAAACCTTCATGGCAATTTCTAAGAGTTCCTCTATATTTTTGCCCGACGCCCCCTCCAATTTTTGCAACTTCTTTCTGATGTCCTCGTAGGACTGCCCAATAAAAAAGGGGATTAATACCCGCTTCCCGTTGTTATCCTTAGGGTCGAGGTCCGTGTATCTTTTACAGGTATTACAAAGCCGCTCATAAAAGGCAGCTGGGTTTTCATTCTTTTCCTGTCTTATATTATACAATTTGGCCCAATTTGGGGTTTTCCTAATGCAGCGCTTCATCCCCTGGACTATAGTCGTAGCGTATTGTTTATGAGAGGCCCGGCCTGCCGCGTCATTATGTTTCCAGTCAGGAGGGCTTTCAGGCAATCACTCAGCTACCCTGGCCGGATCTCTCTCTGTCTTAATTACCCACTCACGGGCCTTTGAGAGGACTAAACGCCTTTCTTCCGCAGTTAATAGAGTGTTAAGAGCGACCCTCATGTCGCCCCAGGTAGGGTTGTGGGCCGTAATTAAGGTTTCAAACACTGCTGTAAGTGGGGCGGGATCTTCCGAGAACGGGGGATTTTGCTGTTTCCAATTGTATAGATCACTAGTGGTAAAGGGGACATATATCATAGTGAGGTCACCATCAGGGGCTACAGCCTCCCGCATCGGACACAAATAACTCTGTTGCAAGGGCATTTCGTGTATCGAACCACCCTTGCCTGATAGGCTAATAAGGGTAAATTTAGTATCCCCAGGGTTATAGGTAGGTGCCATGTCCCACACCTTCCCCACGGAGCTCCCTGCCTCCTGGGTTGTCATGGGGCCGGTCTGGCTCCTGGTGTGCTTATACACGGGAGAGTTCAGGGAGGTTGGAGGAGACTCCTGGTTGGGAGGCTCACCCCTGTCAGTGGAGGCATTATCCTTAGAGGAGAGGGTGGGGATTTCAATCGAGGGTGCCAGAACCGGGAGGCCAGGATACAAAGGGGGAGGGGGCATAGGATCTGGAGCAGAAGGAATCACAGCCGGCGGACAAGACTTCTTAACGGGGGGGACAGGGTTTCCTAACAGGGGCACGGGCCATTAAGGTTTTAATAGTTTGTGATCTACGTTTCTGTAACCATGGGGGAGGATTGGCCACGAGGTCCTGCCAAATGTCTATATAGGGATATTGGTCCCAATGCCCATCCCGGGTCACAATGCTATGTACTGCTTGTACAATTTCTGATTTGAGTGTCCCTCCCTCAGGCCATTCCACCCCGAATGTCGTCCATTCAAGAGTACAGAATTTTACAAGATTGTCTTTACATAATACAATTCCATAATCAGCCTGGCGTCTAAACGCCTTCCAGTTATCCAGCATACATCCCAGGGGTGTCCCGGAGAAGGTGCTTTGTCCGGACCCCATTATGCTTTACCTAGAGTTTCTCGAGACAGAGGTATCAAGGGGGGGGGGAAAGGGGTAGGGATCTAGTACTAACTCAGATGTCCGCTTGGTCACGAGGTTCGGCTGACCCCCCTTGCAATCAAGATATCCTGGTCACCGGGTTTCCCCTCGCAGGAGTCTTGGGGCGGCTGAAGTCAGCTTAAGCCTCAGACCTAGCAGCGGCACTCATTCATCTTTCACACAGATCTTTTAGTCAGTTACAATCTGGGTTTCCAACACACCATTAAGAGGAGAAACAAGATTACCCCTCCCAGAAACAAGAGTAATCCCTGAGGTTGCTCCAAGTCCCAATAATTGTTAAGAACGGCCCATGAACTTGTGGAATTAGTGACGTTACTCATTGGCCGTTATCTGCTTACCCTTTAACCAAAAACACAACAACAAGGCATTTACAAAGTTACAATGATATTAATATACCTTCCCTTATACCGGCTGCCTAGGGGATTTCCACCGTCCAACCCACACCTCGGGGGCGTTATTCCTCGAACCCAGGAGGTAAACGCACTTACCGCCCGAAGTGGCCGCGTCCGGCTGTCAGACTTCCCCTTCTTCTGAAGCCGTCTTGCTGCCGTGTCCTTCAGAGTTCTCTTTAGAGAGGACGCAGCCGCCCCGACCGATTGTGACGACCCGAGGCCCGAGCAAACCAACAGCTCGAGGTGGCCACTCCTCGGAATCGCCTTCGGTCGTCGGTCAGTGTCCTCTACAGGGAGAGAAGTCCCGGCGGAGTCGCCATTGTTAGCCAAATGGGCTCGTTTCCCCCTGGAGCTGCCCAATTACCCCAAGGAGGCACGGGAGTCTAGAAGACGGCTTCAAGTCCTTTATTGATCAGTCAGCTGAGTGGGTGTTCTATCTCGGCTAACGCCAGAGAGAGAGACACACCTTACAAGCGCAAAGCAAGCCTTTTTATACTCAGTAACAAACAACTTCGCATGCATACATTTTGCTAACCTATGGAATTTTTAAATTCCCTTCCAGGGGTAAATGGGATACAGCTGTTGGGCCTCCTTGCTTGATTGTCTTGCTATAACAGTTGGGGTAATAGGCGAGTAGTTGGCCTTTTGTCTAACACTCACAGCCCCCTACTGAGCCGCCGCCACACCCCACCCCCCACCCCCCCCGCTGCATAGGCACTAGCACCACTCAGGTTCCCCGTATAAACAGCCACCGCCCCCCAGAGGCAGCCGCATCTCCGTGGCTGGGTGATGCCGGCAGGGCCAGGGGATGGGGCTGCAGTTACTCACAGGCCAGTGTCACGGTGCTGGGCTCGTTGCGTATGGAGCTGACGGGGTTCCCAACCTCGCACTGGTAGGCGCCGGCGTCGCCCCGGGTGACACCCAGCACCGTGAGGGTCCGGTTGTCAGGGGACAGCCCCAGCCGCTCACTGGGCACGAGGTACGACCCGTCCCGGAGCTAGAGCAAGGTGTCGGCGCTGGGGGAGCTGTTACACGTGAGGGTGAAGATCCTGTTCTCCAGCATGAGGGTTTGGTTTGGCGTCACCGAGGGCCTGGGCAGCATTTCTGGGAACAGAGAGTCACTGGAGGGAGCAGCTGGATGTCAGGGGACAGCCCCAGCCGCTCACTGGGCGCGAGGGACGACCCATCCCGGAGCCAGAGCTGAGCCCAGCAATGCCTGGGAGACGCTGACAGGCAGAGCCCCCCCCTCACCGCCCCGATGAGCCGCCCCCGCTGGGCATTGCCGGGGGGCTGGGTCAGGACCCGCACGTGGGGCCCGGGCGTTCGCCAGCTCCCTGGGCAGGTGCCAGCCCCCGGCTCTGGCTCCGGGCGCCAGGCGCCGGCTCCTGCTCCAGCAGTGGCATCCTGGCCCAGCTCCCACTGCCCCCAGGTCAAGCGCTGACCACCCAGGCTGGATTCCAGCCCCCGGTGCCCCCCAGGGCCAGCCCTCCCCCCCCCCGCACTGGGTGCTCTGGGTCCAGTTTCACCTTCAGGGACTGGTGAGTGTGACCCCAACAGTACCTGGCTCTCCCCCCCGCCACTGCAGACAGGCCCGGGGGGGTGCTGGATCTGGGGAGCCCCGGTGCAAAGGGCCCCACAGTGATGTCATGAGCCCCCCTCCCCCATAGGCTCCAAAACGCCAGGCTGATGGGGGGGGGGGCATTCATGAATTTAGCAAAGTGGCTGTAAAAGAGCAGGTGGGTCTGACACCCCCCCCCATGACACAGGGGTCTTCCCAGCATGCACCAGGGCCCCTGGGGGGCCTCATGTCTGCAGCTGGTCGTACACACCCCACTGTGCAGCCTGCAACACCAGGGAAACAGGGAGGGGTCAGATCTGGGGACACCCCCGCCCTGGGGGACCCAGGCCCCCCCCCATAGGTCCTCGACAGCCCCTCACCAGCCAGGCTCATCCCCAGGGGAGATGCTCAGAGCCCCATCGCTGGAGGAGGAAGGGGGGGGACACGGCCTGGGATCAGCGCAGCTCCCGGGGGTGGCACTTACCATAGACGCGCAGAACCACCGTGGTGAGGACAGGGCTAGTGGCGGTAGGGATGTGTATCTGCACCGTGTAGTTCCCGGTGTTGCTGAGCGTTAACCCCGCAATGTGCAGGACGCAGCCCGGCCCCACTGTCTCCCGCCCCGTATGGGCCCGGCCGCCGTACAGAACAGGGAGCGTTTGTGGGAAGTAGGTGAGGATCAGGGTCGCTGATCGGTACCAGCTGCAGGACGTGAAGTTCTCTGGCGGTGGCTGCGGAGCCAGGCTGACGCCCCTTCCCACCACGGGGCTCGACGGGGTGATGACGATGGTCACTGGGGTCTGGGCCGGCGCCGGCTGGAGGCAGGAGCCCAGGATGGAGGCTGCGGTGGAAGGAGAGTCTCAGTTGGGCAGCAAGAGGCCGGGGTGCGGGGGGGGTCAGTCGGGGCCCCCTTCCTATCCCTGTTCTGACCCTTCCCGCAGGCTCCCACCACAGGTGCCTGGGTGGGGGAGGATCTAGGAACTGAAAGTGAAAAAGCCTCCAGCCTGCCATGCCCATTAGCACAACAGTGACACTGCTAAAGAGCCATTGGGGGTAACGAAGCCATTTCACAGGCGTTTGCCGACCCCCAGGGATACACTGACAGGTTCTGAATTTACTGTCATAGTTACTCCGAACATGTCACTCTGCAGGACCTGAGTTTAAAATTTGCTTTAAAGATATTTCATTCATGTGTTGCAGAAGATTATAAATTCACATCTCTAAAAAATCCTTGCAGAGATTTTTAGATGCACAATCTGAGTATTCGTCTTTAGCCTTAAATGCTTGGATCTTCAGACATTCAGTTTTCCTAATAAAGCCTTCAAAAGACCCCTCCCCCCCCCCAACATACACAGGCGAGCCCAGGCTGCCGTCGGGCACAGGGGCACCAGTTTAATAATACTGCACAGGGCCCCATAAATCCTAAGAGGAGTCCTTGTGGCACCTTAGAGACTAACTAATGTATTTAGGCATCAGCTTTCGTGGGCTAGAACCCACTTCATCAGATGCATGGAGTGAAAATACAGTAGCAGGTTAAATTACCCTGATTACATTAGCACTGACCCCCCACTTGGTAAGGCAACTCACATCTTTTCATGTCCTGCCGCTGTATTTTCACCCCATGCATCTGATGAAGTGGGTTCTAGCCCACGAAAGCTGATGCCCAAATAAATGTGTTAGTCTCTAAGGTGCCACAAGGGCTCCTCGCTGTTTTTGCTGATACAGACTAACACGATGAGCCCTCGGAAATAAATCCTAAGGACGGCTCTGCCTGGGCTGGTCCCTGCCTGGCCTTCCAGAGCTCAGCCCCCAACTGGGGGAAACCTGCCCCGGGCCCCTGGGGAACGGGACCCCCAGGCTGGGCTGCACCAGGGACACAGACAGCGACGTCGAGCTGGCGACAGCATCATCCAAACACCTTCCCCTGGACCCCAGCCCGGGCGGGGTGTGTGTGTCACGGAGTGTGGGGGGACACAAGGCCCTGCACCCCCGGCTTCCTGCGATTCACCATGACTCTCAGCCAGCCAGTAAAGCAGAAGGTTTATTTAGATGACAGGAATACAGTCGAAGACAGGTCTTGCAGGTACAGACAACAGGACCCCCTCAGTTAGGTCCATCTTGGGCTCCCAGGGGCACCACAGCCCCGTTGGGGAGTCAGAGCCCCGTCTGGGCTCTCCTCCATTACCAGCCAGCTCCTGAACAACCTCCACTCCCTCCAGCGTCTCTCAGCCCTCCTCCAGCCTTTGTCCAGATTCCCAGGCAAAGGTGTCACCTGGCCTCTAACCCCTTCCTGGGTTCTCATGTTACCTGCTCAGGTATCTTCCCTCAAGGCCAGTCTCCCATCCCCCAATGCAGACCGTCCCAGCCAACCTCCCCACTCAGCCTTCAAAGACCACATTAAGAACAGTCCCAGTTCGTCACAGTGTGTGTGTGTTCTTTGTGTGTGCGCACAGCGGTATCTCTGCAGCTGTGTGTATCAGTGTGTGTGATTGAGTCTCCGTGTGTCTGAGCACAGCTGTGTCTGCGCAGTGTGTGCGCACTGTGTGTAGCTGTAGGTATCTGTGTGTGTGTGTGTGTGTGTGTCTGGGCCACAGCCATGTCTCTGTGTGGGTGTCACGTGTCTGCGTGTGTCTCTGTGCACACGCATGTGTCTAGCGTCTCTGTGCCGTGGGGGGAGTGCGGGTCTGTGTGGGCGTCACTTGTCTGCATGTCTCTGTGCACATGCGTGTGTCTAGCGTCTCTGTGCCGTAGGGGGTGCGGGTCTCTGTGTGGGTGACACGTGTCTGCGTGTCTCTGTGCACATGCGTGTGTCTAGCGTCTCTGTGCCGTAGGGGGTGCGGGTCTCTGTGTGAGTGACACGTGTCTGCGTGTCTCTGTGCACATGCGTGTGTCTAGCGTCTCTGTGCTGTGGGGGGGGAGGTGCGGGTCTCTGGGGACCCAGCTCTGGCTGTCACTCCCCAGTCGCAGAGCAGAGGGCGGGGTGGGGGCAGGTGCTGCTGATGGCCCCGTGGAGACGGGTGTTTTCCCCAAAGCTGCTAGGGGATTCAAACACACGAACTCCCCCCTGACGGGTCTGAGACCCCTGGACACAGGGCGGGTCAGAGCGAGGGACACAAGGGGGCTGGTGCCTCCACCCCACAGCGACGGGACAGACAGTGATGAGCAGGAAATCAGCAAGAGCGAGAAAGGTCCCTGATATGGGTCGGGGTCTGTGCAGCAGGACACAATGGGCCCCCCCCATCTGTGATCCGATCCAACCCTCAATCCCGACCCACAGCCCCCTGCTCTCCCAGCCCTGGTCTCCACCCCCCCCAGCTCTGCCAGAGCCCCTCACTCCCGACCTGCAGCCCCTCTACCTTCGTTTCTGTTCTTCTCTATTGGATGCATTTGTGTCCCGGACACCTGGGTTCCCTGGTCTGACCCCTGACCCCCCTTCTCACCTGCCAAGAGAATCGCTCTCCAGGGGCCGCCCGGCCTGTTGGGGGTTTGCCCCATCGCCCTTTGCTGCACCAGGACCTGCCTTGAACCTGGTGGGGGGGACTCTGCACTGGGACCAGGGCCCACAGGCAGAACAGCCCCACGGGCCCCTCCCGGCTCAGACTTCCCTTCCCAGCTGCAACCGCCCACTTCCCCTTTGGCCGCTGTGGGGGGAGGATGATTTGCTGGGGATGTGGGAGTGGGGTGAAGGCTCCAACTGGGGGTGCAGGTTCTGGAAGGGGCCAGAAATGAGGCTTCAGGGTGTGGGAGGGGGCTACGGGTGTGGGCTCCGGGAGGGGCTCAGGGCTGGGGCAGGGGTACAGGAGGAGCAGGTGTCAGGTGCAGGGTCTGGGATGGAGTTAGGATGCAAGAGGGGGGGGTTCTGGCCTGGGGCAGGGGATTTGGGGATGCGGACTCCAGCCGGGCGGCACTTACCTCAGGCGGCTCCCAGTCGGCAGCACAGTGGGGCTAAGGCAGGTTCCCTGCCTGCCCTGGCTCTGCGCTGCTCCCGGAAGCATCCGGCATGTCTGGCCCCTAGGCAGAGGTACAGCCAGGGGGCTCTGCAAGGTGCGCGCTACCCACACCTGCAGGCACTGCCCCGTAGTTCCCAGCCAATGGGAGCTGCGGAGCCGGTGCTCAGGGTGGGGGCGGCGCACGGAGATTCCCTGGTCGCACCTGTGCCTAGGGGCTGCAGGGACCTGCCGGCCGCTTCCGGGAGCCTCCCGTAGCCTCGCTGTGCCGTCGACCAGACTTTTAACAGCCCAGTGGGTGGTGCTGACTGGCATTGCCAGGGTCCCTTTTCGGTGGATGTTCTGTGCAAAAATCAGGCGCCTGGCAACCCTACGGAGCCTCCCCCACCCTGGCGCGGGGATCATGGCATCTCCCTCCCCTCCCACCGCTCGGGGGCTCCTGGGGAGTGTGGGAATGTGGCTCTGTATTGCAGTTCCCATGGATTATTACTCAGAGCTCGGTATTGATATGTCCAGTAAGGAATTTATGTGTGAAAAAACGTTTCCTGAATCTTTATGAAATAAATTAACAAAATAACTGGAACTGGTGTGATTATATTGTGTTACTTTGACAAATAAAACAGAATTTTGCAGAATTTTAAAATATTGTGCCCAAAATTACCCCAGGAGTAACCAGAGCTGACCCCGCCCCACTGGGTGCTCCGGGGCCAAGTTTCACCTTCAGGCTCCCCCCACCTCTCTCTACGGCAGACGGGGCAGGGGGGAGGGTATTAGGGTGACCAGATCACCCAAGTCAAATATCGGGACGCGGGGGGGCGGGGCAAAAAAAAAAAAAAAAAAAAAAACCTTCCTCCGCAAGCGCTGGAGGGAGGCCTGGGAGACGCAGGGGGGGCGCGGGGCCAGGGTGAGTGAGAGTCCGGCCTGGCCCCGAGCAGGCAGGACTCAGTCGGGCGGTACTGGAGGGAGAGGAGGGGGGCGGCCCGCAGGGCCAGGCGGCGGCTGTTCTCCCCCCCTGGGGAGCGGGACTCGGGAGCAGCCGCTGCTGCAGCTCCCACTGCCGCGGGGGGAGGAAGCGGCCGATGGCGCTCGGCGGCTGCGGCTCTGGCGCCCGGGCCCGAACCCCCCGAACCCCCCGAGCCTGGGCCTGCTGCGGGGACCCAGCAGCGCGCACGCTGCGCCCAGCCCCTGGCCAGTCGCGTCTGGGCTGCTGCCCAGCTGGTGCAATCCCGCGGAGGCATCAGCAGCCCAGCCCTGTTCGTTCCCCTGCGGGACCTGAGCGGGACCGGGGGGCTGGGGCCTGGGGCCCCCACTCCGGGGCCGCCGCGGGATTGCACCAGCTGGGAGGAGGAATGGTGAGCCTGGTGAAGAGGCGGGGATTCGGGGAGGGAGCCAATGGGGGAAGGAGGAGGCCGGGGGTGGGGGGGCGCGAGCACTTCTGGGCTCCGGAGCATTTCCTTGTTTGTCCAGTGTCCCGACTGCACATCGGTCGGGACAAACAAGGAAATATCGGGACAGTCCCGATAAAATCGGGACGTCTGGTCACCCTAAAGCAGCTGTAAAAGAGCAGGTGGGTCTGCCCCCCCCCCTCCAGCAGAGACCCCCACCCCGCGATACAAGGGTCTTCCCAGCATGCACTGGGGGGGAAGGGGGCATCATCTCCGCAGCTGGTCGTACACATCCCACTGTCCGGGCTGCAGCCTCTGGGGAAACAGGGAGAAGCCAGAGATGCCTCAGGGGGATCTGGGGACACCCCCACACTGGGGACCCAAACCCCTAACATCACATGGCCCTAACAGCCCCTGGAGGCCCAGACTTCCACCCCCACAGGGCCCCAACAGCCCTGCCCTGGGGGCCCATCTCCCCATATTCCACCCCCGGGACCCTATAGCCCCCCCTCGAGGCCCATCCCTCGCACATCCCCAACTGGGGACCCCCATAGCCCCTCTGCCAGCCTTGGGGCTCCCAGCTCTTCCCCCGACGGGGTGCCCCCCCCAGCTGATTCTGTCCCTCCTGCTCTGGGGATGTGATAACCAGCCCCATTCTCAGCCACAGGGCCTATACGGGGGACAGCTTCTGCCCCCCACACCCTTCCCAGAGCTGGGGATAGAACCCAGGAGTCCTGGCTCTCCCAGACGTGTGCTACGAACACTAACTGACCGTGTCCCCTGGACGTGCACCCGGTCTCCCCTTCCCTGGGATGGCACCTGGGATGTAACACAACCACGGGGGAGGGGAGCAGTTTCCAGCTTCAACGCAGTGACACTTCAGCCCCTAATGTCACTGGGCATTTAATAGCTGTTGGCTTTAACCACCGGCAGAATTATCGCTGGCAGATCAATACCCCCCGTGACTGACACTGGAACCCGTCTCCTGCATCTTAAAATACTGACACGTTACTAGACATACAATGTCCTTTTCTCCCATCAGCCTGAACGTTTTATCCATTTCCCAGCCTGGTACCTAGGATTAGCTGGTGTCAGAGTCGCAGCCGTGTTAGTCTGTATCCGCAAAGAGAACAGGAGAATTTGTGGTTCCTACATCACTGGGGCAGTGAGCTCACTTGAAAAGGGAACATCACAGGGTGTGTGACCTGGGACAAGGTTCTTGTTGCTTGCATTTCACTCCTGAAGTAGCCGATTTTTCCTACCCTGGGTTTGGCAGAGGACGTTGGAGGACTGGAGAATCAGAATGGGACAGTCTGTATCCTCACCAGGTATTTAGGCCCTGAACTCCTGTTGAAATCGCTGGGAATTAGGAGTCTAAATATCTGGTCCAGTGACCTCACACGAGACCGAGCACCAATCTGCAAGTGCTCCAGTGCTCAAATGAGGCAGGAGAGAACGCTGATCTACAGTGGAGCCCGGCACCATATTTGTTCAAAAATTATTTTCTGATGAGTTATTTTGGAACCAGTGGCAGTAAGGTGTTTCTTTTAAAAAAATTCAGGAGAGCCAAAAAATTCAGTTTTTTAAAACTGGAAAGTTTAGGGAAATATTTTTTTGTTTTTAAATAACCCCCCCCCCCCCCCAAAATCACAGAAATGTTCATTTGTTTCTTTCAAAAGTTTGTGGGAAATATTTAACATTTTCTGACCAGGTTTAGCCCCAAAGTCCCTGTACAATTTTCTTTCGGGCTGTATGCACCAATCCAGCCACTGGAACAGAATGTAACTTATCCAGTTCAGGAGCGGTGTTGAAGTTGTGTTGGTCCCAGGAGGAGACACAGACAAGACGCGCGAGGTCATATCTTCTACTGGACCAAGTTCTGAGGGTGGAAGAGAAGCTTTCCAGCTCCTTGTGACCCGAAGGGCTCTGTGGGGCTTGAAAGCCAGAAAAGTTGGTTCAATAAGCGATGACCTGCCTCACCCACCTGGTCTGTGTTTTATGAGTGTCAGTCACCCTGGTACCTGGAGCAGAGATCACCGCTACCAGCCCATGCAATGTGTGCGCCTGGCAGCGCGAAACACAGACGTTACGCAGCCCATCACCACCATCCATTGGCGAAGAGGGGAAAGAGCAGCGAAGAGCTGCTCCATCCTGTTTACCCAGGACTCCATAGACACAAACCGCCCAGAGAAGGGACTCTGCCACCCTCTGTCAGCAACCGGGGGAAGTACAGCTAAAGCCCTCATGGCCTCAGCTTTCCACCTGAAATCCTCCAGGACATTTTGGGTCCTCACCGGGACTGTATCGAGCTCCAAGCTGGTCGGATAATGGGACTGAACGGAGAGAACAAGACTGAGGGGGACAAGGCAAGAGGCGGCACTGAGGAGACGTCCCAGCAAGAGGCGGCTTGAGGGGGATCTTGGCTGAAGCTGCAGTAGAGGGAAGTGAACTCGGGTGAGGGACCCCGACACAGCACCAGCACAGCTGAGATCACTATAGCTGGGATGGGGCAGGGAGAGGGGCTCACAAGAATTGACAAGACCCTTCCCCGAGGGACGCCTGGAAGCTGAAAGTTTCTGCTTTGGTTCTCCCCAAACTGAACGTCCTTGAAATCCCTCTCCAGGGAAGTTCTCCCGTGCAAGGGCGTGTTGCCGAGCTCACAGCTTGATCAACCATTGCAGACTCCGTAAGGGAGCTCGGTGGGTCACGGCTCTCCCCAGCGGGGTCTCCATCCATTGTAAAGAAGCCCCATCCCATGTCCACCTGCCCATTCGTGGGGTCATTTGAAGTGAAAATGGGGTCAGAGCACATTGAGGTCCCAGCGCAGGTGAACCCCGTTAGGAGCACGCCCACCAGCCCCACGCCCGATCACAGGAGCGGAAAACCATGTGCTAAGCGGGCGCAGAGGGGTCACTAGTATTCGCTCCATTTTACAGATGGGAGAATCTGAGACACAGGAGAAGTGATTTGCCCAAAGCCACAGGGAGTCTAGCGAGAGCCAGGAACGGGATCCCGGAGTCCGAACCAGTGGAGAGCCCTGCCTGCCTCCCTTGATTCTTGTGTTCCTTGTCCTGATGTCAGTCACCTCTTGGGACCTGGGATTTCAGAGGGGAGCCTCCTGCCCCAGATCTGCCATGTCCCAAGAAACAATGACTCAATACTGGGACGGCAGCAGCTTGTCCCCCGATATCGCACCACAGGAGACAACAGTAGAACGACAGCAACACACTCTGGTCCCAGGGAGAAGCAGCCGTGGTGAGCCCGAGACACCCAGGTTAGTTACAACCAGGAACCGCATTGGCATGTGCAGGGGCAGCGGGTGAGAGAAAAGCAAAGGAGGAGCGACATGGGGAATGGGAAGAAGGTCTCTGGGAGCCTGACAACCACCTCCTGCCCTTTGTTCCACAGCCCTGGGGTTTACTCTGGCGCAGCTGCTGACTTCAGACAGCACTGAACAGCGCCACCCCCACCACAGCACCACCAATGGCATCTGGTCACCGTCCTCCTGGGCCTTCAACAATCCCATCCTCAGTGTCCAGCCTTCGTGGAGTCAGAAAAGCCCTTCCTACTGCAGAGCCGTCATCCTGAGCCTGCAGGCAGGCGGGAACCACAGCTCAGAGATGTGAACTGCTCAGTGCATCTTAACAGACATGTTAATTCTGTACCAAATGGTGAACGTCTACATTAACTATTTCATTGCTGATCATTTTAACAGCCAACTGGTGCTTTTATCTCACAAATGGGAACGAGTGAGAAAATCCCCCAGACAATTTGCATTTTTAATACTAAACTCTGCTGGACAATCACAATTAAACATGGAGAGACGGCATAAAAACAGTCAAACGCAACAGCACAGGGCACACGGTACTGATCATATTAATCATTGACATAATTAAAGGCATCCACTGTTAAAACATCCTCATGGCTACCGCAAGTTCTTCAGCGTGTAGCATTTCAGCAACACAAGACAAAGGTCAGTCACATTCCCCAGCACAACATTCCATACAGAACACGGCTGGATTGACAAAAAAGAAACTTTTTCCGAGTGTCCATTTTAAAAAAGTTTCAAACAAAAATCTGAGCAAGAACAAAAATGGTTCGTTTTCAGCAGTGGTTTTTGTGGGGAAAAATTCCCAGCATCACCAGTGATTGCCTGACTTTACGAGCACCGGATTTATTTGGGGGTGGGGGGAGAGGGTGGCAAGGAAGCCGGAGAATGTAGCAATTCAGTTAAACAGGACTCTGCCGTCGTGTTTATTTTATCATCTACACCCACTTCTTGTCCCATTTCCCCATGAGTTCACCAAGCTCTAGAAACCCAAAGTCTCTTTTCCTGTCTGTTTGAGGCCCACCTCCGTATAACAACTTCAGCCTGTACCTAAACGCCCCCAAATTCAGGACCTTCTTTTCCACGGGGTTATGTCACCAGACACTGATCTGATGCTGTCTTCAGTACAGCCCCTGCCACTCCATGAGCAGTCAGGTGCTCTTCAGCACGGCTTTTCCTTCCAGCCGTGGGGTGAGCTGGGTCTGACATAGATCCCAGACCTCTCCCACCACCAGCAGCCTCTGAGAAGATTGGTGGTTACTCAGAGCGACAGACCATGCCCTACTTTTCATGTTCGGGGTAGTCTGTTATCTACAGCTGAGGGGTTGTTGGTGGGTTTTTTGCTGCCTTCCACTCATACGAGAGCTCACTCGTCACATCCAGCCAACGCTCCACAGGGGTCCTGCTGCAACATTGAGGTCAAGCCGCTGTCCAATATAGAACGCCTTGTCTATAGCCAACGGGAATGTTACAGGGAAGGGAGAACCTGGGCAGGAAGACAATGGGGAATTGGTGACACAAACAACTAGGAGAAGAATGGGTAGAGTCTGCCTGGAAACCTTATGGGCCCAGGCAGAGAACATTACCCAGCAGGCAGGACAATGGCAGTGGGATTTGGACATGATCTAACCTAGTCACATAAAACATCTGGCGCTCAGTCCAGTGCCTGTTAAAGTCAGGGGAAGGGCTCCCGATGATGGGCTTTCGATCGGGTCTCAATTAAAGAGGAGACCTGTCTCTGGGGCCGTGAGCAACCACTGCACATCTGGCATTTGCATAAATTAAGACGGCTTCATTTCTCCCCAGTGTGAGGCACAGATTCAACCCAAGTAAAACACTACATAGAACCCAGCGATTATCGGCCCCGTCTCTGCCGCTCGTGATGGGACTAGACAATAGCCCAGCTGGCAGCTGCATGGGGGGGGCACAGTACCAGCAGCTACCACCTGGGTGGTCTCTTGGTGGAGCAGTTTTGCCCCAGCACCTGGCCAGGAACAGCAGCGTCTGCTGTTACCGGTGTGGTCAGATTTGTTGTTTCGCCCTTAGAGCTCCAAGCACACGTCAACTCAGTCCTCAGATCCCCAACACAGGTCCCTTGACAAGTAAATCCACGTCTGGTGCCCACTTGTCATTCCTTCTGCTAAAGGACACGAACGCTCTGGTAATGCCTAATCCTTCACTCCCTTCCTACCTCCCACCATGCTACCGAGCCCCTAGATATGCACCCAACTCAACCTCCCGCTCCATCTGCCCCCCTGCTCTGCCCCCACAGCTGCTCTCTCCAAGCACCTGTAGTCATGTGTTCCCGGCTGACCCCCCATCCAGTCCCCAAGCCGGACTCTGCCAGCGTTCGCAGCTGCAGGTCATTCCGACAGCCGTGCATCTCTTGGTTAACAAACACCCGCCGTGTGCATTGAACTGAGAGGAGTCACCATGCTTCTGTCTGACCTGTGATCAGCAGGGCTACGGGTGAACTCCCAGCACTATGGGAGTCAATGGCAAAGTTCCCATTGAGTCAGTGGGGCCAGAACGTTACCCTGGTCTCCTTCCCCATCACAGCTGGGAACAGTCACATGGCTTCCTCTGAAGGGGTAGGAAGGCCAGGGCTGGGTTTTACTGCAGGAGGGTCTTATGGGGGTGACCCAGGGGAAATGCCACCGCTCTGCATTACAGTGGAGTGCACAACTGTGAGCTTGTGTGTGAACGGTGTGAGCTAAACCCTGCTTTGCACATTTACCTGGGGCACAGCCCTTGGCCCAGCTCTCTGCACTATGGGGAATTTCACCTGATGGGGGAGCTTGTCAGTACCCCTTTACTACAGGGTTTTTTTAGAAGACTCCTTCAATCAGTATCTGAATCTGACTTTGCTTCTTTGTTAGCAGCTGGAGCGGATTAGAAACAGCCAGGGAGCAGGGCAGGAGATTGGGAAGCTTTGGGCCAGGAGGGGAGGCAACCAGAGAACAGCAAGGGAAAGAGGACATATAACAGGGTGGCACCCATCTCTCATGAGCACCCCCTGGTCAAGTGTCTCTGCAGCCTTCAAATAGTATCAGGCCAGGAAGTCCTCCCTCCCTGGAGACAATCGTCTTCACCCACTGGGTCTCTTCTAGCCCCCGCTGGGCCTCTTAGCCGTTCAGTTCCCCTTCTGGGGGAGCATCACACTTCAACCGTCAGCCCACTTCCCCAGGGGCCTATGGGAGGCGAGGGGACCCAGGCCCACCCACTACTCCAGGTCACAGCCCAGGGATCCTAAGAATAGCAGCCACACACCACAGCTACTTCCCAGGGCCACTTCCCCACAGCCCCAGCCTTCGCCAGCACTTCTCCCTTACCGCCAGGCTCTTCTACGTCCAGGCCCAGCAGCCAGCCGGGAGCTCGTCTTCACCGAGCTGTCCATGGTGCTGCCATTGCCTTGGGCCAGCCAAGAGCCCCTCTAGTTCCAGCAAGAGACTGAGTGGCTGTGCCGCTGCAGATCCTCTTATAGGACCCTCCTGAGCCCTGATTGGCTGCTTTCTGCAGCCTTTCCCTGATTGGTCGCTTCCTGCACAGTCTCGCTAGGCTGCTCGGAGGACTTAGCTCCACTGCTCCTTGCCTGGGTTGCTTATGGCAGCACCTGTGATAGCTCAGTGGTTTAAGTATCAGCCTGCTAAACTCAGGGTTGTGAGTTCAATCCCTGAGGGGGCCATGTAGAGATTTGGGGCAAAAATCTGTCTGGGGGTTGGTCCTGCTTTGAGCAAGGGTTGGACTAGATCCGGGTAAGCAACTTATCACTGGTCTGGGGGGCTCTGCAATTTAATTTTAAATGAAACTTCTTAAACATTTTAAAAACCTTATTTACTTTACATACAACAATAGTTTAGTTATATATTATAGACTTCTAGAAAGAGACCTTCTAAAAACGTTAAAATGTATTACTATGACCCTAAGGCCTCCCGCAGGGCCCTCTGGCCTAGTCCACCCTGTCGCAGGAAGTAAATGGACAGAAAAGGTATAAAACAAAAGACAGCAGCAAAAAGACAAGAAAAGATCTGATGGAAATAGCCCCAGAAAGGGGAGAGAAAATGAAGGAAACAAGTGGGGAGAGCTGCAGAGATTGCAGGGGGTGGGGGAGAGTCACACTGCTCGTGGTGGGAAGGTCCCCTCTGCAGAGAGATGGGGAAGGGTTGTGTGTATGGGGGAGGGCAGCTTTTTTTTAAAGAGACACAGAGGCAATGACGAATGGGGACAGATTTCACTTTCTATTATTTGTTATTGTCTCTTTCTAAATGGCCCTAAGGCTGGTCCCTGCTCGATGCCCCAGAGGAAGGTGAAAACCTCCAGGGTCTCTGGCCAATCTGCCCTGGAGGAAAATTCCTTCCTGACCCCAAACACGGCGATTAGCTTCACCCTGTGCATGCGAGCCAGGACCACAATGGGAAAGGACCCACTGGTTGCTATGGTTACACACCTGCCCCAGTCACACCGTGAGACACAGTATGTGTCCCAGTGTTCGCCAGTCTCCATCTTGTCAGGCACAACTCACTTCTCTCTGCAAGGATGGAAGCAACGAACCAGCTGCTCTCCTTGTCCTGCCAGGGGACCTGATCCAGTTCTGAAGTTCCCCAAAAGGGTTGTCAAGGTGAGGGTTGTTTCTTCACCTGTCCTGTCAGCAACTTCATCACTTCCCTACCGGCTGCGCCTGCTCTGAAGAGCTGCACGGCTTTAGCCTTGGTGGGTCCAACAGACTTCCTCCAGCGACAGGCATCAGTCAGCTCCTTCGTTAACAGTCACAGACACAGCCAGATATGTCTGACCTGTGACACTCATGCCCAGCTCCCCTGTTCAGGTCTGACAGACACAGCCTCCTGCATGGCTTTCCTCTTCCACTGCACTAATTCTCCTTCCAGTCCCTCTCTCGACATCCATACCCAGCTCCTTGGCTTCTCTTGCCAGACAGATTTCAACACTGTTCACAGCAGAAGCGGCTGCACTGCGAACCATTGCGCATACAACCAGCGGCACTCCTCACTGACGGAGCCAGCTACACCGCTTCCCCCTTAGAACAGCCGACCGTCTCTGATTCACAACCTGACAAGAGTTGGGCCTAGCGGTGCTGCTCATCATTCAGAAGCCGCAAAGAGCCGTATTTTCTTACACTTCTGTGTTACTGTCATCTTGAAAATTACAGACAACTCAATTGCTTATCCACTAACAGATGACTCTAGTTCCCTTCCCTTCAGGTAACACAGCCAACTTCTTTGCTCTGCAGGCAAACGTCACAGGTTCCTTTACTCCTGATCCAGTCCCAACCTGCACCACACCTTCAAAAGACAAGCCTGGGAGCTTAAATTCATAACTCTGCTAGACACTAAAAATCATGGTCTTAATAAAGATATTGTGTTTATGGCTCAGTACAACAATCTGCAACCCACTAACCTCTGCTTCTTTGTCCTATGACTTAGAGATGTTAACCGGCCATTTCACCTTGAATGGTCTCTTAGAACAGTTCTCAAAATGGGGATCGTGACCCTTCAGGAGGTCACAAGGTTATTACATGGGGGGTCACGAGCTGTCAGCCTCCACCCCAAACCCTGCTTTGCTGCCAGCATTTACAATAGTGTTAAATATTTTTAAAGTGCTTTCACACTCCGAAGCTTGCTGGGTGAAAGGGGTCACTGTCACGGAGTCCCCGGGTGATGCTCTGGAACTGCTCCCCACAAAGCCAGTCAGGACTTTGGGGAGCCTCCTCTCCCTCGGAGCAGACTGTCTTCAGGGCAAGACGCTCACACGGCTTCACCTCCTGGGTCTCTCCTGGGAGCATTCAGCATATGCCCCTCCGTGCGCGTCCCACAGCGAGTCCGCCCAGGCGGGGTCCTGGGGCAGCCAAAGGGTTCTGCACCCCCCACTTCGCAGTCAGACGTGACTCTCAGCCAGCCAGTAAAACAGAGGTTTATTCGATGACAGGAACACGGTCTAAAACAGAGCTTGTAGGTCCAGCGAACGGGACCCCTCCGCCGGGTCCATTCTGGGGCCCAGCGAGGCAGACCCCCCTCTGCCCTCCCTTCCAGTCCCCAGCTAGCTCCAAACTCCCCTCCAGCCCCTCCTCTCTGGGCTTTGTCTCTTTCCCAGGCCAGGAGGTCACCTGATCCCTTTGTCTCCAACACCTTCAGTTGGCACCTTTGCAGAGGAGGGGCCCAGGCCATCAGTTGCTAGGAGACAGAGTGTCGGGCATTTATGTACCCTGGCCCTTTGCTCTGCAGCAACCATACACCCTTATCCCACCACCTAGATACTTAAGAACTGCATAGGAGAAACTGAGGAAAACATTAAGAACAGTGCCACTTCGTCACAGTCACCAATACAAAAGTTGGAGAACCGCTGCCTTAGAATATATGTTAACTACTTGTGCTCAACAATCTGTTGCAACTTGTATGTAGCTGGGACACTCTGAGGCAAGGTCCACATTAAAAAGTGAGGTAAACTAGGGTTACCATACGTCCGGTTTTTCCCGGACATGTCCGGCTTTTCGGTAATCAAACCCCCGTCCAGAGGGAATTGCCAAAAAGCCGAACATGTCCGGGAAAAATACCGGCCGGGCACTTCCTCTCCCGCGGCTGCTCTGCTCCTCCCCCGACTCAGACTTCGGCTCTGTTTAAGAGCCAAGCTGCCCGAGCCAGCGCTACCGGCTTCGGGCAGCCCCCGTGCCTCCGGACCCCAGCCGCCAGCCGGATACTTCCCTTCCGGGCTCCAGCTGCTCTGCTCCGGCGGCGCAGGGTCCGGAGGCAAGGGGGCTGCCCGAAGCCGGTAGCGCTGGCTCGGGCAGCTTGGCTCTTAAACAGAGCCGAAGTCTGAGTCCGGGGAGGAGCAGAGCAGCTGGAGCCTGGGAGGGGAAGTGCCCGGCTGGGGGCGCAGGGTCCGGAGGCATAGGGGCTGCCCGAAGCCCAAGCGCTACCGGCTTCACGGTTTGCCGGGCAGCCTCCAGACCCTGCGCCCCCGGCTGGGCGCTTCCCCTCCCGGGCTCCAGCTGCGCTGGGGAAGCGCCGGCCGGGGGTGCAGGGTCCGGAGGCTGCCTGGCAAACCGTGAAGCCGGTAGTGCTCAGGCAGCCCTTTTCGCGTGGCTGGGAGGGAGGAGGGGGAGTTAGGGCGGGAACTTTGGGGAAGGGGCGGGGGAAAGGGCGGAGTTGGGGCGGGGCCGGGGGTGGGAAAGGGGCGGGGCTGGGTGGGAAAGGGGCGGGGCCAGGGCCCGTGGAGTGTCCTCTTTTTTTATTTTTTAAATATGGTAACCCTAGGTAAACCCAGCTATGTCACTCGGGGGGGTGGGGTGAGAAATCCACACCCCCAAGTGATGCAGGTAAGCCAACCTAACCCCTGCGGAGACGGTGCTCAGCCTGGTGGAAGGATTCTTCTCAGGGAGGTGGATTAACTACAGTGATGGGAGAATGCCTGTGCAGTTGTGCCACTGTAGTGTTTGAAGTGTAGAAAAGCCCAGAGCACCTTTCCCAGACCCGAGGAAGGGCTCTGTGGAGCTCGAAAGCTTCTCTCTCTCACCAACAGAAGTGGGTCCAATAAAAGATATTCCCTCGCCCACCTGGTCTCTCAGCTAAGCTCAATGGCCGTTCTCCTACCTGCCAGTAAAACCAGACCTGTTAATAGCCACTTGGCTGCTATCACGCTGTGGGCCTCTTGCCCAGGGCAGTTTCTCTCACTCATTTCTTCCTGGTAGGAAAGACCACCTCTGGTCTCCTCCCACTTTGCATTAGGATCGCCTGCAATAGTCTGTTTGACAGAATGTTATTTATAATTCTTGCTTTTGAGTTATTCAGAGACATAAAGGGAAATGGCCTTTTACTAAGTATCCTTTGGCTTCCAGAAGGTCTAAATTGCTCATCTCCTAGTCCAGAGGTGGGCAAACTACGGCCCACGGGCCACATCCGGCCCGCGGGACCGTCCTGTCCGGCCCCCGAGATCCTGGGGTTGGATGGGTTGGGGGTTCTGAGGGGGGCAGTCAGGGGGCGGGAAGTGGGAAGGGGCGGATAGGGGGTGGGGCCCAGGCTGTTTGGGGAGGCACAGCCTTCCCTATCCGGCCCTTCAGACAATTTCGTAACCCCAATGTGCCCCCCCCCCATCCTAGTCGGTGATGTTCTGCTGACTCCAGGGCCCTGATGCTGAAGCTTGATGTGTATTTGTGGTCACTTTCCTTTCCCCCAAACTAGAATCAGAAGACGCTCTCCTGCCTGCCGGACAGGCATCGCTCCACGTCTGACTTTATTTCTGAAGTCAGTCACAGCTTGAAAGACAAGAACTGCATTTCTTTCAGCGGAGAGAAGAAACAGATCCTCTGATGTTCACTCCGGTGCTGTACTGTAGCGGGGTGGTCACCCGCTCCCGGCCTGAAGGGGTTAAAAGCCGGCCCTTGGAGGGGGCTGGGAGCCTTGGGCTGGGCTGATTGGGGGAGGCAGCCACAGCTGGGCCATGCCCCAAACAGAACCAGTTGGCCCTATAAAGTCAGGGGCAGACACCCAGTCTCCTGTAGTAGTGGAGGGAGATGGGCCTGGCTGCAGGGAGCTAGAGAAGGGACCTGGGTGGGGCAGGGCTGGGGAAGGCCAAGGGAGCTGGGGAGCTCTGGCCTGGAACCCCCCAGGCTGCGGCCTAGTCTAAGGCCAAACAGGTACTGGGGTTGCCGGGGGCAGCCCAAGGACAGGCAGAGGCAGCAGGTCCAGACCCCCCTTGCCTGTGAGGAGTGGCTGACCCTGCAGTCTGCCCCAGGGCGCGGGGGCGAGTTGGTGACTGGCAGTAGCCTATGACTGAGGTGAGGTGGAGGTGGGGGTTCCCTGGGGAGGGGAGACCCTGAGAGTGAGGGGTCACTGGCAGGGGGCAGCACCCCAGATAACAGGGCACTGGAGTCCAGGGAGGGAGGTGGGGGCCCAGCGGCAGTGGGACACTGGCCTGCAGAGGGCGCTCCAAGGCTGGAAACGAGCTAATTCCCAGGACACCAGCAGGAGGCGCCGCAGGGGTGAGTCCCGCGCGCATATACACGGATCTATCCCTGACCCCTTGCTGGAAATGAACAGCTTCAGTTGTTCCTTTTGGCGAGGTACCACCACCTCTTCCTGCACCTCCAGTAAACAAGCAGAAATATCCCTAACCCCTGGCAGAAATAGAACCCCTTGCACAGCTGATCTGTGGCAACGCCAGCGTGGTTTAAATGCTCCCCTTCAGACTGTGCCTGTGTCCGCTCCTGGAAGCGGCCGGCGTGTCCCTCCGGCTCCTCGGCAGAGGCGCGGCCAGGCTGGCGCTGGGGGTGGGAGCAGCGCCTGGGAGCCAGACAGGTTGGTCGCTTTCCGGAGCCGCATGGAGCCAAGACATGCAGGGAACCTGCCTTAGCCCCGGGCCCCGCCGACCGGCCTGTTAATGGCCAGGTCACCAGTGCCGACAGGACACCTGGCAACCTGAACCCGGGTGCGTCTGGGCCGGAGCCCGGCTGGGCACTCGCTGCTGCCCCCTGCTGGCGAAACGCGGTCCAGCCCCCCGCAGGGCTCAGCCGGACAGGGGCTGCCCCGGGAGGGAGCTCTCTGCCCCCCTCCTGGTGAGCCGGGGGGCGGCCCCGCTGGGCCAGGCCTGATTTGCACCCCTGGGTGGGACCCTCTGGGCTTTGTCCTTTGCTGCAGGGGGGGCCGGGCTGGGTGGGCCCCAGGGAGCCGTGTCTGGTTACGGTGCCCCAGGAGACTGGTTTAGTGGGTGTTTGGATCCAACGGGCAGCGCTGGTTTGGGCTTTGTGACCCCAGCTTGTCTGTCCGGCTGGGGGGGTCTATTGCCTGTTTCTGCTGGTTCCTGTTCCCCACGTGCCCTGTCTCTCGCCCTCGGCTGCTTCTCTTTTCAGTGAGTCCGACTTTCCTCCTGGCCGTGCCCTGTCTGACCGCGGGGGGGGGGGGCGGATCTTCACAGGGAGGGTGGGGGCCCCTTGACCAGTCAATCCCTGCCCCTGACTCACCCCCCACCCCCAGGAGAAGCCCAGTCACTCCAGGCTCTGGGTCCCAGCACAACCCCCTTCACGCCCTGCCGGGCACCAGGGATCCACCCACCTGCTAGGGATGGGACATGGGGCAGAACTGTGCCCCCCGGGGATGGCCCCACAATGGTCAGCAGGTGGGAGGGGCTGGTCCTGACATGTGGGGGGGGCAGGGCTGGGCTAGCAGGGGGCTGTGGGTCAGGAGTGAGGGGTCTGTCTACACTATGAGTTTAATTCGAATTTAGCAGCGTTAAATCGAAATAACCCTGCACCCATCCACACAACGAAGCCATTTATTTCGAAATAAAGGGCTCTTAAAATCGATTTCTGTACTCCTCCCCGACGAGCGGAGTAGCGCTGAAATTGATATTGTCATTTCGAATTAGGGTTAGTGGGGCCGCAATTCGATGGTATTGGCCTCCGGGAGCTATCCCACAGTGCACCATTGTGACCGCTCTGGACAGCAATCTGAACTCGGATGCACTGGCCAGGTAGACAGGAAAAGCCCCGCGAACTTTTGAATTTCATTTCCTGTTTGCCCAGCGTGAAGAGCACAGGTGACCACAGATAGCTCAGCTCATCAGCACAGGTAACCATGCAGGCCGATAATCGAAAAAGAGCACCAGCATGGACCGTACGGGAGGTACTGGATCTGATTGCTATATGGGGAGAGGATTCAGTGCTAGCAGAACTTCGTTCGAAAAGACGAAATGCCAAAACTTTTGAAAAAATCTCCAAGGGCATGATGGAGAGAGGCCACAATAGGGACTCAGATCAGTGCCGCATGAAAGTCAAGGAGCTCAGACAAGCCTATCAGAAAACAAAGGAGGCAAACGGTCGCTCCGGGTCAGAGATGCGGACATGCTGCTTCTACGCCGAGCTGCATGCAATTCTAGGGGGGGCCGCCACCACTACCCCACCTCTGACCGTGGATTCCGAGGCGGGGGTAATCTCATCAGCCACACCTGAGGATTCTGCGGACGGGGAAGAGGAGGAGGAGGAGGAGCTTGCGGAGAGCACACAGCACTCCGTTCTCCCCAACAGCCAGGATCTTTTTCTCAGCCTGACTGAAGTACCCTCCCAACCCTCCCAAGCCAGTACCCAAGACCATGACCCCATGGAAGGGACCTCAGGTGAGTTTACCTTTGTAAATATAAAAATTGTTTTAAAAGCAAGCGTTTTTTAATGATTACTTTGCCCTGAGGACTTGGGATGCATTCGCGGCCAGTACAGCTACTGGAAAAGTCTGTTAACGTGTTTGGGGATGGAGCGGAAATCCTCCAGGGACATCTCCATGAAGCTCTCCTGGAGGTACTCCAAAAGCCTTTGCAGAAGGTTTCTGGGCAGTGCAGCCTTATTCCGTCCTCCATGGTAGGACACTTGACCACACCATGCTAGTAGCAAGCAATCTGGTATCATTGCATGACAAAGCCTGGCAGCGTATGGTCCCGGTGTTTGCTGGCATTCAAGCAACATCCGTTCTTTATCTCGCTGTGTAATCCTCAGGAGAGTGATATCGCTCATGGTAACCTGGTTGAAATACGGGAATTTAATTAAGGGGACAGAGGTGGCTGTTCCTACTGGGCTGTTTGCCTGTAGCTGAAAAGAAATCCTTCCCTGCAGTTAGCCAAGCACGGGGGGGAGGGGGGGGGCGGAGGGGAAATTGGTGCTGAGCTTTTCGCCTTTGGCTAGCAGGGATCTTCCCTGATACCAGCCACGCGGTGGGGGGAGGGGTACAGCGATCATCCCAGAGAATTCATGGCGGGTGGGGGGCGTGGGGGGTTAGTTTGGTTTCTGCAGGGATCTTCCCTGATACCAGCCATGCGGTGGGGGGAGGGATAAAGCGATCATCCCAGAGAATTGGATTGGGGGGGGGGGTTAGTTTGTTTTCTGCTGCTGAAGGTTAACAGGAAAACTGCAGCAGTCAACGGGCTTTGCTTGGTATGTGGGAAAGGAGGGCGCAGAAGCCGAAAGACAATGGCTTACCATGGCCGCATGCAAGCCGAATTCTGCTGCTCGAACCTGCGTCTGTGATCTCTAACACCAAAGCCACAGGCACTCAATATTAAGATGGAAAATGCGACCTTGTACTGAAATCACATGTGTTATGTAATGTGAATAGTGTTGTTCACCGTGAAAGAGTATAAGCATTGTTCTGTAAAATGTATCTTTTTAAAAACTTCTCTCCTTTTTTCCATCCCTCCAGCAGCTGCAAATTTTTCAAGCCTCCCTCCTCCGTCCCGAAGGCTATCTCAGATAAGGCGGTGGAGAAAGAGGACACGAGACGAGATGTTCTCGGAAATAATGGAATGCACCCGCAATGAAAGAGCTCATTTGAATGAGTGGAAGGACACGGTATCTAAGTACAGGAAAGATGCCAGTGAACGTGAGGTCATGAGGGACGCTCGAGATGAGAGGTGGCAGGCTGCAACGCTGGGGCTGCTGCGTGATCAAACGGACATGCTCCGGCGTCTGGTGGAGCTTCAGGAACAGCAGCAGGATAACAGAGAGCCGCTGTATAACCTCCCTCCCCCCTCACCATGTTCCATAGCCTCCTCACCCAGACGTGTAAGAACGCGGGGGGGGGGGGAGGCTCCGTGCACCCTCCCACTCCACCCCAGTGGACAGCCCAACCAAAAGGCTGTCATTATATTGAATTTTTTCAGTGGCCTTTTACTTCCCTCCTATCCTCCTCCCAAACCCCACCCGGGCTACCTTGTCGGTTCTCTCCCTATGTTTATAATCAATTAATAAAGAATACGTGATTTTTAAACGATAGTGACTTTATTTCCTTTAAAAGCAAGCTGTGATTTAAGGGGGGAGGGTGGTTTGCTTACAGGGAATGAGTCAATCAAGGGGGTGGGTTTTCAACAAACAGAACTTTCACACCGTAGCCTGGCCAGTCATGAAATTGGTTTTCAAAGCTTCTCTGATGCGCAGCGCTTCCTGGTGTGATCTTCTAATTGCCCTGGTGTCTGGCTGCGCATAATCAGCAGCCAGGCGATTTGCCTCAGCCTCCCACCCCGCCATAAAGGTCTCCCCCTTACTCTCACAGAGACTGTGGAGCACACAGCAAGCAGCAATAACAATGGGGAGATTGGTTTGGCTGAGGTCTGACCGAATCAGTAACGATCGCCAGCGACCTTTTAAACGGCCAAATGCACATTCTACCACCATTCTGCACTTGCTCAGCCTGTATTTGAACAGCTCCTGACTCCTGTCCAGGCTGCCTGTGTATGGCTTCATGAGCCATGGCATTAAGGGGTAGGCTGGGTCCCCAAGGATAACTATAGGTATTTCAATATCCCCAACGGTTATTTTCTGGTCTGGGAAGTAAGTCCCTTGCTGCAGCCCTTTAAACAGAGTAGGTGTTCCTGAAGATGCGAGCGTCATGAACCCTTCCCGGCCAGCCCACGTTGATGTTGGTGAAACGTCCCTTGTGATCCACAAGTGCTTGCAGCACCATTGAAAAGTACTCCTTGCGGTTTACGTACTGGCTGCCCTGGTGCTCCAGTGCCAAGATAGGGATGTGGGTTCCATCTACTGCCCCACCACAGTTAGGGAATCCCATTGCAGCAAAGCCATCCACTATGACCTGCACATTTCCCAGAGTCACTAGCTTGTGTAGCAGCACCTCAGTGATTGCTTTGGCTACTTGCATCACAGCAGCCCCCACAGTAGATTTGCCCACTCCAAATTGATTCCCGACTGACCGGTAGCTGTCTGGCGTTGCAAGCTTCCACAGGGCTATCGCCACTCGCTTCTCAACTGTGAGGGCTGCTCTCATCCTGGTATTCTGGCGCTTCAGGGCAGGGGAAAGCAAGTCACAAAGTTCCATGAACGTGCCCTTACACATGCGAAAGTTCCGCAGCCACTGGGAATCGTCCCACACCTGCAACACTATGCGGTCCCACCAGTCGGTGCTTGTTTCCCGGGCCCAGAATCGGCGTTCCACAGCTATAACCTGCCCCATTAACAGCATGATCTCCAAAGCACCGGGGCCCACGGTTTCATAGAAGACAATGTCCTCATCACTCTCGCCGCCGCGCTGCCGTAGGCTACTCCTCGCCGCCTGGTTTTGCAAGTTCTGGTTCAGCATAAACTGCACGATAACGCGCGAGGTGTTTACAATGTTCATGACTGCTGTCTTGAGCTGAGCGGGCTCTATGCTTGCCGTGGTATGGCGTCTGCACTGTTCACCCAGGAAAAAGGCGCGAAACGGTTGTCTGCCGTTGCTTCCCTGGAGAGAGGGGAGGATGTAACCAGAACCACCCGCGACAATGTTTTTGGCCCATCAGGCATTGGGATCTCAACCCAGAATTCCAATGGGCGGAGGAGACTGCGGGAACTATGGGATAGCTATGGGATAGCTACCCACAGTGCAACGCTCCGGAAATCAACGCTAGCCCTGGTACATGGACTCACACCGCCGAATTAATGTGCTTAGTGTGGCCGCATACATTCGACTTTATACAATCTGTTTCCAAAATTTGAATTATATAAATTTGGATTAATCCCGTAGTGTAGACATACCCAGGGGCACTGGCTGAGCTGGGGGGGGGGGCAGGGCTGGGCTAGCAGGGGGCTGCAGGTCGGGAGTGAGGGGCACCGGCAGAGCTGGGGGCGGGGGGAGGAAGCCCAGGGCTGGGGGTAGCAGGGGGCTGTGGGTCGGGAGTGAGGGGCACTGGCAGAGCTGGGGGGGGGGAGCCCAGGGCTGCAGTAGCAGGGGGCTGTGGGTCGGGAGTGAGGATCACTGGCAGAGCTGGGGGGGGAGCCCAGGGCTGGGGGTAGCAGGGGGCTGTGGGTCAGGAGTGAGGGGCACTGGCAGAGCTGGGGGGGAGCCCAGGGCTGGGCTAGCAGGGGCTGTGGGTCAGGAGTGAGGGGCACTGGCAGAGCTGGGGGGTGAGCCCAGGGCTGGGGGTAGCAGGGGGCTGTGGGTCAGGAGTGAGGGGCACTGGCAGAGCTGGGGGGGGGAGCCCAGGGCTGGGGGTAGCAGGGGGCTGTGGGTCGGGAGTGAGGGGCACTGGCAGAGCTGGGGGGGGAGCCCAGGGCTGGGCTAGCAGGGGGCTGTGGGTCAGGAGTGAGGGGCACCGGCAGGGCTGTGTGGGGGGAAGCCCAGGGCAGGGGGCTGTGGGTTGGGAGTGAGGGGCACTGTCAGAGCTGTGGGGGGCAGGGCTGGGCTAGCAGGGGGCTGCAGGTCAGGATTGAGGGGCACCGGCAGAGCTGGGGGCGGGGGGAGGAAGCCCAGGGCTGCAGTAGTAGGGGGCTGTGGGTCGGGAGTGAGGGGCACCGGCAGGGCTGGGGGGGGGAAGCCCAGGGCTGGGGGCTGCAGGTCGGGAGTGAGGGGCATCAGTTTGTATCAGTCTCTCTTATTTCTCCCCCGGCCTCCTCTGTCCTGAGCTCCGGCCTCCAGCTGGCCGCGGAGCCCAGCTCCCCATCGCCCCGACCCACAGAGCCCCGGGAGGGGCGGGGAGCTGGCCTGGCCCTGCAGCCCCTGGCCTGCGGCTGGCACCGCTCAGCGAGCGCGGATGGAACCCGACGGCCCCCCCCCCAGCCCCTGCTCGGCCCCACGGCCCCGGCCCCGGGGGCAGCCACAACGGGCCGGCGACTCCCCGACATCCCGGGGTAACACTCAGCAACGCCGGGAACCGCCGGATGCAGCTAGTGGGACCCCCCCCCCGGCCCCCCGTGTGTGTCCCTGCGCCCCCTGCTGGACGGACGGGCCCTGATCTGTGTGTGTGGGGGGGGGTGGACACATGTGGCCCCACAGGCGTGGCAGGATCAGGCTGCCCAGCCCAGCTCTGGGTGTCTGTGCCCGGGGGCCTCACCCTGTGTGTCCTGTTCCCCCCACCCCCGCCCAGCCCCGGCCCATCCTGGGGGGGGGGCCTTTGGCTCCCAGCAATGTCTCAGGTTCCCGTCAGTCTGGGCTCTGCACCCCAACACACAGGGGTCCCCCTGTGCCCCCCACACCCTAACAGAGGGTCTGTCTATCTGCCCCCCCCACTTCCCACGGGCGGCCTCCAGGGATGAGCCCCCCCTCCACACAACCTCCACTGGGGGGCGATATCTGGGGGGGATTCCTGGAGGCTGGGGGGCCTTGTCCTCTTCCATGCCCCAGCCTCCCAGGGGACGATTTCTCCCCCCTGCAACCCCCCCCCCCGCATCTGCCAGGGCCAGACCCCCCCTCGAAGGAGCAGCGGGGGTGGGCTGGAGTTCGCTACAGAGTCCGTCTGCAGTTCCCCTGAGGCTGCAGCGACCGGATTGCTACACCGCTCTCCCCCCCCCCCCCCCCGTGTCTGGGTGGGGCAGGGGGAGGGGCGGGTGAGTCCCCCTCCCCCCGGGGGCAGGCAGGGCTGTCGGGAAGGGGGGGCCCGGTGCCAAAGGGGCCGCACCCCCTGCCCCGTCCCTGCGCTGGGCCGGGCAAGGGAGGTGCTTCGTGCCAGCTCCGCTCCCCCCCGACTTCCCCCGTCTCTGCCCTTTGCCCCCAGCTGGGAACAGGCGTCTCTGCTGTCCGGGCAGGTCCCGCAGCAGCGACGGGCGATGGGGCGAATCCCCCACAGACCGGGCAGCC
The DNA here is from genome assembly GCA_023634205.1 of Actinemys pallida. Taxonomy (NCBI): domain Eukaryota; kingdom Metazoa; phylum Chordata; order Testudines; family Emydidae; genus Actinemys; species Actinemys pallida. Next base: position 931,174 of record JALMGD010000039.1, on the reverse strand, counting down.
CTTGGACGGGGATTCTCCTGGCAGGTCAGAGGGGAGAACGTGGGACCCAGGTGTCCGGGACACAAAGGCCTCCAATAGGAGCCCGTGTCAATGAAAGCCGAGGGGCTGCGGGTCGGGACTGAGGGGCACCGGCAGAGCTGGGTGGGGGGACCCCAGGGCTGGGGTAGCAGGAGAGGGGCTCTGACACTTCCCTCCCCAGGCTGGTTCCATCCCAGGCTCCCCCGAGGCTGCGCCCCAAAGCCCCGGGGACCCCATAGAAGCCTCATTGTTCCCCCCCAGCTTCTACTTTGCATGGGGAGATTAGCAGGGATCAGCTGTTTGTTTGTGTCTCTGTCCCAGAGCACTGGGGGGGACGACACACCCAGCCCCTCCCCCCCCACTGAACTCCCTCCCCCAGATCTAGCAGGCGGAACCAGCCCCACGCAGAGACCCAGGGACCTGGCACCCCACGGGGGGGAGGGGGGAGAAGGGAGAAGACCCTTCCCCTCCCCACAGGTTCCTTCCTCCAAAGCGAAGGGGAAGTGGGCGGACGAGGCTGGGAGGGGAAGTCTGAGGCCGGAGGGGCCCCCGTGGGGCTGCCCTGTCTGTGGGTCCAGACTCCAGGGTCCCGGCCCAGAGACGCTGCCCCTGGGTCGAGGCAGGTCCCGCTGCAGGAAAAGGCGTTGGGCGGTACCTGGCGAGGGGTCCCTTGCAGCTGAGAGGGTGGAGCGGGGGTGGGGGGACCCAGGTGTCCCGGACACACAGGGCTGTAACAGGGGACAGTGCAAAGGAAAGCAGAGGGGCTGCAGGTCGGGAGTGAGGAGCACCAGTTAGTATCAGTCTCTCTGGTCTCCCCCCCGCAGCCTCCGTCCTGGGCTCCTGCCTCCAGCCGGCGCCGGCCCAGACCCCAGTGACCATCGTCCTCACCCCGCCGAGCCCCGTGGTGGGAGGGGGCGTCAGCCTGGCCCCGCAGAATCCGCCACAGGACGTCGTGTCCTGCAGCTGGCACCGATCAGCGACCACTGATCCAAACAGCCGGATCCTCACCTACTACCCACTAACGCCCCCCGTTCAGCAGAACGGCCCGGCCCACACGGGGCGGGAAACAGCGCGGCCGGGCTGCGCCCTGAACATCGTGGGGTTAACACTCAATGACACCGGGAACTACACGGTCCAGATACAGAGCCCTAATGCTGCTAACCTTGTCCTAGGCACAGTGGGTCTGCGCGTCTATGGTAAGTGCCACCCCCGGGAGCTGCGCTGATCCCAGGCCGTGTCTCCCCCCCACCCCCGGCCCCAGCGATGGGGCTCTGGGCGTCTCCCCCGGGGATGAGCCCGACTAGTGAGGGGCTGTCGGGGGCCTGTGGGGGGGGGTCTGGGCCCCCCAGGGTGGGGGTGTCCCTGGATCCCCAGGGTGTCTCTGACCCCTCCCTGTTTCCCCAGAGCTGCAGGCTGCACAGTGGGGTGTGTACGACCAGCTGCGGAGATGAGGCCCCCCCAGGGGCCCTGGTGCATGCTGGGAAGACCCCTGTATCACGGGGGGGGGGGTCAGACCCACCTGCTCCTTTACACCCACTTTGCTCATTTTGGCACCTACGGGGGAGGGGGGGCTCATGATGTCACTGTGGGGCCCTTTGCACCAGGGCTCCCCAGATCCAGCCCTCCCCCCCCCCCGGCTGTCTGCAGCGGCGGGGGGGGGGAGCCGAGCGCTGTTGGGGTCACACTCACCAGTCCCTGAAGGTGAAACTGGATGTCCCGGAGTCCCCGGGCGATGCTCTGGAGCTGCTCCCCACAAAGCCAGCCAGGACTCTGGTGAAGTCTCCTCTCCCTCGGAGCAGACTGTCTTCAGGGCAAGGCGCTCACACAGCTTCACCTCCTGGGTCTGACCTTGGAGCATTCAGCATATGCCCCTCCGTGCACTTCCCACAGCGAGTCCGCCCCGGCGGGGTCCTGGGGCAGCCAGAGGGTCCTGCACCCCCACATCGCAGTCAGATGTGACTCTCAGCCAGCCAGTAAAACAGAAGGTTTATTAGATGACAGGAACACGGTCTAAAACAGAGCTTGTAGGGACAGAGAACCGGATCCCTCAGCCGGGTCCATTCTGGGGGGCCGTGAACCAGACACCCACGTCTGCCCTCACTCCCCGTCCCCAACCAGCTCCAAACTGAAACCCTCCAGCCCCTCCTCCTCTGGGCTTTGTTCCTTTCCCGGGCCAGGAGGTCACCTGATCTCTTTGTTCACCTTTAGCATCCCCGTGCAGGGGGGAAGGGCCTAGGCCATCAGTTGCCAGGAGACAGAGTGTGAGTGATTTATGTGCACTGGCTCTCTCAGGCTCTGCAACTATCACACCCCCTTATCCCACCACCTAGTAACTCCAGAAATGCATAGGGGAAACTGAGGCACCCACACAGTATTCAGAGGAAACATTAAGAATAGTCCCACTTCGTCACACTCCGGCTGACTGCCCATGATGCACCAGCGAGGTCACCCCCACCCCCGGCCTGGGTCTGGGATGGGCAGCTCCGTCCGGGTCGGAGGGGACGGCAAGGAACGGCACAGGGCCGTGCCCACGGGGCGTCCGGTGGCACCAAGCATTGAAAACCCTGCTGTCAGGCTGGATCCTGGGACAGACCTGGGAGCCGAAGCGTCGCTCTCCCTTCGAACCACAGCGGAGAGTCTCCCAAAAATCACGGGGCTCCGGGAGCCAGAGCCTCAGGGAGGCACCAATAACTGTGAGACTTGACGCCGGGGAGACGGACCCTCTGCCGGAGTCCAGAAGACGACCGCCCGCCTCTGCAGCTCTGAGGGGCAAAGGGCGAAGGACCCTTCCCACGACACCGCAGGACCCTTCCCACAACCTCACATGGTGGCAACACCAGCACCCTTGCCCCAGTCCTGCAGGACAGCAGCCCCAATCCCGCATGGAGGAGCAGGGACACACGGTAACGCTCTCTCTGTTCCCTGCACAGAAATGCTGCCCAGGCCCACAGTGACGCCAAACCAAATCCAGGTGCTGGAGAACGGGACCTTCACCCTCACGTGTAACAGCTCCCCCAGCGCCGACACCGTGCTCTGGCTCCAGGACGGGGCGTCCCTCATGCCCAGTGAGCGGCTGCTGCTGTCCCCTGACAACCGGACCCTCAAGGTGCTGGGTGTCACCCGGGGCAATGCCGGTGCCTACCAGTGCGAGGTCGGGAACCCCGTCAGCTCCGTACGCAGCGAGCCCAGCACCGTGACGGTGGCCTGTGAGTAATTGCAGCCCCGTCCCCCGGCCGCGCTGCCCCTGGTCCTGCCAGCATCACCCAGCCACAGAGATGCAGCTGCCTCTGGGGTGGGGCAGGGTTCTGGTTAAACAGGGACCACTCGCTGGCGCCATCCATCCCCTGACCCTGTCCCTCTCTCTGTAGATGGGCCGGACTCTGCCCAGATAGACCCACAAGGACCCATCGCCCTGACTCTCGGGTCGCTTCTGACCCTGACGTGTGTCGCCGACTCCATCCCAGCCTCGAGCTATCGCTGGGTTCTCAACGGCACCGACACTAATGAGACTGGGTGCAGCTTGACTTTTAACTCCATTACTCAGGATCACCAGGGCACGTACACGTGCCAGGCTCACAACCCCGTCACCGGCCGCACTGCCTGGGCGTCTGTCGCCGTGCGGGTGACAGGGACGGGTGAGTCCCCGGGATGGAGCAACGCGCTGCAGACACAGGAATCCCAGTGCTCGCACCAACGCCCCAGTGCGGTGCTAGGGGGCCTGGGCTGCAGGGAGCCGGGTGGGGGGATTGTGGCTGAACGTCTGATCCAACCTCCCCCCCCACATCTCTCCTCCAGACGCCCCTCGTCCAGCTCTCTCTGCTGGGGCCGTCGCCGGGATCGTCATCGGGTCACTAGGGGGGGCAGCGCTGGTCGGAGTCACGGTCTATTTCCTCTGTGAGTAACAGCCCCCCCCATCCCGGGAGAGCCAGGACTCCTGGGTTCTCTCCTGGCACTGGGAGAGGAGTGGGGTCTAGTGGTTAGAGCGGGGGGGCTGGAAGCCCAGGCCCCAATTCCAGCGTCTCTGATTCCTCCCAGACTCTCGCTGCCGGAACGAGACCCCCAGGGAGAACGGGGCACCCGTCCTGGTGTACGAGAACCTGCCCCCTACATCCTGGGCGGGGCCAGTGGTGAGTGACAAGGGCTCAGCCCCCCCCCCGCTATTCCAGTCCCGCCCCCTCCTGTGTGGGTCCCCTCAGTCTGGACCCGCAGCCCCCAGGCAGTTTACCCTGTCCCCTTTGGGCGGGGGAGGGGGGGTTACACAAACCCGGGGTCCCATTGACTGTCCCAGGGTCCCCCCCCCCGAGCTTGGCAGGGGACCTGGGGGGTCTCTGGGGTCTGGTGCTAATAACCCTCTTGCCTCTGCCTCCCCCAGGCCCAGCCCGGGAGCCCCCCTGACCCCAGCCCCACGTACCAGGTGAGCGCCAGCCCCTTGCGATGTATCCTCCCCCCTGAGGGGGGGTTGGACCCAGTGGGGGGAGGGGGGAGCTGCCCCCAACAAGCCCTATGGCTGAGAATGGGGCTGGTTAACACATCCCAGAGCTGGGGGGGCAGAGTGAGCCAGAGGGGGACCAGCCGGGAGCCCCTGGGCTGAGGGGAGGGGCTGGAGGGGACCAGCATTGGGGGGGAAGGATGGGCCCCCTGGGGTGCGAGGGGCTGTCGGGGCCAGTGGGGGGAGCTGGGGAACTGGGTCCTGCAGGGCAGGGTCCCCAGCTCTCCCCTGGGGCGTCTCTGGCTGAATCGTCCCCGTTTCCCCCAGACGCTGCAGCCCCGACAGCTGGACGTGTACGAGGAGCTGAAGAAGTGACGCCCCCTCCTGCCCCCGGTGCATGCTGGGAGGGGCCCGGTGCATGCTGGGAAAGGCGTGTCCCTGCGCCTGGGTCCCGCCACCCCGGGGACGTCCCGCCGATGAAGCGTTAAAGGGCAGGAACAGTCACCGCCTGGCCCGGGGGGTCCGTCCGTCCGTCTGTCCATGCTGCTTCTCTGGGGCCCATCACCGCAGCATCTGGGCCCCTGCGAGGAAACCAGAAAGTCGGCCCCTGTGACTGGCTCCGGCTCCGTTGTGCCCAGCACAGGATTTGGGAACCCACCTGTGACGAAGTGGGACTGTTCTTAATGTTTCCTCTTAATACTGTAGGGGTGCCTCAGTTTCCCCTATGCAGTTCTTAAGTCTCTAGGGGGTGGGATTGTTGCAGAGCAAAGGGCCAGTGCACATAAAGGGCCGACACTGTCTCCTGGCAACTAAGGGTTTTTTGTGAGGCCTCCCAGCATGCACTGGGCTCCCAGCATGCACCAGGTTCTCCTTGGCCTGACTCTGGGTCTCTATTCGCGCTCCCACAGCTCCTGTCACAGCCGGGTGGACATGCCCCAGGCTGGCGCTGGGTCCCGGGTACTTGCCGAGTTGGAGCTCCCAGGACACACACTTGCGGCGCAGAAAGGGAAAAACGGGCTCTGGCCCGTACCGAGCGGCCGGGCTGCCCCCACACCGCGCATGGCAGAGTAATCCCAGTCCTGGCGGTACCTGGGAACGGGGCCGTGACACAACGCGGGCGCCCAGACTCACCCGGGTTCTGCTTTGGGCCAATAACCGACTGGCCTGCAAAGGGACAAGCCGCGGGGCTCACACACCTGGCGTTCAGTAAAGTGTCTGCCACGGAGCCCGTGGGGAATTCCCCGCTGCCGTCGGGGTGCTGGGGACCCCCCCATGCTGCGTGCGCTGAGTCAGGAGCCGGCGACGGGGCGCTGGGGACCCCCCATGCTGCGTGCACTGGGTCAGGAGCCGGCGACGGGGCGCTGGGGACCCCCCACGCTGCGTGCACTGGGTCAGGAGCCGGCGACGGGGCGAAGGCCGCAGGCGGTGCTGAGCGGAGACTCCCTGGCCTGGAGGGAGGTGGCTACAGGCGTCCGTGCGGCTCGGTCTGGGGACCAGGCTCAGTCACTAGTTTGTTAAGGACCGTGGCCATGGAAGGGAAGGGACAGATGGGGGGAGCGGATTCTGCCCTACCCCTGGGGGTGGGTTCTCCCTGGTGATTTGGGGGGGTCACTATGAGGAGCCGGGGGGGGGGGAGCTGGGTGTGTTCACTCCCCCCACCCCACCCAGTCACAAATAGCTGATCCCGGCTAAGCCTCCCGACCAGGAGCCGGGACGCAAGCAACATTTACATTTATAAATTACATGGCAGGCCCAGAGGTGCCGGGGCTCTGAACTGCCGGGCCCAGAGGTGCCAGGCTCTGAACTGCCAGGCCCAGAGGTGCCATGGCCTTGAACTGCCAGGCCCGGAGGTGCCGGGCTCTGAACTGCCAGGCCCAGAGGTGCCATGGCCTTGAACCGCCAGGCCCAGAGGCGCCGGGCTCTGAACCGCCAGGCCCAGAGGTGCCGGGGCTCTGAACCGCCAGGCCCAGAGGTGCCGGGCTCTGAACCGCCAGGCCCAGAGGTGCCAGGCTCTGAACCGCCAGGCCCAGAGGTGCCGGGCTCTGAACCGCCAGGCCCAGAGGTGCCGGGGCTCTGAACTGCCAGGCCCAGAGGTGCCGGGCTCTGAACCGCCAGGCCCAGGGGTGCCGGGCTCTGAACCGCCAGGCCCAGAGGTGCTGGGCTCTGAACCACCAGGCCCAGAGGTGCCAGGCTCTGAACCGCCAGGCCCAGGGGTGCCGGGCTCTGAACTGCCAGGCCCAGAGGTGCCGGGCTATGAACCGCCAGGCCCAGGGGTGTCGGGCTCTGAACTGCCAGGCCCAGACGTGCCCTGACTCCGCCCTGGCACAAATTAATCTCTGGGCACCGGCCCCCGGTGCTGTTACCCCCCGCAGGGGGATTGAATCCCAGGGGGAGGGGGAGGAGCTGCCCCACATATGGGCCCGTGGCTGAGTGTGGGGCTGGCAATCACACCACAGACACGGGTGGAGTGAGTGAATTTGTGGGTGGCCGCCCAGGGGCAGGGCCCAGAGCCCCAGGGCAGGAGGGGTTGGCTGGAGGGGGAGGGGAAATGCCCCCCGCCCAGTTCCACATGGTGCCAATGCCCCCCGGGTCTCTCACGGGGTAAGAATCCCCCCGGGGGGGGGGGGGGGCGGACGGTGCCTGGGCAGCCACCAGGGGGAGCCAGAGACCAAGATGGGATGATTCTGCCCAGGACTGAGCCTCATGGGAGAGTCCTGCCCCCCCCCCCCGCCCCCCAGCTCGGCCGGTGCCCCTCACTCCCGACCTGCAGCCCCTGCTAGCCCAGCCCTGACCCCCCCCAGCTCTGCCGGTGCCCCTCACTCCCCACCCGCAGCCCCCTGTTATCCTCGTCCTGGGCTTCCCTCCCCACCCAACCCCACCCCCCCAGCTCTGCTGGTGCCCCTGACTCCCGACCCGCAGCCCCTGCTAGCCCAACCCAGGGCTCCCCCTGGGCTCCCCACACATAAACCCTCCCCACGCTGGTATTTAAGGCCCTGCTGTTGGGTTTGTTCCAACTCTTTGTTCACAGCAGATTCCAAAGTGCCTCTCCCAGAGCCTCCCAGAAACTCCAACAGAGATGGGGCTAGCGGGGGGAGAATGGGACACGGGGCCTTTCCCCTCTAGGGGCCCCTGGCCCCGATCTGCCCCCAGCATAGGGACTGGCTGGTTCAGGGGGGCAGGGAATGGGGTACGAGGCTGCGTCCATCTCTCCCCGTCAGGCCTTTTTCTCCAGCCATAGATTGTTTCTGGGGCTCTTCTCTGTCCCCTCTTCAGCTTTTCCACATGCGCCCCCAGAACGGGACGCAGGATTCCAGGATCCCTCTCACCAATGCCGGAGACAGAGGTAAAATCGCCTCCCTGCAGCCGCCCTCTGCTCCCCCGTTCACACGTCCCAGCCACCCACTAGTCCTCGGCCCCAGCGCGGCCCCCAGAGTCGCTGCTGTCCAGGACACGGCCCAGCCTGCAGGGACGCTGGGGGCCCGAGTGGGACCCTGCCCTGGGCCGGGTTCAAACGCAACTCGTCTGAATGGGCCCAGCTGAGACCAGAGACCCCGAGCGCTGTGTGGGGCTGCCCTGAACGGGACCCGGGGCCTTTCCCCTCCAGGGGGCGCTGGCCCTGATCCGGCCCCAGGGCGGGGCACTGGCTGGCTCAGGGAGGCCCCCACCCCGCTGGCTCTGACCAACGGGCCCATCCAGCGCAGCCTCCCGTCTCTGACAGCTCCGGAGAACGCGGCAGGAAATGCTGCAATGGCTGGTTTTGCAATAACCGAGCTGGGGGCAGGGGGGCGGTGTTTCTACCCTGTCAGTTGAGGTGTGTGTGTGTGTGTGTGTGTGTGTGTGTGTGTGTGCGCACCCCTCCCCCAGCAGTGCCCCCAGCCAGGGATCCCAGGGCTGTGAGCTTCCCCCCAGCAGTGCCCTCTCAGCACCTGGGCACCCCGTGCGTGCGAAGGGCCCGTGACGTTGTTTATGGCACAGGCGAGCACCGGGTGGATGAAGTTTGAAGAGGCGTCGTTCCAGCCAGGACGGGCCCATCTGGGGGTGGGGTGTGCGTGTGTGTGCGCGCACGCCATAAATCAGAGTCCAGGGAACCCCCCCACACACACACACACACCCCTGTGACTTTTCCTTTATGTCCCTCCCCAGGGTGCGACCTGCCCTGTAAACAGCCCCAGGGAAGGAGGTGATGGGTGTGAGGGGGGAATCTCTGCCCTAGAGATGGGGGAGGGGGCAGGACTGGGGGGCACCAGAGGGGCTGGGAAGTGAGGGGCGGCCAATACCCCTCTGCCCGGCCCCCCCTTTGCCTTCCCCTGCAGGCCCCACAGCACGTCCCTGCCTTGTCCAACCCACCACACAGGTTCCCATCAGCCCCCACACCGGCCCCCCAGGCCTGCGAAACCCAACCACTTCCCTGCCGTTATCACATGGGCTGACCACTCCCCTCCCCCCATCCACCCCACTTCCCTCCTCCATCCAGCCCCCCACTTCCCCTTCCCCTCTGTTATCACATGGGCCAGCTACACCCCTCCCCCCATCTACCCCCTTCCCTCCTCCATCCAGCCCCCCACTTCCCCTTCGCCATCCAGCTCCCCACTTCCCACTCGGGCCTGAGGGCACCGACTCACCCAGACTGGCCACGTCTGGGACTGGGGGGGGGAGGGGGGGAATCTCTCAGCCCCCGGTGTTAGGTGTCCCCTCCACGGGGGCACGTAGTAGCCAAACCTGCCCCCCCCCCAAGCTCTCCAGGTCTGTGCTGAGCTGGTGCCCCCCCAGGTGCCCCGTGCAGCCTGGGCCTCTGCCCAGCCCCCCCCATCCGTCTGTCCCAGCCCCAGGCGAGGTGGGGGCGCAGGGGGGTAATTACTTCGCAATAAGGAAACAGCCCAAGGCCATTAACCGGTCAGAGTCCCCGGGGTTGGGGGGTGGAGCAAGGTGACGTCTGTTCCAGGGTGGCACTGCCAGGGGACCCAGGCGTCCGGGGCATGGAGTGCAGGCACCCCTCCCCCAGTCACATTCCCTCCATGGCCTATTCCCAGAATTGGGGGAGGGGTCACTAGGTGGCTCTTCATCTTGGGGACCTGGTGACATCATCAGGTGTCCGGGCCCTGCCCCCCCGCACCTGTCACATTCCCCTGTAGCCCGTCCCCCCAGGCGGGGGTTGTGTGCGTGTGGACAGGAGTCACTAGTGGGGGGGGGGGCAGAATCGTGTGGGAACCCAGGCAACCCCCCCCGCCCCGGTCTCAGAAGAGCCGGCTGGCGGGGGCCAGGAGGGAAGTTGGGGTTTGGCTCCTTGCTGCCAGTTTCACAACTGGAAACCTCCCCTCCCCCAACAACCTGGTCTGCACGTCCGTCCGTCTGGGGGGCAGGGGCGTGTCTGTCCGTCCGTCCGTCCGGGGGGCAGGGGCGTGTCTGTCCGTCTGGGGGTCAGGGGCGTGTCTGTCCGTCCGTCCGTCCATCCGGGGGGCAGGGGCGTGTCTGTCCGTCCGTCTGTCTGTCTGTCTGGGGGGCAGGGGTGTGTCTGTCCGTCCGTCTGTCTGTCTGGGGGGGCAGGGGTGTCCATCTGTCCGGCTGGCTCTGGGCCGGCTGCTGTTCACACCCCTGCAAAGCGAGTGAAACGGGACCTGCCCAGCGCCCCCGTCCTGCGCCCCCTCTGCCTGGGGGTGTTAGTCAATCGGGGGGTGCCGGGGGGGGGTTAATGCCCAGCCCGAGGCAGCTTCCCCAGGGCCCAGCTCCCTGGTGCCCCCTGGGCCCCCTATCAGGGCCTGGTCCCCCAAGCTCCCAGCCAGGCATGGACGGATGGGCCGGTGTCGCTGCCCTGGGCGGGGGAGGGGGGCAAACGGGGCCCAGGTGGGGGGGCAGACGGCAGCAAACCCTGCAGCCCGGACTTGCCCGGCTGGAATGGGGTCTGGCGGGTGAATCAGCACTCGGGGGGGGGGGGGGGGGGGCGAGCAGGGGAAGGAGTGAGGGGTCTGGGTGCGACGTGGGGGGAGGCACGAGGGGGGTGATTACACACTTGTGGGGTGGGGGGGAGGCGGGAGGGGGGTGATTACACACTTGTGGGGTGGGGGGAGGAGCGAGGGGGGTGATTACACACTTGTGGGGCAGGGGGAGGAGCGAGGGGGGTGATTACACACTTGTGGGGCGGGGGAGGCGGGAGGGGGGTGATTACACACTTGTGGGGCAGGGGGAGGAGCGAGGGGGTGATTACACACTTGTGGGGCGGGGGAGGAGCGAGGGGGGTGATTACACACTTGTGGGGCAGGGGGAGGAGCGAGGGGGGTGATTACACACTTGTGGGGCGGGGGAGGAGCGAGGGGGGTGATTACACACTTGTGGGGTGGGGGGTGATTACACACTTGTGGGGCAGGGGAGCTGCCTTGGGCGCGGCCGCCTGGTTTCATTTTTTTTTCCCCCCAATTTCCTGCTATTGAAGCTAAACAAACACGCGGCACAAAAGAGTTTTTATTCCTGTCTGAAGCAGCTGAGGGTGTCACAGGGTGTGTGTGTGGGGGGGAATTCCTGGGCAGGGTGGGGGGCGGGCAGGAGCCAGGACTCCTGGGTTCTCTCCCAGCTCTGGGAGGGGAAGATGGGCAGGGTGGGGGTGACGTGCAGGTTCTGGCGGTGAGCGGATTTCCAGGCATCTGATGTAACAACTTCTGCTTCTGCTCGTCCCGTCCCCCCCCCCCCCCATCACCCCAGGTGCGGCTTGTTCGGCTGGGATCTTTCTAGTGAATCTCCATAAAGAGGAACCAGAGAAACCAAACATCCGTGTTCAGCCGCCTGGCCAGCAAAACACCCATCAGCCAGCGCCTACTGCCAGCCGGGGGACCCAGGAGTCCTAGCTCCCAGCCCCAACCCACTGGGCCCCACTCCCCTCCCAGAGCTGGGAGAGAACCCAGAAGTCCTGGCTCCCAGCCCCCCTGGCTCCCTGGCCTTCTGCTCTCCCTTCGCCCCCCAGCCCAGGGCCATGGCTCTGTGCAGCTGCTTCCCCCAGCGGGACGCCCCCTCGTAGTATTTGCAAAGCAAATGTCGCTGCAGCGCAGGGAACTGATCCCCATCCTCCCCTCCCCGCCCCCCCCCCCCGGCCCTGTCCCGGGGGCAGGCCGTGAGTGTGTCTGTCTCGGCTCCCCAGGGTGCTCTCTGCCCTGGCTGTCACCCAGCCCGTCTGGCAGGGCCCCACTGCTCGCCAGGCTTCCCCAGCTGAGCCCTGGCCCCGGCAGAGACGTGCCCCCCCCCCCCCAGGGAGCGGCTCCGGGCAGCCTGTGACGACCAGCCGGCGCATCCAAGTCCCCGGGGCACCAGGGTCAGGCCACTGCCTGCCTGGCACCCCCTCACCGCCCTGACCTGGGGAGATTAACCCTTTCACCGCAGCAGGTGGCCGTGCTCAGCGAGTGGGGAAACCGAGTCACAGCCGGTGACCAGCAAAATATGACAACAGCAGGATTCCCTGCCCTCACCCCAATCCGGGGAAGGTCAAGGCCCCCCCTAGCCTGGGTCACGCGCGCCTCCCAGGCATGGCCGACACCACCACAGCCAGCGCGTTTCCGCCCGTCCCCTCGGCCGCTGAGCAACGGTGCGATTCCCACCCACCCCGATAACCGAACCCCGTGGAGGGGCCAGAACCCGGCCCAGAGCAGCGTCGCGCCCGCCCAGTGCCTTCCCCTCTGAGCACACGAGCAGGGGCACATGGGGAGGTCACACCCCCCATCCTGTGGGTTCGACGCTGGCAGGAGGTTTGAGGGGGGCAGTGACCCCCCTGCCTCCATGCGCCAGCCGCGGCGGCTGCAGGCCGGGGTGTCCTAGGCTGGGGCGGGAGGTGACCCTGTCACTGTTTGGGGGCTGGGTGTCGGGTTGCCCCTCTGGAGGCTGGTCACAGCTCTGGTGTCCCGTGGTCTGGTGTGGCTGGGGGCCCCCCACACTGCCCGGCTCCCGCTGGAATTGTCTCCCCCCAGGCTGTACGTGTGCCAGGACCCCAGTTCCCCTCTGGGGGTGAACCTGCTGCTCCGACCCCCAGGGCAGAGCCCCCCCCGCCCATGGTGGGCTGTGATCCGGGGTCTCTGAGTCAGGGGAACCCGCCCTGGCCACGGCCACCCTCTGCCCAGGTCTCTGTTACCAGCACCAGCCGTCCAGCTGCTTCCCCCTTCCCTGGGGTGTCCCTCGCCCCTGGCAGGGCGAACCCGCTGGGCATCGGCCTGCCCTGCCCGTCTCCCCCTCACCCAGCGGGGGCCCAGCCACCCCCGGGCCCAGCCCTGCCCCAGTGAGGACAGGCCGATCGGCTCCGTCTGTCGCAGCCCCAGGCTCCTGGGAGTTCACCCCGGGACCCCAGGACTCAGTCCCTGTTGTGGGGCTGGGTGGGGCCTTCCCCTGCCCTGCCCCACTCGGGGTCACAGCAGGGGAAACGTCCTCAGCTGAGCGACCCTTCCTGAGGGGAGGGAACCCTAACCGCCAACCCCAACCCTCCCCTCTCCGACGCCCATTTGCACCTTGGCTGACACCTCCCGTCACATCAATATGGGCCCAGCCAGGCCCTTGGCTTCCTGGGGGCCGGGGGGAGTGCTTGGCCCAAAGTGACCGGGCGGGGGGGGCTTGTCCTGACCCAGCTGCTGCTGGAGAGACGCTGCCCAGGGCCCTTCCTCAGCGGGTCCCTGGAGCGCCAGGTCACGGCCAAGCAGCAGCCCAAGGGGCATCCACGGAGACCCACCCAGCCGGCCTGCACTGAGCTCGGGCAGCGCTGGCGGGGGCGTTGGGGTCACACCTGGAACCAGCCCCCGGTTCTACCCCCTTCGGCGCTTGCTGGGGCGTGAGTGCACTGAGCTCATCCCTGCGGCCAGGGAAAGTCTCCCCGTCAGCCTCCAGCGCCGGCTCCCACCGGCCGAGCCCCTGAGTCCAGCCGGACACGAGCCCCAGGGACCCAGCGACCAGCCTGTCCTCTGCCCGGGGATCTGCCCGTCCCGTGTCGCTGTCCGTGCATCTGTCTCTCGTCCCCGTTTCCTCCCATCCCTGTGTCCGTCAGTGTCCCCACACCCAGTGCCTGCGTGTCCCCGTGTCCGTGTCTGCTTGTTCCATGTCCCCGGGTCCCCACTGTCGCAGAGTGTGGGGGACTTAGGGCCCTGTACCCCTGGCTTCCTGCGATTCACCATGACTTTTAGCCAGCCAGTAAAGCAGAAGGTTTATTTAGACGACAGGAACACAGTCCAAGACAGGTCTTTCAGGCACAGACAACAGGACCCCCTCAGTTAGGTCCATCTTGGGGTCCCCGGGCACCCCAGCCCCCTTGGGAGGTCAGAGCCCCGTCTGCCTCCCAGCCATATCACCAGCCAGCTCCTGAAACTCTCCCTTCAGCGACCCCTCCCACAGCCCTTTGTTCAGTTTCCCGGGCAAAGGTGTCACCTGGCCTCTAACCCCTTCCTGGGTTCTCATGTTACATGCTCAGGTATTCTCCGTCGGTCAGTCTCCCATCCCCCAATGCAGACTATCCTAGCCACACTCCCCTGTCAGCATTCACAGACCACAGTAAGAACAGTCCCAGTTCGTCACAACCGCCCCCAGCGCTGGCCCGTCCCCGCCCTCCCACCTCACAACCGGCAGTCGTGGGGGCAGTTTTGACATTTCGTTTTATTACAAACAGCATCAATCACGGTACAAACCCCGATCGGCCAGTCCCACCCGCTGTGAGCGACACCCCCCCCCCCCCGCCCCTCACAATCATCATCCCACACCCACCTGAGCAACACAACCACCCTGCACCTCGGACACTGTCTGACAGCGGGAGGCTCGGGGAGGGGGATGCGGAGAGCTGGGGGTGGAGCTGGGGGGCACAGGGCTCTGGGCTGAGATGCTATGGGGTGACTGCGCCGCCTCACCACTGCACTGGGGCTGCCCAGATCCACACCCCACGCCCAGCCAGCACCGACAGCGCGGCCTGGGGTGGGGGTGTCGCCGTTATCCGTCAGCCCCACACACAGACCATCCCCCTCTGCACAGCACCCCCCCCAGCCCCGACCCCTGTGCAGAGATTAACCCAGGAGTCCTGGTTCCCAGCCCCCAGCTCTGACCACTAGACCCCCCTCCATTCCCAGAGCCCCTCAGGAGTCCTGACGTCCCTCACCGGGGAGGGTATCACACTCATTGTGCTCAGTGGGCAGTGACCCTGCATGGTGGGGAGGGGGTAGGTGTGAGTGGGGGGTAGGTGGGACCGGAGCTGCCCCTCAGCGAGTGCTGCATTGGGCGGAGGGGCTGCAGAAGCTCTCCTGGGCGGTGGGGTGGGGGTGTGTGCAGTGATTCCCGAGGTCCCAAGCAAATCACAGTCATTTCTTTCTGATTTCTGAGTAGACGGTGCCTCTCTCCGGGGGGGGCTCGGGCCCGGGCGGCGGCTTCTGGTCTCCTGCGGTGAAAGCGAGTATAGAATACTGAATGTTTTCGTCACCCTGGAAGACAGGAAAGCCAGATCAAGGACTGCAACAGGCAGAGAACCCAGGAGTCCTGGCTCCCAGCCCCCCCTGCTCTAACCCACCAGTCCCCACTCCCCTGCCTGGGTCAGAGATAGAACCCAGGAGTCCTGGCTCCCAGCCCCCCCTGCTCTAACCAGCAGACCCCACTCCCCTCCCAGAGCCGGGAAAGAACCCAGGAGTCCTGGCTCCCAGCCCCCCCTGCTCCCCTCCCCTCCCAGCAGCAGGATAGAACCCAGGAGTCCTGCGGCCGGACACGAAGGCTCCTTACCAAGGTAGGTTTGTTGTCACAGACGCCCTGATCTGAAGGACAGAGACAGGAGACAGACGGGGTTAGAAACACGACAGTCCTGGGGTGCAGCCACCACCCCCCAGCCAAGCAGTGACCCCCCCCCCAGGGGCAGCAGGGCCCGTGCGGAGTTAGTGGCAGCAGGCGAAGCACCAGCTGGGTTAGCAGCTGCAGCCGGCGTGGCCCCCAAGGGCTCAGCAGGGATCCTCAGGGTGGGCTCCTTGCACCAGGATGGTGAACCCAGCGGGGGAGGGCAAGGGAAGGGAAGGGGGAGCAGGGGGGGGATGGGGAGGGAATAAGCAGGGAACCCCTTGGCCACGTGACCCCCAGCCTGCGTCTCCGCGGTGCTGCCCCAGGTTCCCAGCACCAGCCGCGTGGGTTGGGCTGGGTTGGGGAGGGAGGGGAGCAAGGGGGGCTTGAGGGAGGGAAGGGGGTGGGGGGATGGGATAAGCAGGGAACCCCAGACCCAAGTGACCCCTTGCTCCATATCCGCTGTTGCCCCCAGAGTTCCCAGCACTGGGGGTGGTGGGGGTGGGGGGCACCCGGAGCCCGTGACACCGACAGCCCAGAGCAGCAACAGGGGATCCGGGACCCAGCCCGGGGGAAGAGAATCCCAGACGGGCTCTTGGAAACTGGGGCTGGCGCGGCCGCGATGTCACTTCCTGTCTGGCTGGGGAGTTTCCCATCATGCCCCTGGGCTTGGCCGTCCATCACTCTTTGGCATGGGGGAGCGGCAGCACCACTAGCAACGGTGCAGCCATGTGGCTCGCAGGCCCCGCCCACACAGCTCACAGTCCCGCCCACACGGCACATGGCATGCAGCTGCGAGGGGCAGGGCTGCTACTTACTGTGGGTGGGCGCGGCCTGGCCTCCGACAGGCGGGTGCTGCTTGGGCCCCCTGGGGAAACAGCAGACTCTGCGTGACGCCGGGGGGCGGGGGGGAGGGATTGGGCCGTCCCCCACGCCAGGGACGGGGGGCAGCAACCAGCCAGCTTCCCCAAAACTGCAGACCTGTCCCCCCTCCTCTCGCCTCCCAACGGCCCATCCACCCCCACACACCTACCAAAGCCCACAGCCATCCATCCCCCCCACCTCTCTATCCATCCACCCCCCACATGCACCATGTGTCCCAGACTCAGTCCCTGGGTCTCCTGTGGGGATGGGTAGCTCCGGGGTGGCTCAGGGCGCTGGGTGCCAGCCTGGGCAGGGATTGTTTCCTAGGAGACCTGACACTGTTTCCAAGAGGCGTGTGGGGCGAGATCCCATCCTGGGGAGCAGAGAGATGGAAGGACCCTTCACCACAGAGCAAGTGACAAGCAGAGACCCCAAAGTGCAGAGACTTGGGGCTGGGAGACAGAGAGAGTGACCCCCTCCAGTACCCAGGGGCAGCTCCCAACCCCCCTCCTCACCAGCGCTCGGGGCAGCCCCCAGCCCCAGGGCCCCCCGGCCCCTGAGCCGTTACCCTCCAGTTTTGCGGAGCAGGAAGTAGAGCAGGCCCCCGAGCAGCGCCGCCCCGGCCAGCGACCCGATGACGATCCCGGCGATGGCTCCGGGTGTCAGGCCTCTGTTGGAGTCTGCAGCCGATGCTGTAGCTAATGGAAAAGAAGGGGGGGGGTGTATCAGGGAGTCCAGTCACGACCCCCCGCCCCAGCCCCACACTTCCCAATGCTGCTCCCTCTTGGTGCCCAACGTGAGGCCCTGGGGGCTGGAGCCCCCATCTGCCCCTCCGGAGACATTGGAGGCAGCTCAGCCAGGGGTCCCCTGAGCCTGACGGGTTTGGGCCCAAGACAGGACCCAGGATGTGGTGGGCTGAGGGGGGGTCCGAAGGTCAGGAACTGGGAGGTCTCCTGGTGCAGCCCAGCCCCCTTGGGAGCAGGGGAGGTTTGGGGCCCCCAGTGGTGCCAGTGCCCCCCACGCCCAGCGCTGAGTGCACGGGAGTCTCAGCTCCATCACTGGCTGGTTTTGGGAGGATTTGGGAGGCCATGGGGCTGGACATTGACAGATCCCCTGCCCCCCAGCCATGGGGGAGACTAGGGTGACCAGACGTCCCAATTTTATAGGGACAGTCCCAATTTTTGGGTCTTTTTCTTATACAGGCTCCTATTACCCCCCCAACCCCTGTCCCAATTTTTCACATTTGCTATCTGGTCATCCTAGGGGAGACAGACCCCCAGCCTAGCCTAGGGTTACCATATTTTAATTAAAAAAAAGGAGGACACTCCACGGGGCCCCAGCCCCGCCCCAACTCCACCCCTTCCCCGCCCTGGCCCTTCCCCAAAGTCCCCGCCCCAACTCCGCCCCCTCCCCTGAACGCTCCGCCCCCTGCTCCTCCCCCTCCCCTGCTTCCCGCGAATCAAATGTTCACGGGAAGCCTGAAACAGGGAGGCAGCAGGTAAGCTGGGGCGGTGGCGGGAGGGGGTGGCGCGAGGAGGCGCGGCCCAGTCCGGCCCCCCCGGCTGAGTGGCTCCCTCCGGCGGCCGGCCGGCCCTGGCCAAGAGGCTCTAGCCCCGGCGGCTCCGGCCCAGCTCGGCTCAGGCCCCGGTTCCGGCCGAGTGGCTCCGGCCCGGCACCAGCACCGGCCCTGGCCGAGCACCACCGGCCCCAGCGGCTCCGGCTCCAGCCCGGACTCAAGCCCCACGACCCCTCCCTATTTTCCCGGACATGTCCAGCTTTTTGGAATTTCCTCCTGGACGGGGATTTGAGGATCAAAAAGCCGGACATGTCCGGGAAAATCCGGACGTATGGTAACCCTACCCTAGCCCCAGTCCAGGCCCCCCAGGCCCTGGCTCTACACAGGAGCAGGGCTGAGCAGGATGGGGAGGAACCATGTACTGAGACACCATCAGCAAAGGGTCCCCCAAGCACCGCTGGCAGCCCTCGGATCGCCTACCCCAGCCACAGCTCCCCCTGCACTTTGCCCCCATACCCAACCCCACTGGCGTCTTGCCCCCCAGCAGGGTGCCGGACAGGGAGACAGCGCTGGGTCTGATCCCCAGGGACTCTCTTAACCACACGACGACTGATTCCCAGGCAGTGCGGCTGGTGACGTGGTTGTGAGTCTGGGATGCAGACGAGCCCTGCTGAGCCCAGGTCGTGGGGTTAAAGGTCAAGCTGCTCCTGGTCTCATTAGTGTCATTACCATTGAGAAACCAGCGATGGTTCAAGGGCTGGACACAGTCAGAGGAGACCCCAGGGGGTGGGTGAGGGGTCCTGGTCGGTCTATCTAAGCAGAATCTGGCCCATCTACCCAGATCTCAGGCGGGGACACAGACCCGGTGTGCGGCTGGGGGCCTGGAGCCAGCCCGTAGCCTCATAGTGGGTACAGACCGACATTGCACCCCCAGAATCACAGGAAAAGCTGGGCCCGGGTGGGAACCAGCCAGTGGCGCTAGGCAGATGGAGGGTGAGCTGTCAGAGCTGCAGTGGGGCATGTCGGGGGGGTCCACAGAGGACAAAGACCATGGAGGGCAGGGACAGGACGGAGCCGGGAGGGAGAGACGGGCACAGAGCAGGGCGCACGACGTGCTGATCGGACGGGTTGGGCACCGCTTGGAAAGTGACAGGTAGCGTCCGGCCCAGCTGCAGCACGGCTGGGAGCAGCCCCCACAGGACAGAGCCCACGGGGTGGAGCTGGGCCCTGGACAGGACCAGAGCACAGGGGGATGTGGCTGGACAGACAGTGAACTAGCAGAGAGCACCCAGCACGGGGAGCGGGAGCGGCGCAGGCAGTGACAAGCGATAGAGCAGTGTCTGATCCAGACTGGAGACAGACGGGAGCGTCCCCTGGGGAACAGAGCTTGAGGGGTGAATCCAGAACTGAGCTGAAGACCCCAGACCCGGCTCCAGAGACAGGCAGAGCCCAGGACGCAGGAATGGCGCTGACCCGCGGGGTTGGTGCACAGAGTAACAGGGGACAGGGGACGTCCCATGCAGACAGGGAGCCCGGCTGGAGACAGAACAGACCCGGTGTGGCCAGGACACTGGCTGGAAGACAGCAACGGAGCCCCTGGTGCTCTGTGGGCCTCAGGCAGAGGCAGGCGTGGGGCGCGGTGCCCAGCTACTCACCCAGCACCTCGATCTCCGCATTAGCCGTGAGGCCAGTGACAGGATTGTGAGCCTGGCACTTGAACGTGCCCAGATTTAATGTTGTCAGGTCAAAGGTGAAGCTGCTCCCGGTCTGTGGTAATTTGGTGCCATTGAGAAACCAGGAATAGCTCGGGGCTGGGACAGAGTCGGCGACGCACGTCAGGGTCAGACGGGACCCAAGAGTCAGGTTGACGGGTCCTGGAGGGTCTATCCTGGCGGATTCTGGCCCATCTACACAGAATGGGAGAGGATTGTTGGGAAGGAGGGGACCAGCAGAACAAGGTATAAATAGGTACCGCACCCCACCCCAGAGGCAGCCGCATCTCCGTGGCTGGGTGATCCTGCCAGGGCAGGGGCAGCGCGGCCGGGCGATGGGGCTGCAGTTACTCACAGGCCAGTGTCACGGTGCTGGGCTCGCTGCGGTTGGTGCTGACGGGGTTCCCGACCTCGCACTGGTAGGTCCCGGTGTTGCCCCAGGTGAACTTCAGCACCGTGAGGGTCCGGTTCTCCGAGGACAGCTCCAGCTGCGTGTTGGGTGTGAGGTACGTCCCGTTCTGGAGCCAGAGCACGGTGTCGGCGCGGGGGGAAGTGTTACACGTGAGGGTGAGGGTCCCATTCTCAGGCACCTGGGTTTGGTTCAGCGTCACCGTGGGCTTGGCAAGCTTTTCTGTGCAGGGAACAGAGAGAGCGTCACCGTGAGTCCTGCCCCTCCATTCACCTGGGATCAGGGCCACCACCCCGCGGGACTGGGGGAAGTGTCCTGTTGTCACTGCCCTGCGGTGTCGTGGGAAGGGTCCTTCGCCCTTTGCCCCTCAGAGCTGTGGAAATGGGCAGTCGCCTTCTGGGCTCCGGCAGAGGGTCCCTCTCCCCGGCGTTGAGTCTCACAGTTATTGGTACCTCCCTGAGGCTCTGGCTTCCGGAGCCCCGTAATTTTCAGAAGACTCTCGGCTGTCGTTGCACCATTTCCCAGGCTCCGTCCTGACAGCAGGATTTTCAAGCCGATCCCGTGACATTTGGGCCCTACTCGAGGGTCATGACCCCACAGGTCGCTTGGTGCTGCTGGCATTACCCCGTAGGCACGGCCCTGTGCTGGTTCCTTGCCGTCCCCTCTGACCTGGATGGAGCTGCCCATCCCAGATCCAGGCCAGGGGTGGGGGTGACCTCGCTGGTGCATCATGGGCAGTCAGCCACAGCCACTCTCACTGACCCGGGGAGATCGGGGAGACCCAGTGGGGTGAGGCGGGGGCAGCCCCCCAGCCTAGCACTGCCCCCCATTCCTACCCAGCCCCATAGCTCAGCAAGGGCCTCACAGCCCCAGGCCCCCTGGGTTCTCCCCACGACCCGTGAAAGTCCGACTGGGGAGGGGGGATCCAGACTTCAGCTGCAGGGCCAAGGAAACTCCTCCAGTCTGTGCCCTCTGTGATGCTGTATGGACTATCTGGAACACTTTATGATATCGTTAACACCAATATTATAAAATTGCAGTGACTCATGCTAGATCTGTCATGTGAGGTATCTGTGACAATGTTATGATTTGCCAAGTGTGATGATCTTGTTTCTATGTTTGTATCACCTTTGTACTGTGAGTTATAGATACACAGGGTATATCTGTATTTCCAAACTTGTGCTGTTTCTGGGTGACACCCCCAGACAGATTGGCGTCAGCACTGCCAACCTGCTTGACGACCCATCAAGGGTCATCAGCGGTACAATGAGCCCATGGAAAGAAGCCGGGGATACACCTGATGGATCAGCAAGCCATGTAGGGGCATGTCTATGGACAGAACTCTAAGGCTTTTCCATGCCATGTGCTGGGCAGCTTGTGTTTCGGACACAGGAAGTACAAGCCACATGACAAAAGGAATATAAAGGGCAGCTGCATCATCTCCATTTGTCTTCATTCCTGCTTCTTACCTCTGGAGCAACTTTTCTAGAAACTGAAGCTCTGAACAAAGAACTGAATGACCCATCCAAACTGTGGATGTTCCAGAGGGACTTTCAAGCCAGCAAACTCACCAGCACTGCTAAGAACTTGATCTATGGACTTTGAAGTCTCTGTATGTATGTGATTGTTTTACCATTTAACATCTCTCTCCTTGTTCTTTCTTTTTTCTTTATAATAAACCTTTAGTTTTAGACACTAAAGATTGGCTGGCAGCGTGGTATTTTGAGTAAGATCCAAATACTGCCCTGGGAATGTGGCTGGCCCTTTGGGGTCAGAAGAACATTTTGTATTGTGAGCAGAGTTTTTAAATAACTTCTCACTGTATGGATCTAGGTGCTGAGTGGGAGCCAGAGACTGGACTGCAATGAAGGGGGCTGCATGATTCCCTTTTTCAGATGCTCGATAACCAGTGGGGGGGATCAGGAGCACAGTGTGTGACTGGTTGGGGAGTTTAACTTCAGTGTTACCCACCAGTCTTGGGAGGATCTGCTCTCCCTTCTGCAGCCTGCCCTGACCTTGGCATTTTCAGTGAGGACTGCCCCAGGCACACCAGGTCACAACCCCCTTCCCTTGGGGGGGAGATCGTCCCCTCCAGTCTCTTCCCTCAGGGCACCCCCTCATCACTCTGTCCCCCTCCGAGCTCCCTGTCCTGCCTTCTGGCTAACACGCTCTCCAGTGCATCTTGCTAGGGGGGCACCGAGCAGCACGGGGGCCGTGGGGGGGGGGGGAGGTTCACAAGGAAGGAGCCGGTAAATCCCAGGAGAGAATCAAGAAAGCGAAGTCGGAAACAGCGGCTCAGAGAGACGGCGCCTCCCCATCTGCCCCATAAGCTACCCACCCCTCAGCAGATAACACTGGGACCAGCAGCACCCAGATCTCAGGCAGGCACACAGATCTGGTGTGCAGCTGGAGTCCTGGAGCCAGCCCGTAGGCTGATAGCGGGTACAGACCGACACCTCCCCGCCCCCACCAGAGCCATGGGAAAAGCTGGGCCCGGGTGGGAATCAGCCAGAAGCGCCAGGTGAGCAGTGGGCAGGAGTCTGCTGTCTGAGCTGCAGTGGGGCGTGTTGGGGTGGGCGCCCACAGACGGCAAAGGCCGCAGGGGTGGGAGCAGAGAGAGAACGGAACTGGGAGGGAGAGACAGGCAGAGAGCAGGGTGCACAACGCACTGATCACAGGTCGGGGAGTTGCTTGGAAGACAACATCAAGGACTGGTAGGAGGGAGAACAGCAGAATAAAGACAATGGATTGCAAGAAGGCAGACGTTAGCAAACTCAGGGAGTTGGTAGGTAAAATCCCATGGGAAGCAAGTCTAAGGGGAGAAACAATTGAAGACAGTTGGCAGTTTTTCAAAGAGACATTATTAAGGGCACAAGAGCAAACTATCCCACTGCGTAGGAAAGACAGGAAGTATGGCAAGAGATCACCCTGGCTTACCCAGGAGATCTTCAATGATCTAAAACTCAAAAAAGAGTCCTACAAAAAGTGGAAACTCGGTCAAATTACAAAGGATGAATATAAACAAATAACACAAGTATGTAGGGGCAAAATTAGAAAAGCCAAGGCACAAACCGAGACCATACTAGCTAGAGACATAAAAGAAAACATTCTACAAATACATTAGAAGCAAGAGGAAGATCAAGGACAGAGTAGTTCCGTTACTCAATGAGGTGGGAAAGACAGTATCTCTACTTCCACAACAGTAACAGAAAATGTGGAAATGGCAGAGGTGCTTAATGACTTCTTTGTTTCGGTTTTCACCAAGAAGGTTGGTGGCGATTGGACGTCTAACATAGTGAATGTCAGTGAAAATGAGGTAGGATCAGAGTCTAAAATAGGGAAAGAACAAGTCAAAAATTACTCAGACAAGCTAGATGTCTTCAAGTCACCAGGGCCTGATGAAATGCATCCTAGAATACTCAAGGAGCTGACTGAGGAGATATCTGAGCCATTAGCGATTATCTTTGAAAAGTCATGGAAGACGGGAGAGATTCCAGAAGACTGGAAAAGGGCAAATCTAGTGCCCATTTATAAAAAGGGAAATAAGGACAACCCGGGGAATTACAGACCAGTCAGCTTAACTTCTGTACCCGGAAAGATAATGGAGCAAATAATTAAGCAATCAATTTGCAAACATCTAGAAGATAATGAGGTGATAAGTAACAGTCAGCATGGAGTTGTCAAGAACAAATCGTATCAAACCAATCTGATAGCTTCCTTAGACAGGGTAACAAGCCTTGTAGATGGGGGGAAGTGGTAGATGTTGTATATCTTGACTTTAGTACGGCTTTTGATACTGTCTCGCATGACCTGCTCATAAACAAACTAGGGAAATACAACCTAGATGGAGCTACTATAAGGTGGGTGCAAAACCGGTTGGAAAACCGTTCCCAGAGAGTAGTTATCAGTGGTTCACAGTCGTGCTGGAGGGGCATAACAAGTGGGGTCCCGCAGGGATCGGTTCTGGGTCCGGTTCTGTTCAATATCTTCATCAATGATTTAGATAACGGCATAGAGATACACTTATAAAGTATGTGGACGATACCAAGCTGGGAGGGGTTGCAAGTGCTTTGGAGGATAGGATGAAAATTCAAAATGATCTGGACGAACCAGAGAAATGGTCTGAAGTAAATAGGATGAAATTCAATAAGGACAAATGCAAAGTAGTCCCCTTAGGAAGGAACAATCAGTTGCACACGTACAAAATGGGAAATGACTGCACAGGAAGGAGTACTGCCGAAAGGGATCTGGGAGTCATAGTGGATCACAAGCTAAATATGCTGTTGCAAAAAAAGCAAACATCATTCTGGGATGTCTTAGCAGGAGTGTTGTAAGCAAGACACAAGAAGTAATGCTTCCACTCTACTCCACGCTGATTAGGCCTCAACTGGAGTATTGTGTCCAGTTCCGGGTGCCACATTTCAGGAAAGATGTGGACAAATTGGAGAAAGTCCAGAGAAGAACAACAAAAATGATTAAAGGTCTAGAAAACATGACCTATGAGGGAAGATGGAAAAAACTGGTTTTGTTTAGTCTGGAGAAGAGAAGACTGAGAGGGGACATGATAGCAGTTTTCAGGTATCTAAAAGGGTGTCATAAGGAGGAGGGAGAAAACTTGTTCACCTTAGCCTCTAAGGATAGAACAAGAAGCAATGGGCTTAAACTGCAGCAAGGGAGGTTTAGGTTGGACATTAGGAAAAAGTTCCTAACTGTCAGGGTGGTTAAGCACTGGAATAAATTGCCTAGGGAAGTTGTGGAAGCTCCATCATTGGAGATTTTTAAGAGCAAGTTGGACAAACACCTGTCAGGGATGGTCTAGAAAATACTTAGTCCTCCCTTGAGTGCAGGGGACTGGACTAGATGACCTCTCGAGGTCCCTTCCAGTTCTTGATTCTATGAACAGGTAGCGTCCGGCCCAGCTGCAGCACGGCTGGGAGCAGCCCCCACAGGACAGAGCCCACGGGGTGGAGCTGGGCCCTGGACAGGACCAGAGCGCAGGGGGATGTGGCTGGACAGACAGTGAACTAGCCGAGAGCGCCCAGCACGGGGAGCGGGAGCGGTGCAGGCAGTGACAGGTGATAGAGCAGTGTCTGATCCAGACTGGAGACAGACGGGAGCGTCCCCTGGGGAACAGAGCTCGAGGGGTGAATCCAGAACTGAGCTGAAGACCCCAGACCCGGCTCCAGACACAGGCAGAGCCCAGGGCGCAGGAACGGTGCTGACCCGCAGGGTTGGTGCACAGAGTAACAGGTGACAGGGGACGTCCCATGCAGACAGGGAGCCTGGCTGGAGACAGGACAGATCCGGAGTGGCCGGGGCGCCCGCTGGACACACAATGACGGAGCTCCTGGTGCTCTGTGGGCCTCAGGCAGAGGCAGGCGTGGGGCGCGGTGCCCGGCTACTCACCCAGCACCTCGATCTCCGCATTAGCCGTGAGGCCAGTGACAGGGTTTTGAGCCTGGCACTTGTACGTGCCCAGATTTAATGTTGTCAGGACAAAGGTGAAGCTGCTCCCGGTCTGGGGTAATTTGGTGCCGTTGAGAAACCAGGAATAGCTCGGGGCTGGG
This sequence comes from Actinemys pallida, assembly GCA_023634205.1. NCBI lineage: Eukaryota > Metazoa > Chordata > Testudines > Emydidae > Actinemys > Actinemys pallida. Next base: position 905,898 of record JALMGD010000039.1, on the reverse strand, counting down.
ACAGAGTCGGCGACGCACGTCAGGGTCAGACGGGACCCAAGAGTCAGGATGACGGGTCCTGGAGGGTCTATCCTGGCAGATTCTGGCCCATCTACACAGAATGGGAGAGGATCGTTGGGAAGGAGGAGACCAGCAGAACAAGGTATAAATAGGTGCCGCACCCCGCCCCAGAGGCAGCCGCATCTCCGTGGCTGGGTGATCCTGCCAGGACAGGGGCAGCGCGGCCGGGGGACGGGGCTGCAGTTACTCACAGGCCAGTGTCACGGTGCTGGGCTCGCTGCGGTTGGTGCTGACGGGGTTCCCGACCTCGCACTGGTAGGTCCCGGTGTCGCCCCAGGTGAAATTCAGCACCGTGAGGGTCCGGTTCTCCGAGGACAGCTCCAGCCGCGTGTTGGGTGTGAGGTACGACCCGTTCCGGAGCCAGAGCACGGTGTCAGCGCGGGGGGAAGTGTTGCACGTGAGGGTGAGGGTCCCATTCTCAGGCACCTGGGTTTGGTTCAGCGTCACCGTGGGCTTGGCAAGCTTTTCTGTGCAGGGAACAGAGAGAGCGTCACCGTGTGTCCTGACCCTCCATTCACCTGGGATCAGGGCCACCACCCCGCGGGACTGGGGGAAGTGTCCTGTTGTCACTGCCCTGCGGTGTCGTGGGAAGGGTCCTTCGCCCTTTGCCCCTCAGAGCTGTGGAGACGGGCGGTCGCCTTCTGGACTCCGGGAGAGGGTCCCTCTCGCCGGCGTTGAGTCTCACAGTTATTGGTGCCTCCCTGAGGCTCTGGCTCCCGGAGTCCTGTGATTTTCAGAAGACTCTCGGCTGTTGTTGCACCATATCCCAGGCTCTGTCCTGACAGCAGGATTTTCAAGCCAATCCCGTGACGGTTTGGGCCCGAATCAAGGGTCACGACCCCACAGGTCGCTTGGTACTGCTGGCATTGCCCCGTGGGCACGGCCCTGTGCCAGTTCCTCGCCATCCCCTCCGACCTGGACAGAGCCGCCCATCCCAGACCCAGGCCGGGGGTGGGGGTGACCTCGCTGGTGCATCATGGGCAGTCAGCCACAGCCGCTCTCACTGTCCCCGGGGAGATCGGGGTGATGTCGTGGTGGGGGACAGCTGCCCAGCCTAGTGCTGCCCCCCATTCCTACCCAGCCCCATAGCTCATCAAGGGCCTCACAGCCCAGGCCCCCTGGGTTCTCCCCACCACCCACGAGAGTCCGACTGGGGAGGGGGCGTCCAGACTCCAGCGGCAGGGCCAAGGAAACTCCTCCAGTCTGTACCCCCTTCCCCGAGGCGTTGGGAACGTCCCCTCCCGTCTGTTCCCTCAGGGCAGCCCCCCCATCCCTCCTTCCCCCTCCGAGCTCCCTGTCCTGCCCACTGGCTAATTCACTCTCCAGCACCCCTTGCTGGGGGGCACCGAGCAGCGCGGGGGCCGTGGGGGGCAGGCGCACCAGGAAGGAGCCGGTAAGTCCCAGGAGAGAATCAACAGAGCGAAGGAGGAAACAGCGGCTCAGAGAGATGGTGCCTCCCCCCCGCCCCGATCTGCCCCATCCGCTACCCACCCCCAGGAGGCAGCGCTGGGGCCAGCAGCGCCCAGATCTCAGGCGGGGACACAGACCCGGTGTGCGGCTGGGGGTCTGGTGCCAGCCCATAGGCTGATAGCGGGTACAGACTGACCCCCACACACACACCAGAGCCATGGCCACACGCCCGGCCCAGGTGGGAACCAGCCGGAGGCGCCAGGTGGGCAGGAATCTGCTGTCGGAGCTGCAGTGGGGCGTCCCACAGGGGACAGATGCCCCGGAGGGGCAGGGGGCAGAGACAGGACGGAGCCGGGAGGGAGAGACGGGCACAGAGCAGGGCACTCGACGCGCTGATCGGACGGGTCCAGCATCGCTTGGAAAGCGACAGGTAGCGTCCGGCCCAGCTGCAGCACGGCTGGGAGCAGCCCCCACAGGACAGAGCCCACGGGGTGGAGCTGGGCCCTGGACAGGACCAGAGCGCAGGGGGATGTGGCTGGACTGACAGTGAACTAGCCGAGAGCGCCCAGCACGGGGAGTGTACAGGTGGTGACAGGGGGTGTCTGATCCAGACTAGAGAGGGTTGGGAGCATCCCCTGGAGAACAGAGTGTGAGGAAGTGGGAATGTTCTTAATGTTTCCTCTGAATACTGTGTGTGTGCCTCAGTTTCCCCAATGCATTTCTTAAGTCTCTAGGAGGTGGGATAAAGGCCAGTGTGCATAAATCACTGACACTCTGTCTCCTGGCAACTAATGGCCAGGCCCTTCCCCCCTGCAAGGGAATAGCTAAAGGTGTTGGAGAACAAAGAGGTCAGGTGACCTCCTGGCCAGGGAAAGAGACAAAGCCCAGAGGAGGGGCTGGAGGGTGAGTCAGTTTGGGGCTGGCTGGGGACGGGAAGTGAGGTCAGACTGGGCTGTTTGGCTCGCTGGACCCCAGAATGGACCCGGCTGAGGGGTCCCATTCGCTGGACCGACAAGCTCTGTTTTAAACCATGTTCCTGTCATCTAATAAACCTCTGTGTTACTGGCTGGCTGAGAGTCACGTCTGACTGCAAAGTGGGGGGTGCAGAACCCTCTGGCTGCCCCAGGACCCCGCCTGGGCGGACTCGCTGTGGGAAGCGCACGGAGGGGCATATGCTGAATGCTCCAAGGTCAGACCCAGGAAGGTGAAGCCGTGTGAGCTCCTTGCCCTGAAGACAGTCTGCTCCGAGGGACAGGAGGCTCCCCAAAGTCCTGACTGGCTTTGTGGGGAGCAGTTCCAGAGCATCGCAAGGGGACTCCGTGACACAGAGCCCGAGAGGTGAATCCAGAACAGACTAAAAGACCCCATACCTGGCTGCAGAGCCCAGGGCGCAGGAACGGCGCTGACCTGTGGGGTTGGTGCACAGAGTAACAGGCAACAGGGGACGTCCCAGGCAGACAGGGAGCCCGGCTGGAGACAGGACAGATCCGGAGTGGCCGGGGTGCTGGCTGGACAGACAATGACGGAGCCCCAGTTTCTCTGGGCACCTGAGACAGAAGCGGGTGTGGCGCGCGGTGCCTGGCTACTCACCCAGCACCTCGATCACCCGGGTGGTGCTGTTCTTGGTCAGGCTGTTGTCGGGGTTCTGTGCCTGGCACATGTACGTGCCCTGCTGATCCAAGCTCGTCAGATTAAGGGTCAAGCTGCTCCCGGTCTCCTTTAATTCAGTGCTATTGAGAACCCAGCGATAGTGCGGGGCTGGGACGGACTCAGAGACGCACGTCAGGTTCACAAGGGACCCCAAGGGCCGGGGGAGGAGTTCTGGTGGCACTATCCTGGCGGAGTCCGGCCCATCAGAGAGGAAGGAAATCAGAGGAGAGGACAACATCAGAAAGGGCTCCTTGTATAAACAGCCCCACATCCAACTCTATGGGCAGCTGCATCTCCGTGGCTGGGTGATGCCGGCAGGGCCAGGGGCAGTGCGGCCAGGGGACGGGGCTGCAGTTACTCACAGGCCAGCGTCACGGTGCTGGGCTCGCTGCATTCGGAGCTGACGGGGTTCCCGACCTCACACTGGTAGGCGCCGGCGTCGCCCCAGGTGACACCCAGCACCGTGAGGGTCCGGATGTCAGGGGACAGCCCCAGCCGGTCACTGGGTGCGAGGGACGCCCCATCTTGGAACCAGAGTACGGTGTCGGCGCTGGGGGAAGTGTTGCATGTGAGGGTGAGGTTCCCATTTTCCCGGACCTCAGTTTGGTTGAGCATCACTGTGGGCTTGACAAGCTTTTCTGTGCAGGGAACAGAGAGAGCATTACTGTGTGTCCTGACCCTCCATCCGCCTCGGATCAGGGCTGCTGCCCTGCGGGATTCTGGGAAGGGTCCTTTGACCATTTCCACCGCAGACCGTCTCAGGCAAGGAACGACGGGGTCTCAGATGGAGGCATTGGCCAACTCCTGCCATGTTGGTTGCCCCCTTTTAAATCCTCGGCTCTTGGAGTCCTGTGATTTTCAGGAGAATCTTCACTTTCATTTAATAAAGAGCAAGTTTCTGGCCCACACGACTGGGGAGAAAAGGTGGAAATCGTGACCCGACAAGACCCCGGGTCCAGACAGCAAAGAGATGGCCCCAACCAGAAGCGGATTTAAATCTTGTGATTGCTTGAGGTCTGTGAGCTGTGCTGGCTGCCGAGTTGGTGAAGTGACAGGAGCGTATCAGGAATCTGGACAGGACCAGAGCGCAGGGGGATGTGGCTGGACAGACAGTGAAGTAGCCGAGAGCGCCCAGCACGGGGAGTGGGATCGGTGCAGGCAGTGACAGGTGATAGAGCAGTGTCTGATCCAGACTGGAGCGTCCCCTGGAGAACAGAGCTCGAGGGTGAATCCAGAACACACCTGAAGACCCCAGACCTGGCTGCAGACAGGCATGGTGCTGATCTGCGGGGTTCGTGCACAGAGTGACAGGTGACAGGGGATGTCCCAGGCAAACAGGGGGCCCAAGTGGAGACAGAACACATCTGGAGTGGCTGGAGCCAGCTGGTGAGACAGTGATGGAGCCCCCAGCGCTCTGTGAGCTTGAGACAGAGGCGGGCGTGGGGCGCGGTGCCCAGCTGTTCACCCAGCACCACGATCTCTGCACTAGCTGTGAGGCCGGTGACGGGGTTGTGAGCCTGGCACTTGTACGTGCCCAACTGAGCCAAGGTCGTGGGGTTAAAGGTCAAGCTGCTCCCGGTCTTGTATAAGTTGGTTCCATTGAAAAGCCAGTGATAGTTCGGGACTGGGATGGAGCACAAGATGCATGTCAGGGTCAGCGGGACCCTAAGGGTCAGGGCGATGGGTCCTGGAAGGTCTATCCTGGCGGAGTCTGGCCCGTCTACACAGAGAGGGAGGGATGGCACCAGCAGGACAACATATAAATAGATGCTGTGCCCCACCCCAGAGGTAGCTGCATCTCCGTGGCTGGGTGATGCCGGCAGGGCCAGGGGCAGTGTGGCCGGAGGACGGGGCTGCAGTTACTCACAGGCCACCGTCACGGTGCTGGGCTCGCTGCGGTTGGTGCTGACGGGGGTTGTGATCTCACACTGCTAGGGGCCGGCGTCGCCCTGGGTGACATTCAGCACTGTGAGGCTCACACGACTGGGTAGAAAAGGTGGAAATCGCAACCTGACAGGACCCTGGGTTCAGACAGAGAAGAGATTTATCTCATGATAGTTCGGGTCCAGTTCTGAGGGCTGTGAGCTGCGCTGGCTGCCAGGTTGGTCAAGTGAGTGGCAGGAGACAATCAGGAATCTGGACAGGACCAGAGCGCAGGAGGATGTGGCTGGACAGACAGTGAAGTAGCCGAGAGCGCCCAGCATGGGGAGTGGGATCGGCGCAGGCAGTGACAGGTGATAGAGCAGTGTCTGATCCAGACTGGAGACAGACGGGAGCGTCCCCTGGGGAACAGAGCCCGAGGGGTGAATCCAGAACTGAGCTGAAGACCCCAGACCCGGCTCCAGAGACAGGCAGAGCCCAGGGCGCAGGAACGGCGCTGACCCGCGGGGTTGGTGCACAGAGTAACAGGCGACAGGGGACGTCCCAGGCAGACAGGGAGCCCGGCTGGAGACAGGACAGATCCGGAGTGGCCGGGGCGCCAGCTGGACAGACAATGGCGGAGCCCCTGGTGCTCTGTGGGCCTCAGGAAGAGGTGGGCGTGGGGCGCAGTGCCCGGCTACTCACCCAGCACCTCGATCTCCAGGGTGGTTTGTGGAAGTGGCCAAAGAGGTTATTGCTGAACACACAGGTGTAAATCCCAGAGTGGCTCACGGAGAGATTGGGGACCAGGGGCTCAGAGCTGGAGGTGGGCAGTGGGACCCCATTGAAAAGCCAAATATACAGTGCAGCTGGGTTGGAGGCAGCCTGGCAGGACAGATTGAGGGTGGAGCCCTCGGGATAAAGCTTCTGGCGGGGGGTGATCATGGGGGCGTCGGGCCCATCTGGAGCAAAGACAGGAGAGCCGCGTGTTGGGGAGGGGACGGGGGGGAGGAGGCTGCTCCAGCTGCAGAGACCTCAGCGCCCAACAGGCCTTAGATCCAAAAGCCAGCGGGTGCCCTGGGCACTGTCCAGTCTGAGCCACTGGGTAACCAGGGGCAGATCCCCCTACATCACCCAGCCCAGAGACAGGGGATTTGGGTGGAGAGAGTGGTTTGGAGAGATCTGGATTTAAAGAACCCGTGATGGAGATTCCCCTGTCCCCCAAGCTGCTCCCCTGGGGTCCCCTCCCTGTGGGGAAGTGGCCCCGTACCACTCAGGCGGGCTCTGACTCACTGCAGCTCCCGGCTGCGGGGTCTTGCTCCGCGTTGGCCTGTGGGATTAAAGCTCTCTGTTCCCACAGACCCCGGCCCCACGTCTGCCTGTCTGCGTCTCACAGATCCTCCATCTCCTGCCCCTGGGGCCCCCGATCTCTGACCCACTGGCCGGAGCTCCCCCGGGAAGTGGGGAAGGACCCTTGGCCACCGGGGCTCACACTTACGGAGCACGTCCAGCCGGACGGTGGCGTTCTGGGAGCTGGCAGCGTTGGTGGCCAGGCAGGTGGAACTGCCCGAGTCATTCCTGCTGCCAGGATCCAGCGTCAGGGTCTGGTTGTCGCTGCTCAGAGAGACGCGGCTTGTGGCCTTAACGATCTCGTTATCCTTGAACCAGCTGTAGGAAACCGGGCTGCCCCCGGCCTCACAGCTCAGGGTCACGGCCCCGGGTTCGATGGGGATGGAGCGGGAGATGGAGATTGACCCCAGACACCCCCTCTGCGGGACAGAAAGGGGCAGGCAGTTATCCGAGGCACAGGGGAGCAGCCGAGGGGGGGCGTATGTCCCGGGATGGGGTAACATGCTCCTGCCCCCGGCGCTCCAGTCTGGCCCCACATTGGGGAGTAAGCACCAGCTGACCCCAATCCTGCTGGGGGGCGGGGGGAGCGTCCCATGGACACAGGGGCTGTGGGGTGAAACCGGGATGGACCCAGAGCCCGAGGGACAGGACGTGGGGCACAGATGGAGACAGAGCAGGGAGCACGGGCTGCGCTGAGGGCAGAGGGTGGGTGAGAGACGTGATGGATGATCCAGATTCAGGACATGTGGGAACAGCCCACGGAGAATAGACCCCGCAGGGGCGAAACCGGAACTGCCCAGGCAGCGAGAGACCAGGCGCTGGGTGCAGAGACGGGCGCATGAGGCGCTGATGGGAGCAGCTGGTGGAACGAGTGACCGGCTGACGGCTGATGCAGCTCTGGGGAAGCACAGATGCTCTGGGGTTGAACCAGGCCTGCCCTGGAGGGAAGAGCAGGTGCTGGGGAGAGCCTAAGAGAGCCGGCACACCCTGCGGGGATGGGCGATATCGGCACAGTGAGTGACGGAGAGGACGTCCCCGAGGGGGTGGTGAGGGGGCAGGACGGAGCCGCACAGACCCGGCTGATGGCAGATGGGGTGTTGGGGACCCAGGCGCAGGCTCTGCAGTGCAGAGCGATGGGGTCATTCATCAACGGGCAACAGTCCGGCTTCGGATCCAGCTTCAAGAGAGACGGGGCCAGCGCCACGGGACCGAATCTCAGACTGGAGCCCCCGGACCCGGCTGCTGAAAGGGCAGCAGGGCTGGTAGATGGTGACAGAGCAGCGTTGGATCCAGACTGGAGACAGACGGGAGCGTCCCCCGGAGAACAGAGCCTGAGGGGTGGATCCAGGCCAGCCCCAGAGCCCTGGCTGCAGAGACAGGGAGCTCCCAGCGCGCGGGAACGATGCTGACCCATGGGGTCGGTGCAGGGCGTGATGGAGGATGCATCCCCATGCAGACAGGGAGCCTGGCTGGAGACAGGACAGACCCAGGGCAGCTGAGCGCCGGCTGGCCAGACTGACAGAGCCCCTGGCGCCCCACGTGCCCAAGACAGAGGCAGGTGTGGGGCGTGGTGCCTGGCTGCTCACCCAGCCCCACGATCTCCAGGTCAGCGCTGTAGTAGTGGCGCGTGAGGACGCTGTCGGCTCTGCAGGTTTATGTGCCCGAGTGGTTCACAGAGAGACTGAGGATCAGGAGCTCGGACGACGGCCCCTCTTCCTGGGTCTGCATCCCACCATGATGCCATGTGCACCCCACGGACAGGTCAGTGTCTGCAACCCAGGACAGGCTCAGGTTAGAGCCTGCGGCGTAGAGCTGCTGATCGGGGCTGATCACAGGGGTCAGGCCCAAATGGAGCAAACACAAGATGGTCACACACCTCCACAGGGCAGGGAGAGCCCCAGCACCCGGCGCCAAATACCCAGAGCTGGCGCCAATGCACAGGACTGCCCCGGGGCACCGGGACCCGGCCTCCCTCGGAGTGCCTCAGACTAGGAGAGGAGCCAAGGGGATCTCGGCTCCCTGAGGCAGCACCGATCCCAGGACGCTGCCCGCTGCGGCTGTGTCAGGAGAGCCCCGTGTCTCCCAGGGACGACGGCCGCCCCCGTTATTTCGACCTGCAGGAGAGCTGTGACTGGGGCTCACTCACACACAGAGCCCCTGTGCATGTCAGCCCCGCTGGGTGAGACCGGCAGCAACCCGGGGCAGGGACGGGGTCTCTGTGCTGCACCAGCACCGCGGGGACCCAGTCAGGGGACTCCACACGCGACCCCACCCCAGATAACAAACCAAAGGGACAGCGTCCTCCAGACACCCCCAGGGGCTGCGGCAACTGATGCAAAGTCTCCCACCCAGGCGCTGCTGGGACCAGACTGGGCCGTGCTGCAGCCACCCGGGTCTAACCCCACCCCCCCGCAGGGGCTGGGGAGCAAAGGGGCCTGCTGGGAACTGACGCGTTGTGGGACCAGCTCGGCCACCCCCTGCCCTGCTAACGCACAGGACAAAACCCCCGAGGGGCTCGACTGGGCCTAGACTCTCCTTGGAGCTGCTGATGGGACACGGGACCCAGTAGCTGGCTCCAGGCTGAACCCCGCCACCCATCAGATACACCCCCAGAGCCGTGCCCAGCGTCCCGGTGGTGTTAGCGCCAGTGTCCCCACATCCGCCCCCCCCCCCCCCCCCACTCCCGGGAGATGCAGCGCTCGGTTTTCCAAAGGAGTCGGAGTTTCCGGTGCACGGGGCTGGGCCTAGACCCAGCAAACCCGAGTTCTAGCAGCCCCCGAAGGAACACGGCCGGGATGGGCTCCCAGGACCCCAGCTCCCGCTCTATAGGGAGACCCTCGATCGAGGGCTAACACGGGGCTGACCCGTGAGCTGGCTCAAGCTCCTGTCAGCCCCGTGCGAGGGATGTTTGAAGCCCGTCTCCAGAGGCTGGGACAGGTGGTTCTAAGCCCCCTGCTGAGCTGCTGGACTGATCCCTGGTCACTAAATCAGGGGCAGAGAAGAGCCACAGAAGCGATTCCAGGGCAGGAGGAAATGCCTTGGACAGGGTCGGCTCTAGGTTTTTTGCCGCCCCAAGCAAAAAAAAATTTTGGCTGCCCCCCACCCGAGCCCTGGGCTTCCCCCCCCCCCACCAGTGCCCTCCCCCACCCGCACCCCCTGCCACCCCATCCCTGGGCTCTCTCTTCCCCCCACACCCGCACCCCCTGCCGCCCCAGCCCTGGGCTCTCTCTTCCCCCCACACCCGCACCCCCTGCCGCCCCAGCCCTGGGCTCCCCCCCACCCAGGGCCAGCTCTAGGTTTTTTGGCTGCCCCCCCTTTTTAACAAACCCCAGTGTTAGGAAGAAATTGCATGCATTTGTGGAGAACCTAAAGAATTTGACTGGCATCACATATTGTATAGAAATGCAAAAACCCCATATAAAATTGCCGGCAAGTTAAAGAAGTATGGGCTGGATGAATGGACTGTAAGGTGGATAGAAAGCTGCCTAGATCGTCGGGCTCAACGGGTAGTGATCAATGCCTCCATGTCTAGTTGGCAGCCGGTTTCAAGCGGAGTGCCCCAAGGGTCGGTCCTGGGGCTTGTTTTGTTCAATATCTTCGTTAATGATCTGGAGGATGGCGTGGACTGCACTCTCAGCAAGTTTGCAGATGACACTAAACTGGGAGGCGTGGTAGATACGCTGGAGGGTAGGGATAGGATACAGAGGGACCTAGACAAATTAGAGGATTGGGTCAAAAGAAAGCTGTGAGGTTCAACAAGGACAAGTGCAGAGTCCTGCACTTAGGACGGAAGAATCCCATGCACTGCTACAGACTAGGGACCGAGTGGCTAGGAAGCAGTTCTGCAGAAAAGGACCTAGGGGTTACAGTGGATGAGAAGCTGGATATGAGTCAACAGTGTGCCCTTGTTGCCAAGAAGGCTAACGGCATTTTGGGCTGTATAAGTAGGGGCATTGCCAGCAGATCGAGGGACGTGATCATTCCCCTCTATTCGACATTGGTGAGGCCTCATCTGCAGTACTGTGTCCAGTTTTGGGCCCCACACTACAAGAAGGATGTGGAAAAATTGGAAAGAGTCCAGCGGAGGGCAACAAAAATGATTAGGGGGCTGGAGCGCATGACTTATGAGGAGAGGCTGAGGGAACTGGGATTGTTTAGTCTGCAGAAGAGAAGAATGAGGGGGGATTTGATAGCTGCTTTCAACTACCTAAAGGGGGGTTCCAAAGAGGATGGAGCTCGGCTGTTCTCAGTGGTAGCAGATGACAGAACAAGGAGCAATGGTCTCAAGTTGCAGTGGGGGAGGTCTAGGTTGGATATTAGGAAACACTATTTCACTAGGAGGGTGGTGAAGCACTGGAATGGGTTCCCTAGGGAGGTGGTGGAGTCTCCTTCCTTGGAGGTTTTTAAGGCCCGGCTTGACAAAGCCCTGGCTGGGATGATTTAGTTGGGGATTGGTCCTGCTTTGAGCAGGGGGTTGGACTAGATACCTCCTGAGGTCCCTTCCAACCCTGATCTTCTACGATTCTATGATTCTAAATAAAAATCTGCCATTCTGCCTTCCAATGCTGGTTCTACTCTCTTTGGGTATGTCCAGACTACCCGCCGATTCGGCGGGTAGTAATCGATCTATCGGGGATCGATCTATCGCGTCTCGTCTAGATGCAATATATCAATCCCCGAACGCGCTCCTGTCGACTCCGGAACTCCACCAGGGTGAGCGGCGGTAGAGGAGTCAATCCCGTGCCATGAGGACCCGAGGTAAGTCCCGTAGCTGAAGTTGCATATCTTCCATCGACCCCCTCCCCCCCAGTGTAGACCAGCCCTTTCTTAGGCCTGGGCCACACTCAGGACTTCCCAGCGCTGCGAGTGTAGCGCTGCGAGAGCTGTCTCTCCGAGGGGAGTAGCTTGCAGCACTGCGAGCGAGCGTGCAGCGCTGCAGGCTCTGATCACACTGGCGCTTTACAGCGCTGCACTCGCTGCGCTCGGGGGGGGGGGGCGTTTTCACACCCCTGAGCGCAGCAAGTTGCAGCGCTGTACAGCGCCAGTGTAGCCAAGGCCATAGAGACAAGAGGGAGGAGTGAGGTTAGCACTTCATTAGCTAAAAATATCAAAGAGAAATTCAGAAAGTCAAGCCACATGAAACAGTTCTGTTTTAAGCAACAGAGGGTCCTGTGGCACCTTTAAGACTAACAGAAGTATTGGAGCATAAGCTTTCATGGGTGAATGCCCACTTCGTCAGACGCAAGTTCTGGTTTAGGGTTTTTAGAAAATGTGGTCATTGGTGGAGAAGGGGCTGAGGATGAATCAAACTGACAGAACCAAATGTGACCTCCTCGTTCACCACAGCAATCCCCATTTACACTTGCAGTGGGGATCAAACCGTTTCTCCTATTTTTATTTCACTTTAGTATAAATCTCCCCCCCCCCATCCCCCGCAACCCCATCTTTAGTGCTCCAAATGCACATGGAAGGCATAGGGACTAACCCTCCAACCTTGTACCCGGAAAGGGATGGGGATCTAGTAAAGAGGGTTCAGGCAGAGGAGCGGGTGTGGGGGTGCTTGGGGGCTCTACACTGGCAGAGAAGTGGGGTGTGATGTACTCACGGAGGAGGGTGGAGGAGGAGAGGGAGTATCAGGAGGGTTGCGGGCAAAGAGGTGCAGGGGAAGGGGGAGGTGCGGGAGGAGAGGGCTGGGAGAGGGTACAAGGGGAGAGTTGCAGGGAGAATACAAGGGGAGAGGTGCAGGGAGAGTACAAGGGGAAGGGGTGCGGCGAAGGAGCGATGGGGGGAGGTACAAGTGGAGGGGCTGCGAGCGGGATGGGGGGTGCAGGGGCTGAGAGGGGCAGGCGCTGACAGCTGCTTCCCCAGCCCCGTGCAGGCAGAGCTGAGAGGACAGACACTGACCCCCAGGTGCCTGAGCCGCGGGGGTCTCCCGGCAGGGCAGTATCCCCCGCTGCCCCGCTCGGAGCCGGGCTCTGTCTCTCCCCGCCCCTGGCGCTGTGGGGGCCCGAGGCAAGCAGCGCGGGGCTAAGGCGGGGGAGGTGCGCGGTGGGCTGGGTCCGGGGGCAGGAGGGGGCAGCTCCCTGGCAGCTCGGGCTGCCCAGCCACTCGCCCCATCAGCGCACGAGCCGGGATCCGCGCCCCCTGCCCAGCCCGGCGGTGCCCTGCACAGCCCACTCGGGCGGGGAAACGCCGCACCGCCCTGGGGAGACTCAGAGCAGCAGCGGTTGTGGCAGCAGGACCCCTCCCCCCTCCCTGCATCTTGGACCCCACTTCCCTCCCTCCCCGGCTCCTCACACACTCCGGGAGCCCCTCTCGCCGCCGCAGCCCGGGCTCGGCTCCAGGGGACGATGCTCTGGCTCTCCAGTGGCAGGGCTCTGGCCAGGGCCGGCTCCCGGCTTTTTGCCGCCCCAAGCAAAAAAAAAGGGGGGGGGCCGGAGTGCCGCCCCTTGGAAAGTGCTGCCCCAAGCACATGCTTGGAGTGCTGGTGCCTAGAGCCGGCCCGGGCCTTGGAGCAGCGACTGGCAGAGCTGGATCTGTTCAGCCTGTCAGATCCCTGGGGTGTCTGTCTGATACCAGTGGGTCAGCCCCTCCGCGGGGAGATAACGGGCGGGGGAGCTCCCAGGCCGAGCCAGAGGGAACGGCTGGAAGTTCCAGGCAGACACATCCCAGTTACACAAAGGCCCAGGCTTGTACCAGGCTGGCTGACCAGCCGCTGGGACAAAGGCCCGAGGGCAGGGGTGGACCCTCCATCTCGGATCCAGGCTGGGGCCTGCCCAGCCAACACGAGTGTCTGGGCTCCATACTGCGCTAACTGGGGATTCTCTGGCCTGCCCTGTGCAGGAAGCAGGACTAGTTGGTCGAACGGCCCCTGCTGGCCTCAAACGTACCAAGTCTGTTAATTATTAAGTGTTTACAGTGACTCTGACGGCGCCTTCCCCTTCCCGTCACCGAATCAGCTGGTGCTGGCCGAAGGTTACCGACAAGGCGCACAAGGGGAGGGGGGATTAGCAGACGGGTTCGGGGTGACAGGCACACGGGGGGCAAAGGACGCGGCAGGAGCTGTTCTAGGTGGTTATCGGCCACCCACGCCCTGCTGCTCTGCCCAGGAGAATAGATCCACCAGCGTCACTGCTGGGTGCAGAGATTCTCGGGCTCTGAGCTCCTGCTTCCCCCAGCAAGTTACCCATTAACCGCCTGCCTGCTTATCAGGGGACTTTCCTACAACCCTCCAGACCCCGACCTGTGGGGAGGCGGGAGCAGGGTTCACAGAGGGAGGGGCTCCCGGCTCCCTGGCGACCAGGGTGGGGGCCCACGGCACATGGAGGAGAAAGTTCCCCAGGGTGATGGGGGGGGGGCTTGGAGACACTGTGGGGCGGCAGTGCCACCCCCTCCCCCCCCCCAAGAGTATCTCACTCTGGGACCCAGGGTGAGTCTAGCCAGGCACCAAGACCCAGCTGCCCCCCCATCCCCCACCCCCACCCCAGGGTGACGCGCTGAGAGTGACCTCACCAGCCGCCCTTCCCCCCGGTGCCGTCAGCCAAGCGCCCCTGCCAGGTGAATGGGGGCGGGAGGCCAAGGGCAGCGAACAGCCAGGCCTGGCGTGTCTCTGCTATGGGGGAAGGACCCCACCCCTCTGCTGCTCTCCCAACACTTCCCATCAGACCCCCCTCCCCCCCGGGGTTCCCACCCCAGACTCTGCCCATTGGGGGGTCCCACGCTCCCTCCCTGCATCCGGCCAGCCGCTCCTGAGGAAAACACGTGTTTGCAGCTTCCCAGCCCCGGCCGTGCTGCAGGGCGTCTGTGCTACGGGCCGGGGGTGGGACTGGGGGGTTCTGGGGGCAGAGAGGGGCTGTCAGCCTCCAGCCAGATGTGCTTCGGTTGGGGGGCTGGGAAGGCTGCGTGGCCTGTGCTGGAGAACTGTCCTGGGGCAGAGCGCGAGAGCCAGGGATCGAGCTACCTACACCAGGGATGGATTTGGTCCATTGTGTTTCAGCAGGTTGATTTGTTATGTGGATTATGGTAACACAGAGATTGTTCCGGGCGCTGCCCAGACCCCGACCCAGATCAGGCCCCGTTGCGCCGGGCGCTGCCCAGACCCTGACCTAAATCAGGGCCCCGTCGCGCCGGGTGCTGCCCAGACCCCGACCTAGATCAGGGCCCCGTCGCGCCGGGCGCTGCACACACACAGCGAGACGGCCCATGCCCTGAAGGGCTCCCAGTCTAAGCGGCCAAAGGCAGGATCACTCTCCACGTTACAGCTGGGAACCGAGGCCTGGAGAGGGGCAGGGACTGGCCCAAGGGCATCCAGAGAGTCAGCGGCAGAGCTGGGAACTGAACCCAGGAGTCCGGGCCCCACAGCCACAGGAAGATGAAACTCCAGGTTCTCTGCTGAGTCCCACAGGGCAGCAGGCCCAGGGGGCAGTCGATGGGCACAGAGAGCAGCAAGGTTCCCTCCCAGGGAGGCGGCGCACAGAGATCTCCGGGGTTACCCAGGGGAAAGCAGACCAGGCCAGAGGAGGCTGGAGCCCAGATGCCCCGGTGAGGGGCCCGACAGAGCGGGGGGAGCCGGGAGGCTGAGGCGCAGCTGGAGATACTCTCAGAGCGAGTCGATGGAGGTGAGGTCGCTGGTGCTGACCCAGCTGGAGGCTTCGCACTACCAGACCCTGGTGTTGGTGTGGGTGACGCTGGCCAGGGTGAGGGTGCAGCTATCCGGGACCCGCGCCAGGCACTCGCCCAGCCAGGGGGCTGCGCGGCCCTCAGCCAGCGGATGGCGCCGGTGCCAGGGGAGATCACGCAGGCGAGAGCTACAGTGTCAGCGAACTCCGCCGGGCAGGGGCTGCGCACCCCACCTCGGGCAGCACCAGCTCCTCTGCGGGCAGAAGGGGTGGGCGGGACAGCGGGCTGGGGGGGCAGAGATCTCCCCCCTCCAGCACCTGGCACGAGGAGTCCAGCCGCCCTCGCACCATCTCAGGATCCGCACAGGGACACGCAAGAGCCTTCACCCCTCTGCCCCCCTCTGAAGGCCGCTGGGCCGACTGCGCAGACACATCTTCCTTCTGCGGCCACTGCCCTGGGCAAGGAGCCGCTGGGAACGGGCCCCAGGGTGATTAGTCAGGGACGGGGCGGCCTGGCAGACACCCCCCAGAGCTCCCAGGGGTCCCCCGTCATCCACAGCAGCAGGGCTCCCTCTGCCCCCAGTTACCGTGTGTGTGTGGGGGGTGGAAAACACAAATTTTCTGGAAATTGAGGCACAAGGTGACCACAGCTCCTGGCTTCCCAACAGCGACGGGCACTGGCTCTATGGGAGACCGGGGGGTCAACAGGCTCCTGCACCCCCAGATCCCTGTCCCACAGCCCCCGTCAATCTCCCGATCCCGCCCGCACTCCCACTGGGGACTGGGTAGCAGCGCTGGACTGGGGCAAGTGGGACCAGGATCAGGTCCAGTGAGCGTGCTCCTCCCCGCAAACAGGGAGGGGAACTGAGGCCAAGAATCACATGGTGAGAGCCGGGGGTGGGGTTTGCACTAGGGTGTGCAAAGATCTTTGCACTGATCGCACTGCAAGATGGACACCAGCAGCAGGGGAGCAGGGTGTGCTTGAGAGAGGGGACAGCAGCCCACAGACACCTGGGGATGCAGAGGGTGTGGGGGGCCCCAGAGTCTGGGGCGGGAACCACCAGCCGAATACAGAACCTAGATCTCGAGCCCCGGTGGCCCGATCCTGTCCCCAGGTGAGGACACACGGATGGGGCTGGGGGAGCGTCCCGGAGAGGCCCAGCTCCCAACGGAGCCAGAGGGAGAAGGGGTGAATCTGCCCCCCAAATACCCCAGCGCTCAAGAGCGGGTGTCACAGCAGCACTTATCACAGACAGGGAGAGGGGCCCTGGCACTTCCTGGCACAGATGTGCCTCCGAACCCCCAGCACAGACACCCTTCCCCAACCCGGACTCCCCCGCCCCACAGCATGGGACACCCCCTCCCCACACCCAGCATGGACCCCGCTCCCATCCCTGGAGCAACCCCCCCTCCACTGCCCCCCAGCACCAGCCGTTTCCCTTCCCCCAGCGCCGGGGGCCACGTTCCAGAGCTCCATGAACAGGGGTTGGGATGGTGCTGCCTGTCCCCGCTCCCCACCCCCACCCCACCCCCACCCCCCCGCCTGCAGCCCGTCCTTCCCCGGGCAGAGCCGCCAGTGCCAGCTCCCCGGGGCAGCACGACCCAGCTCTGCCATGGAGACGCTTCTCCCCAGGCCGGTTAATGCTCACTCGGGCTGGCAAGGCAGAGATGCCGGGATGGGGGGAGACACTAGGTGGGCCTGGAGAGGCTGTGGTGGCAGGAGGCAGTGGGGTGGGAGGGCACTGGGATACCAGGATGGGATGGGGGGTGCCAGGGACACCCGGGGGAGCTGGAGGGGCTGAGACAGTCAGGGGGACACTGCAGACACCAGGACAGGCTGGGGGCACCAGAGAGGCCGGGGGGACTGGGCCCCCGGAGCCTGACTCCTCCCTGCCCAGAGCAGGGTCGATGCAGTTGGCATGAGGGAGAGCTCCCCCACAACACACAGCCCCCCTCACCAGTGTGTGCCCCAAACCCCAGGGGATCTCAGGGTCTCTGGCCCAGCCCTTGGCCCCTTTGCTGCAGCTGCCAGTGAGGGGCTGGATCCCACTCAGGGGCCAGGAACCGAGCTGGGACCCAGCAAATCCATTTCACCCCAGACCCTGAACAGGCACTGGTGGGAACGGCAGGCTCTGGTGGGTGCTGGGAAGCCCAGGGATCCCCTATGCCCAGTCAGGCTCAATCCCATACTGCTGGCACTGTGCCAGGGAGAGCCAGAGCCAGGGGGGTAATGGCAGGATGGGGGGGACCCAGGGCCCCACATTTCTGGGGGGCACCATCTCCCAGGAGAAGCAGGGGGCAGGGAGTCCCAGGCTACCCCACGGTGTCTGTGTTTGGGGGCGGGTTCCCCCCATGTCCCAGCCAGGCCCATCCCCGGGGGAGACACCCAGAGCCCCATTGCTGGGGCAGGGATGGCGGCGAGGAGGGGGCACGGCCTGAGATCAGCGCAGCTCCGGGTGAGGGGGGGGGGGCACTTACCGTAGACGCGCAGATCCAGCGTAGCGAGGACAGGGCTAGTCGGGCTCTCTATCTTCACCGTGTAGTTCCCGGTGTAGTTGAGCATTAACCCCGCGATGTTCAGGACGCAGCCCGGCCCCGCTGTTTCCCGCCCCGTGTGGGCCGAGCCGTTCTGCTGAACGGGGGGCGTTAGTGGGAAGTAGGTGAGGATCCGGCTGTTTTCATCAGCGGTCGCTGATCGGTACCAGCTGCAGGACACGACGTCCTGTGGCGGATTCTGCGGGGCCAGGCTGACGCCCCCTCCCACCACGGGGCTCGGCGGGGTGATGACGATGGTCACTGTGGTCTGGGCCGGCGCCGGCTGGAGGCAGGAGCCCAGGACGGAGGCTGCGGGGGAAGGAGAGTCTCAGTTGGGCAGCGAGAGGCCAGGGTGTGGGGGGTCAGTCGGGGCCTGGGGGGACGTGACCAGCGAGCGCCCACCCTGGGGGGACCAGCGGCCAGAGAGCGCGGGGCACGGGGCAGACCCTGGGCCGAGCTCCAGCTGTCGCTCCCCATGGAGACAGGTGTATCCCCAAAGCCGCTGAGAGTCAAACATGTGACCCCCCCGGCTCTGACACCCCCAGGACAGGGTGGGGTTAGAGCGGGGAGTAAGTGGGGGCTGGCGGCCCCCCCATCCCACTGGGACAGGAAAGAGAGGGGATGAGCGGGGGGGGGGGGGGTGAGACCCCTGGGACGCAGCTACGGGCAGGGAAGTCTGGTGAGAAAACGCCCAGGGCCAGAGCCCGGAGGGTGTAAATCGGAGCTGCTCCATGGGACACAATAATAATAATTAATGGAGATATCCCATCTCCTAGAACTGGAAGGGACCTTGAAAGGTCATCGAGTCCAGTCCAACAATATCCCCCCACGGACACCACTGGGGATGGGGGGGGGGCGTGTATAGGGACAGACAGACAGACAGACAGGAGGCAGGAGACAGGTACAGGCGAGTGGCTGGTGTCCCTGAGGCCGGGATCCGACCAGACACCAAAGAACAATTCACACTCGCGCCCCCCCCCCCCCGGCCCCAGCTGTCAGGCAGAGGGGATAACTCTGGGGGTGGGTGCAGGCTCCCTGGGGGGCCGCAGGGAGCCCCATCCTGGGACTACCGAGGGGGTGATCCCCGTCCCCCACCCTCCGCCCCAAAGCTGCCCAGCCCCGCCCGTGCCCTGCTCTCACCTGCCAGCAGCAGCCCTTTCCAGGGACCGCCCCATGCGGGGGGGTCCCAGCTCCCGGGCCAACGCCCCATGGCCCTGCCCCTCCCCAGGGGGTCGCTGCCGGCCCTGGCCTTGCAGAGAGCCGAGTGCGGTGCCCGGCCGGACGCCTGGGTTCTCTGGAGCAGCTGTGCCAGCTGCCGGGGCTCCCTGACTGAGACTCTGGCCGGGCGAGGTGGGGACTAGACAGCTCCGGTCCCTCCCCCTCCCCCTCTCCGGGGGCAGGGCTAACGCGGAGCCAGCCCCTCTGCCCGGGCTCTTCCCACCCCCACCACCTGCCCAGATGTTTGCTCCCTGCACCTGTGAGTCCCGCTCTAGGGCAGGGGCAGCTGGGAGCCGGGCAGATCTGCTCACCCCATCTCAAAAAAAATCTATTGGGATTGGAAAAGGTTCAGAAAAGTGTGACATAAATGATTAGGGTCTGGAAGGGCTGCCATATGAGGAGAGATTAATAAGACTGGGCCTTTTCAGCTTGGAAAAGAGACGGCTAAGGGGGGATATGATAGAGGTCTATAAAATCATGACTGGTGTGGAGAAAGCAAATAAGGAAGTGTTATTTACTCCTTCTTATAACACTAGAACTAGGGGTCACCCAATGAAATTAATAGGCAGCAGGTTTAAAACAAACGGAAGTATTTTTTCACACAGCGTACAACCTGTGGAACTCCTTGCCAGAGGACATTGTGAAGGTACTAGAACAAGGCTCAAAAAAAGAACCAGCCCAGTTCCTGGAGGATAGGTCCATCAATGGTTATTAGCCAGGATGCGTGGGGATGGTGTCTCTAGCCTCTGTTTGCCGGAAGCTGGGAATGAGTGACAGGGGATGGATCACTTGATGGTTCCTGTTCTGTTCATTCCCTCTACGGTGACCAGATGTCCCAATTTTATAGGGACAGTCCCGATTTTTGGGTCTTTTTCTTATATAGGCTCCTATTAGCCCCTGTCATGGACTCACAGCCCCCACCCCCGTCCCAATTTTTCACATTTGCTGTCTGCTCACCCTAATTCCCTCTGGGGCACCTGATATGGCCGCTCTGATGTTCAGTCCCGGGGCTCGGGGATCCCTCAGGGGACCCCGCACGCTGTGGCTGGCACAGGCACTGGCACCAGTGCAAACACGCCCAGATGGGACCGGCAGAGTGTCACACTCAGCATAGGTGTGTCAGCACGGGGGGCCACACTCACAGAGACACTCGCCCAGTCTGGGTCTGTGCAGCACCCGTACAATGGGGGGGCGATCTCTGTGCAGTGACCGAGTGATGGGGCCTGACCTTAGCCGGGGTCAGTGCAACGCCCAGCATAACGGGGAGCCAGATCTCCATCAGGGTCTGGGCAGCACCCAGTGTGACGCAGCCCTGATCTCGGTCGGGGTCTGTGCAGCGCCCGGCACCATGGGGCCTCGATCTCAGTCTGGGGGGCCGGGCAGGACAGGACCTGGTGCAATGGGGCCCTGATCTCAGTCTGGGGGGCCGGGCAGGGCAGAACCTGGCGCGATGGGGCCCTGATCTCAGTCTGGGGGGCCGGGCAGGGCAGGGCCTGACGCGATGGGGCCCTGATCTCAGGGTCTGTGCAGCGCCCGGCACCATGGGACCCAGATCTCAGTCACGTGGGCTGAGCAGCGCCCGGCGTGATGGGGCGCTAATCTCACTCTGGGGGTTCTGGGCACTTCCCGGCGTGACGGGGCCCTGATCTCGCTCGGAGTCTGTGCACCAATGGCGCACTGGGCCCCGATCTGGCGGGGTCTCTAGGCGCTCTGTGACACACACATTCGTGCTGTACCTGGCAGCCCCCGTGCCCCAGCGACGCCCAGAGGCTGCCCAGGCCCAGACTTGCCTGGGATGGTTCTGTGCTGAGTCACACATGGGCACGGTGCTGTCGCGGTGGGAGGGGCCCTGCACTGGGGGGGGGGAGAATCTTCCCCCCTCCCCCGGCTGGGGGCCGTGGGGTTTTGTTTCCAGGGAACCGGAGGGGGGGGGGTTTCCTCCCTTTTCAGTTCCCATGCACTGACCCCCCACCCCCAATGCGTGATGTCTCTGAGCCCAAACCTCACCCACGACAAATAGGATCCAGCCCCTAACCCCAGGTGCCCCTGCCACCCCACCCCCAGCCCTCTGGGTGTCCCCAGCTCTGCAGACCCCACCTGGGCAGCCCAGCACCCCTGGGTGCCCCCTTAGCCCCTGAGTGCACCCCTGGGGCACCCACTGCCCCTCATGCCCCCTGCAGTCTTCCCACCCCTCGCTGCGCCAGCCTGCGCCAGCTGGGGGCTGGCCCCAGACTCCGGGTGGCACCGGGACCGTGTGTGTGTGTGTGTGTGTGTGTGTGTGTGTGTGTGTGTGTGTGTGTGTGTCCCTCTGGGGGGGTATTTGCTCTGTGCCCCCCACCCTGGGGAGGGGGGAACAGGGGTTCAGATTCACCCCACCGCTCCCCTCCAGGGAGCACAGCTGACCCCTAGGCTGGGAACCCTCCTGAACCTGCTGCTGCTGGGGCACCCGGAGCTCACAGTCCCACAGCGCCACCCAGCGGCCAGCGGGGCAATGGGCACGAGGGGGGGATGGCAGCACCCAGGGCATGGGGTTCATGCTGTGTCCCTCCTGCATCATCTAGCGGGGTTCGCCACTCACCCCAGAGCAGGCCCTGTGTTCCCCCAATGCAACTCCTGGGGAACAGGGTGTCCTGGGACTCCTGGGTTCTGTCCCCGGCTCTGGGAGGGGAGTGGGGTCTGGTGGGCTAGACCCAGGGGGGCTGGGAACCAGGACTCCTGGGTTCTATCCCCGGCTCTGGGAG
This sequence comes from Actinemys pallida, assembly GCA_023634205.1. NCBI lineage: Eukaryota > Metazoa > Chordata > Testudines > Emydidae > Actinemys > Actinemys pallida. The sequence goes on along the minus strand of JALMGD010000039.1, from coordinate 884,456 downwards.
GGAAGTGGGGTCTGGTGGGTTAGACCCAGGTGGGTCTGGGGGCCAGGACTCCTGGGTTCTATTCCAGCTCTCGGTTTCATTTCCCGTAGCTGGGGGGTGCCTGGGGTGCCAGGAAGGCTCTGGAATGGGGAAGCCCTGGGGCACTGCACACTCTGGGAATCGGCCCAAAAGTCACCGTTCTCCACTAATCCTTCCTGCTCGGTTCCCGTCAGAGTCGTCAGGGTGACAGGACAATGGGTCCCCCCCCCCCCCCGCTGGGCCAAACCGCAGCCAATGGGCACCGGGACGGCAGCCGCTGGGGTATAAAGGCTGCGGCAGCCCCAAGACAGCGCTGCGGAAATGGACCGACTCCTGTGCCTGTTCCTGCTGCTGTCTGTAACAATCACAGCCTGCTCGCCCCATGTGCCAGGTGAGAGGGGATGGGGGTACCTGTATAACCAGCCCCCACACCCCACCCCGAGCCAGTTGCACCTCAGCACCGGGCAAGGGGTCCCTGTATAAACGGCCCCTGTGCCCCACCCCAGAGGGGCCGCATCTCAGCACGGGGCGTTTAGCTTCCCTTCTCCTGTCTGACACAGGTGGTGGACACGGAGCGGAGGGGGAGCTGAACCCAGTCAGACGGCGCGCGACCGGAGCAGGGCTCTGTGAGTGCTCAGGTCAGTGTCCCCTGCCATGGGGTGAAGTTGGGTGGGGGAGGAGCCACACACACACACACATGTGATGTCTCCTGTCATTTCAGGCTGGTCGGGATCCAAGCACCAGCTCGGAGACCTCGGGGATGGGGCCAGACACAATGGGCTGTGCCCCTGTGACGGCATCGTCCCCCATGGCCAAGGCAGGGGTGAGAGCCGCTCCCAGCGTCAGGGGTGGGGGAGCAAGGCCAGAGAATGGGATCTGCTAACGGGGCGGGGTCAGGGTTAGGGGCTAGTAATGACAGAGGCAGAGAACGGCATCAGGGAACGAGGGAAGGGGATTTGAGTCTCATCACAGGGGGCAAGGAATGGGGTTTAGGACTGAGGTGGAGGGGGGCAAGGATTGGGGGATGGGATTGAGGGGAAGAGGGGAGGAATTGGGGTCTGGTAACAGGGTGCAGAGAATGGAGTGTAGGATGGGGTGGGGTGCAGGGATTGGGTCTGGTAACAGTGCAGAGAATGGGGTTGGGGATGAGGTAGGGGTTGAGATTGGGATCTGACATTGAGGGGAAGAGAGGATGGATTGGGGTCTGGTAACGGGGTGCAGAGAATGGGGTTGGGGATGAGGTAGGGGTTGAGATTGGGGTCTGACATCGAGGGGAAGAGAGGATGGATTGGGGTCTGGTAATGGGGGGCAGAGAGGAGGTTTGAGATTGGGATGGGTGCAGGGATTGGGGTCTGGCATTGAGAGGAAGAGAGGATGGATTGGGGTCTGGTAATGGGGTGCAGAGAATGGGGTTGGAGATGAGGTAGGGGTTGAGATTGGGGTCTGACATCGAGGGGAAGAGAGGATGGATTGGGGTCTGGTAAAAGTGCAGAGAATGGGGTTGGGGATGAGGTAGGGGTTGAGATTGGGGTCTGACATTGAGGGGAAGAGAGGATGGATTGGGGTCTGGTAATGGGGGGCAGAGAGGAGGTTTGAGATTGGGATGGGTGCAGGGATTGGGGTCTGGCATTGAGAGGAAGAGAGGATGGATTGGGGTCTGGTAATGGGGTGCAGAGTATGGGGTTGGAGATGAGGTAGGGGTTAAGATTGGGGTCTGACATCGAGGGGAAGAGAGGATGGATTGGGGTCTGGTAAAAGTGCAGAGAATGGGGTTGGGGATGAGGTAGGGGTTGAGATTGGGGTCTGACATTGAGGGGAAGAGAGGATGGATTGGGGTCTGGTAATGGGGGGCAGAGAGGAGGTTTGAGATTGGGATGGGTGCAGGGATTGGGGTCTGGCATTGAGAGGGGGCCTGGGGTCTAGCTGGGGGAAGGGCAGGAGACACTCCTGCTAAGTCCCCCCCCCGTCTCTCCCGCAGGGCGTCACCCCCAGGGCCGGGGCAGACGGAGCCAGCACCACAGGCGCAGACGGCAGCGGTGCCGCGAGATCCCGAGCCGATGCCGGCAGCAGGGCCTGGCCAAGGGGCTGCTGCTGCCCCTCTAGCTGCCCGTCCCCGGGGCCCTGAGCGGAGCCAGTGGGGGGGCGTCGCCTTTCGCCCCGTCAATAAAACCCAGCTCGAGGGGACGCTCCCGTCTGGTGTCCGTGTGCGGCTCCTTCACCCCTAACCTCTGACCCCACGGCCGGGGTCAAAATCGCCCCCTGACACCTCCCCCCGGGGCCCTGCACCAACCCCTCCCCCGCTCCTGGGGCAGCAGCATGGGGGGGGGCGTCTTCTCTCCCCACGGGGCGTTAACCCTGGAGCCTAGTGATGGCGGCTGGGGTCAACCAAGGGCACGAGGAGGGAGAGGCCTCGGGTGTCCCGACCAGGGGGGGTTGGGGGGAGAGAGGGTCCTGCACCCCCACTTTGCAGTCAGACGTGACTCTCAGCCAGCCAGTAAAACAGAGGTTTATTCAATGACAGGAACATGGTCTAAAACAGAGCTTGTAGGTACGGCGGCGAACGGGACCCCTCCGCCGGGTCCATTATGGGGTTCAGAGAGCCGGACAACCACGTCTGCCCTCACTCCTTGTCCCCAGCCAGCTCCATCTCTCCAACCCCCTCCAGCCCCTCCTTCTCCCGGCTTTGTCTCTTTCCCAGGCCAGGAGCACAGAGCCCTGTCCCCGCACTCGCCACAGGGGATATTCTTGTCTGAGGCACTTTGACGTCACTCAGGATTTTTTCTCTTTCAGCCGTTTGTTCCAGCGAATATTTTCCTTGATAGGGCATCAGTATCCGCAACCGTTGTCGTTCCTACCTCAGTTTCCAGCCTTCCCGCTTTGGCCAGGTCACCCGCTCCCTCACTCCCAGATACACCAGGGTGTGAAGGGATCCAGTGAAAAGTCAGTCTCCTGCCTCGCTTTCCAATCCTCTGAGCCAGCCTACGGTTCATAGCGCTCTGGTTTCGAGGGTGGCCGCCTGCCGGTCAACAGACAAACCAACACCAGCGTCTGCGTCTGCTCTTGATCTTAGGTCCGAGGAGCCGAGTCCTTGTTTGCAGTGCAGGGAGAATTCACGTCAGCCCTAGAATTGGAGCTGATATGCCCTGACCGAAGGCTCTTTCTTGTGCTCCCTCTGTTAGACACGGGATGAGGACACCACGACCACCGTGCAGGAAGGATTTGTCTGATGAGCCATCAGTGGACACGTGTCTCTACTCGCCTTGTGACTGATACTCTTGGGTGGTCTTTTCTGCAATTTTCCTTAGTGAAGCCAAGTCCAAATGTTCCTTTGAACTCGGCTCCAGAAGAGAGAGACATTTACTGAGGTAAATCAGTTCATGTGGAAAAATTACTGGGCGAACCAGATTCTTCGTGCCCACTCCCCTCCTAACATCCCCAAATGCTCCTGTTTTCTCGGTCGCCTTGGCACACCTTTAAAATAGGATGATCGTTTCAGCCTGCACTTGGGTTTCTAATTCCTGCGCAGACGTGAGCAGTGATGACATTCAGGTGGGAATGAGATGATTTCCGTACTGAATTAGTTGTTCTTTTCTATGATTCTCAAGAGGGTGAACATCAGACTCTTGGTCACAAACTGCTGTTGGAGAGAATCTTACAGCTCCAGCTGCTGTGTGAGTTGTGGACAACTGCACAATTTCCATCTTGCAGGGTTACTGTGACCAGACCAGAGAGGCAGATTCAAGTATTGGGCGAACTATCCAGCAGTATGTTGTTTTCAGAATCCTAACACATGAGCCCCAGTTGGTGTCGGCAATACACTGTAGAAGGTTTAGTCCAGGGGTCGGCAACCTTTCAGAAGTGATGTGCCGAGTCTTCATTTATTCACTCTGATTTAAGGTTTCGCCTGCCAGTCATACATTTTAACATTTTTAGAAGGTCTCTTTCTATAAGTCTATAATATATAACTAAACTATTGTATGTAAAGGTTTTTAAAATGTTTAAGAAGCTTCATTTAAAATTAAATTAAAATGCAGAGCCCCCCGGACGGGTGGCCAGGACCCGGGCAGTGTGAGTGCCACTGAAAATCAGCTTGCGTGCCACCTTCAGCACGCGTGCCATAGGCTGCCTACCCCTGGTTTAGTCTCTTCTTGGCTTCGGCTGCCATCTTTCTGACTTGTGGCCCAAACCTTCGTTCCGTGTCCAAGGTCATTTCAAGGTATACTGGCTCACCCTCAACGCTAACACGTTCTCCATCCAGTGTCAGTTGCAGACTGTCGTTGAACCTCTTACGGTTTTGCTGGATTCAGCTGAAGTTTGTTTGTTTGCTCATCTGGTTACAGTTCCAAGTCCTCATTCAGTTCATTCTCCACTACATCTATTTCCAACCCTGACACACAGTGTGATCTCACCTGCACAGAGGCATACAGGTGATGTCACGCGGCTGGGCAGTCCAGAGGAGTCCAGCAGGAAAAGACGACTTAACACTGAGCCCAAAGGAACTCCTGCGCTGAGGCCTTGCCTTCGAAAAAGTACCATTTAGTCTTCCTGTTATTGTCCTGTACTGCAGGAAATCTCCTATCCCGAGGTACGTTGTGCCACGGATTCCCCTCTCGCTGAGTTTCACTGAGACTCTATCACACGCCGCACTGAGATCCAAACAGACTCCTCTTGGTCATTGGGGTGGCTGGGATGGGAATCCGGCAATAAGAGGTGGGCAGAAGGCTCCCAGGGAGCCTGGAACTGAGTGCGAGGCCCGTCTGCCTTTGGGATGATTTTCATCTTCCCTCCTGTTGGAAGCCCCCGCAGAAGCCGTGATTGGACCGTGTGCCAGGTGACTGGCTGAGGATACAGGCTGGTAGCAGCTTGGAGAAGACGGATCCAGGCCAGACTTAAGAACAGTAACTGCTGAGTTCCACTGATTAGGGACCGTCCCTTTTCTCCATGATTTGTCGATGAACTCCAACAACCCGGCTTTAGCCTTCTTCCCAAAGTGCTTCTCCATATAACCGTAGGGGAGGTCCAGCCCATGGGATTCTTGGTTTGAGCTTCTCTATTGCATCTTCTAGCTCATGTATGAGAGATCTCACTAAAACCAGGGTACTCGGTGAAATGTGTGTGCATGTTTTTAAATTCTCTTTGTCTTTCCTCCTGGGTAGTCCATCTTGCATGATTTGCAGTGGCTCCATCCTCGTCTTTGGGAGCCTGCTAGTCTTGGTACAATATTCACAGACTGGGTCACCTTTTGCCTCTGTACCTCCATTTGTCTGGATGTCGGTGTTCTTTAGATTGCAAGCGTTGGTCTGTTTGTTCTCAATTCCCTGCAGCGTCATCTATAAATCCTTTCTCCCGTGAGGATCCAGCCACTCACAAGTCTCTTCCCGAGGCCTTTGTCCACATTCAGCTGTTTTCAGGGCGACTTCTTTTGAGACTTCCTTCCATTTCCATCTGGCCTCTTCGCCTGCAAGGGTCCGTTCAGCCTCCAATCGAACCGGATTCCTTCCCTTCCAAAATCTTCCATCCCTGAATCATTCTAGCCTGGGGTCCATTTCTGCCTCTGGCCTTGCTCCTTTCCGCTGAGTTCTGCAGCGCAGCTTGGAAAACCTTCCGAGGTGTTGAAGAAATAATATTCTCCTGTGTCTGTGAAATGGGACCCGTCAGCTTTATGGATGTTCCACCTCCTGTCAATCACCGGAGAGCTCACTCTCTCCCTGTTCTAACGAGCGAGTGCAGGTCGACGATCGCTTCCAGCGTCCTCCAGAACATCCCCTGGGCCGCCCGCGGGTGTGCTACTGCTGCCGGTTACAGCCAGAGGGACTGGGGGCCGTATGATCGCGACGTGCACGTCATGGCGCCTTCATTCAGCTCAACTAGAACCTCGTCCTCTGTCGCGGTGTCACCGGGCGATGCTCTGGGACTGCTCCGCATGGAGCCAGGCAGGACTCTGGGGGAGCCTCCTCTTCACCGTCACCAGGGAAAGAAGCTTCCGCAGCTTCCGCCTTCCTGGGTCCTACCTCAGAGCAGGGACTGGGCTAGCAGGGGCTGCGGGTCGGGAGTGAGGGGCACTGGCAGAGCTGAGGTGGGAGGAGCCCAGGACTGGGCTGGCAGGGGGCTGCAGGTCGGGAGTGAGGGGCACTGGCAGAGCTGGGGGGGCAGGGCTGGGCTAGCAGGGGGCTGCGGGTCGGGAGTGAGGGGCACTGGCAGATCTGGGGGGGGTGGGAGCCCAGGACTGGGCTGGCAGGGGGCTGCGGGTTGGGAGTGAGGGGCACCGGCAGAGCTGGGGGGGGTGGGAGCCCAGGGCTGGGCCAGCAGGGGCTGCAGGTCGGGAGTGAGGGGCACTGGCAGAGCTGGGTGGGGCTGGGCTGGGCTGGCAGGGGCTGCGGGTCGGGAGTGAGGGGCACCGGCAGAGCTGAGGGGGCAGGGCTGGGCTAGCAGGGGGCTGCGGTTCGGGAGTGAGGGGCACTGGCAGGGCTGGGGGGGGAGCCCAGGGCTGGGCTGGCAGGGGCTGCGGGTCGGGAGTGAGGGGCACCGGCAGAGCTGGGGGGGGCAGGGCTGGGCTAGCAGGGGGCTGCGGTTCGGGAGTGAGGGGCACTGGCAGGGCTGGGGGGGGAGCCCAGGGCTGGGCTGGCAGGGGCTGCGGGTCGGGAGTGAGGGGCACTGGCAGAGCTGGGGGGGGGGGTGGGAGCCCAGGGCTGGGCTAGCAGGTGCTGCAGGTCGGGAGTGAGGGGCACCGGCAGAGCTGAGGTGGGAGGAGCCCAGGACTGGGCTGGCAGGGAGCTGCGGGTCGGGAGTGAGGGGCACCGGCAGAGCTGGGGGGGAGCCCAGGGCTGGGGGGCAGGGGCTGCAGGTCGGGAGTGAGGGGCACTGGCAGAGCTGGGGGGGGGGGGGGGGAGCCCAGGGCTGGGCTAGCAGGGGCTGCAGGTCGGGAGTGAGGGGCACTGGCAGAGCTGGGGGGGGGGGGCTGGGCTAGCAGGGGCTGCGGGTCAGGAGTGAGGGGCACCGGCAGACCTGGGGGGACAGGGCTGGGCTGGCAGGGGGCTGCGGGTTGGGAGTGAGGGGCACCGGCAGAGCTGGGGGGGGGGTGGGAGCCCAGGGCTGGGCTAGCAGGGGCTGCAGGTCGGGAGTGAGGGGCACCGGCAGAGCTGGGGGGGGTGGGGGGAGTCAGCCTGGCCCTGCAGCCGCCTGTGGAGAACGTGGAACCCGACAGCTCCACAGTTAGTAGCCCCCCCCAGCCCCTGCTCGGCCCCTCGGCCCCGGCCCTGGGGGCAGCCACAATGGGCCGGCGACTCCCCGACATCCCGGGGTAACACTCAGCAACGCCGGGAACCGCCGGACGCAGCTAGTGGGACACCCCCCCCCTGCCCCCCCCATGTGTGTCCCTGCGCCCCCTGCTGGACGGGACGGGCCCTGATCTGTGTCTTTGTGTGTGTCGGAGGGTGTATGGTGGGGGTTGGGTATGGGTGTGTGAGGATGTGTATCGTGGGGGGGGGTTGGGGTGGATTTGTGGGGGGGTGTATGGTGTGTGTGTGTGGTGGGGGTGGGGGTGTATGGTGTCGGGGGAGTATATGGTGGGGTGGGGGTATGGGGGTGTGTATGTGTAGTGGGGGTTGGGGTGGATTGGGGGGGTTATGGGGTGTGTGTGGGGCGGGGATGAGGACAAGCCGATTGGCTCCGTCTGTTCTTAATGTTTCCTCTGAATATTGTGTTGGTGCCTCAGTTTCCCCTATGGATTTCTGGAGTCTCTAGGTGGTGGGATAAGGGGGTGTGATAGTTGCAGAGCCTGAGAGGGCCAGTGTGATGGTGTCTGCACAGAGAATGGCCAACACCCTGTCTCCTGGCAACTGATGGCCTGGGACCCTCCCCTGCAAGGGGATAGTTAAAGGTGTTGGAGAACAAAAGAGGTCAGGTGACCTCCTGGCCTGGGAAAGGGACAAAGCCCAGAGAAGGAGGGGCTGGAGGGGGTTTCAGTTTGGAGCTGGCTGGGGACGGGAAGTGAGGGCAGACGGGCGTGTCTGGCTCGCTGGGCCCCAGAATGGACCCGGCTGAGGGGTCCCGTTCGCTGGACCTACAAGCTCTGTTTTAGACCGTGTTCCTGTCGTCTAATAAACCTCTGTGTTCCCGGCTGGCTGAGAGTCACGTCTGACTGCGAAGTGGGGGGTGCAGGATCCTCTGGCTGCCCCAGGACGCCGCCGGGGCGGACTCGCTGTGGGCAGCGCATGGAGGGGCAGATGCTGAATGCTCCGAGGTCAGACCCAGGAGGTGAAGCCGTGTGAGCTTCTTGCCCTGAAGACGGTCTGCTCCGAGGGAGAGGAGGATCCCCAAAGTCCTGACTGGCTTTGTGGGGGCCCCTCGTAGGCCTCTTCGTAGGGCCTCAGCCCTGCACTTGAGCTGCTCAGATCCACAGCGCGGCCTGGGGTGGGGGTGTCGCCGTTATCCTTCAGCCCCACACACAGACCATCCCCCACTGCACAGCACACACACCCCAGCCCCGACCCCTGTGCAAAGCAGAGGTGAACCCAGGAGTCCTGGCTCCCAGCCCCCTGCTCTAACCACTAGATCCCCCTCCCCTCCCCTGCCCTCAGGAGTCCTGACAGCCCTCACCCGGGGAGGGTATCACACTCATTGTGCTCAGTGGGCAGTGACCCTGCATGGTGGGGAGGGGGTACGTGTGGGTAGGGGGTAGGTGGCACTGGAGCTGCCCCCCAGCGAGTGCTGCATTGGGGGGATGGGTGGGGGGGGGTGCAGTGATTCCCGAGAGTCTCAAGCAAATCACAGACATTTCTTTTTCATTTCCGAGTAGACTGTGCCACTCTCCGGAGGGGAGGGGGGGAGGGCTGGGGCCCGGGCGGCGGCTTCTGGTCTCCTGCGGTGAAGGCGAGTGTAGAATTCTGAATGTCCTCCTCACCCTGGAAGACAGGAAAGCCAGATCAAGGACTGCACCTGGGAGAGAACCCAGGAGTCCTGGCTCCCACCCTCCTGCTCTAACCCACCAGACCCCATTCCCCTGCTGGGGCCAGAGATAGAACCCAGGAGTCCTGGCTCCCAGCCCCCCCTGCTCTAACCCACCAGACCCCATTCCCCTGCTGGGGCCAGAGATAGAACCCAGGAGTCCTGGCTCCCAGCCCCCCCTGCTCTAACCCACCAGACCCCACTCCCCTGCTGGGGCCAGAGACAGAACCCAGGAGTCCTGGGTCTCAGCCCCCCCTGCTTTAACCCACCAGACCCCACTCCCCTGCTGGGGCCAGAGACAGAACCCAGGAGTCCTGGCTCCCAGCCCCCCCTGCTCTAACCCACCAGACCCCACTCCCCTCCCAGAGCCGGGGAGAGAACCCAGGAGTCCTGGCTCCCAGCCCCCTGTGACGTTATTGACATAAGCTGGGACCGTATAGATCATTGTTGCAACCAAGGGCCTGCAGTGGCACCAAATCTTGTAGAAAGGGGGTCAAATAAGGTGTCTACGACGAGGTTCTGGTTGCTGGGTATGACGATGCTGTCTGGGTGCACGGATCATTTTTGTATTTAAAGTTATAAGTATCGGCTCTGTCCTGTCTGTATTTCACACTTGGGCTCTGCTTCTGGGGGACACCCCAGACAAGTCGGTGTCAGCTCTGCCTAGGCTGCTCGATGGCCCATTAATGCCCATCAGCTCCACAACCGACCCACTGAGAGAAGCAGAGACACCTGGTGACTCAGCAAGGCAGGGCCAGGCCTAGGGACAGACTCGGAGGTTTTTCCAGGCCATGTGCTGGGCGGCTTCTCCTTGGGACAAAGAAAGCAGAGCCCACAGGGCAAGAGACTATAAAACGCTGCGGCAGCTCCTCCATCTTGTCTTCAATCCTGCTTCTGACCCCTGGAGGGACTTTGCTACAAACGGAAACTCTGAACAAAGGACTGAAGGACCCATCCCAGCTGGGGATGTTTGTACTCCAGAGACTTGATTTGAGCCTGCAGTTTGTTCTATCGCTGCTACAAGCCTGAACCAAGAACTTGGCCATTTCTGGATGTCATTGATTCCATGTAACCAATTCTAGCTCTCATCCAGATCTTTTTCCTTTTATGAATAAACCTTTAGATTTTAGATTCTAAAGGATTGGCAACAGCGTGATTTGTGAGTAAGATCTGACTTGTATAGTGACCTGGGTCTGGGGCTTGGTCCTTTGGGATCGGGAGAACCTTTTTTCTTTTACTGGGGTATTGGTTTTCATAACCATTTGTCCCCATAACGAGTGGCACTGGTGGTGATACTGGGAAACTGGAGTGTCTGAGGGAATGGCTTGTGTGACTTGTGGTTAGCCAGTGGGGTGAGACCGAAGTCCTCTCTGTCTGGCTGGTTTCAGAGTAGTAGCCGTGTTAGTTCTCCTCGGTCTGGCTGGCTGGTTTGGTGCCTTAGAGGTGAAAAGACCCCAGTCTTGGGCTGTAACTGCCCTACTTGAAGCAGTTTGTCCTAAATTGGCACTCTCAGTTGGGTCCCGCCAGAGCCAGCATCGTTACACCCCCCTGCTCCCCTCCCCTCCCACCAGCGGGATAGAACCCAGGAGTCCTGTGGCCGGACACGAAGGCTCCTTACCAAGGTAGGTTTGTTGTCACCGACGCCCTGGTCTGAAGGACAGAGACAGGAGACAGACGGGGTTAGAAACACGACAGTCCCGGGGCGCAGCCCCCCCCCCCCCCCCGAGCCAAGCAGTGACCCCCCCCAGGGGCAGCAGGGCCTGTGCAGAGTTAGTGGCAGCAGGCGAAGCACCAGCTGGGTTAGCGGCTGGCCCCTAAGGGCTCAGCAGGGATCCTGGGGGTGGGGGGGGCTCCTTGCACCAGGATGGGAGGGGGCGAGGGAAGGGGGAGCGGGAGGGGGAGGGGGAGGGTATAAGCAGGGAACCCCTTGGCCATGTGACCCCCAGCCTGCGTCTCCGCAGTGCTGCCCCAGGTTTCCAGCACCAGCCGCGCGTGTTGGGGAGGGAGGGGAGCAAGGGAGGTTGAGGGAGGGAAGGGGGTGGGGGGATGGGATAAGCAGGGAACCCCAGGCCCAAGTGACCCCTCGCCCCATCGCCGCGGTTGCCCCCAGAGTTCCCAGCACCAAGCCTGGTGGGGGTGGGAGGCACCCGGAGCCCATGACACCCACAGCCCAGAGCAGCGACGGCGGATCCGGGACCCAGCCCGGGGGAAGAGAATCCCTGGCCTCCGATGGATGGGCGCTGCTTGGGCCCCCTGGGGAAACAGCAGACTCTGCGTGACGGCCGCGGGTTGGGGGGGATTGGGCTGTCCCCCACACCAGGGATGGGGGACAGCAACCAGCCGGCTTCCCCAAAACTGGAGACCTGTCCCCCCTCCTCTCGCCTCCCACGGCCCATCCACCCCCCCACACAGTTACCAAACCCCACAGCCATCCATCCCCCCCCACCTCTTTATCCATTCACCCCTCACATGCACCATGTGCCCCAGACTCAGCCCCTGGCTCTCCCTGTGGGGATGGGTAGCTCTGGGATGGCTCAGGGCGCCGGGTGCCAGCCTGGGCAGGGATTGTTCCCTGGGAGACCTGACACTGTTTCCAAGAGGCGTGTGGGGTAAGATGCCATCCTGGGGGGCAGAGAGGTGGAAGGACCCTTCACAACAGAGCGAGTGACAAGCAGAGACCCCGAAGTTCAGAGACATGGGGCTGGGGGACAGAGAGACCGACCCCCTCCAGCACCCAGGGGCAGCTCCCAACCCTCCTACTCACCAGGGCTCGGGGCAGGCCCCAGCCCCAGGGGCCCCCTGTTCCCCGAGCCGTTCCCCTCCAATTTTGCGGAGCAGGAAGTAGAGCAGGCCCCCGAGCAGCGCCGCCCCGGCCAGCGACCCGATGATGATCCCGACGATGGCTCCGGGTGGCAGGCCTGGAGGTGAAGTTGGCTCTGGAAGAGATTTGGGAGGAGAAAAGGGAGAAAGGGGGGGTGTATCAGGGAGTCCAGTCACTACCCCCCACCCAGCCCCACGCAGGCGAGAGCTACGGTGTCAGCGAACTCCGCCGGGCAGGGGCTGCGCACCCCACCTCGGGCAGCACCAGCTCCTCTGCAGGCAGAAGGGGTGGGCGGGACAGCGGGCTGGGGGGGCAGCGATCTCCCCCCTCCAGCACCTGGCACGAGGAGTCCAGCCGCCCTCGCACCATCTCAGGATCCGCACAGGGACACGCAAGAGCCTTCACCCCCCTGCCCCCCTCTGAAGGCCGCTGGGCCGACTGCACAGACACATCTTCCTTCTGCGGCCACTGCCCTGGGCAAGGAGCCGCTGGGAACGGGCCCCAGGGTGATTAGCCAGGGATGGGGCGGCCTGGCAGACACCCCCCAGAGCTCCCAGGGGTCCCCCGTCATCCACAGCAGCAGAGTCCCTCTGCCCCCAGTTACCGTGTGTGTGGGGGGGGTGTGGAAAACACAAACAGGCCCCACGCGCCCCTGGAAAATGAGGCATAAGGTGACCACAGCTCCTGGCGTCCCAACAGCGACAGGCACTGGCTCTATGGGGGCACCGGGGGGGGCACCGGGCTCCTGCACCCCCAGATCCCTGTCCCACAGCCCCCGTCAATCTCCCGATCCCACCCGCACTCCCACTGCGGACTGGGCAGCAGCGCTGGACTGAGGCAAGTGGGACCAGGATCAGGTCCAGTGAGCGTGCTCCTGCCCGCAAACAGGGAGGGCCAGGGGGCGGGGTTTGCACTAGGGTGTGCAAAGATCTTTGCACTGATCGCACTGCAAGATGGACACCAGTGGCAGGGGAGCAGGGTGTGCTAGAGAGAGGGGACAGCAGCCCACAGACACCTGGGGATGCAGAAGGTGTGGGGGGCCCCAGAGTCTGGGGAGGGAACCACCAGCCGAATACAGAACCTAGATCTCGCACCCCGGGGGCCCGATCCTGGCCCCAGGTGAGGACACACGGATGGGGCTGGGGGAGCGTCCCGGAGAGGCCCAGCTCCCAATGGAGCCAGAGGGAGAAGGAGTGAATCTGCCCCCCAAATACCCCAGCGCTCAAGAGCGGGTGTCACAGCAGCACCGATCACACGCAGGGAGAGGGGCCCTGGCACTTCCTGGCACAGATGTGCCTCCGAACCTCCAGCACAGACACCCTTCCCCAATCCAGACTCTCACCCCCACAGCATGGGACACCCTCTCCCCACACCAGCATGGACCCCGCTCCCATTGCTGGAGCAACCCCCCCTCCACTGCCCCCCAGCACCAGCCGTTTCCCTCCCCCCAGCGCCGGGGGCCACGTCCCAGAGCTCCATGAACGGGGTTGGGATGGTGCTGCCTGTCCCCGTTACCAACCCTCACCCCCCACCTGCAGCCCGTCGTTTCCCGGGCAGAACCCGCAGTGCCAGCTCCCCGGGGCAGCACGACCCAGCTCTGCCATGGAGACGCTTCTCCCCAGGCCGGTTAATGCTCACTCGGGCTGGCAAGGCAGAGATGCCGGGATGGGGGGAGACATTGGGGGGCCCGGAGAAGCTGTGGTGGCAGGAGGCAGTGGGGTGGGAGGGCACTGGGATACCAGGCTGCGATGGGATGGGGGGTGCCAGGGACACCATGGGGAGCTGGAGGGGCTGGAACAGGCAGGGGGACTGTGACGTTATTGATATAATCTGGGACCATATAGAACATGGTTGCAACCAAAGTCCTGTAGTGGCACCAAATCTTGCATAAAGGGAGGTCAAATGAGGTGTCTAAGACAAGGTTATGGTTGGCTGGTTATGATTATGCTGTCTATATGTGTGTATCAATTTTGTAGTTGAAGTTATGAATATTGTCTCTATACTGTCTGTATTTCAAACTTATGTAAGCAGAGTCAGGATGAGCTCTACCCTGACATCTGGTGGTGAATTATGGTGAGTGTGGAAAAGAACTCCAGGGGCTGATCTTGTTTGCATAGGCACACCCACTCGCCTGTCATGGAACAACAGCAACTGAAAGTGGTTACTTTGGCTGGTGTGGGATCCCCAGTTTCTCTATTATTGGGGCAGGAAGAATAAAGTTTTGTTACCCTGATTCTGTGAATCAAGGCCAGTGGAACTGTTGTATGACAGAAGGACTGAGTGAGTCCTTCACCATTACCTAAGTAGCACTTGCTTGACAAGGGGCCTGGGTTACAAAACCCAGTGAATTGAGAGAGGATGGGGACAGGTATTTGTACCTGATGGTATGGGCCCCCTCTGAGGGTTTGAAACACCAATTGCACCGCCTCCTCTCTCCACTGTTGAATGTCAGAGTTAACTTTGATTCCCTTAGGAGTCTAGTTACAGGCTGCTGAGCTGAATTCACTTTGGGCCAATGGTGCACTGGGGCTCCCCTACTATACTATGAGCTGGAATCTCTAAGAGCTGAAATCACAAAAGAGCTGATGTTATTAAGAGCTGAGATCACTGAGTGCTGTGTTAACTAGTGGGGGAGCCTGAAGCTATATCGCTCAGCAGCTGGCGGAGCAATTTGTGGGGACGACTGGAGGAGCAGCGAGCGGCACGGAGCCTTGCGGGGCCGGTTGGAGTGGCCCAAGGAACGGCGAGTGGAGCTGTTTGCGGGGACGGCTGGAACGGCTCACAGGTCGGTGAGCGGAGTGGAACGGAGCCGCTTGTTGGAGTGGCCCAAGGAACGGCGAGCGGAGCTGTTTGCGGGGTGGCAGGAAAGTGGACTGGCTCGTGGTGAAGGCTGCGGCGGAACCCCCCCGGAGAAACAGACGGCTGGCCAGCCTCCCAGCCTCGGATCACGTAAGGTGCCCCTTAACACCCTGCGTGCCCCCCCCCCCCTTTTGCTCTGGGGCTGCACTGACCAGGGACAGAGACTTTGGGGGTTTGGGACTTTGGGTGGTTGCTGGACCCAAGAGACTTTGGGGGTGTTGGACTTTGGGGACTCTGGGTGATTTTTGGGTTGCTGGATTCAAGAGCCAAAGGGAAAGGACATGGCCCAATTTGCTGGGGTGGGTTTTGCTCATGGTTTGTGTTATGAATCCTGTTTGTGGTGTTTTTCCAATTTTATGCTGATGTCGTTTACCTCATGTTATTAAACATTTTCTGCTACACTCAGACTCCGTGCTTGCGAGAGGGGAAGTATTGCCTCTTAGAGGTACCCAGGGGGGTGGTATGTAATTGACCCAGGTCACTGGGTGGGGGCTCGAGCCGGTTTTGCATTGTGTTATTGAAACGGAACCCCTAGATACAGAACCCGGCCCTTGTTGCTGCCAACTTAGATGGGCAGAAGGGTTACATTTTTGAGTGGTATGCTCCAACCAGGGTTCAAACTCCTCTGCCCCAGCAAATAATCTTAACTCACGACAAGAGTTTACCATAGCCTGGGACAGCACAACCTTTTCCAATATTTGCCCCAGTGCTTTTGCCCAATCATTGGCTGAGGCTGCGGCCCCTGAGCTAGAGGCTGCAGGGCCGGGGCCCAACAAACCTGACATATTACCCATTATACAAACAGTAATTTCCTCAAAATATAACCACAATTGTTTCCCAATGCAGTGGAACACTCAACAGGTGCTTGCGAGGGGTACTGACCCAGGGCATCCCGGACGAGCCCCCCAAAATGTAACCCTTCTGCCCATCTAAGTTGGCAGCAACAAGGGCCGGGTTCTGTATCTAGGGGTTCCGTTTCAATAACACAATGCAAAACCGGCTCGAGCCCCCACCCAGTGACCTGGGTCAATTACATACCACCCCCCTGGGTACCTCTAAGAGGCAATACTTCCCCTCTCGCAAGCACGGAGTCTGAGTGTAGCAGAAAATGTTTAATAACATGAGGTAAACGACATCAGCATAAAATTGGAAAAACACCACAAACAGGATTCATAACACAAACCATGAGCAAAACCCACCCCAGCAAATTGGGCCATGTCCTTTCCCTTTGGCTCTTGAATCCAGCAACCCAAAAATCACCCAGAGTCCCCAAAGTCCAACACCCCCAAAGTCTCTTGGGTCCAGCAACCACCCAAAGTCCCAAACCCCCAAAGTCTCTGTCCCTGGTCAGTGCAGCCCCAGAGCAAAAGGGGGGGGGGCACGCAGGGTGTTAAGGGGCACCTTACGTGATCCGAGGCTGGGAGGCTGGCCAGCCGTCTGTTTCTCCGGGGGGGTTCCGCCGCAGCCTTCACCACGAGCCAGTCCACTTTCCTGCCACCCCGCAAACAGCTCCGCTCGCCGTTCCTTGGGCCACTCCAACAAGCGGCTCCGTTCCACTCCGCTCACCGACCTGTGAGCCGTTCCAGCCGTCCCCGCAAACAGCTCCACTCGCCGTTCCTTGGGCCACTCCAACCGGCCCCGCAAGGCTCCGTGCCGCTCGCTGCTCCTCCAGTCGTCCCCACAAATTGCTCCGCCAGCTGCTGAGCAATATAGCTTCAGGCTCCCCCACTAGTTAACACAGCACTCAGTGATCTCAGCTCTTAATAACATCAGCTCTTTTGTGATTTCAGCTCTTAGAGATTCCAGCTCATAGTATAGTAGGGGAGCCCCAGTGCACCATTGGCCCAAAGTGAATTCAGCTCAGCAGCCTGTAACTAGACTCCTAAGGGAATCAAAGTTAACTCTGACATTCAACAGTGGAGAGAGGAGGCGGTGCAATTGGTGTTTCAAACCCTCAGAGGGGGCCCATACCATCAGGTACAAATACCTGTCCCCATCCTCTCTCAATTCACTGGGTTTTGTAACCCAGGCCCCTTGTCAAGCAAGTGCTACTTAGGTAATGGTGAAGGACTCACTCAGTCCTTCTGTCATACAACAGTTCCACTGGCCTTGATTCACAGAATCAGGGTAACAAAACTTTATTCTTCCTGCCCCAATAATAGAGAAACTGGGGATCCCACACCAGCCAAAGTAACCACTTTCAGTTGCTGTTGTTCCATGACAGGCGAGTGGGTGTGCCTATGCAAACAAGATCAGCCCCTGGAGTTCTTTTCCACACTCACCATAATTCACCACCAGATGTCAGGGTAGAGCTCATCCTGACTCTGCTTACATCTATGCTATGCTGCTGGGTGACATCCCAGACAAGTTGGTGTTAGCTCTGCCTAGCCTGCTTGATGGCCCATTAAGGACCATCAGCTATACAATGGACTCATTGAGAGAAGGCAAATACGCCTTGTAACTCAGCAAAGTATGCAGGGGCTGGCCCATGTGACTGCAGACTCCATTTTGCTGTAATTTTCCACAGTAAGGACAAAGAGGTGTTCTTACACCTGGAAAAGACTATAAATGGCTGATGCCTGATCTCCATCTTGTCTTCAATCCTGCTTCTTACCTCTGGAGGGACTTTGCTACAAACTGAAGCTCTGAACAGAGGATTGAATGACCCATCCCAGCGGGGGATTTATTCCAGAGACTCGATTTGAACCTGCAGTTTATTCTATCGCTGCTGCAAGCCTGAACCAAGAACTTGGCCATTTCTGGATGTCATTGATTCCATGTAACCAATTCTAACTCTCATCCAGATCTTTTTCTTTTTATGAATAAACCTTTAGATTTTAGATTGTAAAGGATTGGCAACAGCGTGATTTGTGCGTAAGATCTGATTTGTATATTGACCTGGGTCTGGGGCTTGATCCTTTGGGATCGGGAGAACCTTTTTTCTTTTACTGGGGTATTGGTTTCATAAGCATTTGTCCCTATAACAAGTGGCACTGGTGATGATACTGGGAAACTGGAGTGTCTTAGGGAATTGCTTGTGTGACTTGTGGTTAGCCAGTGGGGTGAGACCAAAGTCCTCTTAGTCTGGCTGGTTTGGTTTGCTTTAGAAGTGGAAAGACTCTAGCCTTGGGCTGTAACTGCCCTGTGTTAAGCAATTAGTCCTAAATTGGCACTCTCAGTTGGGTGCCGCCAGAACCGCATCGTTACAGGGACACTGCAGACACCAGGACAGGCTGGGGGCACCAGAGACCCTGGGGGCACCAGAGAGGCCGAGGGGACTGGGCCCCCAGAGCCTGACTCCTCCGTGCCCAGAGCAGGGTTGATGCAGGCGGCATGAGGGAGAGCTCCCCTCACAACACACAGCCCCCCTCACCAGTGTGTGCCCCAAACCCCAGGGGATCTCAGGGTCTCTGGCGCAGCCCTTGTCCCCTTTGCTGCGGCTGCCAGTGAGGAGCTGGATCCCTCTCAGGGGCCAGGAACCGAGCTGGGACCCAGCAAATCCATTTCACCCCAGACCCTGAATGGGCACTGGTGGGAACGGCAGGCTCTGGTGGGTGCTGGGAAGCCCAGGGATCCCCTATGCCCAGTCAGGCTCAATCCCACACTGCTGGCACTGCCAGGGAGAGCCAGAGCCAGGGGGTAATGGCAGGATGGGGGGGACCCAGGGACCCACATTTCTGGGAGGCACCATCTCCCAGGAGAAGCAGGAGGCAGGGAGTCCCAGGCTACCCCACGGTGTCTGTGTTTGGGGGCGGGTTCCCCCATGTCCCAGCCAGGCTCATGCCCGGGGGAGACGCTCAGAGCCCCATTGCTGGGGCAGGGATGGCGGGGGGGGGGGAACACGGCCTGCGATCAGCGCAGCTCCCAGGTGGGAGGAGGGGGGGCACTTACCATAGACGCGCAGAAAGATGGAGAGGACACGGTTAGTATTGCTCTCTATCTTCACCGTGTAGTTCCCGGTGTCATTGAACGTTAACCCCGCGATGTTCAGGGCGCAGTCCGGCCCCGCTGTCTCCCGCCCCGTGTGGGCCGGGCCGTTGTTCTGAACGGGGGGGGTGTATGGGTAGTAGGTGAGGATCCGGCTGTTTTCATCAGGGGTCGCTGATCGGTACCACATGCAGGACAGCAAGCCCTGTGGCGGTGGCTGCGGGGCCAGGCTGACGCCCCCTCCCACCACGGGGCTTGGCGGGGTGATGACGATGGTCACTGGGGTCGGGGTCTGGGCCGGCGCCGGCTGGAGGCAGAAGCCGAGGACGGAGGCTGCAGGGGAAGGAGAGTCTCAGTTGGGCAGCGAGAGGCCGGGCGCGGGGGGTCAGTTGGGGCCCCGGGGGACCAGCCACCCTGCTACACCTGGCCACAGAGTGCGGGGCACGGGGCAGACTCTGGGCCGAGCTCCAGCTGTCGCTCCCCATGGAGACGCGGGGTAGCCCCAAAGCCGCTGAGAGAGTCAAACATGTGACCTCCCCCGGCTCTGACACCCCCAGGACAGGGTGGGGTTAGAGCGGGGGGTAAGTGGGGGCTGGCGGCCCCCCCATTCCACTGGGACAGGAAAGAGAGGGGATGAGCGGGGGGGGGGAGCCCCCTGGGACGCAGCTACGGGCAGGGAAGTCTGGTGAGAAAACGCCCAGGGCCAGAGCCCGGAGGGTGTAAATCGGAGCTGCTCCATGGGACACAATATCCCCCCACGGACACCACTGGGGGGCTGGGCCTGGGGAGAGACAGACAGACAGATAGATAGATAGTTGGTGTGGACGGGGATAGATAGATAGATAGATAGATAGATAGATAGAGGTGTGGGGATGGATACAGTCAGGAGGCAGGAGGCAGGTACAGTCGGGTGGTTGGTGTCTCTGAGGCCGGGATCTGACCAGACACCAAAGAACAATTCACACTCGCCCCCCTCTCCCCCAGCCCCCAGCTCTCAGGCAGACGGGGCGGGGGCCGGCTTCTGGGGGGCCGCAGGGGCCCTATCCTGGGACTATCCCCCCCCCGAGGGGGGACCCCCCCCACTCCCCAAACCTGCCCCCCCGTGCCCGGCCCCCACCTGCCAGCAGCAGCCCTGTCCAGGGGCCGCCCCATGCGGGGGGGTCCCCGCCCCCCAGCCGACGCCCCATGGCCCTGCCCTGTCCGGGGTGGCTGCCGGCCCTGGCCGTGGGGAGCTGAGGGCGGGGGCCCGGCCGGACGCCTGGGTTCTCTGGGGGGCTGTGGCCGCTGCGGGGTCCCGGGCTGAGCGTGGGGCCGAGCGCTGGGTCAGTTTCCCGCTCTTTTCATTGCCCCGGGCCTGGTAAACAACGTCCAGTCAGAGCCGGTTTGCCCGACGGGGTTTCCCAGAAGGGGCTTCCCGCCTTTTCTACGGGGTTTCCCGGGCCAGTGTCTAAAGGCTGCCCCGAACATGGCCTCCGGGCCGCCCATGCGAGTGCAGCCAGGGACGGGCACAGGTCACGGGTCAAATGGAGGGCGGCCAGGTTGGGGTGGAGGAGGCGGCCCCGGTCCTGGGAGAGTAGGTCCGGGCGGAGCGGCAACGGCCGCGGAGGGGCCACGTGCAAGCCCAGGAGGATCCCGTACCAGGCCGGGGCGATCAGGAGGACGCGCGCCTTGTCCATTCTCACTTTCTCCAGCACCTTGCCAATGAGGGGAAACGGGGGAAAGGCGGAGAGGAGTTGACCCGACCATGACAGGAGGAAGGCACCTGAGATCGCGTCCCCCCCCTCCCCCCGCCTCTGGAACAGAACCTGGGGCTACGCGGTTCTGTCGGGTCGCAAACAGGTCCACTTGGGGAGAGCCCCACGCTCAGAAGAGCTGGTGGGTGACCTCCGAGTGCAGCGACCACTCGTGTTGGGAGGAGAAAACCCTGCTCAAGCGGTCGGCCTGGGTGTTGTTGACGCCTGGCAGGCGGAAAGCCTTCGGGGAGATGTCGTGGGCTATACAGAACTCCCACAGGCTGAGGGCTTCCCGGCAGAGGGCCGAGGACCGCGTCCCGCCTGGCCTGTTGATGTAAAACATCGCGGCGGTGTTGTTCGAGAGTACTCTGACCACCTTGCCGCGCAGCAGTGAGCTGAACGCCCCGCAGGCTAAGCGTATCGCCCTGAGTTCCCTGACGTTTATGTGAAGGGACGGCTCCGCGGCTGACCACATCCCTTGGGTCTGTGAGTTCCCAACGAGGCCCCCGCAGCCCAGGTCCGACGCGTCGGGCACTAGGTCTGGTGACGGGGTCGGGTCCCGAAAGGAAACTCCCTGGAGCATATTGGCCGGGCAGGACCACCATTGTAGCGTGGCGATCACCGGCGCCGGTACCGAGAGGACCTTGTCCAGTTTGTCCCGGGCTTGGGAGAACTCTGAAACCAGCCAGAGTTGGAGGGGCCTCATCCGAAGCCTGGCGTGGCGGACCACGTACGGGCACGCCGCCATGTGGCCCTGGAGCTGCAGGCATGCCCTGGCCGTGGTGATGGGGAACTCCGTGACCGAGGCTATAAGCCCCTTCAGGGTCTGGATCCTGTCCAGGGGAAGGGAGGCCGTGGCCTTGGAGGCATCCAGGAGAGCGCCTATGGATTCTATGTGCTGCACCGGAACCAGTGTCGACTTGGCCTCGTTTACTAGGAGGCCTAGGCTGGCACACGTACCCAACAGCAGGTCCATGTGGTTCTGTACGTGGGGCCGCGAGCTGCCCTTGAGCAGCCAGTCGTTGAGGTTGGGGAATATCTGTACCCCTCGGCGTCTGAGGTAGGCCGCCACCACCCTGGGCGCGGTGGACAGGCCGAACGGGAGGACCGTAAATTGGTAGTGGTCCTGTCCTACTAGGAAATGGAGGAAGCGTCTGTGCCCCTCGAATATATGGATATGGAAGTGTGACAAAATGGGGGATTTTCTTATCTTTTCATAGTTTTCCAATGGTTTGAATGCAGAGGGGGTGGGACTCAGTTTCCCTGGGTGTTACTGGTTTAACGAGGGGAAGGGAGAGGGAGTTTGTTGTTACAGAGGACCAGAAAGGGAACTTGGGACCCCATCCGATGGCCTGGAGGACGGATACCCCAGTGACCGGTGACCTGGTGACCCGGAGACCCAGCTCAGGAGTCACAGCCGGTTCTAGCCAGTGGGAGGACAACGGGCAGCGGGGAGAGGACCCCGGTGACCTGACCAGCCGGTTCCAGCCAGAGGACAGAAGAGGGGAGAGGAGGCCCCAGTTTACGACCCTATTTCCCTGGAGAGAAGACAATGGACAGATGGGGGGCTTGGGGCCGGGGGTATCAGATGCCCAGCTGAGGAGCAGGGGGGCTCTGGGCTGGAGAGGGGGAGCAGGCAGAGCCCACCTGGATGCAGGGAGACTGGGATGTGCTGGGCTGAGGGAGGCCAGGCCTGAGGCCAGAGAGTTTCCTGTGCTGGGTTCAACGCTCAATAAACCCTCCTGTTTTATGCAGGCTGAGAGTTACTCCGGTCTAGAGAACAGGGTTGCATCGACCCCTTCGGGGGTGGAGGCCCCGGGGGTCCAGAGCGAGTGGACTCTCTGAGGGGGCTCACGGCAGAGACAGACGTGCTGAGGCTCAGAGAGGTGCGGCTCCAGGAGGTGGAGGGGCCTGACCCCGGGAGAGAGTGGACCCCCGAGAAGGGCCAAGCAGAACCCGCGGGATGTCAACTGGGTGGAAGCCCACTGGGTTCTGGGACGAGCTGCACCTGGAACCGTCCCCTGGTTCTACCCCCTTCAGCACTTGCTGGGGCATGAGCACACTGAGCTCGTCCCTGCGGCCAGGGAACATCTCCCCGTTAGCCCCCAGCGACGGCTCCCACCAGCCGAGCCCCTGAGTCCAGCCAGACACGAGCCCCATGCCTGGGGTGGGAACCCAGTGACCAGCCTGTCCTTTGCCCAGGGATCGGCCCGTCCCATCTCGCTGTCCGTGTGTGTGTCTGTTGTCCCCGTGTCCTCTCATCCCTGTGTCCGTCTGTGTCCCCACACCCAGTGTCTGCGTGTCCCCGTGTCCGTGTCTGCTTCTCCCATGTTCCCGAGTCCCCACCCCCAGTGTCGGCCTGTCCCCCCCCTCCCCCCTCACACCTGGCTGTCGTGGGGGCAGTTTTGACATTTAGTTTTATTACAAACAGCGTCAATCACGGTACAAACCCCGATCAGCCAGTCCCACCCGCTGTGAGCGACACCCCCCCCCCCGCCCCTCACAATCATCATCCCACACCCACCTGAGCAGCACAACCGCCCTGCACCTCGGACACTGTCTGACAGCGGGAGGCTCGGGGGGGGGGGATGCGGAGAGCTGGGGGTGGAGCTGGGGGGCACAGGGCTCTGGGCTGAGATGCTATGGGGTGACTGCGCCGCCTCACCCCTCCACTGGGGCTGCCCAGATCCACACCCCATGCCCAGGCAACACCGACAGCGCGGCCTGGGGTGGGGGTGTCGCCGTTATCCTTCAGCCCCACACACAGACCATCCCCCACTGCACAGCACACACCCCCAGTCCCGACCCCTGTGCAAAGCAGAGATTAACCCAGGAGTCCTGGCTCCCAGCCCCCTGCTCTAACCACTAGACCCCCCTCCCCTCCCAGAGCCCCGCAGGAGTCCTGACAGCCCTCACCCGGGAAGGGTATCACACTCATTGTGCCCTGTGGGCAGTGACCCTGCATGGTGGGGAGGGGGTAGGTGTGAGCGGGGGGTAGGTGGGACTGGAGCTGCCCCCCATTGAGTGCTGCATTGGGGGGATGGGTGGGGGGGGGTGCAGTGATTCCCGAGAGTCTCAAGCAAATCTGCAAACGAGACACAATCAACTCAGGGTTAAACAGGGATTGGGAATGGCTGAGCCATTATAAACATTGAATCTATCTCCCCTTGTAAGTATTCTCACACTTGCTTCTTATCAAACTGTCTGTACTGGGCTATCTTGATTATCACTTCAAAAGTTTTTTTTCTCTTACTTAATTGGCCTCTCAGAGTTGGTAAGACAACCCCCACCTGATCATGCTCTCTGTATGTGTGTATATATATATCCTCAATATATGTTTCACTCTATATGCATCCGAAGAAGTGGGTTGTAGCCCACGAAAGCTTATGCTCTAATAAATTTGTTAGTCTCTAAGGTGCCACAAGTACTCCTGTTATTTTTGCGGATACAGACTAACACGGCTGCTACTCTGAAGCAAATCACAGTCACAGTTTTTTATTTCCGAGTAGACGGTGCTGCTCTCCGGAGGAGGGGCGGGGAGGGCTTGGGCCCGGGCGGCGGCTTCTGGTCTCCTGCGGTGAAGCAAGTGTACAATTCTGAATGTCCTCGTCACCCTGGAAGAGAGGAAAGCCAGATCAAGGACTGAACCTGGGAGAGAACCCAGGAGTCCTGGCTATCAGCCCCCTCTGCTCTAACCCATCAGCCCCCACTCCCCTCCCAGAGCCGGGGAGAGAACCCAGGAGTCCTGGCTCCCAGCCCCCTGTGACATTATTGACATAAGCTGGGACCGTATAGATCATTGTTGCAACCAAGGGCCTGCAGTGGCACCAAATCTTGTAGAAAGGGGGTCAAATAAGGTGTCTACGACAAGGTTCTGGTTGCTGGGTATGATGATGCTGTCTGGGTGCACGGATCATTTTTGTATTTAAAGTTATAAGTATCGGCTCTGTCCTGTCTGTATTTCACACTTGGGCTCCGCTTCTGGGGGACACCCCAGACAAGTCGGTGTCAGCTCTGCCTAGGCTGCTCGATGGCCCATTAATGCCCATCAGCTCCACAACCGACCCACTGAGAGAAGCAGATACACCTGGTGACTCAGCAAGGCAGGGCCAGGCCTAGGGACAGACCCGGAGGTTTTTCCAGGCCATGTGCTGGACGGCTTCTCCTTGGGACAAAGAAAGCAGAGCCCAGAGGGGAAGAGACTATAAAACGCTGCGGCAGCTCCTCCATCTTGTCTTCAGTCCTTCTTCTGACCCCTGGAGGGACTTTGCTACAAACGGAAACTCTGAACAAAGGACTGAAGGACCCATCCCAGCTGGGGATGTTTGTACTCCCGAGACTTGATTTGAGCCTGCATTCACCCACGAAAGCTTATGCTCCAATACATCTGTTAGTCTTAAAGGTGCCACAGGACCCTCTGTTCCTTTTGGCCATTACTGGATGCCATTGATTCCATGTAACCAATTCTAGCTCTCATCCAGATCTTTTTCCTTTTATGAATAAACCTTTAGATTTTAGATTCTAAAGGATTGGGAACAGCGTGATTTGTGGGTAAGATCTGACTTGTATATTGACCTGGGTCTGGGCCTTGGTCCTTTGGGATCGGGAGAACCTTTTTTCTTTTACTGGGGTATTGGTTTTCATAACCATTCGTCCCCATAACGAGTGGTACTGGTGGGGATACTGGGAAACTGGAGCGTCTGAGGGAATTGCTTGTGTGACTTGTGGTTAGCCAGTGGGGTGAGACCGAAGTCCTCTCTGGCTGGCTGGTTTCAGAGTAGTAGCCGTGTTAGTTCTCCTCAGTCTGGCGGGCTGGTTTGGTGCTTTAGAGGTGGAAAGACCCCAGCCTTGGGCTGTAACTGCCCTACTTGAAGCAGTTTGTCCTAAATTGGCACTCTCAGTTGGGTCCCACCAGAACCAGCATCATTACACCCCCCTGCTCCCCTCACCTCCCCTCCCACCAGCGGGATAGAACCCAGGAGTCCTGCGGCCGGACACAAAGGCTCCTTACCAAGGTA
Source organism: Actinemys pallida (assembly GCA_023634205.1). Lineage (NCBI taxonomy): Eukaryota > Metazoa > Chordata > Testudines > Emydidae > Actinemys > Actinemys pallida. Next base: position 859,134 of record JALMGD010000039.1, on the reverse strand, counting down.
GGTTTGTTGTCACCGACGCCCTGGTCTGAAGGACAGAGACAGGAGACAGACGGGGTTAGAAACACGACAGTCTCAGAGCGCAGCCCCCCCCCCCCCCCCCCCGCCGCCAGCCAAGTAGTGACCCACCCCCCCAGGGGCAGCAGGGCCCGTGCGGAGTTAGTGGCAGCAGGCGAAGCACCAGCTGGGTTAGTGGCTGCAGCCAGGGTGGGGGGCTCCTTGCAGGATGGTGAACCCGGGGGGGGGGGGGGGGGGAGTGAAGGGAAGGGGGAGCGGGAGCGGGATGGGGAGGGAATAAGCAGGGAACCCCTTGGCCACGTGACCCCCAGCCTCCATGTCCGTAGTGCTGCCCCAGGTTCCCAGAACCAGCCACGTGGATTGGGTTGGGGAGCGTGGGGGTGGGAGGGGATGGGATAAGCAGGGAACCTCAGGCCCAAGGGACCCCTCACCCCATCGCCGCGGTTGCCCCCAGAGTTCCCAGCACTGGGGGTGAGGGCACCCAGAGCCCGTGACACCCACAGCCCAGAGCAGCGACGGGGGATCCGGGACCCAGCCCGGGGGAAGAGAATCCCAGACACGCTCCTGGAAACGGGCTGGCGCGGCTGCGATGTCACTGCCTGTCTGGCCGGGGAGTTTCCCATCATGCCCCTGGGCTTGGCTGTCCGTCACAACTCACAGGCCCCACCCACACGGCTCACAGGCCCCGCCCACACACTCGCAGGCCCCGCCCACACGGCACATGGCATGCAGCTGCGAGGGGCGGGGCTGCTACTTACTGTGGCCGGGCGCTGCTTGGGCCCCCTGGGGAAACAGCAGACTCCGTGTGATGGTGGGGGGGGGGGAAGGAGGGATTGGGCCGTCCCCCACACCAGGGACGGGGGCAGCAACCAGCCGGCTTCCCCAAAACTGCAGACCTGTCCCCCCTCCCCTCGCCTCCCCATGGCCCATCCATCCCCACACACACCTACAGAACCCCACAGCCATCCATCCCCCCCACCTCTCTATCCATCCACCCCCTACATGCACCATGTGCCCCAGACTCAGCCCCTGGCTCTCCCTGTGGGGATGGGTAGCTCTGGGGTGGCTCAGGGCGCTGGGTGCCAGCCTGGGCAGGGATTGTTCCCTGGGAGACCTGACACTGTTTCCAAGAGGCATGTGGGGCGAGATCCCATCCTGGGGGGCAGAGACGTGGAAGGACCCTTCACCATAGAGGCAGCGACAAGCAGAGACCCCGAGGTGCAGAGACCTGGGACTGGGGGGCAGAGAGAGTGACCCCCTCCAGCACCCAGGGGCAGCTCCCAACCCCCCCACTCACCAGGGTTCGGGGCAGCCCCCAGCCCCAGGGGCCCCCGGTCCCCCAAGCCGTTCCCCTCCAGTTTTGCGGAGCAGGAAGTAGAGCAGGCCCCCGAGCAGCGCCGCCCCGGCCAGCGACCCGATGACGATCCCGGCGATGGCTCCGGGTGGCAGGCCTGGCGGTGAAGTTGGCTCTGGAAGAGATTTGGGAGGAGAAAAGGGAGAAAGGGGGGGGTGTATCAGGGAGTCCGGTCACTACCCCCCACACAGCCCCACGGAGGCGAGAGCTATGGTGTCAGCGAACTCTGCAGGGCAGGGGCTGCGCACCCCACCTCGGGCAGCACCAGCTCCTCTGCAGGCAGAAGAGGTGGACGAGACAGCGGGCTGGGGGGGGGGCAGCGATCTCCTCCCTCCAGCACCTGGCACTAGGAGTCCAGTCGCCCTCGCACCATCTCAGGATCCGCACAGGGACACGCAAGAGCCTTCACCCCCCTGCCCACCTCTGAAGGCAGCTGGGCCGACTGCGCAGACACATCTTCCTTCTGCGGCCACTGCCCTGGGCAAGGAGCCGCTGGGAACGGGCGCCGGGGTGATTAGCCAGGGACGGGGCGGCCTGGCAGACACCCCCCAGAGCTCCCAGGGGTCCCCCGTCATCCACGGCAGCAGGGCAGTTACCGTGGGGGGTGGGTTAGAAAAAACAAACAGGCCCCACGCGCCCCTGGAAATTGAGGCACAAGGTGACCACAGCTCCTGGCGTCCCAACAGCGATGGGCACTGGCTCTATGGGGGCACCGGGGGGGGCAACGGGCTCCCCAGACCCGTGTCCCACAGCCCCTGTCAATCTCCCGATCCCGCCCGCACTCCCACTGGGGACTGGGGAGCAGCGCTGGACTGGAGCAAGTGGGACCAGGATCAGGTCCAGTGAGCGTGCTCCTGCCCGCAAAGAGGGAGGGGAACTGAGAGTGAGAATCACTTGGTGCGCGTCAGGGGGCGGGGTTTGCACGAGGGTGTGCAAAGATCTTTGCACTGATCGCACTGCAAGATGGACACCAGCAGCAGGGGAGGAGGGTGTGCTAGAGAGAGGGAACAGCAGCCCATAGACACCTGGGGATGCAGAGGGTGTGGGGGGCCCCAGTGTCTGGGGAAGGAACCACCAGCCGAATACAGAACCTTGATCTCGAGCCCCGCTGGCCCGATCCTGGCCCCAGGTGAGGACACACGGATGGGGCTGGGGTTGCGTCCCGGACAGGCCCAGCTTCCAGGATCAGGTCCAGTGAGCGTGCTCCTGCCCGCAAAGAGGGAGGGGAACTGAGAGTGAGAATCACTTGGTGCGCGTCAGGGGGCGGGGTTTGCACGAGGGTGTGCAAAGATCTTTGCACTGATCGCACTGCAAGATGGACACCAGCAGCAGGGGAGGAGGGTGTGCTAGAGAGAGGGGACAGCAGCCCACAGACACCTGGGGATGCAGGGGGTGGGGGGCCCAGAGTCTGGGGAGGGAACCACCAGCCGAATACAGAACCTTGATCTCGAGCCCCGCTGGCCCGATCCTGGCCCCAGGTGAGGACACACGGATGGGGCTGGGGTTGCGTCCCGGACAGGCCCAGCTTCCAACGGAGCCAGAGGGAGAAGAGGTGAATCTGCCCCCCAAATACCCCAGCGCTCAAGAGCGGGTGTCACAGCAGCACCAATCACACACAGGGAGAGGGGCCCTGGCACTTCCTGGCACAGATGTGCCTCCGAACCCCCACCACAGACACCCTTCCCCAACCCGGACTCCCCTGCCCCACAGCATGGGACACCCCCTCCCCACAGCCAGCATGGACCCCGCTCCCATCCCTGGAGCAACCCCCCCTCCACTGCCCCCCAGCACCAGCCGTTTCCCTCCCCCCAGCGCCGGGGGCCACGTCCCAGAGCTCCATGAACGGGGTTGGGATGGTGCTGCCTGTCCCCCCTCCCCCTCCCCACCCCCCCGACTACAGCCCGTCCTTCCCCGGGCAGAGCCGCCAGTGCCAGCTCCCCGGGGCAGCACGACCCAGCTCTGCCATGGAGACGCTTCTCCCCAGGCCGGTTAATGCTCACTCGGGCTGGCAAGGCAGAGATGCCGGGATGGGGGGAGACACTAGGGGGGCCCGGAGAGGCTGTGGTGGGCAGAAGGCAGTGGGGTGGGAGGGCACTGGGATACCAGGATGGGATGGGGGGTGCCAGGGACACCCGGGGGAGCTGGAGGGGCTGGGAGAGGCAGGGGACACTGCAGACACCAGGACAGGCTGGGGGCACCAGAGAGGCCAGGGGGACTGGGCCCCCGGAGCCTGACTCCTCCGTGCCCAGAGCAGGGTCGATGCAGGCGGCATGAGGGAGAGCTCCCCCACAACACACAGCCCCCCTCACCAGTGTGTGCCCCAAACCCCAGGGGATCTCAGGGTCTCTGGCCCAGCCCTTGGCCCCTTTGCTGCGGCTGCCAGTGAGGGGCTGGATCCCACTCAGGGGCCAGGAACCGAGCTGGGACCCAGCAAATCCATTTCACTCCGGACCCTGAACGGGCACTGATGGGAACGGCAGGCTCTGGTGGGTGCTGGGAAGCCCAGGGATCCCCCTATGCCCAGTCAGGCTCCATCCCACACTGCTGGCACTGCCAGGGAGAGCCAGAGCCAGGGGGGTAATGGCAGGATAGGGGGGACCCAGGGCCCCACATTTCTGGGGGGCACCATCTCCCAGGAGAAGCAGGGGGCAGGGAGTCCCAGGCTACCCCACGGTGTCTGTGTTTGGGGGCGGGTTCCCCCATGTCCCAGCCAGGCTCATCCCAGGGGGAGACGCCCAGAGCCCCATCGCTGGGGCGGGGATGGCGGCGAGGAGAGGGCACGGCCTGGGATCAGCGCAGCTCCGGGTGGGGGGGGGGGGCACTTACCATAGACGTGCAGACCCACTGTGCCGAAGACAAGGTTAGCAGCATTAGGGCTCTGTATCTGCACCGTGTAGTTCCCGGTGTCATTGAGCGTTAACCCCACGATGTTCAGGACGCAGCCCGGCCGCGCTGTTTCCCGCCCCGTGTGGGCCGAGCCGTTCTGCTGAACGGGGGGCGTTAGTGGGTAGTAGGTGAGGATCAGGCTGTTTGGATCAGTGGTCGCTGATCGATACCAGTTGCAGAGCACGACGTTCTGTGGCAGATTCTGTGGGGCCAGGCTGACGTCCCCTCCCACCACGGGGCTCGGCGGGGTGATGACGATGGTCACTGTGGTCTGGGCCGGCGCCGGCTGGAGGCAGGAGCCCAGGACGGAGGCTGCGGGGGAAGGAGAGTCTCAGTTGGGCAGCGAGAGGCCAGGGCACGGGGGGTCAGTCGGGACCTGGGGGGACGCGACCAGCGAGCGCCCGGCCAGGGGGGACCAGCCGCCCGGCTACACCCAGCCAGAGAGCACGGGGCATGAGGCAGACCCTGGGCCGGTCTGGGCTGAGCTCCAGCTGTCACTCCCCATGGAGATGGGGGGTATCCCCAAAGACGCTGAGAGAGTCAAACATGTGACCCCCCCGGCTCTGACACCCCCAGGACAGGGTGGGGTTAGAGCGGGGGGTAAGTGGGGGCTGGCGGCCCCCCCATCCCACTGGGACAGGAAAGAGAGCGGATGAGCGGGGGGGGGGGGGGAGCCCCCTGGGACGCAGCTACGGGCAGGGAAGTCTGGTGAGAAAACGCCCAGGGCCAGAGCCCGGAGGGTGTAAATCGGAGCTGCTCCATGGGACACAATATCCCCCCACGGACACCACTGGGGGGCTGGGCCTGGGGAGAGACAGATAGATAGATAGATAGATAGATAGATAGATAGATAGAGGGGGTGGATGGGGATAGATAGATAGATAGATAGATAGATAGATAGATAGATAGATAGATAGATGGGGTGGATGGGGATAGATAGATAGATAGATAGATAGATAGATAGATAGATAGATAGATAGATAGAGGGGGTGGATGGGGATAGATAGATAGATAGATAGATAGATAGATAGATAGATAGATAGATAGATAGATAGATGGGGTGTATGGGGATAGATAGATAGATAGATAGATAGATAGATAGATAGATAGATAGATAGATGGGGTGTATGGGGATAGATAGATAGATAGATAGATGGGGTGGATGGGGTGGATGGGGATAGATAGATAGATAGAGGGGGTGGATGGGGATAGATAGATAGATAGATAGATAGATAGATAGATAGATAGATAGATAGATAGATAGATAGATGGGGTGTATGGGGATAGATAGATAGATAGATAGAGGGGGTGGATGGGGATAGATAGATAGATAGATAGATAGATAGATAGATAGATAGATGGGGTGGATGGGGATAGATAGATAGATAGATAGATAGATAGATAGATAGATAGATGGGGTGTATGGGGATAGATAGATAGATAGATAGATAGATAGATAGATAGATAGATAGATAGATAGATAGATGGGGTGGATGGGGATAGATAGATAGATAGAGGGGGTGGATGGGGATAGATAGATAGATAGATAGATAGATAGATAGATAGATAGATAGATGGGGTGGATGGGGATAGATAGATAGATAGATAGATAGATAGATAGATAGATAGATAGATAGATAGATAGATGGGGTGGATGGGGATAGATAGATAGATAGATAGATAGATAGATAGATAGATAGATAGATAGATAGATGGGGTGGATGGGGATAGATAGATAGATAGATAGATAGATAGATAGATAGATAGATAGATGGGGTGGATGGGGATAGATAGATAGATAGATAGAGGGGGTGGATGGGGATAGATAGATAGATAGATAGATAGATAGATAGATAGATAGATAGATAGATGGGGTGGATGGGGATAGATAGATAGATAGATAGATAGATAGATAGATAGATAGATAGATAGATAGATAGATAGATAGATAGATACAGGTGTGGGGATGGATACAGACAGACAGGGAGGCAGGAGGCAGGGTACAGTCGGGTGGTTGCTGTCCCTGAGGCCGGGATCTGACCAGACACCAAAGAACAATTCACACTCGCCCCCCCCCCGCCCCCCGGCCCCCGCTGTCCAGCAGACGGGGCGGGGGCTGGCTGCAGCGGGGAGGGGGGGCGTAGGGGCCCCATCCTGGGACTAGCCCCCCCGAGGGGGGACCCCCCCGCTCCCCAAACCTGCCCCCCCATGCCCGGCCCCCACCTGCCAGCAGCAGCCCTGTCCAGGGGCCGCCCCATGCGGGGGGGTCCCCGCCCCCCGGCCGACGCCCCATGGCCCTGCCCTGCCCGGGGTGGCTGCCGGCCCTGGCCGTGGGGAGCTGAGGGCGGGGGCCCGGCCGGACGCCTGGGGTCTCTGGGGGGCTGTGGCCGCTGCGGGGTCCCGAGCTGAGCGTGGGGCCGAGCTCTGGGTCAGTTTCCCGCTCTTTTCATTGCCCCGGGCCTGGTAAACAACGTCCAGTCAGAGCCGGTTTGCCGGACGGGGTTTCCCAGAAGGGGCTTCCCGCCTTTTCTACGGGGTTTCCCAGGCCAGTGTCTAAAGGCTGCCCCGAACATGGCCTCCGGGCCGCCCATGCGAGTGCGGCCCGGGACGGGCACGGGGCACGGGTCTTCCCTGCAGGCGTCTGTCCGTCCTAGCGATAGACGGGCGAGGGGTCTGACTCCACCTGCCTCCTCAGCGGCAGAGCAAAGGGAGCAGGAGACGATACAACACAACACTCACCTTTGTCGTCTGTTCCCCTGAACGCATCGTCTGCTTTCGCCCGTGAGCCCCAGGCACGTCAAGGGGCTCCGTGGAGCTCCTCTCCAGCGGCTTTGCCATGGGCCCGAGGATCGAGGCCCCACGCGCCCGCCGTGGCTATGATCTGGGAAGAAGGCTTTGATAGATCTGTTTGTAGGGCTGAGTTTGGGGGCAATCACTGTGTTGCGCAATTTCGCTGTTTATTCCCCTTCTTGTGTGTCCCGCTCTTTGCTCTAAACCCTTCGATACACTTGATTTGATTTTCCCTTGACTGGGGTCCTCATTATTTTGGGCGGGAGGGGTCCTCGCTGCAGGAGAAGGGATCCTACCAGACAGGGAGGTCGAACCTAGGGACACAGAAAGCACAAGGGTCTCTTGTCTTAACACGCTGTGACGAAGTGGGACTGTTCTTAATGTTTCCTCTGAATACCTAATAGCCAAAGGTGAACAAAGAGATCAGGTGACCTCCTGACCTCTGTTAGGAGGTCACCTGATTCCTTTGTTCTCCAACACCTTCAGCTGGCACCTTTGTAGAGGAGGGGCCCAGGTCATTAGTTGCCAGAAGACAGGGTGTCGGCCATTTTCTGTCCGGCCAGCATTACATCTGCCCTCTAGGGCTCTGCAACAATCACACTCCCTTCTCCCACCACCTAGATACTTAAGAACTGCATAGGGGAAACTGAGGCACCCACACAGTATTCAGAGAAAACATTAAGAACATTCCCACTTCGTCACAGGGGGTTATCGTGTGTGTGGTGGGGCTGGGGGTGTATGGGTATGTGTGGGGGGGGTGTATGGTGTGTGTGTGTGTGTGGTGGGGGTGTATGGTGTCGGGGGAGTGTATGGTGGGGTGGGGGGTATAGGGTGTGTATGTGTAGTGGGGGTTGGGGTGGATTGTGGGGGGGTTATGGGGTGTGTTTGAGGGGGGGGGTGAGGACAGGCTGATCGGCTCCGTCTGTCGCAGCCCCAGGCTCCTGGGAGTTCACCCTGGGCCCCTGTGACTCAGTCCCTGGTGTGGGGCTGGGTGGGACTCTTCCCTGCCCCACTCGGGGTCACAGCAGGGGAAACGTCCTCAGCTGAGTGGCCCTTCCTGGGGGGGAACTGGCCTCCGTCCCACCCAGCACCCAGTTTGCACCTTGTCTGACACCCCCCATCACGTCAATATGGGCCCAGCCAGGCCCTTGGCTTCTGGGGGGGGGGGGGGGGACTTGGCCCAAAGCGACCGGGTGGGAGGCTAGAGGGGGCGGGGGGGGCTTGTCCTGGCCCAGCTGCTGCTGGTGAGAGACGCTCCCCAGGGCCCTTCCTCAGCGGGTCCCTGGATCACCAGGTGTGACGAAGTGGGACTGTTCTTAATGTTTCCTCAGAATACTGTGTGGGTGCCTCAGTTTCCCCTATGCATTTCTGGAGTCTCTAGGTGGTGGGATAAGGGGGTGTGATAGTTGCAGAGCCTGAGAGGGCCAGTGTGATGGTGTCTGCACAGAGAATGGCCGACACCCTGTCTCCTGGCAAGGGGATGCTAAAGGTGTTGGAGAACAAAAGAGGTCAGGTGACCTCCTGGCCTGGGAAAGGGACAAAGGCCGGAAAGGAGGGGCTGAAGGGAGTTTCAGTTTGGAGCTGGCTGGGGACAGGAAGTGAGGGCAGATGGAGGTGTCTGGCTCGCTGGGCCCCAGAATGGACCCGGCCGAGGGGTCCCGTTCGCTGGACCTACAAGCTCTCTTTTAAACCATGTTTCTGTCGTCTAATAAACCTGTTTTACTGGCTGGCTGAGAGTCACGTCTGACTGTGGAGTGGGGGTGCAGGACCCTCTGGCTGCCCCAGGACCCCGCCGGGGCGGACTCGCTGTGGGAAGCGCATGGAGGGGCAGATGCTCAATGCTCCGAGGTCAGACCCAGGAAGGTGAAGCCGTGTGAGCTTCTTGCCCTGAAGATGGTCTGCTCCGAGGGAGAGGAGGATCCCCAAAGTCCTGACTGGCTTTGTGGGGGCCCCTCGTAGGCCTCTTCGTAGGGCCTCAGCCCTGCACTTGAGCTGCTCAGATCCACAGCGCGGCCTGGGGTGGGGGTGTCGCCGTTATCCTTCAGCCCCACACACAGACCATCCCCCACTGCAGAGCACCTCCCCCAGCCCCGACCCCTGTGCAAAGCAGAGGTGAACCCAGGAGTCCTGGCTCCCAGCCCCCTGCTCTAACCACTAGATCCCCCTCCCCTCCCAGAGCCCCTCAGGAGTCCTGACAGCCCTCACCCGGGGAGGGTATCACACTCATTGTGCTCAGTGGGCAGTGACCCTGCATGGTGGGAAGGGGGTAGGTGTGGGTAGGGGGTAGGTGGGACTGGAGCTGCCCCCCAGCGAGTGCTGCATTGGGGGGATGGGGGGGGGGTGCAGTGATTCCCGAGAGTCTCAAGCAAATCACAGACATTTGGTTTTTATTTCCGAGTAGACGGTGCCGCTCTCCGGGGGGGGGGGAGGCGGCGGCCTCTGGTCTCCTGTGGTGAAGCGAGTGTAGAATTCTGAATGTCTTTGTCACCCTGGAAGACAGGAAAGCCAGATCAAGGACTGCACCTGGGAGAGAACCCAGGAGTCCTGGCTCCCAGCCCCCCCCTGCTCTAATCCACCAGACCCCGCTCCCCTGCCAGGGCCAGAGACAGAACCCAGGAGTCCTGGCTCCCAGCCCCCCCCCTGCTCTAATCCACCAGACCCCACTCCCCTGCTGGGGCCAGAGACAGAACCCAGGAGTCCTGGCTCCCATGCCCCCCCGCCTCTAACCCACCAGACCCCACTCCCCTGCCGGGGCCAGAGACAGAACCCAGGAGTCCTGGCTCCCAGCCCCCCCCTGCTCTAACCCACCAGACCCCATTCCCCTGCTGGGGCCAGAGACAGAACCCAGGAGTCCTGGCTCCCAGCCCCCTGTGACGTTATTGACATAAGCTGGGACCGTATAGATCATTGTTGCAACCAAGGGCCTGCAGTGGCACCAAATCTTGTAGAAAGGGGGTCAAATAAGGTGTCTACGACGAGGTTCTGGTTGCTGGGTATGACGATGCTGTCTGGGGGAACAGATCATTTTTGTATTTAAAGTTACAAGTATCGGCTCTGTCTTGTCTGTATTTCACACTTGGGCTCCGCTTCTGGGGGACACCCCAGACAAGTCGGTGTCAGCTCTGCCTAGGCTGCTCCATGGCCCATTAATGCCCATCAGCTCCACAACCGACCCACTGAGAGAAGCAGAGACACCTGGTGACTCAGCAAGGCAGGGCCAGGCCTAGGGACAGACCCGGAGGTTTTTCCAGGCCATGTGCTGGGCGGCTTCGCCTTGGGACAAAGAAAGCAGAGCCCAGAGGGGAAGAGACTATAAAAGACTGCGGTAGCTCCTCCATCTTGTCTTCAATCCTGCTTCTGACCCCTGGAGGGACTTTGCTACAAACGGAAACTCTGAACAAAGGACTGAAGGACCCATCCCAGCTGGGGATGTTTGTACTCCCGAGACTTGATTTGAGCCTGCATTCACCCACGAAAGCTTATGCTCCAATACATCTGTTAGTCTTAAATGTACCACAGGACCCTCTGTTTCTTTTGGCCATTACTGGATGCCATTGATTCCATTCAACCAATTCTAGCTCTCATCCAGATCTTTTTCCTTTTATGAATAATCCTTTAGATTTTAGATTCTAAAGGATTGGGAACAGCGTGATTTGTGGGTAAGATCTGACTTGTATAGTGACCTGGGTCTGGGGCTTGGTCCTTTGGGATCGGGAGAACCTTTTTTCTTTTACTGGGGTATTGGGTTTCATAACCATTCGTCCCCATAACGAGTGGCACTGGTGGGGATACTGGGAAACTGGAGCGTCTGAGGGAATTGCTTGTGTGACTTGTGGTTAGCCAGTGGGGTGAGACCGAAGTCCTCTCTGGCTGGCTGGTTTCAGAGTAGTAGCCGTGTTAGTTCTCCTCAGTCTGGCGGGCTGGTTTGGTGCTTTAGAGGTGGAAAGACCCCAGCCTTGGGCTGTAACTGCCCTACTTGAAGCAGTTTGTCCTGAATTGGCACTCTCAGTTGGGTCCCGCCAGAGCCAGCATCGTTATACCCCCCTGCTCCCCTCCCCTCCCACCAGCGGGATAGAACCCAGGAGTCCTGTGGCCGGACACGAAGGCTCCTTACCAAGGTAGGTTTGTTGTCACCGACGCCCTGGTCTGAAGGACAGAGACAGGAGACAGACGGGGTTAGAAACACGACAGTCCCGAAGTGCAGCCCCCTCCCCCCCAGCCAAGCAGTGACCCCCGCCCCCAGGGGCAGCAGGGCCCGTGCGGAGTTAGTGGCAGCAGGCGAAGCACCAGCTGCGTTAGCGGCTGCAGCCGGCGTGGCCTCCAAGGGCTCAGCAGGGATCCTGGGGGTCGGGGGGCTCCTTGCACCAGGATGGTGAACCCAGGAGGGGGCGAGGGAAGGGGTGAGCGGGAGGGGGAGGGGGATGGTATAAGCAGGGAATCCCCCTGGGCCACGTGACCCCCAGCCTGCGTCTCCGCGGTGCTGCCCCAGGTTCCCAGCACCAGCCGCGCGTGTTGGGGAGGGAGGGGAGCAGGGGGGGTTGAGGGAAGGAAGGGGGTGGGGGGATGGGATAAGCAGGGTGTCATGGAGTGTGGGGGGACACAAGGCCGTGCACCCCCGGCTTCCTGCGATTCACCATGACTCTCTGCCAGCCAGTAAAGCAGAAGGTTTATTTAGACGACAGGAACACAGTCCAAGACAGGTCTTGCAGGCACAGACAACAGGACCCCCCTCAGTTAGGTCCATCTTGGGGTCCCCGGGCACCCCAGCCCCCTTGGGAGGTCAGAGCACCGTCTGCCTCCCAGCCATATCACCAGCCAGCTCCTGAAAACTCTCTCTTCAGCGACCCCTCCCACAGCCTTTGTTCAGTTTCCAGGGCAAAGGTGTCACCTGGCCTCTAACCCCTTCCTGGGTTCTCAGGTTACATGCTCAGGTATTCTCCATCGGTCAGTCTCCCATCCCCCAATGCAGACCATCCTAGCCACACTCCCCTGTCAGCATTCAAAGACCACAGTAAGAACAGTCCCAGTTCATCACACAGGGAACCCCAGGCCCAAGTGACCCCTCGCCCCATCGCCGCGGTTGCCCCCAGAGTTCCCAGCACCAGGCGTGGTGGGGGTGGGAGGCACCCGGAGCCCATGACACCCACAGCCCAGAGCAGCGACGGCGGATCTGGGACCCAGCCCGGGGGAAGAGAATCCCTGGCCTCCGATGGGTGGGCGCTGCTTGGGCCCCCTGGGGAAACAGCAGACTCTGTGTGACGGCCGCGGGTGAGGGGGGATTGGGCCGTCCCCCACACCAGGGATGGGGGACAGCAACCAGCCGGCTTCCCCAAAACTGCAGACCTGTCCCCCCTCCCCTCGCCTCCCCATGGCCCATCCATCCCCACACACACCTACCGAACCCCACAGCCATCCATCCCCCCCCAACTCTCTATCCATCCATCCCCCACATGCACCATGTGCCCCAGACTCAGCCCCTGGCTCTCCCTGTGGGGATGGGTAGCTCTGGGGTGTCTCAGGGCGCTGGGTGCCAGCCTGGGCAGGGATTGTTCCCTGGGAGACCTGACACTGTTTCCAAGAGGCATGTGGGGCGAGATCCCATCCTGGGGGGCAGAGACGTGGAAGGACCCTTCACCATAGAGGCAGCGACAAGCAGAGACCCCGAGGTGCAGAGACCTGGGGCTGAGGGGCAGAGAGAGTGACCCCCTCCAGCACCCAGGGGCAGCTCCCAACCCCCCCACTCACCAGGGTTCGGGACAGCCCCCAGCCCCAGGGGCCCCCGGTCCCCCGAGCCGTTCCCCTCCAGTTTTGCGGAGCAGGAAGTAGAGCAGGCCACCGAGCAGCGCCGCCCCGGCCAGTGACCCGATGACGATCCCGGCGATGGCTCCGGGTGGCAGGCCTGGCGGTGAAGTTGGCTCTGGAAGAGATTTGGGAGGAGAAAAGGGAGAAAGGGGGGGTGTATCAGGGAGTCCGGTCACTACCCCCCACACAGCCCCACGGAGGCGAGAGCTACAGTGTCAGCGAACTCCGCCGGGCAGGGGCTGCGCACCCCACCTCGGGCAGCACCAGCTCCTCTGCAGGCAGAAGAGGTGGACGAGACAGCGGGCTGGGGGGGGGGCAGAGATCTCCCCCCTCCAGCAGCTGGCACGAGGAGTCCAGCCGCCCTCGCACCATCTCAGGATCAGCACAGGGACACGCAAGAGCCTTCACCCCCCTGCCCCCCTCTGAAGGCCGCTGGGCTGACTGCGCAGACACATCTTCCTTCTGCGGCCACTGCCCTGGGCAAGGAGCCGCTGGGAACGGGCCCCAGGGTGATTATCCAGGGACGGGGCGGCCTGGCAGACACCCCCCAGAGCTCCCAGGGATCCCCCGTCATCCACGGCAGCAGGGCAGTTACCGTGGGGGGGGGGTTAGAAAAAACAAACAGGCCCCACGCGCCCCTGGAAATTGAGGCACAAGGTGACCACAGCTACTGGCGTCCCAACAGCGACGGGCACTGGCTCTATGGCGGTACCGGGGGGGGCAACGGGCTCCCCAGACCCCTGTCCCACAGCCCCCGTCAATCTCCCGATCCCGCCCGCACTCCCACTGGGGACTGGGCAGCAGCGCTGGACTGGGACAAGTGGGACCAGGATCAGGTCTAGTGACCGTGCTCCTGGCCGCAAAGAGGGAGGGGAACTGAGAGTGAGAATCACATGGTGCGCGTCAGGGGGCGGGGTTTGCACGAGGGTGTGCAAAGATCTTTGCACTGATCGCACTGCAAGATGGACACCAGTGGCAGGGGAGCAGGGTGTGCTAGAGAGAGGGAACAGCAGCCCACAGACACCTGGGGATGCAGGGAGTGTGGGGGGCCCCAGAGTCTGGGGAGGGAACCACCAGCCAAATACAGAACCTAGATCTCGAGCCCCGGTGGCCCGATCCTGGCCCCAGGTGAGGACACATGGATGGGGCTGGGAGAGCGTCCCGGAGAGGCCCAGCTCCCAACGAAGCCAGAGGGAGAAGGGGTGAATCTGCCCCCCAAATACCGCAGCGCTCAAGAGCGGGTGTCACAGCCGCACCAATCACACACAGATAGGGAGGGGGTCCTGGCACTTCCTGGCACAGATGTGCCTCCGAACCCCCAGCACAGACACCCTTCCCCAACCCGGACTCCCCCGCCCCACAGCATGGGACACCCCCTCCCCACACCCAGCATGGACCCCACTCCCATCCCTGGAGCAACCCCCCCTCCACTGCCCCCCAGGACCAGCCATTTCCCTCCCCCCAGCGCCGGGGGCCACGTCCCAGAGCTCCATGAACGGGATAGGGATGGTGCTGCCTCTCCCCGCTCCCCACCCCCACCCCCCCGCCTACAGCCCACCCTTCCCCGGGCAGAGCCGCCAATGCCAGCTCCCCGGGGCAGCACGACCCAGCTCTACCATGGAGACGCTTCTCCCCAGGCACGTTAATGCTCACTCGGGCTGGCAAGGCAGAGATGCCGGGATGGGGGGAGACACTAGGGGGGCCCGGAGAGGCTGTGGTGGGCAGAAGGCAGTGGGGTGGGAGGGCACTGGGATACCAGGATGGGATGGGGGGTGCCAGGGACACCCGGGGGAGCTGGAGGGGCTGGGAGAGGCAGGGGACACTGCAGACACCAGGACAGGCTGGGGGCACCAGAGAGGCCAGGGGGACTGGGCCCCCGGAGCCTGACTCCTCCGTGCCCAGAGCAGGGTCGATGCAGGCGGCATGAGGGAGAGCTCCCCCACAACACACAGCGCCCCTCACCAGTGTGTGCCCCAAACCCCAGGGGATCTCAGGGTGTCATATCTATAAAGGGAAGGGTAACAGCTCTCCTGTGTACAGTACTAAAATCCCTCCTGGCCAGAGACTCCAAAATCCTTTTACCTGTAAAGGGTTAAGAAGCTCGGGTAACCTGGCTGACACCTGACCCAAAGGACCAATAAGGGGACAAGATACTTTCAAATCTTGGGGGGGGGGGGAAAGGCTTTTGTGTGTGCTCTTTGTTTTAAGGGGTTGTTCGCTCTTGGGACTGAGAGGGACCAGACATCAATCCAGGTTCTCCCCATCTTTCTAAACAAGTTTTTCATATTTCAAACTTGTAAGTAAAAAAGACAGGCAAGGCGTCTTAGTTTTACTTTGTTTTCTCAACTTGTAAATGTACCTTTTACTAGAGTGTTTATCTTTGTTTGCTGTACTTTGAACCTAAGACAGAGGGGAGTCCTCTGAGATCTTTAAGTTTGATTACCCTGTAAAGTTATTTTGCATACTGATTTTACAGAGATGATTTTTACCTTTTTCTTTAATTAAAAGCCTTCTTTTTAAGAACCAGATTGATTTCTCCTTGTGTTAAGATCCAAGGGGGTTTGGATCTGTATTCACCAGGAGTTGGTGAAAGGAGGGTGGGAGGAAGGAGGGGGGAAGGGTCAATCTCTCCTTGTTTTAAGATCCAAGGAGTTTGGATCTGTATTCACCAGGGAATTGGTGAGAGGTTTCTCTAGGCTTCCCAGGGAGGGAATCCATTGAGAATGGTGGCAGCGGACCAGAGCTAAGCTGGTAATTAAGCTTAGAAGTTTTCATGCAGGCCCCCACTCTTGTACCCTAAAGTTCAAAGTGGGGATACAGCCTTGACATGGTGGCATAGCGGTGGGATACATTTTAAACCCAAAAGCCAGTAAGATTTTTTTTTTCCTTCTAGCTGCTTAGAAAGCAGAGCTGAAGGTAGATGCATATCTTATCTCTCCTTGCCTGAAGGCAGAGGTGTTAAGTTTTTTTAACGAGGGCCTTTGTTAAGAGAAGGGTTCAATCAGTGAGCAAACTTTGACTGGTAAAGGTAATTTACAAGCTGAATTGTTTTTTTTTTTCTTTTTACATCCTCGTGAGTAGCTAGTTAAAAAGTCTCTGTTAACTCAGCAGCAGCCAGAGCTGAGTACATCCCAGTTTCAGTCAACTGCAGAGGGGTGTGGCCCAGTACAGGAAAGCAGGAAAATTACTACCAGTGAAGCAGCTAACAAACTAGAACTGGCCAGACTAGAAGCAGAAGAAAATAAAAAAAAACATCAGAAACTGCTTCAAATTAAAAAACTCAAGAAAGAAACTGAAGAGGAGGCCCATAAAAGAGAAAAAAAAGCCAAAGAGGAGGCCCACAAAAAAGAGATGGAGCTGAAAAAAGCCAAAGAGGAGGCGAAAAAAAAAGAAAGGAAGCATAAACTGAAAGTAGCAAGTGCTAAGCAGGATGCATCAGACCCTCCTAGCAACTCCTCTCCAGGTACCACTTCCCATCCCAGGAAATTCCCCACCTACAAGGCAGACGATGATACTGAGGCCTTCTTAGAAAATTTTGAAAGGGCCTGCCTTGGATACAGCATCCCTTCAACCCAGTACATGGTAGAGCTGAGACCGCAGCTCAGTGGACCCTTAGCAGAGGTGGCGGCTGAAATGCCTAAGGAACACATGAACAGTTATGAACTTTTTAAAAACAAGGCCAGACTCAGAATGGGGCTAACACCCGAGCATGCCCGTCGGCGGTTCAGAGCCCTAAGGTGGAAACCCGATGTGTCATTTACCCGGCATGCCTACCACATTGACAAAAATTGTGATGCCTGGGTATCAGGAGCAAATGTTAAATCTACGGAAGAGTTGCCCTTCCTAAACCAATTGCCCTTGGATTTGTCAAACCAATCTGATAGCTTTCTTCGATAGGATAACGAGTCTTGTGGATAAGGGAGAAGCTGTGGATGTGGTATACCTAGACTTTAGTAAGGCATTTGATACGGTCTCGCATGATATTCTTATCGACAAACTAGGCAAATACAATTTAGATGGGGCTACTATAAGGTGGGTGCATAACTGGCTGGATAACCGTACTCAGAGAGTTGTTATTAATGGTTCCCAATCCTGCTGGAAAGGCATAACGAGTGGGGTTCCGCAAGGGTCTGTTTTGGGACCGGCTCTGTTCAATATCTTCATTAACGACTTAGATATTGGCATAGAAAGTACGCTTATTAAGTTTGCGGATGATACCAAACTGGGAGGGATTGCAACTGCTTTGGAGGACAGGGTCATAATTCAAAATGATCTGGACAAATTGGAGAAATGGTCTGAGTTAAACAGGATGAAGTTTAACAAAGACAAATGCAAAGTGCTCCACTTAGGAAGAAAAAATCAGTTTCACACATACAGAATGGGAAGAGACTGTCTAGGAAGGAGTACGGCAGAAAGGGATCTAGGGGTTATAGTGGACCACAAGCTAAATATGAGTCAACAGTGTGATGCTGTTGCAAAAAAAGCAAACATGATTCTGGGATGTATTAACAGGTGTGTTGTGAGCAAGACACGAGAAGTCATTCTTCCGCTCTACTCTGCTCTGGTTAGGCCTCAGCTGGAGTATTGTGTCCAGTTCTGGGCACCTCATTTCAAGAAAGATGTGGAGAAATTGGAAAGGGTCCAGAGAAGAGCAACAAGAATGATTAAAGGTCTTGAGAACATGACCTATGAAGGAAGACTGAAAGAATTGGGTTTGTTTAGTTTGGAAAAGAGAAGACTGAGAGGGGTCATGATAGCAGTTTTCAGGTATCTAAAAGGGTGTCATAAGGAGGAGGGAGAAAACTTGTTCACCTTAGCCTCTAAGGATAGAACAAGAAGCAATGGGCTTAAACTGCA
Organism: Actinemys pallida; assembly: GCA_023634205.1. Lineage (NCBI taxonomy): Eukaryota > Metazoa > Chordata > Testudines > Emydidae > Actinemys > Actinemys pallida. The sequence goes on along the minus strand of JALMGD010000039.1, from coordinate 841,430 downwards.
GCAAGGGAGGTCTAGGTTGGACATTAGGAAAAAGTTCCTAACTGTCAGGGTGGTTAAACACTGGAATAAATTGCCTAGGGAGGTTGTGGAATCTCCATCTCTGGAGATATTTAAGAGTAGGTTAGATAAATGTCTATCAGGGATGGTCTAGACAGTATTTGGTCCTGCCATGCGGGCAGGGGACTGGACTCGATGACCTCTCGAGGTCCCTTCCAGTCCTAGAATCTATGAATCTATGAATCTATGAATCTATAATGCAAATGGAGCAGTTTTTAGAGGGTGTTCCTGAGGAAATAGAAAGGTACATCCTAGATGGGAAGCCCAAAACTGTAACCGAGGCGGGGGAGATTGAAGCCAAATGGGTGGAGGTGACAGAAAAGAAAAAAGCTAGTAGCAGTTGGAGCGAATATCAGAAGGGGCAAGCCGAAACAAAACCTTATCACCGGGGACAACCCAAGGCCCCACCCACATCCCAAGGGAAACCCCAGACGCCTTCTCACCCCACCACACCAGTCTCCATCAACCAACATCGCCCCGGTAATACCTTAGCAGGGCGATGTTTTAAATGTAATGAACTGGGGCATATAAAGGCTCACTGCCCCAAGAACCCCAACCGATTACAGTTCATTACACCCCAATCACACCAAAGATCCCCAGACCCAGATGCCTCTCTCATACCCTCGGAGCGAAGGGAAACCTTGAGAGTGGGCGGAAAGAAGGTTATCGCTTGGAGGGACACTGGGGCACAAGTGTCAACTATCCACCAATCCCTAGTGGACCCCAAACTCATCAACCCGGAGGCTACAGTGACAATTCAACCCTTCGTGTCACAGTCTGTAACCTTGCCTACAGCCAAGTTGCATGTCCAGTACAAGGGCTGGTCAGGAATGTGGACTTTTGCAGTCTATGACAATTATCCCATCCCCATGCTACTGGGGGAAGACTTGGCCAACCATGTGAAGCTAGCCAAGAGGGTGGGAATAGTCACCCGCAGCCAGGCTAAGCAAGCTTTCACCCCCATCCCTGTTCCTGAGCCGTCCACCAGGGCCCCGTCTGTGTTACCGGAGACCCAAACACAGGTGGTGGAACCGGATCCCCTGCCAACGACTGCAACAGCCGTAGTGGCTCAAATCCCAGAGACCCAGTCAAAGCCAGTCCCAGAACCGGAACTGGCAACGCAACCAGCACCAGAACCATTGCCAGCACTGAGTCCAGCGCTTGCAAACCCGTCTACAACTCTAATGCCAGAGGGCACCAGCGAGCCTGAACTGGCGGAAGCAGCAGATAACCCTACCCAAGAGGCTCAGCCAGAGCCTGAGATACCACATAGTGCACCAGCGGACAGCGGTTCACAGTCAATGGAAACAGCCCCAGCACCTGCATCGCTTCCAGAGGGACCAAGCCCCAGTCCACAGTCCAAGGAGGAACTGATGTCTCCAGCATCAAGGGAACAGTTCCAGGCCGAGCAGGAAGCAGACGACAGCCTTCAGAAAGCTTGGGCGGCAGCACGGAGCACCCCACCGCCTCTCAGCTCTTCTAACCGATCCCGGTTTGTTGTAGAACAAGGACTTTTATACAAGGAGACTCTTTCTGGTGGGCACCAGGAAGACTGGCATCCTCAAAGACAGTTGGTAGTTCCCACTAAGTATCGGGAAAAGCTCTTGAGCTTAGCCCATGATCATCCCAGTGGCCATTCTGGGGTGAACAGAACCAAAGACCGGTTGGGGAAGTCCTTCCACTGGGAGGGAATGGGCAAGGACGTTGCTAATTATGTCCGGTCTTGTGAGGTGTGCCAACGAGTGGGAAAGCCCCAAGACCAGGTTAAAGCCCCTCTCCAGCCACTACCCATAATTGAGGTCCCATTTCAGCAAGTAGCTGTGGATATTCTGGGTCCTTTCCCAAAGAAGACACCCAGAGGAAAGCAGTACGTACTGACTTTCATGGATTTTGCTACCCGATGGCCGGAAGCTGTACCCTTAAGCAACACCAAGGCTAAAAGTGTGTGCCAGGCATTAGCAGACATTTTTGCCAGGGTAGGGTGGCCCTCCGACATCCTTACAGATTCGGGAACTAATTTCCTGGCAGGGAACATGAAAAACCTGTGGGAAGCTCATGGGGTGAATCACTTGGTTGCCACCCCTCATCACCATCAAACCAATGGTCTGGTGGAGAGGTTTAATGGAACTTTGGGGGCCATGATACGTAAATTCGTAAATGAACACTCCAATGATTGGGACCTAGTGTTGCAGCAGTTGCTTTTTGCCTACAGGGCTGTACCACATCCCAGTTTAGGGTTTTCACCATTTGAACTTGTGTATGGCCGCGAGGTTAAGGGGCCATTACAGTTGGTGAAGCAGCAATGGGAGGGGTTTACGCCTTCTCCAGGAACTAACATTCTAGACTTTGTAAGCAACCTACAAAACACCCTCCGACACTCTTTAGCCCTTGCTAAAGAAAACCTAAAGGATGCTCAGGAAGAGCAAAAGGCCTGGTATGATAAACATTCCAGAGAACGGTCCTTCAAAGTAGGAGACCAAGTCATGGTCTTAAAGGCGCTCCAGGCCCATAAAATGGAAGCGTCGTGGGAAGGACCATTCACGGTCCAGGAGCGCCTAGGAGCTGTTAACTATCTCATAGCCTCCCCCACCTCCAACATAAAGCCTAAGGTATACCATGTTAATTCTCTTAAGCCCTTTTATTCCAGAGAATTAAACGTTTGCCAGTTTACAGCCCAGGAAACAGATGACGCGGAGTGGCCTGCAGGTGTCTACTACGAAGGAAAAAGGAATGGTGGCGTGGAAGAGGTGAACCTCTCCACGACCCTGGGACGTCTGCAGCGACAGCAGATCAAGGAGCTGTGCACAAGCTTTGCACCGATTTTCTCAGCCACTCCAGGACGGACTGAACGGGCATACCACTCCATTGACACAGGTAATGCTCACCCAATTAGAACCCCACCCTACCGGGAGTCACCTCATGCCCAAGCTGCTATACAAAGGGAGATCCAGGACATGCTACAGATGGGTATAATCCGCCCCTCTACCAGTGCATGGGCATCTCCAGTGGTTCTAGTTCCCAAACCAGATGGGGAAATACGCTTTTGCGTGGACTACCGTAAGCTAAATGCTGTAACTCGTCCTGACAACTATCCAATGCCACGCACAGATGAGCTATTGGAAAAATTGGGACATGCCCAATTCATCTCTACTTTAGACTTAACCAAGGGGTACTGGCAAGTACCACTAGATGAACCCGCTAAGGAAAGGTCAGCCTTCGTCACCCAGGCAGGGGTGTATGAATTCAATGTACTCCCTTTCGGGTTGCGAAATGCACCCGCCACCTTCCAAAGACTTGTAGATGGTCTCCTAGCGGGATTGGGAGAATCTGCGGTTGCCTACCTCGATGATGTGGCCATTTTTTCTGATTCATGGACAGAACACCTGGAGCACCTGGAAAAAGTCTTCGCATCCGGCAGGCAGGTCTAACTGTTAAGGCTAAAAAGTGTCAAATAGGCCAAAACAGGGTGACTTACTTGGGACACCAGGTGGGTCGAGGAACTATAAATCCCCTACAGGCCAAAGTGAATGCTATCCAAAAGTGGCCAGTTCCAAAGTCAAAGAAACAGGTCCAATCCTTCTTAGGCTTGGCCGGATATTATAGGCGATTTGTACCGCACTACAGCCAAATCGCCGCCCCGCTGACAGACCTAACCAGAAAGAAACAGCCAAATGCAGTTCAGTGGACTGATGAGTGTCAAAAGGCCTTTAACCAGCTTAAGGCAACACTCATGTCTGACCCTGTGCTAAGGGCCCCAGACTTTGACAAACCGTTCCTAGTAACCACAGATGCATCCGAGCGAGGCGTGGGAGCAGTTTTAATGCAGGAAGGACCGGATCAAGAATTCCATCCTGTCGTGTTTCTCAGCAAGAAACTGTCTGAGAGGGAAAGCCACTGGTCAATCAGCGAAAAGGAATGCTACGCCATTGTGTACGCGCTGGAAAAGCTACGCCCATATGTTTGGGGACGGCGTTTCCAACTACAAACAGACCATGCTGCGCTACAGTGGCTTCATACCGCCAAGGGAAATAACAAAAAACTTCTTCAATGGAGTTTAGCTCTCCAAAATTTTGATTTTGAAATACAACACATTTCGGGAGCTTCTAACAAAGTGGCTGATGCACTCTCCCGGGAAAGTTTCCCAGAGTTAACTGGTTAACAATTGTTCTTGGAATGAAACATATTGTTAGTTTTTATATAATCAGTAGTATGTCTACAGGTACATGTGTCTTATTAACTCTGTTTTCTCCTAGAACTCCAGGAAGAAATCACAGCCAGTGTGGAACCAAACGTCCAACACTATCTGTGATTTGGGGGGCGTGTCATAACTATAAAGGGAAGGGTAACAGCTCTCCTGTGTACAGTACTAAAATCCCTCCTGGCCAGAGACTCCAAAATCCTTTTACCTGTAAAGGGTTAAGAAGCTCGGGTAACCTGGCTGACACCTGACCCAAAGGACCAATAAGGGGACAAGATACTTTCAAATCTTGGGGGGGGGAAAGGCTTTTGTGTGTGCTCTTTGTTTAAGGGGTGGTTCGCTCTTGGGACTGAGAGGAACCAGACATCAATCCAGGTTCTCCCCATCTTTCTAAACAAGTCTCTCCTATTTCAAACTTGTAAGTAAAAAGCCAGGCAAGGCGTCTTAGTTTTACTTTGTTTTCTCAACTTGTAAATGTACCTTTTACCAGAGTGTTTATCTTTGTTTGCTGTACTTTGAACCTAAGACAGAGGGGGGTCCTCTGAGCTCTTTAAGTTTGATTACCCTGTAAAGCTATTTTCCATACTGATTTTACAGAGATGATTTTTACCTTTTTCTTTAATTAAAAGCCTTCTTTTTACGAACCTGGTTGATTTCTCCTTGTTTTAAGGTCCAAGGGGGTTTGGATCTGTATTCACCAAGGAATTGGTGAAAGGTTTCTCAAAGTTTCCCAGGGAAGGGAATGGTGGCAGCGGACCAGAACTAAGCTGGTAGTTAAGCTTAGAAGTCCTCATGCAGGCCCCCACACTTGTACCCTAAAGTGGGGATACAGCCTTGACACAGGGTCTCTGGCCCAGCCCTTGGCCCCTTTGCTGCGGCTGCCAGTGAGGGGCTGGATCCCACTCAGGGGCCAGGAACTGAGCTGGGACCCAGCAAATCCATTTCACCCCAGACCCTGAACGGGCACTGGTGGGAACGGCAGGCTCTGGTGGGTGCTGGGAAGCCCAGGGATCCCCCTATGCTCATTAGGCTCCATCCCACACTGCTGGCACTGCCAGGGAGAGCCAGAGCCAGGGTAATGGCAGGATAGGGGGGACCCAGGGCCCCACATCTCGGGAGGGGAACCATCTCTCAGGAGACGTGGGAGGGACAGGGAGTGGCAGGATGCCCCACGGTGTCTGTGTTTGGGGGCGGGTTCCCCCCATGTCCCAGTCAGGCTCATCCCCGGGGGAGACCCCCATCGCTGGGGCGGGGATGGCGGCGAGGAGGGGGCACGGCCTGGGATCAGCGCAGCTCCGGGGGGGGGGCACTTACCATAGACGTGCAGACCCACTGTGCCGAGGACAAGGTTAGCAGCATTAGGGCTCTGTATCTGTACCGTGTAGTTCCCGGTGTAGTTGAGCGTTAACCCCACGATGTTCAGGGCGCAGCCCGGCCGCGCTGTTTCCCGCCCCGTGTGGGCCGAGCCGTTCTGCTGAACGGGGGGCGTTAGTGGGTAGTAGGTGAGGATCAGGCTGTTTGGATCAGTGGTCGCTGATCGATACCAGTTGCAGAGCACGACGTTCTGTGGCAGATTCTGTGGGGCCAGGCTGACGTCCACTCCCACCACGGGACTCTGCGGGGTGATGACGATGGTCACTGGGGTCTGGGCCGGCGCCGGCTGGAGGCAGGAGCCCAGGACGGAGGCTGCGGGGGAAGGAGAGTCTCAGTTGGGCAGCGAGAGGCCAGGGTGCGGGGGGTCAGTCGGGGCCTGGGGGGACGTGACCAGCGAGCGCCCGCCCTGGGGGGACCAGCGGCCAGAGAGCGCGGGGCACGGGGCAGACCCTGGGCCGGTCCCTGCCTGGAACTTCCAGACCCAACACCCGACGGGGGGAACCTGCCCGGGCTCCCGCTCCCCAGTCGCAGAGCAGAGGGCGGGGTGCGGATCGGGCGGGGTCGGGGGCAGGAGGTGCTGTCACGGAGTATGGGGGACTCAGGGCCCTGCACCCCTGGCTTCCTGCGATTCACCATGACTCTCAGCCAGCCAGTAAAGCAGAAGGTTTATTTAGACGACAGGAATACAGTCCGAGACAGGTCTTGCAGGCACAGACAACAGGATCCCCCTCAGTTAGGTCCATCTTGGGGTCCCAGGGCACCACAGCCCCCTTGGGAGGTCAGAGCCCCGTCTGCCTCCCAGCCCTTCCACCAGCCAGCTCCTGAAAAACCTGCCTTCAGCGACCCCTCCCACAGCCTTTGTTCAGTTTCCCGGGCAAAGGTGTCACCTGGCCTCTAACCCCTCCTGGGTTCTCATGTTACATGCTCAGGTATTCTCTGTCGGTCAGTCTCCCATCCCCCAATGCAGACCATCCTAGCCACACTCCCCTGTCAGCATTCAAAGACCACAGTAAGAACAGTCCCAGTTCGTCACAGGTGCCGACGGCTCCATGGAGACAGGTGTATCCCCAAAGCCGCTGAGAGAGTCAAACATGTGACCTCCCCCGGCTCTGACACCCCCAGGACAGGGTGGGGTTAGAGCGGGGGGTAAGTGGGGGCTGGCGGCCCCCCCATCCCACTGGGACAGGAAAGAGAGGGGTTGAGCGGGGGGGGGGGGGGGGGAGCCCCCTGGGACGCAGCTACGGGCAGGGAAGTCTGGTGAGAAAACGCCCAGGGCCAGAGCCCGGAGGGTGTAAATCGGAGCTGCTCCATGGGACACAATATCCCCCCACGGACACCACTGGGGGGCTGGGCATGGGGAGAGACAGACAGATAGATAGATAGATAGATAGATAGATGGGGTGGATGGGGATAGATAGATAGATAGATAGATAGAGGGGGTGTATGGAGATAGATAGATAGAGGTGTGGGGATGGGGATAGATAGATAGATAGATAGATAGATAGATAGATACAGGTGTGGGGATGGATACAGACAGACAGGGAGGCAGGAGGCAGGGTACAGTCGGGTGGTTGGTGTCCCTGAGGCCGGGATCTGACCAGACACCAAAGAACAATTCACACTCCCCCCCCCCCCCCCCGGCCCCCGCTGTCCAGCAGACGGGGCGGGGGCTGGCTGCAGCGGGGAGGGGGGGCGTAGGGGCCCCATCCGGGGACTAGCCCCCCCGAGGGGGGACCCCCCCCGCTCCCCAAACCTGCCCCCCCGTGCCCGGCCCCCACCTGCCAGCAGCAGCCCTGTCCAGGGGCCGCCCCATGCCCCCCGGCCGACGCCCCATGGCCCTGAACACAGCACAGGAAGCTCTCTGACCCTCAGGCCTGGCCTCCCTCAGCCCAGCACATCCCAGTCTCTCTGCATCCAGGTGGGCTCTGCCTGCTTCCCCTCTCCAGCCCCGAGCCCCCCTGCTTCCCAGCTGGGCATCTGATACCCCTGTCCCCAAGTCCCACCTCTGTCCATTGTCTTCTCTCCAGGTAAACAGGGTCGTAAACCGGGGCCTCCTCTCCTCGCTTCTGTCCTCTGGCTGGAACCGGCTGGTTAGGTCACTGGGTCCTCACTCTGCAGCCCATTGTCCTCCCACTGGCCAGAACCGGCTGCATCTCCTCAGCTGGGCCTCCGGGTCGCCATGTCACCGGTCGCTGGGGTATCCATCCTCCCGGCCATCGGCTGGGTCCCCAAGTCCTCTCTCCGGTCCTCTGCAAAACACACTCCCTCTCCCCTTACCTCGTTAAACCAGTAACACCCAGGGAAACTGAGTCCCACCCCCTCCGCATGCAAATCATTGAAACTCCACCGGAAACAAGAAAACCCCCCACTTCGTCACAGGAGGTCACCTGATTCCTTTGTTCTCCAACACCTTCAGCTGGCACCTTTGTAGAGGAGGGGCCCAGGTCATTAGTTGCCAGGAGACAGGGTGTCGGCCATTTTCTGTCCGGCCAGCATTACATCTGCCCTCTAGGGCTCTGCAACAATCACACCCCCTTCTCCCACCACCTAGATACTTAAGAACTGCATAGGGGAAACTGAGGCACCCACACAGTATTCAGAGAAAACATTAAGAACATTCCCACTTCCTCACAGGGGGTTATCGTGTGTGTGGTAGGGATGGGTGTGTGGGGCTGTGTGTGTGGTGGGGCTGGGGGTGTATGGGTATGTGTGGGGGGGGTGTATGGTGTGTGTGTGGTGGGGGTGTATGGTGTCGGCGGAGTGTATGGTGGGGTGGGGGTATAGGGTGTGTATGTGTAGTGGGGGTTGGGGTGGATTGTGGGGGGTTATGGGGTGTGTGTCGGGCGGGGGTGAGGACAGGCCGATCTGCTCCGTCTGTCGCAGCCCCAGGCTCCTGGGAGTTCACCCCGGGCCCCTGTGACTCAGTCCCTGGTGTGGGGCTGGGTGGGGCCCTTCCCCTGCCCTGCCCCACTCAGGGTCACAGCAGGGGAAACGTCCTCAGCAGAGCGACCCTTCCTGAGGGGAGGGAACCCTAACCGCCAACCCCAACCCTCCCCTCTCCGACGCCCATTTGCACCTTGGCTGACACCTCCCGTCACATCAAAATGGGCCCAGCCAGGCCCTTGGCTTCCTGGGGGCCGGCGGGGGTTCTTGGCCCAAAGTGACCGGGCGGGGGGGGCTTGTCCTGACCCAGCTGCTGCTGGAGAGACGCTGCCCAGGGCCCTTCCTCAGCGGGTACCTGGAGCGCCAGGTCACGGCCAAGCAGCAGCCCAAGGGGCATCCACGGAGACCCACCCAGCCGGCCTGCACCGAGCTCGGGCAGCGCTGGAGGGGGGCCTTGCGGTCACACCTGGAACCAGCCCCCGGTTCTCCCCCCTTCGGTGCTTGCTGGGGCGTGAACGCACTGAGCTCATCCCTGCGGCCAGGGAAAGTCTCCCCGTGAGCCCCCAGCGCCGGCTCCCACCGGCCGAGCCCCTGAGTCCAGCCGGACACGAGCCCCGGGGACCCAGCGACCAGCCCATCCTGTGCCCGGGGATCTGCCCGTCCCGTGTCGCTGTCCGTGCGTCTGTCTCTCATCCCCGTTTCCTCCCATCCCTGTGTCTGTCTGTGTCCCCACACCCAGTGTCTGCGTGTCCCTGTGTCCGTGTCTGCTTGTCCCATGTCCCCAGGTCCCCGCCCCCAGCGTTGGCCCATCCCCGCCCTCCCCCCTCACACCCGGCAGTCGTGGGGGCAGTTTTGACATTTAGTTTTATTACAAACAGCGACAATCACGGTACAAACCCCGATCAGCCAGTCCCACCTGCTGTGAGCGACACCCCCCCCCGCCCCTCACAATCATCATCCCACACCCACCTGAGCAGCACAACCGCCCTGCACCTCGGACACTGTCTGACAGCGGGAGGCTCTGGGAGGGGGATGCGGGGAGCTGGGGGTGGAGCTGGGGGGCACAGGGCTTTGGGCTGAGATGCTATGGGGTGACTGCACTGCCTCACCCCTGCACCGGGGCTGCCCAGATCCACACCCTACGCCCAGCCAGCACCAACAGCGCGGCCTGGGGTGGGGGTGTCGCCGTTATCCTTCAGCCCCACACACAGACCATCCCCCACTGCACAGCACACACCCCCAGTCCCGACCCCTGTGCAAAGCAGAGATTAACCCAGGAGTCCTGGCTCCCAGCCCCCTGCTCTAACCACTAGACCCCCCTCCATTCCCAGAGCCCCTCAGGAGTCCTGACGGCCCTCACCCGGGGAGGGTATCACACTCATTGTGCTCAGTGGGCAGTGACCCTGCATGGTGGGAAGGGGGTAGGTGTGAGCGGGGGGTAGGTGGGACCGGAGCTGCCCCACAGCGAGTGCTGCACTGGGCGGAGGGGGGGGAGGTGCAGTGATTCCCGAGAGTCTCAAGCAAATCACAGACATTTCTTTTTTATTTCCGAGTAGAGCTGGTGCTGCTCCCCGGGCGGGGGGGGGGGGGGGGGGGGGGGGGCGGGGGCCCGGGCAGTGGCTTCTGGTCTCCTGCGGTGAAGCGAGTGTACAATTCTGAATGTCCTCGTCACCCTGGAAGACAGGAAAACCAGATCAAGGACTGCACCTGGGAGAGAACCCAGGAGTCCTGGCTCCCACCCTCCTGCTCTAACCCACCAGCCCCAACTCCCCTGCCAGGGCCAGAGACAGAACCCAGGAGTCCTGGCTCCCAGCCCCCCTCTGCTCTAACCCACCAGCCCCCACTCCCCTGCCAGGGCCAGAGACAGAACCCAGGAGTCCTGGCTCCCAGCCCCCCACTGCTCTAACCCACCAGCCCCAACTCCCCTGCCAGGGCCAGAGACAGAACCCAGGAGTCCTGGCTCCCAGCCCCCCCCTGCTCTAACCCACCAGACCCCACTCCCCTGCTGGGGCCAGAGACAGAACCCAGGAGTCCTGGCTCCCAGCCCCCTGTGACGTTATTGACATAAGCTGGGACCGTATAGATCATTGTTGCAACCAAGGGCCTGCAGTGGCACCAAATCTTGTAGAAAGGGGGTCAAATAAGGTGTCTACGACGAGGTTCTGGTTGCTGGGTATGATGATGCTGTCTGGGTGCACGGATCATTTTTGTATTTAAAGTTACAAGTATCGGCTCTGTCTTGTCTGTATTTCACACTTGGGCTCTGCTTCTGGGTGACACCCCAGACAAGTCGGTGTCAGCTCTGCCTAGGCTGCTCGATGGCCCATTAATGCCCATCAGCTCCACAACCGACCCACTGAGAGAAGCAGATACACCTGGTGACTCAGCAAGGCAGGGCCAGGCCTAGGGACAGACCCGGAGGTTTTTCCAGGCCATGTGCTGGGCGGCTTCTCCTTGGGACAAAGAAAGCAGAGCCCACAGGGCAACTTGTATATTGACCTGAGTCTGGGGCTTGGTCCTTTGGGATCGGGAGAACATTTTTTCTTTTAATGGGGTGTGACGATGCGGTTCTGGCGGGATCCAACTGAGAGTGCCGATTCAGGACAAATGGCTAAAACAGGGCAGTTACAGCCCAAGGCTGGGGTTTCTCCACCTCTAAGGCAAACCAAACCAGCCAGACAAATAGGACTTTGGTTTCACCCCACTGGCTAACCACAAGTCACACAAGCAATTCCCTTAGACACTCCAGTTTCCCAGTATCACCACCAGTGCCACTCGTTATGGGGACAAATGGTTATGAAAACCAATATCCCAATATACACAAAAAAGGTTCTCTCGATCCCAAAGGACCAAGCCCCAGACCCAGGTCAATAGACAAATCAGATCTTACGCACAAATCACGCTGTTGCCAATCCTTTAGAATCTAAAATCTAAAGGTTTATTCATAAAAGGAAAAAGATCTGGATGAGAGCTAGAATTGGTTACATGGAATCAATGACATCCAGAAATGGCCAAGTTCTTGGTTCAGGCTTGTAGCAGCGATAGAACAAACTGCAGGTTCAAATCAAGTCTCTGGAACATCCCCAGCTGGGATGGGTCCTTCAGTCCTTTGTTCAGAGCTTCAGTTTGTAGCAAAGTCCCTCCAGAGGTAAGAAGCAGGATTGAAGACAAGATGGAGATGAGGCATCAGCCTTATATAGTCTTTTCCAGGTGTAAGAACACCTCTTTGTTCTTACTGTGGAAAATTACAGCAAAATGGAGCCTGGAGTCACATGGGCCAGTCCCTGCATACTTTGCTGAGTCTCAAGGCGTATTTGCCTTCTCTCAATGGGTTCATTGTATAGCTGATGGCCCTTAATGGGCCATCAAGCAGGCTAGGCAGAGCTAATCCCAGCTTGTCTGTGATGTCACCCAGAAGCATAGCATAAGTTTGCCATACAGACAGTATAGAGCCAATATTCATAACTTCAACTACAAAACTGATACACACATATAGACAGCATAATCATAACCAGCAAACCATAACCTTGTCTTAGACACCTCATTTGACCCCCCTTTATGCAAGATTTGGTGCCACTACAGGACCTTGGTTGCAACAATGATCTATATGGTCCCAGTTTATGTCAATAACGTCACATGGGGTATTGGTTTTCATAACCATTCGTCCCCATAACGAGTGGTACTGGTGGTGATACTGGGAAACTGGAGTGTCTGAGGGAATTGCTTGTGTGACTTGTGGTTAGCCAGTGGGGTGAGACCGAAGTCCTCTCTGGCTGGCTGGTTTCAGAGTAGTAGCCGTGTTAGTTCTCCTCGGTCTGGCTGGCTGGTTTGGTGCCTTGGAGGTGGAAAGACCCCAGCCTTGGGCTGTGCTCTACTTGAAGCAGTTTCTCCTAAATTGGCACTCTCAGTTGGGTCCCGCCAGAACCAGCATAATTACACCCCCCTGCTCCCCTCCCCTCCCCTCCCACCAGCCGGATAGAACCCAGGAGTCCTGCGGCCGGACACGAAGGCTCCTTACCAAGGTAGGTTTGTTGTCACCGACGCCCTGGTCTGAAGGACAGAGACAGGAGACAGACGGGGTTAGAAACACGACAGTCTCAGAGCGCAGCCCCCCCCCCCCCCCCCGCCGCCAGCCAAGTAGTGACCCACCCCCCCAGGGGCAGCAGGGCCCGTGCGGAGTTAGTGGCAGCAGGCGAAGCACCAGCTGGGTTAGTGGCTGCAGCCGGCGTGGCCCCCAAGGGCTCAACAGGGATCCTCAGGGTGGGGGGCTCCTTGCACCAGGATGGTGAACCTGGGGGGGGGGAGTGAAGGGAGCGGGGAGCGGGAGCGGGATGGGGAGGGAATAAGCAGGGAACCCCTTGGCCACGTGACCCCCAGCCTCCGTCTCCGCAGTGCTGCCCCAGGTTCCCAGCACCAGCCGCATGGATTGGGTTGGGGAGCGGGGGGATGGGATAAGCAGGGAACCCCAGTCCCAAGGGACCCCTCACCCCATCGCCGCGGTTGCCCCCAGAGTTCCCAGCACTGGGAGTGAGGGCACCCAGAGCCCGTGACACCCACAGCCCAGTAGCTCAGTGGTTTGAGCGTTGGCCTGCTAAACCCAGGGTTGTGAGTTCAATCCTTGAGAGGGCCACTTAGGGATCTGGGGCAAAATCAGTACTTGGTCCTGCTAGTGAAGGCAGGGGGCTGGACTCGATGACCTTTCAAGGTCCCTTCCAGTTCTAGGAGATAGGATAGGGACCCAGCCCGGGGGAAGAGAATCCCAGATGCGCTCCTGGAAACTGGGGCTGGCGCGGCTGCGATGTCACTTCCCATCATGCCCCTGGGCTTGGCCATCCATCACTCTTTGCATTGGGGAGCGGCAGCGGCACTAGGAGCGGTGCAGGCATGTGACTCGCAGGCCCCACCCACACAACTCACAGGCCCCGCCCACACGCTCGCAGGCCCTGCCCACACGGCACATGGCATGCAGCTGCGGGGGGCGGGGCTGCTACTTACTGTGGCCGGGCGCTGCTTGGGCCCCCTGGGGAAACAGCAGACTCCGCGTGACGCCAGGGGGAGGGATTGGGCCGTCCCCCACACCAGGGACAGGGGCAGCAACCAGCCGGCTTCCCCAAAACTGCAGACCTGTCCCCCCTCCCCTCGCCTCCCCACGGGCCTTCCATCCCCACGCACACCTACAGAACCCCACAGCCATCCATCCCCCCCACCTCTCTATCCATCCACCCCCCACATGCACCATGTGCCCCAGACTCAGCCCCTGGCTCTCCCTGTGAGGATGGGTAGCTCTGGGGTGGCTCAGGGCGCTGGGTGCCAGCCTGGGCAGGGATTATTCCCTGGGAGACCTGACACTGTTTCCAAGAGGCGTGTGGGGCGAGATCCAATCCTGGGGGGCAGAGAGCTGGAAGGACCCTTTACCATAGAGGCAGCGACAAGCAGAGACCCTGAGGTGCAGAGACCTGGGGCTGCGGGGCAGAGAGAGTGACCCCCTCCAGCACCCAGGGGCAGCTCCCAACCCTCCTACTCACCAGGGCTCGGGGCAGCCCCCAGCCCCAGGGGCCCCCGGTCCCCCTAGCCATTCCCCTCCAGTTTTGCGGAGCAGGAAGTAGAGCAGGCCCCCGAGCAGCGCCGCCCCGGCCAGCAACCCGATGACAATCCCAGCGATGGCTCCGGGTGGCAGGCCTGGTGGTGAAGTTGGCTCTGGAAGAGATTTCGGAGGAGAAAAGGGAGAAAGGGGGGGTGTATCAAGGAGTCCAGTCACTACCCCCCACCCAGCCCCATGCAGACGAGAGCTATGGTGTCAGCAAACTCCGCCGGGCAGGGGCTGCGCACCCCACCTCGGGCAGCACCAGCTCCTCTGCAGGCAGAAGGGGTGGACGGGACAGCGGGCTGGGGGGGCAGCGATCTCCCCCCTCCAGCACCTGGCACGAGGAGTCCAGCCGCCCTCGCACCATCTCAGGATCCGCACAGGGACACGCAAGAGCCTTCACCCCCCTGCCCCCCTCTGAAGGCAGCTGGGCCGACTGCGCAGACACATCTTCCTTCTGCGGCGACTGCCCTGGGCAAGGAGCCGCTGGGAATGGGCCCCTGGGTGATTAGCCAGGGATGGGGCGGCGTGGCAGACACCCCCCAGAGCTCCCAGGGGTCCCCCGTCATCCACGGCAGCAGGGCAGTTACCGTGGTGGGGGGGGGGGTTAGAAAAAACAAACAGGCCCCACATGCCCCTGGAAATTGAGGCACAAGGTGACCACAGCTCCTGGCGTCCCAACAGCAATGGGCACTGGCTCTGTGGGGGCACCGGGGGTGGCACCGGGCTCCTGCCCCCCAGATCCCTGTCCCATAGCCCCCGTCAATCTCCCAATCCCGCCCGCACTCCCACTGGGGACTGGGCAGCAGCGCTGGACTGGGGCAAGTGGTACCAGGATCAGGTCCAGTGAGCGTGCTCCTGCTCGCAAACAGGGAGGGGAACTGAGGCCGAGAATCACATGGTGCGCGTCAGGGGGCGGGGTTTGCACTAGGATGTGCGAAGATCTTTGCACTGATCGCACTGCAAGATGGACACCAGTGGCAGGGGAGCAGGGTGTGCTAGAGAAAGGGGACAGCAGCCCACAGACACCTGGGGATGCAGGGGGTGTGGGGCCCCAGAGTCTGGGGCGGGAACCACCAGCCGAATACAGAACCTTGATCTCGAGCCCCGGTGGCCCGATCCTGGTCCTCACGGATGGGGCTGGGGGAGCGTCCTGGAGAGGCCCAGCTCCCAACGGATCCAGAGGGAGAAGGGGTGAATCTGGCCCCAAATACCCCAGCGCTCAAGAGCGGGTGTCACAGCAGCACCAATCACACACAGGGAGAGGGGCCCTGGCACTTCCTGGCACAGATGTGCCTCCGAACCCCCAGCACAGACACCCTTCTCCAATCCAGACTCTCACCCCCCCAGCATGGGACACCCCCTCCCCACACCCAGCATGGACCCCACTCCCATCCCTGGAGCAACCCCCCCTCCACTGCCCCCCAGGACCAGCCGTTTCCCTCCCCCCAGCGCCGGGGGCCACGTCCCAGAGCTCCATGAACAGGGGTTGGGATGGTGCTGCCTGTCCCCCCTCCCCATCTCCACCCCCCCGACTACAGCCCGTCCTTCCCCGGGCAGAGCCGCCAGTGCCAGCTCCCCGGGGCAGCACGACCCAGCTCTGCCATGGAGACGCTTCTCCCCAGGCCGGTTAATGCTCACTCGGGCTGGCAAGGCAGAGATGCCGGGATGGGGGGAGACACTAGGGGGGCCCAGAGAGGTGGTGGGCAGGAGGCAGTGGGGTGGGAGGGCACTGGGATACCAGGATGGGATGGGGGGGTGCCAGGGACACCATGGGGAGCTGGAGGGGCTGGGAGAGGCAGGGGGACACTGCAGACACCAGGACAGGCTGGGGGCACCAGAGACCCTGGGGGCACCAGAGAGGCCGGGGGGACTGGGCCCCCGGAGCCTGACTCCTCCGTGCCCAGAGCAGGGTCGATGCAGGCGGCATGAGGGAGAGCTCCCCCCACAACGCACAGCCCCCCTCACCAGTGTGTGCCCCAAACCCCAGGGGATCTCAGGGTCTCTGGCCCAGCCCTTGGCCCCTTTGCTGCGGCTGCCAGTGAGGGGCTGGATCCCACTCAGGGGCCAGGAACCGAGCTGGGACCCAGCAAATCCATTTCACCCCAGACCCTGAACGGGCACTGGTGGGAACGGCAGGCTCTGGTGGGTGCTGGGAAGCCCAGGGATCCCCCTATGCTCATCAGGCTCAATCCCACACTGCTGGCACTGCCAGGGAGAGCCAGAGCCAGGGGGGTAATGGCAGGATGGGGGGACCCAGGGCCCCACATTTCTGGGGGGCACCATCTCCCAGGAGAAGCAGGGGGCAGGGAGTCCCAGGCTACCCCACGGTGTCTGTGTTTGGGGGCGGGTTCCCCCATGTCCCAGCCAGGCTCATCCCCGGGGGAGACGCCCAGAGCCCCATCGCTGGGGCAGGGATGGCGGGGGGCGGGGGGGACATGGCCTGGGATCAGCGCAGCTCCCGCGTGAGGGGAGGGGGGCACTTACCATAGATGCGCAGAACCACTGTGGTGAGGACACGGTTAGTAGGGCTCTCTATCAGCACCGTGTAGTTCCCGGTGTCATTGAGTGTTAACCCCACGATGTTCAGGGCACAGCCCGGCCGCGCTGTTTCCCGCCCTGTGTGGGCCGAGCCGTTCTGCTGAACGGGGGGCGTTAGTGGGTAGTAGGTGAGGATCCGGCTGCTTTCATAAGTGGTCGCTGATCGGTACCAGCTGCAGGACACGACGTCCTGTGGCGGATTCTGCGGGGCCAGGCTGACGTCCCCTCCCACCACGGGGCTCGGCGGGGTGATGACGATGGTCACTGTGGTCTGGGCCGGCGCCGGCTGGAGGCAGGAGCCCAGGACGGAGGCTGCGGGGGAAGGAGAGTCTCAGTTGGGCAGCGAGAGGCCGGGGCGCCGGGGGTCAGTCGGGGCCTGTGGGGATATGACCAGCGAGCGCCCGGCCAGGGGGGACCAGCGGCCAGAGAGCGCGGGGCACGGGGCAGACCCTGGGCCGGTCCCTGCCTGGAACTTCCAGACCCAACACCCGACGGGGGGAACCTGCCCCGGGCTCCAGCTCCCCAGTCGCAGAGCAGAGGGCGGGGTGCGGATCGGGCGGGGTCGGGGGCAGAAGGTGCCGACGGCTCCATGGAGACAGGTGTATCCCCAAAGCCTCTGAGAGAGTGAAACATGTGACCCCCCCCCGGCTCTGACACCCCCAGGACAGGGTGGGGTTAGAGCGGGGGGTGAGTGGGGGCTGGCGGCCCCCCCATCCCACTGGGACAGGAAAGAGAGCGGATGAGCGGGGGGGGGGGGGGGGAGCCCCCTGGGACGCAGCTACGGGCAGGGAAGTCTGGTGAGAAAACGCCCAGGGCCAGAGCCCGGAGGGTGTAAATCGGAGCTGCTCCATGGGACACAATATCCCCCCACGGACACCACTGGGGGGCTGGGCCTGGGGAGAGACAGATAGATAGATAGATAGATAGATAGATAGATAGATAGATAGATAGATAGATGGGGTGGATGGGGATAGATAGATAGATAGATAGATAGATAGATAGATAGATGGGGTGGATGGGGATAGATAGATAGATAGATAGATAGATAGATAGATAGATAGATAGATGGGGTGGATGGGGATAGATAGATAGATAGATAGATAGATAGATAGATAGATAGATAGATAGAGGGGGTGGATGGGGATAGA
Organism: Actinemys pallida; assembly: GCA_023634205.1. Taxonomy (NCBI): domain Eukaryota; kingdom Metazoa; phylum Chordata; order Testudines; family Emydidae; genus Actinemys; species Actinemys pallida. The sequence continues at coordinate 823,645 of JALMGD010000039.1, read as the reverse complement.
TAGATAGATAGATAGATAGATAGATAGATAGATGGGGTGGATGGGGATAGATAGATAGATAGATAGATAGATAGATAGATAGATAGATAGATAGATAGATAGATAGAGGGGGTGGATGGGGATAGATAGATAGATAGATAGATAGATAGATAGATAGATAGATAGATACAGGTGTGGGGATGGATACAGACAGACAGGGAGGCAGGAGGCAGGTACAGTCGGGTGGTTGCTGTCCCTGAGGCCGGGATCTGACCAGACACCAAAGAACAATTCACACTCGTCCCCCCCCCCGGCCCCCGGCCCCCGCTGTCCGGCAGACGGGGCGGGGGCTGGCTGCAGCGGGGAGGGGGGGCGTAGGGGCCCCATCCTGGGACTAGCCCCCCCGAGGGGGGACCCCCCCGCTCCCCAAACCTGCCCCCCCCATGCCCGGCCCCCACCTGCCAGCAGCAGCCCTGTCCAGGGGCTGCCCCATGCGGGGGGGTCCCCGCCCCCCGGCCGACGCCCCATGGCCCTGCCCTGCCCGGGGTGGCTGCCGGCCCTGGCCGTGGGGAGCTGAGGGCGGGGGCCCGGCCGGACGCCTGGGTTCTCTGGGGGGCTGTGGCCGCTGCGGGGTCCCGGGCTGAGCGTGGGGCCGAGCGCTGGGTCAGTTTCCCGCTCTTTTCATTGCCCCGGGCCTGGTAAACAACGTCCAGTCAGAGCCGGTTTGCCCGACGGGGTTTCCCAGAAGGGGCTTCCCGCCTTTTCTACGGGGTTTCCCAGGCCAGTGTCTAAAGGCTGCCCCGAACATGGCCTCCGGGCCGCCCATGCGAGTGCGGCCCGGGACGGGCACGGGGCACGGGTCTTCCCTGCAGGCGTCTGTCCGTCCTAGCGATAGACGGGCGAGGGGTCTGACTCCACCTGCTTCCTCAGCGGCAGAGCAAAGGGAGCAGGAGAACATAAGAACGGCCGGACTGGGTCAGACCAAAGATCCATCCAGCCCAGTATCCTGTCTGCCGACAGTGGCCAATGCCAGGTGCCCCAGAGGGAGTGAACCCAACAGGGCAATGATCAAGTGATCTCTCTCCTGCCATCCATCTCCACCCTCTGACAAACAGAGGCTAGGGACACCATTCCTCACCCATCCTGGCTGATATCCATTCCAACCTCCATGAATTTATCCAGTTCTCTTTTAAACCCTGTTATAGTCCTAGCCTTCACAACCTCCTCAGGCAAGGAGTTCCACAAGTTGACTGTGCGCTGTGTGAAGAAGAACTTCCTTTTATTTGTTTTAAACCTGCTGCCCATTAATTTCATTTGGTGGCCCCTAGTTCTTGTATTATGGGAACAAGTAAATAACTTTTCCTTATTCACTTTCTCCACATCACTCATGATTTTATAGACCTCTATCATATCCTCCCTTAGTCTCCTCTTTTCCAAGATGAAAAGTCCTAGCCTCTTTAATCTCTCCTCATATGGGACCCGTTCCAAACCCCTAATTATTTTATTTGCCATTCTCTGAACCTTTTCTAGTGCCAGTATATCTTTTTTGAGATGAGGAGACCAGATCTCTACGCAGTATTCAAGATGTGGGCGTACCATGGATTTATATAAGGGCAATAAGATATTCTCCGTCTTATTCTCTATCCCTTTTTAATGATTCCTAACATCCTGTTTGCTTTTTTGACTGCCGCTGCACACTGCGTGGACGTCTTCAGAGAACTATCCACGATGACTCCAAGATCTCTTTCCTGACTTGTAGCTAAATTAGCCCCCATCATATTGTAGGTATAGTTGGGGTTATTTTTTCCAATGTGCATTACTTTACATTTATCCACATTAAATGTCATTTGCTATTTTGTTGCCCAATCACTTAATTTTGTCAGATCGTTTTGAAGTTCTTCAGTCTGCTTTGGTCACGGCTCCTGTGGGGTTAGCGGTCACTGTGCAAGGGCGGGGCCAGGCGCTCCCAGGCTCCTACTCTAACCAGTAGATCCCGCCTCCCCTCCCCTCCCCGAGCCCCTCAGGAGTCCTGACGGCCCTCACCCGGGGAGGGTATCACACTCATTGTGTCCAGTGTGCAGTGACCCTGTATGGTGGGGAGGGGGTAGGTGTGAGCAGGGGGTAGGTGGGAGCAGAGCTGCCCCCCAGCGAGTGCTGCATTGGGGGCGTGCTGCAGAAGCTCCCCTGGGCAGTGGGGGGGGGGGGGAGGTGCAGTGATTCCCGAGAGTCTCAAGCAAATCACAGACATTTCTTTTTTATTTCTGAGTAGACGGTGCTGCTCCCCGGGGGGGGGGGGGGGGGAGGGGGATGGGGCCCGGGCGGCGGCTTCTGGTCTCCTGCGGTGAAGGCGAGTGTAGGATTCTGAATGTCTTCATCACCCTGGAAGACAGGAAAGCCAGATCAAGGACTGCACCTGGGAGAGAACCCAGGAGTCCTGGCTCCCAGCCCCCTCTGCTCTAACCCACCAGACCCCACTCCCCTGCTGGGGCCAGAGACAGAACCCAGGAGTCCTGGGTCTCAGCCCCCCCTGCTTTAACCCACCAGACCCCACTCCCTTCCCAGAGCCGGGGAGAGAACAGAGGAGTCCTGGCTCCCAGCCCCCCCTGCTCTAACCCACCAGACCCCACTCCCCTGCTGGGGCCAGAGACAGAACCCAGGAGTCCTGGCTCCCAGCCCCCCTGTGACGTTATTGACATAAGCTGGGACCGTATAGATCATTGTTGCAACCAAGGGCCTGCAGTGGCACCAAATCTTGTAGAAAGGGGGTCAAATAAGGTGTCTACGACGAGGTTCTGGTTGCTGGGTATGATGATGCTGTCTGGGTGCACGGATCATTTTTGTATTTAAAGTTATAAGTATCGGCTCTGTCCTGTCTGTATTTCACACTTGGGCTCTGCTTCTGGGGGACACCCCAGACAAGTCGGTGTCAGCTCTGCCTAGACTGCTTGATGGCCCATTAATGCCCATCAGCTCCACAACCGACCCACTGAGAGAAGCAGAGACACCTGGTGACTCAGCAAGGCAGGGCCAGGCCTAGGGACAGACTCGGAGGTTTTTCCAGGCCATGTGCTGGGCGGCTTCTCCTTGGGACAAAGAAAGCAGAGCGCACAGGGCAAGAGACTACAAAAAGCTGCGGCAGCTCCTCCATCTTGTCTTCGATCCTGCTTCTGACCCTGTGACGAACTGGGACTGTTCTTACTGTGGTCTGTGAATGCTGACAGGGGAGTGTGGCTGGGATAGTCTGCATTGGGGGATGGGAGACTGACCGACGGAGAATACCTGAGCATGTAACATGAGAACCCAGGAGGGGGCTGGGGCCAGGTGACACCTTTGCCCGGGAAACTGAACAAAGGCTGTGGGAGGGGTCGCTGAAGGCAGTTGGGTCCCGCCAGAGCCATCATCGTTACACCCCCCTGCTCCCCTCCCCTCCCACCAGCCGGATAGAACCCAGGAGTCCTGTGGCCGGACACGAAGGCTCCTTACCAAGGTAGGTTTGTTGTCACCGATGCCCTGGTCTGAAGGACAGAGACAGGAGACAGACGGGGTTAGAAACACGACAGTCCCAGGGCACAGCCCCCGCCCCCAGCCAAGCAGTGACACCCCCCCCCCCCAGGGGCAGCAGGAACCGTGCGGAGTTAGTGGCAGCAGGCGAAGTACCCAGCTGCGTTAGCGGCTGCAGCCGGCGTGGCCCCCAAGGGCTCAGCAGGGGTCCTGGGGCTGGGGTGGGGTCCTTGCACCAGGATGGTGAACCCAAGGGAGGGAGGGAAGGGGAGTGCGGAGCATCTGGAAGCGGGGGGGATGACCCCTCGCCCCATCTCAGCGGTTGCCCCCAGAGTTCCCAGCACTGGGGGTGGGGGGCACCCGGAGCCCGTGACACCGACAGCCCAGAGCAGCGACAGGGGATCTGGGACCCAGCCCGGGGGAAGAGAATCCCAGACGGGCTCCTGGAAACTGGGGCTGGCGCGGCTGCGATGTCACTTCCTGTCTGGCCGGGGAGTTTCCCATCATGCCCCTGGGCTTGGCCGTCCATCACTCTTTGGCATGGGGGAGCGGCAGCAGCACTAGCAGCGGTGCAGGCATGTGGCTCGCAGGCCCCGCTCACACAGCTCACAGCCCCGCCCACACGGCACATGGCATGCAGCTGCGAGGGGCGGGGCTGCTACTTACTGTGGGTGGGCGCGGCCTGGACTCCGATGGGCGGGTGCTGCTTGGGCCCCCTGGGGAAACAGCAGACTCTGCGTCACGCCAGGGGGCGGGGGGGGATTGGGCCATCCCCCACACCAGGGTCAGTGGCAGCAACCAGCCGGCTTCCCCAAAACTGCAGACCTGTCCCCCCTCCTCTCGCCTCCCCACGGCCCATCCACCCCCACACACCTACCGAACCCCACAGCCATCCATCCCCCCCACCTCTTTATCCATGCACCCCCCACATGCACCATGTGCCCCAGACTCAGCCCCCGGCTCTCCCTGTGGGGATGGGTAGCTCTGGGGTGGCTCAGGGCGCTGGGTGCCAGCCTGGGCAGCGATTGTTCCCTGGGAGACCTGACACTGTTTCCAAGAGGCGTGTGGGGCGAGATCCCATCCTGGGGGGCAGAGAGCTGGAAGGACCCTTCACCATAGAGGCAGCGACAAGCAGAGACCTCGAGGTGCAGAGACCTGGGGCTGGGGGGCAGAGAGTCCGACCCCCTCCAGCACCCAGGGACAGCTCCCAACCCTCCTACTCACCAGGGTTCGGGGCAGCCCCCAGCCCCAGGGGCCCCCTGTCCCCCTAGCCGTTCCCCTCCAGTTTTGCAGAGCAGGAAGTAGAGCAGGCCCCCGAGCAGCGCCGCCCCGGCCAGCGACCCGATGACGATCCCGGCGATGGCTCCGGGTGGCAGGCCTGGGGGTGAAGTTGGCTCTGGAAGAGATTTGGGAGGAGAAAAGGGAGAAAGGGGGGGTGTATCAAGGAGCCCAGTCAAGACCCCACCACCACCCAGCCCCACGGAGGCGAGAGCTACGGTGTCAGCGAACTCCGCCGGGCAGCGGTTGCGCACCCCACCTCAGGCAGCACCAGCTCCTCTGCGGGCAGACGAGACAGCGGGCTGGGGGGGGCAGCGCTCTCCCCCCTCCAGCACCTGGCACGAGGAGTCCAGCCACCCTCGCACCATCTCAGGATCCGCACAGGGACACGCAAGAGCCTTCACGCCCCTGCCCCCCTCTGATGTCAGATGGGCCGACTGCGCAGACACATCTTCCTTCTGCGGCCACTTCCCTGGGCAAGGAGCCGCTGGGAACGGGCCCCAGGGTGATTAGCCAGGGATGGGGCGGCCTGGCAGACACCCCCCAGAGCTCCCAGGGGTCCCCCATTATCCACAGCAGCAGGGTCCCTCTGCCCCCAGTTACCGTGTGGGGGGGTGGAAAACACAAGCAGGCCCCACGGGCCCCTGGAAATTGAGGCATGAGGTGACCACAGCTCCTGGCGTCCCAACAGCGACGGGCACTGGCTCTATGAGGGACTGGGGGGACAACAGGCTCCTGCACCCCCAGATCCCTGTCCCACAGCCCCTGTCAATCTCCGATCCCGCCCGCACTCCCACTGGGGACTGGGCAGCAGTGCTGGACTGAGGCAAGTGGGACCAGGATCAGGTCCAGTGAGCGTGCTCCTCCCCGCAAACAGGGAGGGGAACTGAGGCTGAGAATCACACGGTGCACGTCAGGGGGCGGGGTTTGCACTAGGGCGTGCAAAGATCTTTGCACTGATCGCACTGCAAGATGGACACCAGTGGCAGGGGAGCAGGGTGTGCTAGAGAGAGGGGACAGCAGCCCATAGACACCTGGGGATGCAGGGTGTGTGGGGGTCCCAGAGTCTGGGGAGGGAACCACCAGCCGAATACAGAACCTAGATCTCGAGCCCCGGTGGCCCGATCCTGGCCCCATGTGAGGACACACTGATGGGGCTGGGGGAGCGTCTCAGACAGGCCCAGCTCCCAACGGAGCCAGAGGGAGAAGGGGTGAATCTGCCCCCCAAATACCGCAGCGCTCAAGAGCGGGTGTCACAGCAGCACCGATCACAGACAGGGAGAGGGGCCCTGACACTTCCTGGCACAGATGTGCCTCCGAACCCCCAGCACAGACACCCTTCCCTAACCCAGACTCCCCCTCCCACCAGCATGGGACACTCCCTCCCCACACCCAGCATGGACCCCGCTCCCATTGCTGGAGCAACCCCCCCTCCACTGCCCCCCAGCACCAGCCGTTTCCCTCCCCCCAGCGCCGGGGCCACGTCCCAGAGCTCCATGAACAGGGGTTGGGATGGTGCTGCCTGTCCCCGTTACCAACCCCCACCCCCCGCCTGCAGCCCGTCCTTCCCCGGGCAGAGCCACCAATGCCAGCTCCCCGGGGCAGCACGACCCAGCTCTGCCATGGAGACGCTTCTCCCCAGGCCGGTTAATGCTCACTCGGGCTGGCAAGGCAGAGATGCCGGGATGGGGGGAGACACTAGGGGGGCCCGGAGAGGCTGTGGTGGGCAGGAGGCAGTGGGGTGGGAGGGCACTGGGATACCAGGATGGGATGGGATGGGGGGTGCCAGGGACACCATGGGGAGTTGGAGGGGGTGGGAGAGGCAGGGGGACACTGCAGACACCAGGACAGGCTGGGGGCACCAGAGACCCTGGGGGCACCAGAGAGGCCGGGGGGACTGGGCCCCCGGAGCCTGACTCCTCCGTGCCCAGAGCAGGGTCGATGCAGGCGGCATGAGGGAGAGCTCCCCCACAACACACAGCCCCCCTCACCAGTGTGTGCCCCAAACCCCAGGGGATCTCAGGGTCTCTGGCCCAGCCCTTGGCCCCTTTGCTGCGGCTGCCAGTGAGGGGCTGGATCCCACTCAGGGGCCAGGAACCGAGCTGGGACCCAGCAAATCCATTTCACTCCGGACCCTGAACGGGCACTGGTGGGAACGGCAGGCTCTGGTGGGTGCTGGGAAGCCCAGGGATCCCCCTATGCTCATCAGGCTCAATCCCACACTGCTGGCACTGCCAGGGAGAGCCAGAGCCAGGGGGGTAATGGCAGGATGGGGGGACCCAGGGCCCCACATCTCGGGAGGGGAACCATCTCTCAGGAGACGTGGCAGGGACAGGGAGTGGCAGGATGCCCCACGGTGTCTGTGTTTGGGGGCAAGTTCCCCCTGTGACCCAGACTGGCTCCTCCGAAGGGGAGAAGCCCAAAATCCAATCACTGAGGTGGGGGTGGGGCGGGGGTCGCAGGACCAGGGCACAGAGCAGTGCCTGGGCCGGGGGGGGGGGGGGGGGGGGGGGGGAGGAGGCACTTACCATAGACGTGCAGATTGACTGGGATGGTGAGGAAACCAGGGCTCTGTATCAGCACCGTGTAGTTCCCGGTGTCATTGAGCGTTAACCCCGCGATGTTCAGGGCGCAGTCCGGCCCCACTGTCTCCCGCCCCGTGTGGGCCGGGCCGGGAGTCTGAGGGGGGCTTGTAACTGGACTGTAACTGACGATCCGGCTCTTTTCTTCAGGGGTCGCTGATCGGTGCCAACTGCAGATCACCAAGTTCTCTGGCAGTGGCTGCGGGGCCAGGCTGACGCCCCCTCCCACCACGGGGCTTGGCGGGGTGATGACGATGGTCACTGGGGTCGGGGTCTGGGCCGGCGCCGGCTGGAGGCAGGAGCCCAGGACGGAGGCTGCAGGGGAAGGAGAGTCTCAGTTGGGCAGCGAGAGGCCGGGGCACCAGGGGTCAGTCGGGGCCCGGGGGACCAGCCACCCGGCTACACCCGGCCACAGAGTGCGGATCACGGGGCAGACTCTGGGCCGAGCTCCAGCTGTCACTCCCCATGGAGATGGGAGGTATCCCCAAAGACGCTGAGAGAGTCAAACATGTGACCTCCCCCGGCTCTGACACCCCCAGGACAGGGTGGGGTTAGAGCGGGGGGTGAGTGGGGGCTGGCGGCCCCCCCATCCCACTGGGACAGGAAAGAGAGGGGTTGAGCGGGGGGGGGGGGGGAGAGCCCCCTGGGACGCAGCTACAGGCAGGGAAGTCTGGTGAGAAAACGCCCAGGGCCAGAGCCCGGAGGGTGTAAATCGGAGCTGCTCCATGGGACACAATATCCCCCCACTGACACCACTGGGGGGCTGGGCCTGGGGAGAGACAGATAGATAGATAGAGTGTATGGGGATAGATAGATAGATAGATAGATAGATAGATAGATAGATAGATAGATAGAGGGGGTGTATGGGGATAGATAGATAGATAGATAGATAGATAGATAGATAGATAGATAGATAGATAGATAGATAGATAGAGGGGGTGTATGGGGATAGATAGATAGATAGATAGATAGATAGATAGATAGATAGATAGATAGATAGATGGGGTGGACGGGGATAGATAGATAGATTCATAGATTCATAGATTCTAGGACTGGAAGGGACCTCGAGAGGTCATCGAGTCCAGTCCCCTGCCCGCATGGCAGGACCAAATACTGTCTAGACCATCCCTGATAGACATTTATCTAACCTACTCTTAAATATCTCCAGAGATGGAGATTCCACAACCTCCCTAGGCAATTTATTCCAGTGTTTAACCACCCTGACAGTTAGGAACTTATTCCTAATGTCCAACCTAGACCTCCCTTGCTGCAGTTTAAGCCCATTGCTTCTTGTTCTATCCTCAGAGGCTAAGGTGAACAAGTTTTCTCCCTCCTCCTTATGACACCCTTTTAGATACCTGAAAACTGCTATCATGTCCCCTCTCAGTCTTCTCTTTTCCAAACTAAACAAACCCAATTCTTTCAGTCTTCCTTCATAGGTCATGTTCTCAAGACCTTTAATCATTCTTGTTGCTCTTCTCTGGACCCTTTCCAGTTTCTCCACATCTTTCTTGAAATGCGATGCCCAGAACTGGACACAATACTCCAACTGAGGCCTAACCAGAGCAGAGTAGAGCGGAAGAATGACTTCTCGTGTCTTGCTCACAACACACCTGTTAATACATCCCAGAATCATGTTTGCTTTTTTTGCAACAGCATCACACTGTTGACTCATATTTAGCTTGTGGTCCACTATAACCCCTAGATCCCTTTCTGCCGTACTCCTTCCTAGACAGTCTCTTCCCATTCTGTATGTGTGAAACTGATTTTTTCTTCCTAAGTGGAGCACTTTGCATTTGTCTTTGTTAAACTTCATCCTGTTTAACTCAGACCATTTCTCCAATTTGTCCAGATCATTTTGAATTATGACCCTGTCCTCCAAAGCAGTTGCAATCCCTCCCAGTTTGGTATCATCCGCAAACTTAATAAGCGTACTTTCTATGCCAATATCTAAGTCGTTAATGAAGATATTGAACAGAGCCGGTCCCAAAACAGACCCTTGCGGAACCCCACTCGTTATGCCTTTCCAGCAGGATTGGGAACCATTAATAACAACTCTCTGAGTACGGTTATCCAGCCAGTTATGCACCCACCTTATAGTAGCCCCATCTAAATTGTATTTGCCTAGTTTGTCGATAAGAATATCATGCGAGACCGTATCAAATGCCTTACTAAAGTCTAGGTATACCACATCCACAGCTTCTCCCTTATCCACAAGACTCGTTATCCTATCGAAGAAAGCTATCAGATTGGTTTGACACGATTTGTTCTTTACAAATCCATGCTGGCTGTTCCCTATCACCTTACCACCTTCCAAGTGTTTGCAGATGATTTCCTTAATTACTTGCTCCATTATCTTCCCTGGCACAGAAGTTAAACTAACTGGTCTGTAGTTTCCTGGGTTGTTTTTATTTCCCTTTTTATAGATGGGCACTATATTTGCCCTTTTCCAGTCTTCTGGAATCTCTCCCGTCTCCCATGATTTTCCAAAGATAATAGCTAGAGGCTCAGATACCTCCTCTATTAGCTCCTTGAGTATTCTAGGATGCATTTCATCAGGCCCTGGTGACTTGCAGGCATCTAACTTTTCTAAGTGATTTTTAACTTGTTCTTTTTTTATTTTATCTGCTAAACCTACCCCCTTCCCATTAGCATTCACTATGTTAGGCATTCCTTCAGACTTCTCGGTGAAGACCGAAACAAAGAAGTCATTAAGCATCTCTGCCATTTCCAAGTTTCCTGTTACTGTTTCTCCCTCTTCACTAAGCAGTGGGCCTACCCTGTCTTTGGTCTTCCTCTTGCTTCTAATGTATTGATAAAAAGTCTTCTTGTTCCCCTTTATTCCCATAGCTAGTTTGAGCTCATTTTGTGCCTTTGCCTTTCTAATCTTGCCCCTGCATTCCTGTGTTGTTTGCCTATATTCATCCTTTGTAATCTGTCCTAGTTTCCATTTTTTATATGACTCCTTTTTATTTTTTAGATCATGCAAGATCTCGTGGTTAAGCCAAGGTGGTCTTTTGCCACATTTTCTATCTTTCCTAACCAGCGGAATAGCTTGCTTTTGGGCCCTTAATAGTGTCCCTTTGAAAAACTGCCAACTCTCCTCAGTTGTTTTTCCCCTCAGTCTTGATTCCCATGGGACCTTACCTATCAGCTCTCTGAGCTTACCAAAATCCGCTTTCCTGAAATCCATTGTCTCTATTTTGCTGTTCTCCCTTCTACCCTTCCTTAGAATTGCAAACTCTATGATTTCATGATCACTTTCACCCAAGCTGCCTTCTACTTTCAAATTCTCAACGAGTTCCTCCCTATTTGTTAAAATCAAACAAATGGATGTGTGGGGATGGATACAGGCAGACAGACAGGCAGGAGGCAGGTACAGGCAGGTGGTCGCTGTCCCTGAGGCCAGGATCTGACCAGACACCAAAGAACAATTCACACTCGTCCCCCCCCCCGGCCCCCGGCCCCAGCTGTCCGGCAGACGGGGCGGGGGCCGGCTGCAGGGGTGAGGGGGGGCGTAGGGGCCCTATCCTGGGACTAGCCCCCCCGAGAGGGTGACCCCCGCCTCTGCCCGAAAGCTCCCCAGCCTGCCCCTCACCCCCCCCCCCGTGCCCGGCCCCCACCTGCCAGCAGCAGCCCTGTCCAGGGGCTGCCCCATGCGGGGGGGTCCCCGCCCCCCGGCCGACGCCCCATGGCCCTGCCCTGCCCGGGGTGGCTGCCGGCCCTGGCCGTGGGGAGAGCTGAGGGCGGGGGCCCGGCCGGACGCCTGGGGTCTCTGGGGGGCTGTGGCCGCTGCGGGGTCCCGGGCTGAGCATGGGGCCGAGCGCTGGGTCAGTTTCCCGCTCTTTTCATTGCCCCGGGCCTGGTAAACAACGTCCAGTCAGAGCCGGTTTGCCCGACGGGGTTTCCCAGAAGGGGCTTCCCGCCTTTTCTACGGGGTTTCCCGGGCCAGTGTCTAAAGGCTGCCCCGAACATGGCCTCCGGGCCGCCCATGCGAGTGCAGCCCGGGACGGGCACGGGTCACGGGTCTTCCCTGCAGGCGTCTGTCCGTCCTAGCGATAGACGGGCGAGGGGTCTGACTCCACCTGCTTCCTCACCGGCAGAGCAAAGGGAGCAGGAGACGATACAATACAACACTCACCTTTGTCGTCTGTTCCCCTGAACGCATCGTCTGCTTTCGCCCGTGAGCCCCAGGCACGTCAAGGGGCTCCGTGGAGCTCCTCTCCAGCGGCTTTGCCATGGGCCCGAGGATCGAGGCCCCACGCGCCCGCCGTGGCTATGATCTGGGAAGAAGGCTTTGATAGATCCATAGATTCTAGGACTGGAACGGACCTCGAGAGGTCATCGAGTCCAGTCCCCTGCCCGCATGGCAGGGCCAAATACTGTCTAGACCATCCCTGATACACATTTATCTAACCTACTCTTAAATATCTCCAGAGATGGAGATTCCACAACCTCCCTAGGCAATTTATTCCAGTGTTTAACCCCCCTGACAGTTAGGAACTTTTTCCTAATGTCCAACCTAAACCTCCCTTGCTGCAGTTTAAGCCCATTGCTTCTTGTTCTACACTTAGAGGCTAAGGTGAACAAGTTTTCTCCCTCCTCCTTATGACACCCTTTTAGATACCTGAAAACTGCTATCAAGTCCCCTCTCAGTCTTCTCTTTTCCAAACTAAACAAACCCAATTCTTTCAGCCTTCCTTCATAGGTCATGTTCTCAAGACCTTTAATCATTCTTGTTGCTCTTCTCTGGACCCTCTCCAATTTCTTTCTTGAAATGCGGTGCCCAGAACTGGATGCAATACTCCAGTTGAGGCCTAACCAGCGCAGAGTAGAGCGGAAGAATGACTTCTCGTGTCTTGCTCACAACACACCTGTTAATGCATCCCAGAATCATGTTTGCTTTTTTTGCAACAGCATCACACTGTTGACTCATGTTTAGCTTGTGGTCCACTATAACCCCTAGATCCCTTTCTGCCGTACTCCTTCCTAGACAGTCTCTTCCCATTCTGTATGTGTGAAACTGATTGTTCCTTCCTAAGTGGAGCACTTTGCATTTGTCTTTGTTAAACTTCATCCTGTTTACCTCAGACCATCTCTCCAATTTGTCCAGATCATTTTGAATTATGACCCTATCCTCCAAAGCAGTTGCAATCCCTCCCAGTTTGGTATCATCTGTAAATTTAATAACCGTACTTTCTATGCCAATATCTAAGTCGTTGATGAAGGTATTGAACAGAGCCGGTCCCAAAACAGACCCCTGCGGAACCCCACTTGTTATACCTTTCCAGCAGGATTGGGAACCATTTAGAACTACTCTCTGAGTACGGTTATCCAGCCAGTTATGCACCCACCTTATAGTAGCCCCATCTAAGTTATATTTGCCTAGTTTATTGATAAGAATATCATGCGAGACCGTATCAAATGCCTTACTAAAGTCTAGGTATACCACATCCACCGCTTCTCCCTTATCCACAAGACTCGTTATCCTATCAAAGAAAGCTATCAGATTGGTTTGACATGATTTGTTCTTTACAAATTGTGATACAGCATGGCCAGAGGGCAGCAGGACAGGGTTAGAAGGGAGCCTTATTCCATGTAGAGGGAAGAAAGTTTGCTATAGATTAATTAGAGCACCTGAAGCCAGTTAAAGCACCTGAAGTCAATTAGAGCACCTGAAGCCAGTCACCTGATAAAACCCCCCTGCTTCAATCAGACAGGGGAAGGAGTTGGAGCAGAGTGGATTGGTGTTGGAGCAGAGAGCAGTTTGGAGGAGTTGGCGCAGAGTGGATTGGTGTTGGCGCTGTAGTGGGGTGGACACCTGCTCCTGCCCTGAAGGGCTTGAAATCAGCCCTGAAAGGGGGCTGCAGGGGTAATAGGAGCCCTGGAGGGGGCTGCAGCTCTAAAAGCAGCTACTGGGCTGACTGGGGAAGCAGCCGCAGCTGGGCCACACCCCAATCAGGGCCCAGCTGGCCCTATAAAGACTGAGAGCCAGGAGCAAGGACTCAGTCTCTCTCTGCCTTCAGAGAGAGAAGGGCCTGGCTGCAGGGGCTAGAGACAGGGTACCTGAGTGGAGCAGGGCTGGGGACAGGCCAAGGAGCTGGGGCGCTCCAGCCTGGAAAACCCCAGGCTGCGGCCTAGCAGAAGGCCAAGGGGTACTGGGGGTTGCAGAGGGCAGCCCAGGGCTAGGCCAAGGCAGCAGGTCCAAACCCCCCTTGCCAGTGATGAGTGGCTGATACTGCAGTCTGCCCCAGGGCATGGGGGCTAGACGATAACGGGCAGTAGCCGTATACTGAGGTGAGGAGGGAATAGCGGGTGGGGGTTCCCTGGGGAGGGGAGACCCTAAGACTGCGGAGTTACTGCCAGGGGGCAGCACCCCAGGTAAAAGGACACCGGGGTCCAGGGAGGGACACGGGGGCCAGAGGACAGGCGGATCACCGGCCTGCAGAGGGTGCTCCAGAGCTAATTCCCAGAGTCACCAGCAGGAGGCGGCGCAGGGATGAGTCCACACTCCTACAGAGCAGAGAGCAGTCTGGAGGTGTTGGAGCAGAGAATAGTTTGGAGAAGTGCTGCGGTGGGCTAAGACCACCAAGCCCCTAGGTACAGGGGCACCTGGCTTGTGCAGAGGGAGGGCAGGAAGCCCCCACAAGCTGAAGGGCAGGAGAGGGAAGTAGCCCAGGGGAAGGAACCGCTAGTTCAAGTGGTTTACCGCTATCCCTAGGGCCCCTGGGCTGGGATCTGAAGTAGAGGGCGGGCCCAGGTTCCTCCTTCTCCACTCCCCTCCTCTGGGACACTAGTGGGGCAGTTAATACCCCAGTTCAGGGGCAAGAAATGGTGCCCTGAACCCCCCCAAGAAGAGAGAGCGCAAGACCCATCATAGTAGTGCCAGCAATTTGTCACAGAATCCATGCTGGCTATTCCCTATCACCTTATCACCTTCCAAGTGTTTGCAGATGATTTCCTTAATTACTTGCTCCATTATCTTCCCTGGCACAGAAGTTAAACTAATTGGTCTGTAGTTTCCTGGGTTGTTTTTATTTCCCTTTTTATAGATGGGCACTAGATTTGCCCTTTTCCAGTCTTCTGGAATCTCTCCCGTCTCCCATGATTTTCCAAAGATAATAGCTAGAGGCTCAGATACCTCCTCTATTAGCTCCTTGAGTATTCTAGGATGCATTTCATCAGGCCCTGGTGACTTGCAGGCATCTAACTTTTCTAAGTGATTTTTAACTTGTTCTTTTTTTATTTTATCTTCTAAACCTACCCCCTTCCCATTAGCATTCACTAGGTTAGGCATTCCTTCAGACTTCTTGGTGAAGACCGAAACAAAGAAGTAATTGTCAGTGCAACGCCCAGCACAACGGGGGCTGGCCCCAGACTCCGGGTGGCACCGGGACTGTGTGTGTGTCCCTCTGGGGGGGGTATTTGCTCTGTGTCCCCTGCCCTGGGGAGGGGGAACAGGGGTTCAGATCCACCCCACTGCTCCCCTCCAGGGAGCACAGCTGACCCCTAGCCTGGGAACCCCCCTGAACCTGCTGCTGCTGGAGCACCCGGAGCTCTCAGTCCCACAGCGACACCCCGCGGCCAGCAGGGGAATGGGCACGAGGGGGGGATGGCAGCACCCAGGGCATGGGGTTCATGCTGTGTCCCTCCTGCATCATCTAGTGGGGTTCCCCATCTCACCCCAGAGCAGGCCCTGTGTTCCCCCAATGCAACTCCTGGGGAACAGGGTGTCTATCCCCAGCTCTGGGAGGGAAGTGGGGGCGAGTGGGTTGGACCCAGGGGTCTGGGGGCTCTGGGAATCGGCCCAAAAGTCACCGTTCTGCAGGAGGAGGTGACACTGAGATGTGGTGGTTTTGCCAATGGTGGGGTTAAAGGTCGGAGGTCGGGGCCAGTGACCCAGGGTCAAAGATCGTGGCCCTGGTAGGTGTTGGGGTCACACCCAGGGGTCACGGCTCCTGTGGGGTCAGAGGGACCGTGCAAGGGCGGAACCAGGAGCTCCCAGGCTCCCAGTCCCCTGCTCTAACCACTAGATCCCCCCCCTCCCCTCCGCTCAGGAGTCCTGACGGCCCTCACCCAGGGAGGGTATCACACTCGTGTCCAGTGTGCAATGACCCTGCATGGTGGGGAGGAGGTAGGTGGGACAGGAGCTGCCCCCCAGCGAGTGCTGCATTGGGGGGGGTGCTGCAGAAACTCCCCTGGGTGGTGGGAGGAGGGGTGCAATGATACCCGAGAGTCTCAAGCAAATCACAGACATTTCTTTTTTATTTCCGAGTAGACTGTGCCGCTCTCCGGGAGGGCACGGGCCCGGGCGGCGGCTTCTGCTCTCCTGCGGTGAAGCAAGTGTAGAATTCTGAATGTCTTCCTCACCCTGGAAGAGAGGAAAGCCAGATCAAGGACTGCACCTGGGGGAGAACCCAGGAGTCCTGGCTCTCAGCCCCCCCTGCTCTAACCCACCAGACCCCACTCCCCTGCCGGGGCCAGAGATAGAACCCAGGAGTCCCGGCTCCCAGCCCCCCCGCTCCCACTCTAACCCACCAGACCCCGCTCCCCTCCCAGAGCCGGGGAGAGAACCCAGGAGTCCTGGCTCCCAGCCCCCCAGTGACGTTATTGACATAAGCTGGGCCCGTATAGATCATTGTTGCAACCAAGGGCCTGCAGTGGCACCAAATCTTGTAAAAAGGGGGTCAAATAAGGTGTCTACGACAAGGTTCTGGTTGCTGGGTATGATGATGCTGTCTGGGGGAACAGATCATTTTTGTATTTAAAGTTATAAGTATCGACTCTGTCCTGTCTGTATTTCACACTTGGGCTCTGCTTCTGGGTGACACCCCAGACAAGTCGGTGTCAGCTCTGCCTAGGCTGCTCAATGGCCCATTAATGCCCATCAGCTCCACAACCGACCCACTGAGAGAAGCAGAGACACCTGGTGACTCAGCAAGGCAGGGCCAGGCCTAGGGACAGACCCGGAGGTTTTTCCAGGCCATGTGCTGGGCGGCTTCTCCTTGGGACAAAGAAAGCGGAGCCCACATGGCAAGAGACTACAAAAACCTGCGGCAGCTCCTCCATCTTGTCTTCAATCCTGCTTCTGACCCCTGGAGGGACTTTGCTACAAACGGAAACTCTGAACAAAGGACTGAAGGACCCATCCCAGCTGGGGATGTTTGTACTCCAGAGACTTGATTTGAACCTGCAGTTTGTTCTATCGCTGCTACAAGCCTGAACCAAGAACTTGGCCATTTCTGGATGTCATTGATTCCATTTGACCAATTCTAGCTCTCATCCAGATCTTTTTCCTTTTATTGTATATTGACCTGAGTCTGGGGCTTGGTCCTTTGGGATCGGGAGAACCTTTTTTCTTTTACCAGGGTATTGGTTTTCATAGGCATTTGTCCCCATAACGAGTGGCACTGGTGGGGATACTGGGAAAGTGGAGTGTCTGAGGGAATGGCTTGTGTGACTTGTGGTTAGCCAGTGGGGTGAGACCGAAGTCCTCTCTGGCTGGCTGGTTTCAGAGTAGTTGCCGCGTTAGTACTCCTCGTGCTGGCTGGCTGGTTTGGTGCCTTGGAGGTGGAAAGACCCCGGCCTGGGGCTGTAACTGCCCCGTTTTAAGCAATTTGTCCAGAATTGGCACTCTCAGTTGTGTCTCACCAGAACCAGCATCGTTACACCCCCCTGCTCCCCTCCCCTCCCACCAGCGGGATAGAACCCAGGAGTCCTGTGGCCGGACACGAAGGCTCCTTACCAAGGTAGGTTTGTTGTCACCGATGCCCTGGTCTGAAGGACAGAGACAGGAGACAGACGGGGTTAGAAACACGACAGTCCCGGGGCGCAGCCCCCCCCCCAGCCAAGCAGTGACCCCCCCCCCCAGGGGCAGCAGGGCCCGTGCGGAGTTAGTGGCAGCAGGCGAAGCACCAGCTGGGTTAGCGGCTGCAGCCGGCGTGGCCCCCAAGGGCTCAGCAGAGATCCTCAGTGTGGGGGGCTTCTTGCACCAGGATGGTGAACCTGGGGGGGGGAGTGAAGGGAAGGGGGAGCGGGGGGGGGGGAATAAGCAGGGAACCCCTTGGCCACGTGACCCCCAGCCTGCGTCTCCAAGGTGCTGCTCCAGGTTCCCAGTACCAGCTGTGTGGGTTGGGGAGGGAGGGGAGCAAGGGAGGTTGAGGGAGGGAAGGGGGTGGGGGGATGGGATAAGCAGGGAACCCCAGGCCCAAGTGACCCCTCGCCCCATCTCTGCGGTTGCCCCCAGAGTTCCCAGCACCAGGCGTGGTGGGGGTGGAGGGCACCCGGAGCCTGTGACACCCACAGCCCAGAGCAGCGACAGGGGATCCGGGACCCAGCCCGGGGGAAGAGAATCCCAGACGCGCTCCTGGAAACTGGGGCTGGCACGGCTGCGATGTCACTTCCTGTCCGGCTGGGGAGTTTCCCATCATGCCCCTGGGCTTGGCCGTCCATCATGCTTTGGCATGGGGGAGCGGCAGCCACACGGACGGAGCAGGGGAGTTACATTGGGGATTGGGGACTGCCCTTGCAGGGAGATACCTGAGCTGTAACCTGAGCCAAGAGGGGGGTTGGGAGAACTGACACCTTCTGTCCCGGAGACGGAAGAAAGGAGAGGAGGGGGAGGGGGAGGGGGAGGGGGAGAAAACTGCTGGAGGGATTTTTAGTTTTTTGGTTTGGGGCTGGGTGGTGCAACGCAGGGAACCCCAAGCTGGGGTCTAAGCTCCCTAAACCACCCAGAAGGACTTGATTGAGGGGTCCTGGTTGTACCTACACACTTTGCTTGGAACTGTGCTCCTGTCATCTAATAAACCTTCTGTTTTACTGGCTGGCTGAGAGTCACGGTGAATCCCAGGAAGAGGGGTGCAGGGCCTTGACTCCCCCACACTCTGTGACACAGGCCCCGCCCACATAGCTCAAGTCCCCGCCCACACAGCTCACAGGCCCCGCCCACACAGCACATGGCATGCAGCTGCGAGGGGCGGGGCTGCTACTTACTGTGGGCGGGCGCGGCCTGGCCTCCGACGGGCGGGCGCTGCTTGGGCCCCCTGGGGAAACAGCAGACTCCGCGTGACGGCGGGGGCGGGGGGGATTGGGCCGACCCCCATGCCAGGGACGGGGAGCAGCAACCAGATGGCTTCCCCAAAACTGCAGACCTGTCCCCCCTCCTCTCGCTTCCCCACAGCCCATCCACCCCCACACACACCTACCAAACCCCACAGCCATACATCCCCCCCACTTCTCTATCCATCCACCCCCCTGTGACGAAGTGGGACTGTTCTTAATGTTTCCTCTGAATACTGTGTGGGTGCCTCAATTTCCCCTATGCATTTCTTAAGTCTCCAGTGTGCGTAAATGGTCGACACTCTGTATCCAGGCAACAAACGGCCAGGGCCCTTCCCCCCTGCAAGGGGATGCTAAAGGTGTGGGAGAACAAAGAGGTCAGGTGACCTCCTGGCCCGGGAAAGGGACAAAGGCCGGAAAGGAGGGGCTGGAGGGGTTTTCAGTTTGTAGCTGGCTGGGGACGGGAAGTGAGGGCGGACGGGGGTGTCTGGCTCGCTGCCCCCCAGGATGGACCCGGCTGAGGGGTCCCATTCTCTGTACCTACAAGCTCTGTTTTAGATGTGTTCCTGTCATCTAATAAACCTTCTGTTTTACTGGCTGGCTGAGAGTCACATCTGACTGCGAAGTGGGGGTGCAGGGCCCTCTGGCTGCCCCAGGACCCCGCCAGGGCGAACTCGCTGTGGGAAGCGCACGGAGGGGCATATGCTGAATGCTCCAAGGTCAGACCCAGGAGGTGAAGCCGTGTGAGCTTCTAGCCCTGAAGACAGTCTGCTCCGAGGGAGAGGAGGCTCCCCAAAGTCCTGACTGGCTTTGTGGGGAGCAGTTCCAGAGCATCGCCCGGGGACTCCGTGATACCCCCACATGCACCCATCTGCCCCACACCCACCCAAACCCATGTCCATCCCTCCCCACACACCCATTCATTCCCCCCACTCTATCCAGCCACCCAACCAACCCCATGTCCATTCATCCTCCCCTACACATACCCATCCCTCCCTCCCTCTCTTCACCCAAACTCCCCCTCTCTTCCTCTTGCCTCTTCCCCCCAGACCCTCTCAATGGGGGCTGCTCCCCCCTAGGATGTGCCCCACACTCAGCCCCTGGCTCTCCCTGTGGGGATGGGTAGCTCTGAGGTGGCTCAGGGCGTTGGGTGCCAGCCTGGGCAGGGATTGTTCCCTGGGAGACCTGACACTGTTTCCAAGAGGCATGTGGGGCGAGATCCCATCCTGGGGGGCAGAGAGGTGGAAGGACCCTTCACCACAGAGCGAGCGACAAGCGGAGAACCTGAAGTGCAGAGACATGGGGCTGGGGGGCAGAGAGAGCGACCCCCCTCCAGCACCCCGGGGCAGCTCCCAACCCCCCTACTCACCAGGGCTCGGGGCAGCCCCCAGCCCCAGGGGCCCCCGGGCCCCCTAGCCGTTCCCCTCCAGTTTTGCGGAGCAGGAAGTAGAGCAGGCCCCCGAGCAGCGCCGCCCCGACCAGCGACCCGATGAGGATCCCAGCGATGGCTCCGGGTGGCAGGCCTGGGGGTGAAGTTGGCTCTGGAAGAGATTTGGGAGGAGAAAAGGGGGGGTTATATCAGGGAGTCCAGTCACGACCCCCCTCCCAGCCCCATGCTTCCCAATGCTGCTCCCTCTTGGTGCCCAACGTGAGGCCCTGGGGGCTGGAGCCCCCATCTGCCCCCCCAGAGACATTGGGGGCAGCTCAGCCAGGGGTCCCCTGAGCCTGACGGGTTTGGGCCCAAGACGGGACCCAGGATGTGGTGGGCTGAGGGGGGGTCCGAAGGTCAGGAACTGGGAGGTCTCCTGGTGCTGCCCAGCTCCCTTGAGAGCAGGGGGGGTTTCGGGCTCCCCAGTGCTGCCCGTACCCCCCACGCCCAGCGCTGGGTCAGTGGGGGTCTCAGCTCTATCACTGGCTGGTGCCGGGGGGGATTCGGGAGACCATGCGGCTGGATGGTGCATTGACAGATCCCCTGCCCTCCAGCCAGAGTGGAGCCCCCCCAGCCATGGGGGAGACAGACCCCCAGCCTAGCCTCAGTCCGGGCCCCCCGCACCTGGCCCTACAGAGGACAGACCATATCCAGAGACAACATCGCCCAAGGGTCCCCCGAGTGCCACGGTCAGCCCATGGCCCAGCCACCCCACCACGCCCCAAGCCGGCTCCATGCATGGCCCAGACACACCCACGCCTCACCCTAACCCTAACCCTAACCCCAGCGCTCAAGAGCAGGTGTCACAGCACCACTGATCACAGACAGAGAGAGGAGCCCTGGCACTTCCTGGCACAGATGTGCCTCCGAACCCCCAGCATGGGACACCCTTCCCCAACCCGGACTCCCCCGCCCCCCAGCATGGGACACCCCCTCCCCACACCCAGCATGGACCCCGCGCCCATGCCTGGAGCAACCCCCCCTCCAGTGCCCCCCAGGACCAGCCGTTTCCCTCCCCCCAGCGCCGGGGGCCACGTCCCAGAGCTCCATGAACAGGGGTTGGGATGGTGCTGCCTGTCCCCGCTCCCCCCCCCCCCCCCCCCCGCCTACAGCCCGTCCTTCCCCGGGCAGAGCCCCCAATGCCAGCTCCCCGGGGCAGCACGACCCAGCTCTGCCATGGAGACGCTTCTCCCCAGGCCGGTTAATGCTCACTCGGGCTGGCAAGGCAGAGATGCCGGGATGGGGGGAGACACTAGGGGGGCCCGGAGAGGTTGTGGTGGGCAGGAGGCAGTGGGGTGGGAGGGCACTGGGATACCAGGATGGGATGGGGGGTGCCAGGGACACCCGGGGGAGCTGGAGGGGCTGAGACAGTCAGGGGGACACTGCAGACACGAGGACAGGCTGGGGGCACCAGAGACCCTGGGGGCACCAGAGAGGCCGGGGGGACTGGGCCCCCGGAGCCTGACTCCTCCGTGCCCAGAGCAGGGTCGATGCAGGCGGCATGAGGGAGAGCTCCCCCACAACACACAGCCCCCCTCACCAGTGTGTGCCCCAAACCCCAGGGGATCTCAGGGTCTCTGGCCCAGCCCTTGGCCCCTTTGCTGTGGCTGCCAGTGAGGGGCTGGATCCCACTCCGGGGCCAGGAACCGAGCTGGGACCCAGCAAATCCATTTCACCCCAGACCCTGAACGGGCACTGGTGGGAACGGCAGGCTCTGGTGGGTGCTGGGAAGCCCAGGGATCCCCTATGCCCGGTCAGGCTCAATCCCACACTGCTGGCACTGCCAGGGAGAGCCAGAGCCAGGGGGGTAATGGCAGGATGGGGGGACCCCGGGCCCCACATTTCTGGGGGGCACCATCTCCCAGGAGAAGCAGGAGGCAGGGAGTCGCAGGCTACACCATGGTGTCTGTGTTTGGGGGCAGGTTCCCCCCATGTCCCAGCCAGGCTCATCCCTGGGGGAGACGCCCAGAGCCCCATCGCTGGGGCGGGGATGGGGAAGGGGCAGCTCCCGGGGGTGGCACTTACCAGAGACGAAGAGATGCACCGTGATGGTGGGGACAAGGCTAGTCGGGCTCTGTATCAGCACTGTGTAGTTCCCGGTGTCATTGAGCATTAACCCTGCGATGTTCAGGGCGCAGCCCGGCCCCGCTGTCTCCCGCCCCGTGTGGGCCGAGCCGTTCTGCTGAACGGGGGGTGTTAGTGGGTAGTAGGTGAGGATCCGGTTGTTTTCATAAGTGGTCGCTGTTCGGTACCACATGCAGACCACGAAGTCCTGTGGCAGATTCTGCGGGGCCAGGCTGACGTCCCCTCCCACCACGGGACTCTGCGGGGTGATGACGATGGTCACTGTGGTCTGGGCCGGCGCCGGCTGGAGGCAGGAGCCCAGGACGGAGGCTGTGGGGGAAGGAGAGTCTCAGTTGGGCAGCGAGAGGCCAGGGTGCGGGGGGTCAGTCGGGACCTGGGGGGACGCGACCAGCGAGTGCCCACCCAGGGAGTACCAGCGGCCTGGCTACACCCAGCCAGAGAGCACGGGGCACGGGGCAGACTCTGGGCCGAGCTCCAGCTGTCGCTCCCCATGGAGATGCGGGGTATCCCCAAAGCCTCTCAGAGAGTCAAACATGTGACCTACCCCGGCTCTGACACCCCCAGGTCAGGGTGGGGTTAGAGTGCGGGGTAACTGGGGGCCGGCGACACCCCTATCACATCCCCAAAGAGAGGGGATGAGCGGTCTGGGTGGGGTGAGACCCCTGGGACGCAGCTACGGGCAGGGAAGTCTGGTGAGAAAATGCCCAGGGCCAGAGCCCGGAGGGTGTAAATCGGAGCTGCTCCATGGGACACAATATCCACCCACTGACACCACTGGGGGGCTGGCCCTGGGGAGAATGGAGATAGATGGGGGGGTTGGATAGATAGCGCGGGGTGTAGAGGATAGATAGAGAGAGGGGGGATGTGTGGCGATAGATAGATAGATAGATAGATAGATAGATTAGATAGATAGATAGGGGGCGGTGGGGATAGACAGGCAGAGAAACAGATGGGGAGGGAATGGGGATAGACAGACAGGCAGACAGATAGATAGATAGAGGGAGGGAGTTATGGGGATAGATAGATAGATAGATAGATAGATAGATAGATAGATAGATTATCAGGGTTGGAAGGGACCTCAGGAGGTATCTAGTCCAACCCCCTGCTCAAAGCAGGACCAATTCCCAACTAAATCATCCCAGCCAGGGATTTGTCAAGCCGGGCCTTAAAAACCTCCAAGGAAGGAGACTCCACCACCTCCCTAGGTAACGCATTCCAGTGCTTCACCACCCTCCTAGTGAAATAGTGTTTCCTAATATCCAACCTAGACCTCCCCCACTGCAACTTGAGACCATTGCTCCTTGTTCTGTCATCTGCCACCACTGAGAACAGCCGAGCTCCATCCTCTTTGGAACCCCCCTTCAGGTAGTTGAAGGCTGCTATCAAATCCCCCCTCATTCTTCTCTTCTGGAGACTAAACAATCCCAGTTCCCTCAGCCTCTCCTCATAAGTCATGCGCTCCAGACCCCTAATCATTTTTGTTGCCCTCCGCTGGACTCTTTCTAATTTTTCCACATCCTTCTTATAGTGTGGGGCCCAAAACTGGACACAGTACTCCAGGTGAGGCCTCACCAATGTCGAATAGAGGGGAATGATCACGTCCCTCGATCTGCTGGCAATGCCCCTACTTATACAGCCCAAAATGCCGTTACCCTTCTTGGCAACAAGGGCACACTGTTGACTCATATCCAGCTTCTCGTCCACTGTGACCCCTAGGTCCTTTTCTGCAGAACTGCTACCTAGCCATTCGGTCCCTAGTCTGTAGCAGTGCATAGGATTCTTCCGTCCTAAGTGCAGGACTCTGCACTTGTCCTTGTTGAACCTCATCAGGTTTTTTTTGGCCCAATCCTCTAATTTGTCTAGGTCCCTCTGTATCCGATCCCTACCCTCCAGCGTATCTACCACACCTCCCAGTTTAGTGTCATCTGCAAACTTGCTGAGGGTGCAGTCCACGCCATCCTCCAGATCATTAATCAAGTTATTGAACAAAACCGGCCCCAAGACCGGCCCTTGGGGCACTCCGCTTGAAACCGGCTGCCAACTAGACATGGAGCCGTTGATCACTACCCGTTGAGCCCGACGATTTAGCCAGCTTTCTATCCACCTTATAGTCCATTCATCCAGCCCATACTTCTTTAACTTGCCAGCAAGAATACTGTGGGAGACCACATCAAAAGATAGATAGATAGATAGATAGATAGATAGATAGATAGATAGATAGATAGATAGATACGGGGTGTATGGGGATAGATAGATAGATAGATGGGGTGTATGGGGATAGATAGATAGATAGATAGATAGATAGATAGATAGATAGATAGATAGATAGATAGAGGGGGCGGATGGGGATAGATAGATAGATATAGATAGATAGATAGATAGATAGATAGATAGATAGATAGATAGATAGAGGTGTGGGGATGGATACAGGCAGGAGGCAGGAGGCAGGTACAGTCGGGTGGTTGGTGTCCCTGAGGCAGGGATCTGACCAGACACCAAAGAACAATTCACACTCGCCCTCCCCCGCCCCCCGGCCCCAGCTGTCCGGCAGATGGGGCGGGGGCCGGCCACAGGGGCCCCATCCTGGGACTAGCCCCCCCGAGGGGGGACCCCTGCCTCTGCCCCAAAGCTGCCCAGCCCGCCCCTCACCCCCCCCCCCCGTGCCCAGCCCCCACCTGCCAGCAGCAGCCCTGTCCAGGGGCTGCCCCATGCGGGGGGGTCCCTGCCCCCCGGCCGACGCCCCATGGCCCTGCCCTGCCCGGGGTGGCTGCCGGCCCTGGCCGTGGGGAGAGCTGAGGGCGGGGGCCCGGCCGGACGCCTGGGGTCTCTGGGGGGCTGTGGCCGCTGCGGGGTCCCGAGCTGAGCGTGGGGCCGAGCTCTGGGTCAGTTTCCCGCTCTTTTCATTGCCCCGGGCCTGGTAAACAACGTCCAGTCAGAGCCGGTTTGCCCGACGGGGTTTCCCAGAAGGGGCTTCCCGCCTTTTCTACGGGGTTTCCCGGGCCAGTGTCTAAAGGCTGCCCCGAACATGGCCTCCGGGCCGCCCATGCGAGTGCAGCCCGGGACGGGCACGGGTCACGGGTCTTCCCTGCAGGCGTCTGTCCGTCCTAGCGATAGACGGGCGAGGGGTCTGACTCCACCTGCTTCCTCACCGGCAGAGCAAAGGGAGCAGGAGACGATACAATACAACACTCACCTTTGTCGTCTGTTCCCCTGAACGCATCGTCTGCTTTCGCCCGTGAGCCCCAGGCACGTCAAGGGGCTCCGTGGAGCTCCTCTCCAGGGGCTTTGCCATGGGCCCGAGGATCGAGGCCCCACGCGCCCGCCGTGGCTATGATCTGGGAAGAAGGCTTTGATAGATTCATAGATTCTAGGACTGGAACGGACCTCGAGAGGTCATCGAGTCCAGTCCCCTGCCCGCATGGCAGGACCAAATACTGTCTAGACCATCCCTGATAGACATTTATCTAACCTACTCTTAAATATCTCCAGAGATGGAGATTCCACAACCTCCCTAGGCAATTTATTCCAGTGTTTAACCACCCTGACAGTTAGGAACTTTTTCCTAATGTCCAACCTAAACCTCCCTTGCTGCAGTTTAAGCCCATTGCTTCTTGTTCTATCCTTAGAGGCTAAGGTGAACAAGTTTTCTCCCTCCTCCTTATGACACCCTTTTAGATACCTGAAAACTGCTATCATGTCCCCTCTCAGTCTTCTCTTTTCCAAACTAAACAAACCCAATTCTTTCAGCCTTCCTTCATAGGTCATGTTCTCAAGACCTTTAATCATTCTTGTTGCTCTTCTCTGGACCCTCTCCAATTTCTTTCTTGAAAGGCGGTGCCCAGAACTGGACACAATACTCCAGTTGAGGCCTAACCAGCGCAGAGTAGAGCGGAAGAATGACATCTCGTGTCTTGCTCACAACACACCTGTTAATGCATCCCAGAATCACGTTTGCTTTTTTTGCAACAGCATCACACTGTTGACTCATGTTTAGCTTGTGGTCCACTATAACCCCTAGATCCCTTTCTGCCGTACTCCTTCCTAGACAGTCTCTTCCCATTCTGCCTGTGTGAAACTGATTGTTCCTTCCTAAGTGGAGCACTTTGCATTTGTCTTTGTTAAACTTCATCCTGTTTACCTCAGACCATCTCTGCAATTTGTCCAGATCATTTTGAATTATGACCCTTTCCTCCAAAGCAGTTGCAATCCCTCCCAGGTTGGTATCATCTGCAAACTTAATAAGCGTACTTTCTATGGCAATATCTAAGTCGTTGATGAAGATATTGAACAGAGCCGGTCCCAAAACAGACCCCTGCGGAACCCCACTTGTTATACCTTTCCAGCAGGATTGGGAACCATTAATAACAACTCTGAGTACGGTTATCCAGCCAGTTATGCACCCACCTTATAGTAGCCCCATCTAAGTTATATTTGCCTAGTTTATTGATAAGAATATCATGCGAGACTGTAACAAATGCCTTATTAAAGTCTAGGTATGCCACATCCACCGCTTCTCCCTTATCCACAAGGCTCGTTATCCTATCAAAGAAAGCTATCAGATTGGTTTGACATGATTTGTTCTTTACAAATTGTGATACAGCATGGCCAGAGGGCAGCAGGACAGGGTTAGAAGGGAGCCTTATTCCCTGTAGAGGGAAGAAAGTTTGCTATAGATTAATTAGAGCACCTGAAGCCAATTAAAGCACCTGAAGCCAGTCACCTGATAAAAACCCCTGCTTCAATCAGACAGGGGAAGGAGTTGGAGCAGAGTGGATTGGTGTTGGAGCAGAGAGCAGTTTGGAGGAGTTGGAGCAGAGTGGATTGGTGTTGGAGCAGAGAGCAGTTTGGAGGAGTTGGCGCAGAGTGGATTGGTGTTGGTGCTGTAGTGGGGTGGACACCTGCTCCTGCCCTGAAGGGCTTGAAATCAGCCCTGAAAGGGGGCTGCAGGGGTAATAGGAGCCCTGGAGGGGGCTGCAGGGGTAAAAGCAGCTACTGGGCTGATTGGGGAAGCAGCCGCAGCTTGGCCACACCCCAATCAGGGCCCAGCTGGCCCTATAAAGACTGGGAGCCAGGAGCAGGGACTCAGTCTCTCTCTGAGCGCAGAGAGAGAAGGGCCTGGCTGCAGGGAGCTAGAGACAGGGTACCTGAGTGGAGCAGGCCTGGGGACAGGCCAAGGAGCTGGGGAGCTCCAGCCTGGATAGCCCCAGGCTGCGGCCTAGCAGAGGCCAAGGGGTACTGGGGGTTGCAGAGGGCAGCCCAGGGCTAGGCCAAGGCAGCAGGTCCAAACCCCCCTTGCCAGTGATGAGTGGCTGATACTGCAGTCTGCCCCAGGGCGTGGGGCTAGACAATAACGGGCAGTAGCCGTATACTGAGGTGAGGTGGGAATAGTGGGTGGGGGTTCCCTGGGGAGGTGCTGCTGTGAGACTGCGGAGTTACTGCCAGGGGGCAGCACCCCAGGTAAAAGGACACCGGGGTCCAGGGAGGGACACGGGGGCCAGAGGACAGGCAGATCACCGGCCTGCAGAGGGTGCTCCGGAGCTAATTCCCAGAGTCACCAGCAGGAGGCGGCGCAGGGATGAGTCCACACTCCTACAGAGCAGAGCGCAGTCTGGAGGTGTTGGAGCAGAGAATAGTTTGGAGAAGTGCTGCGGTGGGCTAAGACCACCAAGCCCCTAGGTACAGGGGCACCTGGCTTGTGCAGAGGGAGGGCAGGAAGCCCCCACAAGCTGAAGGGCAGGAGAGGGAAGTAGCCCAGGGGAAGGAACCGCTAGTTCAAGTGGTTTACCGCTATCCCTAGGGCCCTTGGGCTGGGACCTGGAGTAGAGGGCGGGCCCAGGTTCCTCCTTCTCTTCTCCCCTCCTCTGGGACACTAGTGGGGCAGTTAATACCCCAGTTCAGGGGCAAGAAATGGTGCCCTGAACCCCCCCAAGAAGAGAGAGCGCAAGACCCATCATAGTAGTGCCAGCAATTTGTCACAGAATCCATGCTGGCTGTTCCCTATCACCTTATCACCTTCCAAGTGTTTGCAGATTATTTCCTTAATTACTTGCTCCATTATCTTCCCTGGCACAGAAGTTAAACTAACTGGTCTGTAGTTTCCTGGGTTGTTTTTATTTCCCTTTTTATAGATGGGCATTATATTTGCCCTTTTCCCGTCTTCTGGAATCTCTCCCGCCTCCCATGATTTTCCAAAGATAATAGCTAGAGGCTCAGATACCACCTCTATTAGCTCCTTGAGTATTCTAAAAAAAGAACAGGAGTACTTGTGGCACCTTAGAGACTAACAAATTTATTAGAGCATAAGCTTTCGTGGGCTACAACCCACTTCTTCGGATGCATATGAGTATTCTAGGATGCATTTCATCAGGCCCTGGTGACTTGCAGGCATCTAACTTTTCTAAGTGATTTTTAACTTGTTCTTTTTTATTTTATCTTCTAAACCTACCCCCTTCCCATTAGCATTCACTAGGTTAGGCATTCCTTCAGACTTCTCGGTGAAGACCGAAACAAAGAAGTAATTGTCAGTGCAACGCCCAGCACAACGGGGGCAGGCCCCAGACTCCGGGTGGCACCGGGACCGTGTGTGTGTCCCTCTGGGGGGGTATTTGCTCTGTGTCCTCTGCCCTGGGGAGGGGGAACAGGGGTTCAGATCCACCCCACTGCTCCCCTCCAGGGAGCACAGCTGACCCCTAGCCTGGGAACCCCCCTGAACCTGCTGCTGCTGGGGCATCCGGAGCTCACAGTCCCACAGCGACACCCCGCAGCCAGCGGGGGAATGGGCACGAGGAGGGGATGGCAGCACCCAGGGCATGGGGTTCATGCTGTGTCCCTCTTCATCATCTAGCGGGGTTCCCCATCTCACCCCAGAGCAGGCCCTGTGTTCCCCCAATGCAACTCCTGGGGAACAGGGTGTCTATCCCCAGCTCTGGGAGGGGAGTGGGGGCGAGTGGGTTGGACCCAGGGGTCTGGGGGCTCTGGGAATCGGCCCAAAAGTCACCGTTCTGCAGGAGGAGGTGACACTGAGATGTGGTGGTTTTGCCAATGGTGGGGTTAAAGGTCGGAGGTCGGGGCCAGTGACCCAGGGTCAAAGATCGTAGCCCTGGTAGGTGTTGGGGTCACACCCAGGGGTCACGGCTCCTGTAGGGTGACCAGACAGCACGTGTGAAAAATCAGGACGGGGGTGGGGGGGTAATAGGAGCCTATATAAGAAAAAGCCCCAAATATCGGGACTGTCCCTATAAAATCGGGACATCTGGTCACCCTAGGTTCCTGTGGGGTCAGAGGTCACCATGCAAGGGCGGGACCAGGAGCTCCCAGGCTCCCAGCCCCCTGCTCTAACCACTAGACCCTCCCCCTCCCCTCGCCCCTCAGAAGTCCTGACGGCCCTCACCTGGGGAGGGTATCACACTCATTGTGCCCAGTGGGCAGTGACCCTGCATGGTGGGGAGGGGGTAGGTGGGATCAGAGCTGCCCCCCAGCGAGTGCTGCATTGGGCGGGGTGCTGCAGAAGCTCCACTGGGCGGTGTGTGTGTGTGTGGGGGGGGGGAGGGTGCAGTGATTCCTGAGAGTCTCAAGCAAATCACAGACATTTCTTTTTTATTTCTGAGTAGACCGTGCCGCTCTCCGGGGGGGCTGGGGCCCGGGCGTTGGCTTCTGGTCTCCTGCAGTGAAGGCGAGTGTAGAATTCTGAATGTCTTTGTCACCCTGGAAGACAGGAAAGCCAGATCAAGGACTGCACCAGGGAGAGAACCCAGGAGTCCTGGCTCCCAGCCCCCCCCTGCTCTAACCCACCAGACCCCATTCCCCTGCTGGGGCCAGAGATAGAACCCAGGAGTCCTGGCTCCCATGCCCCCCCGCCTCTAACCCACCAGATCCCACTCCCCTGCCAGGGCCAAGGAGAGGACCCAGGAGTCCTGGCACCCAGCCCCCCCGCTCTAACCCACCAGACCCCACTCCCCTGCCAGAGCCGGGGAGAGAACCCAGGAGTCCTGGCTCCCAGCCCCCCTGTGACGTTATTGACATAAGCTGGGACCGTATAGATCATTGTTGCAACCAAGGGCCTGCAGTGGCACCAAATCTTGTAGAAAGGGGGTCAAATAAGGTGTCTACGACAAGGTTCTGGTTGCTGGGTATGATGATGCTGTCTGGGTGCACGGATCATTTTTGTATTTAAAGTTATAAGTATCGGCTCTGTCCTGTCTGTATTTCACACTTGGGCTCCGCTTCTGGGGGACACCCCAGACAAGTCGGTGTCAGCTCTGCCTAGGCTGCTCGATGGCCCATTAATGCCCATCAGCTCTACAACCGACCCACTGAGAGAAGCAGAGACACCTGGTGACTCAGCAAGGCAGGGCCAGGCCTAGGGACAGACCCGGAGGTTTTTCCAGGCCATGTGCTGGGCGGCTTCTCCTTGGGACAAAGAAAGCAGAGCGCACAGGGCAAGAGACTATAAAAGGCTGCGGCAGCTCCTCCATCTTGTCTTCAATCCTGCTTCTGACCCCTGGAGGGACTTTGCTACAAACGGAAACTCTGAACAAAGGACTGAAGGACCCATCCCAGCTGGGGATGTTCCAGAGACTTGATTTGAACCTGCAGTTTGTTCTATCGCTGCTACAAGCCTGAACCAAGAACTTAGCCATTACTGGATGTCATTGATTCCATGTAACCAATTCTAGCTCTCATCCAGATCTTTTTCCTTTTATGAATAAACCTTTAGATTTTAGATTCTCAAGGATTGGCAACAGCGTGATTTGTGGGTAAGATCTGACTTGTATATTGACCTGGGTCTGGGGCTTGGTCCTTTGGGATCGGGAGAACCTTTTTTTCTTTTACTGGGGCATTGGTTTTCATAACCATTCGTCCTCATAACAAGTGGCACTGGTGCTGATACTGGGTCCCGCCAGAACCAGCATCGTTATACCCCCTCTGCTCCCCTCCCCTCCCACCAGCGGGATAGAACCCAGGAGTCCTGTGGCCGGACACAAAGGCTCCTTACCATGGTAGGTGTATTGTCACCGACGCCCTGGTCTGAAGGACAGAGACAGGAGACAGACGGGGTTAGAAACACGACAGTCCCGGGGTGCAGCCCCCTCCCCCCCAGCCAAGCATTGACACCCCCCTCTCCGGGGGCAGCAGGGCCCGTGCGGAGTTAGTGGCAGCAGGAAAAGCACCAGCTGGGTTAGTGGTTGCAGCCGGCGTGGCCCTCAAGGGCTCAGCAGGGATCCTCAGGGTGGAACCTGGGGGATGCGGGGGGGGGGGGGAAAGGTTGAGCGGGGGGGATGGGGAGGGAATAAGTAGGGAACCCCTTGGCCACGTGACCCCAGCCTCTGTCTCCGCGGTGCTGCCCCAGGTTCCCAGCGCCAGCCACGCGGGTTGAGTTGGGGAGCAAGTGGGGGTTGAGGGAGGGAAGGGGGTGGGGGGATGGGATAAGCAGGGAATCCCAGGCCCAAGTGACCCCTCACCCCATCTCCGCGGTTGCCCCCCATGTTGCCCGCACCGGGGGTGGGGGGGCACCCAGAGCCTGGGACACCCACAGCCCAGAGCAGCGACGGGGGATCTGGGACCCAGCCCAGGGGAAGAGAATCCCAGACGGGCTCCTGGAAACTGGGGCTGGCGCGACCGCGATGTCACTTCCTGTCCATCATGCCCCTGGCCGTGGCCGTCCATCACTCTTTGGCATGGGGGTGCGGCAGCAGCACTAACAACGGTGCAGGCATGTGGCTTGCAGGCCCCGCCCACACAGCTCACAGGCCCCGCCCACACACACCTACCGAACCCCATACCCATTCATCCCCCCCACCTCTCTATCCATCCACTCCCCACATGCACCCATCTGTCCCACACCCACCCAAACCCATGTCCATCCCTCCCCACACACCCATTCATTCCCCCCACTCTATCCAGCCACCCAACCAACCCCATGTCCATTCATCCTCCCCTACACATACCCATCCCTCCCTCCCTCTCTTCACCCAAACTCCCCGTCTCTTCCTCTTGCCTCTTCCCCCCAGACTCCCACAATGGGGGCTGCTCCCCCCTAGGATGTGCCCCACACTCAGCCCCTGGCTCTCCCTGTGGGGATGGGTAGCTCTGGGGTGGCTCAGGGCGCTGGGTGACAGCCTGGGCAGGGATTGTTCCCTGGGAGACCTGACACTGTTTCCAAGAGGCATGTGGGGCGAGATCCCATCCTGGGGGGCAGAGAGGTGGAAGGACCCTTCACCACAGAGCGAGCGACAAGCAGAGACCCTGAGGTGCAGAGACCTGGGGCTGGGGGGCAGAGAGACCGACCCCCTCCAGCACCCAGGGGCAGCTCCCAACCCCCCTACTCACCAGGGCTCGGGGCAGCCCCCAGCGCTAGGGGCCCCCGGTCCCCCTAGCTGTTCCCCTCCAGTTTTGCAGAGCAGGAAGTAGAGCAGGCCCCCGAGCAGCGCCGCCCCGGCCAGCGACCCGATGACGATCCCGACGATGGTTCCGGGTGGCAGGCCTGGGGGTGAAGTTGGCTCTGGAAGAGATTTGGGAGGAGAAAAGGGAGAAAGGGGGGGTGTATCAGGGAGTCCAGTGAAGACTCCCCCCCCCCCCCCAGCCCCACTCAGACGAGAGCTACAGTGTCAGCGAACTCCGCCAGGCAGGGGCTGCGCACCCCACCTCGGGCAGCACCAGCTCCTCTGCGGGCAGAAGGGGTGGATGAGACAGCGGGCTGGGGGGGGGGCAGCGCTCTCCCCCCTCCAGCACCTGGCACGAGGAGTCCAGCCGCCACCGCACCATCTCAGGATCTGCACAGGGACACGCAAGAGCCTTCACCCCCCTACCCCCCTCTGAAGGGAACTGGGCCGACTGCGCAGACACATCTTCCTTCTGCGGCCACTTCCCTGGGCAAGGAGCCGCTGGGAACGGGCCCCAGGGTGATTAGCCAGGGATGGGGTGGCCTGGCAGACACCCCCCAGATCTCCCAGGGGTCCCCCATCATCCACAGCAGCAGGGCTCCCTCTACCCCCAGTTACCGTGTGTGTGTGAGGGGGTGGAAAACACAAGCAGGCCCCACGGGCCCCTGGAAATTGAGGCACAAGGTGACCACAGCTCCTGGCGTCCCAACAGCGATGGGCACTGGCTTTATGAGGGCACCGGGGGGGCAACGGGCTCCTGCCCCCCAGATCCCTGTCCCATAGCCCCCATCAATCTCCCGATCCCGCCCGCACTCCCACTGGGGACTGGGCAGCAGCGCTGGACTGGGGCAAGTGGGACCAGGATCAGGTCCAGTGAGCGCGCTCCTGCCCGCAAACAGGGAGGGGCACTGAGGCTGAGAATCACACGGTGAGAGCCAGGGGGTGGGGTTTGCACTAGGGTGTGCGAAGATTTTTGCACTGATCGCACTGCAAGATGAACACCAGTGGCAGGGGAGCAGGGTGTGCTAGAGACAGGGGACAGCAGCCCACAGACACCTGGGGATGCAGAGGGTGTGGGGGGCCCCAGTGTCTGGGGAAGGAACCACCAGCCGAATACAGAACCTAGATCTCGAGCCCCGGTGGCCCGATCCTGGCCCCAGGTGAGGACACACGGATGGGGCTGGGGGAGCGTCCCGGAGAGGCCCAGCTCCCAACAGAGCCAGAGGGAGACGGGGTGAATCTGCCCCCCAAATACCCCAGCGCTCAAGAGCGGGTGTCACAGCCGCACCGATCACAGACAGGGAGAGGAGCCCTGGCACTTCCTGGCACAGATGTGCCTCCGAACCCCCAGCACAGACACCCTTCTCCAATCCAGACTCTCACCCCCCCAGCATGGGACACCCCCTCCCCACACCCAGCATGGACCCCGCTCCCATCCCTGGAGCAACCCCCCCTCCACTGCCCCCCAGCACCAGCCGTTTCCCTCCCCCCAGCGCCGGGGGCCACGTCCCAGAGCTCCATGAACGGGGTAGGGATGGTGCTGCCTCTCCCCGCTCCCCACCCCCACCCCCCCGCCTACAGCCCACCCTTCCCCGGGCAGAGCCCCCAATGCCAGCTCCCCGGGGCAGCACGACCCAGCTCTGCCATGGAGACGCTTCTCCCCAGGCCGGTTAATGCTCACTCGGGCTGGCAAGGCAGAGATGCCGGGATGGGGGGAGACACTAGGGGGGCCCGGAGAGGCTGTGGTGGGCAGGAGGCAGTGGGGTGGGAGGGCACTGGGATACCAGGATGGGATGGGGGGTGCCAGGGACACCCGGGGGAGCTGGAGGGGCTGGGAGAGGCAGGGGGACACTGCAGACACCAGGACAGGCTGGGGGCACCAGAGACCCTGGGGGCACCAGAGAGGCTGGGGGGACTGGGCCCCCGGAGCCTGACTCCTCCGTGCCCAGAGCAGGGTCGATGCAGGCGGCATGAGGGAGAGCTCCCCTCACAACACACAGCCCCCCTCACCAGTGTGTGCCCCAAACCCCAGGGGATCTCAGGGTCTCGGGCGCAGCCCTTGGCCTCTTTGCTGCGGCTGCCAGTGAGGGGCTGGATCCCACTCAGTTGCCAGGAACCGAGCTGGGACCCAGCAAATCCATTTCACCCCAGACCCTGAATGGGCACTGGTGGGAACGGCAGGCTCTGGTGGGTGCTGGGAAGCCCAGGGATCCCCTATGCCCAGTCAGGCTCAATCCCACACTGCTGGCACTGCCAGGGAGAGCCAGAGCCAGGGGGGTAATGGCAGGATGGGGGAACCCAGGGCCCCACATTTCTGGGGGGCACCATCTCCCAGGAGAAGCAGGGGGCAGGGAGTCCCAGGCTACCCCACGGTGTCTGTGTTTGGGGGCGGGTTCCCCCCATGTCCCAGCCAGGCCCATCCCCGGGGGAGACGCCCAGTGGGACGGAGGTTGTGGGGGTGGACACGGCCTGGGATCAGCGCAGGTCCTGGGGTTGGCACTTACCAGAGACGCGCAGAACCACCGTGATGGAGCGGACAGGGTTAGTGGCGGTAGGTATCAGCACCGTGTAGTTCCCGGTGTCATTGAGCGTTAACCCCGCGATGTTCAGGGCGCAGCCCGGCCCCAATGTCTCCCGCCCCGTGTGGGCCGAGCCGTTGGTCTGATTGGGGTTTGGATATTGGAAGTAAC
The DNA here is from genome assembly GCA_023634205.1 of Actinemys pallida. Lineage (NCBI taxonomy): Eukaryota > Metazoa > Chordata > Testudines > Emydidae > Actinemys > Actinemys pallida. Next base: position 788,658 of record JALMGD010000039.1, on the reverse strand, counting down.
TGAGGATCAGGCTGTTTCCATCAGTCACGGTCGCTGATCGGAACCAGCTGCAGTACAGGAAGTTCTCTGGCTGTGGCTGTGGGGCCAGGCTGACGTCCCCTCCCACCATGGGGCTCGGCGGGGTGATGACGATGGTCACTGGGATCTGGGCCGGCGCCGGCTGGAGGCAGGAGCCCAGGACGGAGGCTGCGGGGGAAGGAGAGTCTCAGTTGGGCAGCGAGAGGCCAGGGCACGGGGGGTCAGTCGGGACCTGGGGGGACGCGACCAGCGAGTGCCCACCCAGGGGGGACCAGCCGCCCGGCTACACCCAGCCAGAGAGCACGGGGCACGAGGCAGACCCTGGGCCGGTCTGGGCCGAGCTCCAGCTGTCGCTCCCCATGGAGACGGGGGGTATCCCCAAAACCGCTCAGAGAGTCAAACATGTGATCTCCCCCGGCTCAGACACCCCCAGGTCAGGGTGGGGTTAGAGTGCGGGGTAAGTGGGGGCTGGCGGCCCCCCCATCCCACTGGGACAGGAAAGAGAGGGGATGAGTGGGGGGGGGAGAGCCCCCTGGGACACAGCTACGGGCAGGGAAGTCTGGTGAGAAAACGCCCAGGGCCAGAGCCCGGAGGGTGTAAATCGGAGCTGCTCCATGGGACACAATATCCCCCCACGGACACCACTGGGGGGCTGGGCCTGGGGATAGACAGATAGATAGATAGAGTGCATGGGGATAGATAGATAGATAGATAGATAGATAGATAGATGGGGTGTATGGGGATAGATAGATAGATAGATAGATAGATAGATAGATAGATAGATAGATGGGGTGGACGGGGATAGATAGATAGATAGATAGATAGATAGATAGATAGATAGATAGATAGATAGATGGGGTGGACGGAGATAGATAGATAGATAGATAGATAGATAGATAGATAGATGGGGTGGACGGGGATAGATAGATAGATAGATAGATAGATAGATAGATAGATAGATGGGGTGTATGGGGATAGATAGATAGATAGATAGATAGATAGATAGATAGATAGATAGATAGATAGATGGGGTGGACGGGGATAGATAGATAGATAGATAGATAGATAGATGGGGTGTATGGGGATAGATAGATAGATAGATAGATAGATAGATAGATAGATAGATAGATAGATAGATAGATAGATGGGGTGGACGGGGATAGATAGATAGATGGATGTGTGGGGATGGATACAGGCAGGAGGCAGGTACAGGCGGGTGGTCGCTGTCCCTGAGGCCGGGGTCCCACCACACAACAATTCACACTCGCCCCCCCCCTCCCCCGGCCCCAGCTGTCCGGTAGATGGGGCGGGGGCTGGCTCCTGGGGGGCCGCAGGGGCCCGATCCTGGGACTAGCCCCCCCGAGGGGGGACCCCCCCCGCTCCCCAAACCTGCCCCCCCCATGCCCGGCCCCCACCTGCCAGCAGCAGCCCTGTCCAGGGGCTGCCCCATGCGGGGGGGTCCCTGCCCCCCGGCCGACGCCCCATGGCCCTGCCCTGCCCGGGGTGGCTGCCGGCCCTGGCCGTGGGGAGAGCTGAGGGCGGGGGCCCGGCCGGACGCCTGGGGTCTCTGGGGGGCTGTGGCCGCTGCGGGGTCCCGGGCTGAGCGTGGGGCCGAGCGCTGGGTCAGTTTCCCGCTCTTTTCATTGCCCCGGGCCTGGTAAACAACGTCCAGTCAGAGCCGGTTTGCCCGACGGGGTTTCCCAGAAGGGGCTTCCCGCCTTTTCTACGGGGTTTCCCGGGCCAGTGTCTAAAGGCTGCCCCGAACATGGCCTCCGGGCCGCCCATGCGAGTGCAGCCCGGGACGGGCACGGGTCACGGGTCTTCCCTGCAGGCGTCTGTCCGTCCTAGCGATAGACGGGCGAGGGGTCTGACTCCACCTGCCTCCTCAGCGGCAGAGCAAAGGGAGCAGGAGAACATAAGAACGGCCGGACTGGGTCAGACCAAAGGTCCATCCAGCCCAGTATCCTGTCTGCCGACAGTGGCCAATGCCAGGTGCCCCCGAGGGAGTGAACGTAACAGGCAATGATCAAGTGATCTCTCTCCTGCCATCCATCTCCACCCTCTGACAAACAGAGGCTAGGGACACCATTCCTCACCCATCCTGGCTGATAGCCATTCCAACCTCCATGAATTTATCCAGTTCTCTTTTAAACCCTGTTATAGTCCTAGCCTTCACAACCTCCTCAGGCAAGGAGTTCCACAAGTTGACTGTGCGCTGTGTGAAGAAGAACTTCCTTTTATTTGTTTTAAACCTGCTGCCCATTAATTTCATTTGGTGATCCCTAGTTCTTGTATTATGGGAACAAGTAAATAACTTTTCCTTATTCACTTTCTCCACATCACTCATGATTTTATATACCTCTATCATATCCTCCCTTAGTCTCCTCTTTTCCAAGATGAAAAGTCCTAGCCTCTTTAATCTCTCCTCATATTGGACCAGTTCCAAACCCCTAATCATTTTAGTTGCCCTTCTCTGAACCTTTTCTAATGCCAGTATATCTTTTTTGAGATGAGGAGACCACATCTGTATGCAGTATTCGAGATGTGGGCGTACCATCGATTTATATAAGGGCAATAAGATATTCTCCATCTTATTCTCTATCCCCTTTTTAATGATTCCTAACATCCTGTTTGCTTTTTTGACTGCCGCTGCACACTGCGCGGACATCTTCAGAGAACTATCCACGACGACTCCAAGATCTTTTTCCTGATTCGTTGTAGCTAAATTAGCCCTCATCATATTGTATGTATAGTTGGGGTTATTTTTTCCAATGTGGATTACTTTACATTTATCCACATTACATTTCATTTGCCATTTTCTTGCCCAATCACTTAGTTTTGTGAGATCTTTTTGAAGTTCTTCACAGTCTGCTTTGGTCTTAACTATCTTGAGCAGTTTAGTATCATCTGCAAACTTTGCCACCTCACTGTTTACCCCTTTCTCCAGATCATTTATGAATAAGTTGAATAGGATTGGTCCTAGGACTGACCCTTGGGGAACACCACTAGTTACTCCTCTCCATTCTGAGAATTTACCATTTATTCCTACCCTTTGTTCCCTGTCTTTTAACCAGTTCTCAATCCATGAAAGGACCTTCCCTCTTATCCCATGACAGCTTAATTTACATAAGAGCCTTTGGTGAGGGACCTTGTCAAAGGCTTTCTGGAAATCTAAGTACACTATGTCCACTGGATCTCTTGTCCACGTGTTTGTAGACCCCTTCAAAGAACTCTAATAGATTAGTAAGACACGATTTCCCTTTACAGAAACCACGTTGACTTTTGCCCAACAAGTTATGTTCTTCTATGTGTCTGACAATTTTATTCTTTACTATTGTTTCAACTAATTTGCCTGGTACTGACGTTAGACTTACCGGTCTGTAATTGCCGGGATCACCTCTAGAGCCCTTTTTAAATATTGGCGTTACATTAGCTATCTTCCAGTCATTGGGTACAGAAGCCGATTTAAAGGACAGGTTACAAACCATAGTTAATAATTCCGCAACTTCACATTTGAGTTCTTTCAGAAGATACAATACAACACTTATCTTTGTCATCTGTTCCCCTGAACGCATCGTCTGCTTTCGCCCATGAGCCCCAGGCACGTCAAGGGGCTCCATGGATCTCCTCTCCAGGGGCTTTGCCATGGGCCCGAGGATCGAGGCCCCACGCACCCGCCGCCGCTTTGATCTGGGAAGAAGGCTTTGATAGATCTGTTTGTAGGGCTGAGTTTGGGGGCAATCACTGTATTGCGCAATTTCACTGTTTATTCCCCTTCTTATTTGTCCCGCTCTTTGCTCTAAACCCTTCGATACACTTGATTTGATTTTCCCTTGACTGGGGTCCTCATTATTTTGGGCGGGAGGGGTCCTCGCTGCAGGAGAAGGGATCCTACCAGACAGGGAGGTCGAACCTAGGGAGACAGAAAGCACAAGGGTCTCTTGTCTTAACACGCACACACTCCTCCTTTGTCTGTCAGTCCTTTCCCCCCTAACCGAGGATCGGTCCATCAATGGCCATTAGCCAGGCTGGGCAGGGATGGTGCCATAACCTCTCTTTGCCAGGAGCTGGGAATGGGCGACGGGGGATGATCACTGGATGGTTCCCTGTTCTGTTCCTTCCCATCGGGGCACCTGGCACTGGCCACGTTTCAAAGACAGGACACTGGGCTAGATGGACCTTTGCTCTGACCCAGTCTGGCCGCTCTTATGTTCAGTGCCGGGGCTCGGGGATCCCTCAGGGGACCCCGCACGCTGTGGCTGGCGCAGGCACTGGCACCAGTGCAAACACGCCCAGATGGGACCGGCAGAGTGTCACACTCAGCACAGGTGTGTCAGCACGGGGGGCCACACTCATAGAGACACTCGCCCAGTCTGGGTCTGTGCAGCACCCGTATCTCAGTCTGGGGGGCCGGGCAGGGCAGGACCTGGCGCAATGGGGCCCTGATCTCAGTCTGGGGGGCTGGGCAGGGCAGGACCTGGCACAATGGGGCCCTGATCTCAGTCTGGGGGGCTGGCCAGGGTAGGGCCTGGTGCGATGGGGCCCCGATCTCAGTCACGGGGGCTGAGCAGCGCCAGGCGTGACGGGGCCCTGATCTCGCTCGGGGTCTGGGCACCAATGGCGCGCTGGGCCCCGATCCGGCGGGGTCTCTAGGCGCTCTGTGACACACACATTCGTGCTGTACCTGGCAGCCCCCGTGCCCCAGCGACGCCCAGAGGCTGCCCAGGCCCAGACTCGCCTGGGATGGTTCTGTGCTGAGTCACACACGGGCACGGTGCTGTCGGGGTGGGAGGGGCCCTGCACTGGGCGGGGGGGGAGAATCTTCCCCCCGCCCCCGGCTGGGGGCCCTGGGGTTTTGTTTCCAGGGAACCGGAGGGGTGGGGGGTTTCCTCCCCTTTCAGTTCTCATAAACTGCCCCCCCACCCCCAATGCGTGACGTCTCTGAGCCCAAACCTCACCCGCTACAAATAGGATCCAGCCCCAAACCCCGGGTGCCCCTGCCACACCCCCCCCCCCCAGCCCTCTGGGTGTCCCCAGCTCTGCAGACCCCAGGCCCCCCAGGCACCACCTGGGCAGCCCAGCCCCCCTGGGTGCCCCCTTAGCCCCTGAGTGCACCCCTGGGTCAACCACTGCCCCTCATGCCCCCTGCAGTCGTCCCACCCCTCGCTGAAGGAGCCTGGGCCAGCTGGGGGCTGGCCCCAGACTCCGGGTGGCACCGGGACCGCGTGTGTGTGTGTGTGTGTGTGTGTGTGTGTGTGTGTGTGTGTCCCTCTGGTGGGGGTATTTGCTCTGTGTCCCCCGCCCTGGGGAGGGGGGAACAGGGGTTCAGATCCACCCCACTGCTCCCCTCCAGGGAGCACACCTGACCCCTAGCCTGGGAACCCCCCTGAACCCCCCTGAACCTGCTGCTGCTGGGGCACCCGGAGCTCACAGTCCCACAGCGCCACCCAGCGGCCAGCGGGGCAATGGGCACGAGGGGGGGATGGCAGCACCCAGGGCATGGGGTTCATGCTGTGTCCCTCCTGCATCATCTAGCGGGGTTCCCCACTCACCCCAGAGCAGGCCCTGTGTTCCCCCAATGCAACTCCTGGGGAACAGGGTGTCCTGGGACTCCTGGGTTCTGTCCCCGGCTCTGGGAGGGGAGTGGGGTCTGGTGGGCTAGACCCAGGGGGGCTGGGAACCAGGACTCCTGGGTTCTATCCCCGGCTCTGGGAGGGAAGTGGGGTCTGGTGGGTTAGACCCAGGTGGGTCTGGGGGCCAGGACTCCTGGGTTCTATTCCAGCTCTCGGTTTCATTTCCCGTAGCTGGGGGGTGCCTGGGGTGCCAGCAAGGCTCTGGAATGGGGAAGCCCTGGGGCACTGCACACTCTGGGAATCGGCCCAAAAGTCACCGTTCTCCACTAATCCTTCCTGCTCGGTTCCCGTCAGAGTCGTCAGGGTGACAGGACAATGGGTCCCTGTCCCCCCCCCCCGCTGGGCCAAACCGCAGCCAATGGGCACCGGGACGGCAGCCGCTGGGGTATAAAGGCTGCGGCAGCCCCAAGACAGCGCTGCTGAAATGGACCGACTCCTGTGCCTGTTCCTGCTGCTGTCTGTAACAATCACAACCTGCTCGCCCCATGTGCCAGGTGAGAGGGGATGGGGGTACCTGTATAACCAGCCCCCACACCCCACCCCGAGCCAGCTGCACCTCAGCACCGGGCAAGGGATCCCTGTATAAACAGCCCCTGTGCCCCACCCCAGAGGGGCCGCATCTCAGCACCGGGCGTTTAGCTTCCCTTCTCCTGTCTGACACAGGTGGTGGACACGGAGCGGAAGGGAAGCTGAACCCAGTCAGACGGCGCGCGACCGGAGCAAGGCTCTGTGAGTGCTCAGGTCAGTGTCCCCTGCCATGGGGTGAAGTTGGGTGGGGGAGGAGCCACACACACACACACATGTGATGTCTCCTGTCATTTCAGGCTGGTCGGGATCCAAGCGCCAGCTCGGAGACCTCGGGGATGGGGCCAGACACAATGGGCTGTGCCCCTGTGACGGCATCGTCCCCCATGGCCAAGGCAGGGGTGAGAGCCGCTCCCAGCGTCAGGGGTGGGGGAGCAAGGCCAGAGAATGGGATCTGCTAACGGGGCGGGGTCAGGGTTAGGGGCTAATAATGACAGAGGCAGAGAACGGCATCAGGGAACGAGGGAAGGGGATTTGAGTCTCATCACAGGGGGCAAGGAATGGGGTTTGGGACTGAGGTGGAGGGGGGCAAGGATTGGGGGATGGGGTTGAGGGGAAGAGGGGAGGAATTGGGGTCTGGTAACGGGGTGCAGAGAATGGAGTGTAGGATGGGGTGGGGTGCAGGGATTGGGTCTGGTAACAGTGCAGAGAATGGAGTTGGGGATGAGGTAGGGGTTGAGATTGGGGTCTGACATCAAGGGGAAGAGAGGATGGATTGGGGTCTGGTAATGGGGTGCAGAGAATGGGGTTGGAGATGAGGTAGGGGTTGAGATTGGGGTCTGACATCGAGGGGAAGAGAGGATGGATTGGGGTCTGGTAAAAGTGCAGAGAATGGGGTTGGGGATGAGGTAGGGGTTGAGATTGGGATCTGACACTGAGGGGAAGAGAGGATGGATTGGGGTCTGGTAACGGGGTGCAGAGAATGGGGTTGGGGATGAGGTAGGGGTTGAGATTGGGGTCTGACACTGAGGGGAAGAGAGGATGGATTGGGGTCTGGTAATGGGGTGCAGAGAATGGGGTTGGAGATGAGGTAGGGGTTGAGATTGGGGTCTGACACTGAGGGGAAGAGAGGATGGATTGGGGTCTGGTAATGGGGGGCAGAGAGGAGGTTTGAGATTGGGATGGGTGCAGGGATTGGGGTCTGGCATTGAGAGGGGGCCTGGGGTCTAGCTGGGGGAAGGGCAGGAGACACTCCTGCTAAGCCCCCCCCCCCCCCTCTCTCCCGCAGGGCGTCACCCCCAGGGCCGGGGCAGACGGAGCCAGCACCACAGGCGCAGACGGCAGCGGTGCCGCGAGATCCCGAGCCGATGCCGGCAGCAGGGCCTGGCCAAGGGGCTGCTGCTGCCCCTCTAGCTGCCCGTCCCCGGGGCCCTGAGCGGAGCCAGTGGGGGGCGTCGCCTTTCGCCCCGTCAATAAAAACCCAGCTCGAGGGGACGCTCCCGTCTGGTGTCCGTGTGCGGCTCCTTCACCCCTGACCTCTGACCCCACGGCCGGGGTCAAAATCGCCCCCTGACACCTCCCCCCGGGGCCCTGCACCAACCCCTCCCCCGCTCCTGGGGCAGCAGCATGGGGGGGAGGGGGGCGTCTTCTCTCCCCGCGGGGCGTTAACCCTGGAGCCTAATGATGGCGGCTGGGCTCAGCCGAGGGCACGAGGAGGGAGAGGCCTGGGGTGTCCCGACCAGGAGGGGCTGGGGAGAGAGAGGGGGAGGGGAGCCCCCCACTCCCAGCACAGGGTCTGGGTGGGGCCAGAGGAGGTGACGGTTTTGTCATGGGGTTAAAGGTCAAAGGTCGTGGCCGTGGTCGGGATTGGGGTCACACCCAGGCGTCAGGGCTCCTGTGGGGTCAGAGGTCACCGCGCGAGGGCGGCGCCGCGCGGGGGGGGGGGGAGGGTTCGAGGCGGTTACCCCGGTAACAGACGTGGCGCCACCGGCGTGGCGGCTGATTGGCCGGCGCGCGTCACGTGCCCGATCCGGGCCGGTGGCCGCCGGAAGCGGGAGCCGGTCTGACGGGGCGGAGCCGCCGGAGCCGGAGCCACAGGTGGGCGCGGGGGGGGCGCGGGCCAGCGGCGGGTAAACTGAGGCACGGGGGGGGGCCGGGAATGGACCCAGGCGTCCGGGCGCCGCGCGCGTGGGCTCGTGTCTCCCCCGCGCGGGTCTGTTCTGCCCTGGTCCTTGGCGGGGCCGCGGAGAGACAGGGACTGAGGGGAGTCACCGGGGGACCCGATTCCTCGCGCCGGTTCCCGCCTCTGGTCCTCATTCAGTTCGTTCTCCACTACGTCTGTTTCCAACCCTGACACACAGTGCGATCTCGCCTGCGCAGAGCCGTACAGGTGATGTCACGCGGCCGGGCAGTGCAGAGGAGTCCAGCAGGAAAAGAGGAGTTAACGCTGAGCCCGAAGGAACTCCTGCGCTGAGGCCTTGCCTTCGAAAAAGTACCATTTAGTCTTCCTGTTATTGCCCTGTACTGCAGGGAATCTCCTATCCCGAGGTACGTTGTGCCACGGATTCCCCTCTCGCTGTTTCACTGAGACTCTATCACACGCCGCACTGAGATCCAAACAGACTCCTCTTGGCCATTGGGGTGGCTGGGATGGGAATCCGGCAATAAGAGGTGGGCAGAAGGCTCCCAGGGAGCCTGGAACTGAGTGCGAGGCCCGTCTGCCTTTGGGATGAGTTTCATCTTCCCTCCTGCTGGAAGCCCCCGCAGAAGCCGTGATTGGACCGTGTGCCAGGTGACTGGCTGAGGATACAGGCTGGTAGCAGCTTGGAGAAGACGGATCCAGACCAGACTTAAGAACAGTAACTGCTGAGTTCCACTGATTAGGGACCGTCCCTTTTCTCCGTGATTTGTCGATGAACTCCAACAACCCGGCTTTAGCCTTCTTCCCAAAGTGTTTCACCATAGAACCATAGGGGAGGTCCAGCCCATGGGATTCTTGGTTTGAGCTTCTCTATTGCATCTTCTAGCTCGTGTATGAAAGAGATCTCACTAAAGCCGGGTACTCGGTGAAATGCGTGTGCACGTTTTTAAATTCTCTTTGCCTTTTCTTCTGGGTAGTCCATCTTGCATGATTTGCAGTGGCTCCATCCTCATCTTTCGGAGCCTGCTAGTCTTGGTACAATATTCACAGACTGTGTCACCTTTTGCCTCTGTACCTCCATTTGTCTGGATGTCGGTGTTCTTAAGGGCATGGCTACACTTGCAGCTGTAGAGCGCTGAGAGTTAAACCCGCCTTCGTAGAGCGCAGTAGGGAAAGTGCTGCAGTCTGTCCACACTGACAGCTGACAGCGCACTGGCGTGGCCACATTTGCGGCACTTGCAGTGGCATTAGGAGCGGTGCATTATGGGCAGCTATCCCAGCATGCAAGTGACTGCAACATGCTTTTCATATGGGGGGCTGGGGTGAAGTGTGACGGGGGGAGAGAGAGTGGGTTTGGGGGGGCTGAGAGCATGTCAGCATACTGTCTTGTAAGTTCAGACAGCAGCAGACCCTCCTCTCCCCCCCCCCCCCAGCATTCCACAGTAACGGCTTGCATGCCGGCTGTCAGAAACGGAGCTGGTGGCATCCCCATCCTGGGTCTCAGGTTATGACGTGCAGACCTCTGAGCCGCCTCCCCTGCCCTGAAGGCCTCAGCGAAAGTCACACACCCAATTCCCACCGCCTAGGCATTGGTGCAGTACACAGGGAAACTGAGGCACACACAGTATTAGGATAGGACAGTAAGACTCACATACAACATAACAAGGGGGAAAACCCCACTTCATCACATCTCTAGCACAGCTCCAGCTGCATCAGTTCTGTTCCCGCAAACTGCGCGTCCGGCGTTGACACCTCCCCAGGTGATTGTCTGGCTGCAGTTCCCCAATGATTCGTTTTACGAGTTGGGCTGTCGTCAGGGTGACACGTTCACCTCCCGGACTCCCGCATCTCTTGTACGGAGCGTCTCCCGAATAACAAACCTCAGGCCTCCCCCAGCTCGTCCCGGGCAGTCGTCTCTCAAGCAGCCAGACCCACCAGAGCTACGGTGTGTTTCTTGAAGAGCAGCAACGTGGGTGTTTCTCCCCCGGCAGAACTTTCCTGGATACGGTTCCGGGGGCCGGCTGAATTCCAAGGCACAATGGTAAAGGTGGCAGGAGACTGTTTATTGACATCTCCCCGGAGGCCACAAGAGGTGACGGGTCAGTTTCTCTGTACGCAGTTTCCCCATGTTTCCAAACTCTCTTCTGCAGCTTCTGGGGGGTAGATCGGGGTGTTCTCTCCATTGCCTGCCGCGCGGCATGGGGCATTCCACACATGTGTTTACGCTGGCATGTGCCAGTCCAAGCAACCCAGGTCCTTCGTCATCAGCCAGCAGGAAACGAGGTGTCGTCTTCGCAGCTCCTTGCAACATTGTCTCTCTGCACACGTCGTCTTTTGCCATCCCCGCTGGTGTAAGACACGTTGGGCAACAGCGTTTGTGTAAGACTCTTACTGCTGGTGGCTTCTCTTCAGTCAGCGAGTGACTTCCACAGGCCCCTCTGCGCTGGGCTCCTCTGGCCAGCCGGGCCCATCCCCGTGTGCCATCCGTCCGTCAGCGCGCTCAGCTGGCAGCAGGAGCCATTGGTTAGTCCCATCCCACTCTCGCAGGGCTCTGTCCTCCTTTGGCAGCTCGTCACGCTGACGTCGAGTCGTTCGACTCGTTCGCTTGCTCCGACGCTGGCCAGAGATAAGTGAATGAGATCGCACGGTGACGGGAGCGGCACGCGGCGCCTGTCCCGGTGACGGATTATGCCCTGCACCCCCGCAAGAAGGTGGGTAGGAGAGTTGTGTGTGCAGGCACCGGGCGCATGGTTACTGGAGCGGCTTGTCTAAGCGATGGCGCCTTGGCTGGCGGTTACTTAGCTCTGTTGCCTGAGCGTTCTCTTTAGTGAAAAGACAAGCCCTGTGCGCCGTGCAAGACGCGTCCGATATATTCCTGCCACTCAGTCGGCCTGGGCTGAACTATCGGCCGTGTCCCTCCAGTTCCAGCTGCTCCGGCAACACAACGGCCTCGGTCCAAAGGGGCCCGTGGCAGAGCGTTCGGAGCCTGACGTTCCCATGTAGCTTCTTAAATCTTCATCGACGCCTCTGTTGGGTTTCTTTTATCGGGCCTAAAATTCTTCCTTCTGGGGCTGCGTGGGGTATACAGCCACGTCTGACAGGTGTCTCTGACCCTCGAGGTGTTGTGGTGCTGTGTGGGTGGGTACAGCCGGGTGTCTCGTGTCCCTCGAGGTGTTGTGGGGCTGTGTGGGGCGGTACAGCCACGTCTGACGAGTGTCTCTGGGTGCTGCCATGGGGGGAGTGGGGCACGCCACAGTGGGTAAGCTTGGGGGGAGGTGTGGGGCATGGGCCTTTCTTTATTATGGTGGGGGGAGGGGTTTCTAGCTCTCCCTGGTCGGTGCACTGGGGGGGTGACCCCTTCCTGCCTCCCTTGGGGCGCCAGGTCCCTTTGTTGCCCCATGATCTATGCTCCGTGGCCGCAGACAGGCACGCTGGGCATAGACGCACCTGTCCGTGTGACGTTTCTCTGCCCCCCAAGTCTGGGATCCTGGGGGGGCAGGACAGGGACTCCCGCCCCTGGGCAGGACTCACCCACGGTCCCCTCCCCCACGGAGCTGTGGGGTGGGGGCTGCCCCTCTGGCGGGCAGGTGGTACAATGAGCGCTGTGTGCACCAAGCTGCCCTGGCACCGACAGCTCCCGGCTCCCTGCGCGGGCCTCTGTCCCTGGGAGTCACAAGGCCAGCAGCCGCTCACGGTGCCCCCCCGCCCCCCTGCTGACAGCCTTGGGGGGCACAGCAGCCGTCAACAGCACACCGGGGGGGGCAGCGCCTGGGGAGCTGGGGGGGGCAGTTGTCCCCTGGGGTGGGCAGCGAATGGGGGGATGGGAGGCCGGCCAGCCATGGGGATGTGAGCTTCTGCCCCAGGCCTGTGGGTATCTCAGCTCTGGGGCGGGGGGGGGCGGGTGGCAGGCTGTGGGGCTGGCCAAGGTAGGGTGTGTGTCGGGGGGGGGGGGGGGTCTAGCAGCTTATGGCTGCTTGTGGACAGGCGCCGATTACTGGAACCACCTAGGATAGGAACCCCTCCCCCTCTGACACCCCCTTCCTGGGGGGATAGACACTAGAGAGAGAGACCCCAGCCCCTTAGTACCCCCTGTCCAGCCCCCCAGCGTCCTCTGCCCCTGCCCCTGTGCTCCCCAGCCCTTCCGGACCCCGCGCCCCCCCCAGCACCCCCTGCCCCAGTCCCCCCTGCCCCAGTCCAGCTGTTTGTGCACATTCCTGCCCCGTCCCCAGAGCTTTTGCAGCTGCCAAGCAGGGCCAGCCCCCCATCTCATTAACCCCATCAGCTCTGGCATCAGAGGGGCCCCCCTCCCCCGCAGGATAACACACCCCGTGTCCGGGCAGGACGGGCCCGGGGGGCTGTCCCACGGGGGGCTGATCCGGGGCTGGCTGGCCCGGCTGTGGGGCTCTCTCTGGAGGTCAGTGCCCTGCAGTGCCCCTTGCTGTTGTTTGCTCCAAGCCGGGCCCCAGGGACCCATGGGTGAGGCCCTGTTTGGCAGGAGCCGCAGCCCCTGCTGGACGGGGGGGTTCTGGGGAGTGGCGCGAACGGAGGCTCCCAGCTGTGGGGACGCCGGGTCTGGGTGAAAGGGCCCTGGGGTGTGGGGTGAGATGGGGGCCTGGCTGTGAGCCTGGCCTGGGTGGGGAGCAGCTCCCCTGCTCTAACCACCAGCCCCCACTCCCCTCCCAGAGCTGGGGAGAGAACCCAGGAGTCCTGGCTCCCAGCCCCCTGGTCTAACGCACCAGCCCCCTCCCCTCCCAGAGCCGGGGAGAGAACCCAGGAGTCCTGGCTCCCGGCCCCCCCCCCCCGCTCTAACCACCAGCCCCCACTCCCTGTCAGTGCCTCTCGCCCCCTCCCTTCCATGGGCTCAACCCCTCCCCGGGGGTGGAGCCGGCTCCCAGCTGGGCTATAAAGAGCTGCAGGGAACTGGCTCTGCCACGGCCAGGGGAGCAGGCACCGGCTGAGGGTGAGCGGGGGCTGGGGTCCCGGCTGGGGGGATGAGCAGAGGGGGTTGAGGATGAGTGGGGGTGTGTGGGGGAGGGGGGGTGAGTACGGGACTGGGGCCCCGGCTGGGGCACTGGGAGGACGAGGGTAAATGGGTGTGGGGGGTCTGGCTGGGGGGTGAGTATGGAGCTGGGGTCCCGGCTGGGGCGCTGGGGGTATGAGCACAGGGGGTTGAGGGTGAGTGGGGATGTGTGTGGGGGGCTGGGGTCCCGGCTGGGGGAATGAGCACAGGGCGGGGTTGCTCTGGGGGGATGCTGAGGGATGAGTGCAAAGCGGGGTCCCAGCTGCGGTGCTGGGGGTGACTATGGGGGAGCTTTGGCGGGGTTCTCAGGGAGTAAGTACAAGGGGTCCTGGCTAGGATGTGGGGGGTAAATACCTGGGGTGATATGGGGGAGCACTAACTGGGGCTGAATACTGGGGGCTGGCTGGGGGTTTTAGGTATGGGGGGCCCAGCTGGGGCACTGGGAGGGGTGAGTGTGCGGGTACTTACTCCACCATACCCCCTGTCTCTCCCATTGCAAGCCCCCCTCCCAAGTCACCCAGCTAACCCCATCTCCCCGCAGGCCCCGCGCCATGGACTCCCGGCCCCTGTTCCAGGCCCTGCACGTGGTGGCCGAGGACAACGTGGCCTTCTTCCGGCAGAGCGCCTCGGAGACGGGGCGCCGGTTCGTGGCGGCCTTCACGGCCATCGGGGAGCACGCCCGCCGCCTGGAGCCGATTCTGCGCCACTTCGCCAGCGTCTACCACGTCTTCGACCTGGACGAGGCCACGCCGGCCAACGGGTACCGCAGCCTGGCGCAGACGACGCGCTGCTGCCTGGCCCACGTCCTGCACAAGAGCCGCTACGTGGCCGCCAACCGCCGCAGCATCTTCTTCCGCACGGGCCACAACGCGGCCGAGCTGGAGGCCTATTGCGCCGCCCTGAGCCAGCTGCGGGCCCTGCTGTACCTGGCGCAGCGCCTGCTGACCCACAACCGCCCCGGCTGCCTCTTCCACCACGAGGAGCGCGGCCTGACCGAATTGGTGCTGCGGGAGTACGGCACCCTGCACAAGGGCTGCTTCTACGGGCGCTGCCTGGGCTTCCAGGTGGGGGCCGGGCCGGGGGGGGGCGGGAAGGGAGGGGGCCGGGCAGAGGGGGATTTAGGGGGAGCGGCGAGTCGGGGCAGAAGGAAACGCATCTGAGTCCCTGGCAGCCAGACATGCTCAGGGATTCTGCTGTGCCCCTCGCTCTGGGCCCTGCTGGCCTGGGTGCAGGGCCCCCCTCCATGGCCCCGCAATTGCTCACCCCCCCCACGCCCCGGCCACGCCCGTCACTCTGCCCCCCCCCCCCCCTGAACACCCATGGGGAGGGTGAGCCGGCATCATGCCCCCAGGGTGCTCCCTGCGCAGCACCCGGGCAGGGGTGTCCCTCAGAGCCTCCGACCTGGTCTGGGGGTGCAGAACGGTGACCTTTGCCCTTTGCCCTGCAGTTTGCCCCCTCCATCCGGCCCTTCCTCCAGACCATCGCCATCAGCCTGGTCTCCTTCGGAGAGAACTACAGACGCCACGACTCCGGCCTCAGTGAGTGGGGTGCCTGGCGGGTGGGGGGGCACTGCTGTGGGGGGGCTTCTGCTCCCATGATGCACTGCAGCCCTGGGGAGGGGGGCTTCTCCCACAATGCACTGCAGCCCCTGGGGTGGGATTCTGCTCCCATGATGCACTGCAGCCCCCGGGGGGGTGTGCTCCCATGATGCACTGCAGCCACGGGCTGGCTGAACCCACAATTCCCTTCTGGGCCCACTCAGCCCAGCCTGCCGCCCAGGGAACCCGTCCGGCCTGGCTGCTACCCACAATGCACTGCTTTGCCCCTGCCCTGCCCATTGGGGGCTGACCCCGTGCCTGGCTGCCTATAGAGCCTCGCTGTGGAGGAAGCTTGTGGGGGTGAGGGAGCACTGCCGGGGGGGGGGGCAGGGCCGGGGGGCAGCGTGAGGGAGCACTGCCGGGGGGGGGCAGGCGGGGGGCCGTGGGAGCCCCACAGGGCTGGGGGGCAGCGTGAGGGAGCACTGCCGGGGGGGGGCAGGCGGGGGGCCGTGGGAGCCCCACAGGGCGGGGGGGCAGGACCGGGGGGCAGCACCCCACCCCCGATCTCCCTTCCCCCCAGGCATGGCGGCCGGCTCGCTGTTCACGTCGGGGAAGTTCGCCATCGACCCGGAGCTGCGGGGAGCTGAGTTCGAGAGGATCACGCAGAACCTCGACGTGCATTTCTGGAAGAGCTTCTGGAACCTGACGGAGACCGAGCTGCTGGCTGTGAGTGCGGGGGCTGTCCCCGGCGTAGGGCGCTGTGGGGCTGGGGCTGTGAGTGCGGGGGCTGTCCCCGGCGTAGGGCGCTGTGGGGCTGGGGCTGTGAGTGCGGGGGCTGTCCCCGGCGCAGGGCGCTGTGGGGCTGGGGCTGGGGTAGGAGCGGGACCCGGCGCAGGGCGCTGTGGGGCTGGGGTAGGAGCGGGACCCGGCGCAGGGCACTGTGGGGTGGGGGCAGCGGTTTGGAGTGGTGCCTGGTGCAGGGCACTGTGGGGTGGGGGCAGGGGTTTGGAGTGGTGCCTGGCGCAGGGTGCAGGGGGGCTGGAGTGGGGGCTGGGAGCGGGGCCTGGAGCAGGCCGCTGTGGGGCTGGGGTCGGGATAGGAGCAGGGCGCTGTGGGGCATGGGGGCGGGAGCAGGGCCTGGCGCAGGGCACTGTGGGGCTGGGGTAGGGGGCGGGGGCGGGAGCGGGGCCCAGCGCAGGGCGCTGTGGGGCAGGGGGGTGGGAGCAGTGCCCGGTGCAGGGCGCTGTGGGGCAGGGGGGGTTGGAGCGGTGCAAGGCACTGTGGGGCAGGGGTCGGGGTGGGAGAGCAGGGTAGAACCTGCCTGGGGGCCCCTCTCACCCTCACCCTCCCCCGCAGTCCGTGGCCAGCATGGCGTCCACGCCAGTGCGGGTGATCCGGGCGCTGACGGTGCCCCCCGAGCCCTTCGAGCTGCCGCTGGCTGCCGACCCCTCGCTGAGCATCACCATCAGCCCCCCTGTGGCGCACACCGGCCCTGGGCCCGTTCACATGCGCCTCATCTCCCACGAGCTGCGTGAGGGGCAGGTGAGGGGCTGGTGGGCGGGGGGCTGTGAGCTCTGGGAGGGGGGAGGGGAGTGAGCAGAACCAGGTCGTGTCCCGGCAGGACTGGGGAGTTGGGTCCTGGGGGAGTTCCAGGGAGGGCTACGGGGACCGGGTGAGGTGGTGGGTTCCAGGCAGGGCGTGCATGGGGGGAGATGGGCAGGGGACCCCAGCACCCCCTGCTGGGTGAGACGGGATGGGACAGGGGGACCCCAGCACCCCTGCTGGGGATTGCTGGGGGTGTCCTGGGCGGGGCACACACTGGGGGATGGCAGGGGGTCCCTGGCAGGATGTGCAAGGGGTGGGGGAGACAGGGGGGTCCCTGGCAGGGGGGGCGGGGGGTACGGGCAGCGGGGGTCCCGGGCAGGGTGTGCGGCGGGGGGACGGACAGTTGGGAGGTCCCGGGCAGGGTGTGCTGGGGGGCACAGTCGGGGGGTCCCTCACACCGTCCCTCCTGCTCTCCCCAGGACAGCGAGGCACTCTCCGCGCTGGCCCCGGCCGAGGGCCCACTGGGGCTGGAGCTGTGGCGCAAGGCGGCGCCCGCGCCCCCCTCGCCCCTCCTGCTGGTTCACTTCCACGGCGGCGGGTTCGTGGCGCAGACGTCGAAGTCGCACGAGCCGTACCTGCGGGGCTGGGCGCAGGAGCTCGGCGCCCCTGTGCTCTCCGTCGACTACGCCCTGGCGCCCGAGGCCCCCTTCCCCCGCGCCCTGGAGGAGTGTTTCTACGCCTACTGCTGGGCCCTGCGTCACTGCCGCCTGCTGGGTGAGCCCGGGGACCCCCGCACCCCCTGGGGGGGGCTGGGATGGGGGGACCCCCGCACCCCCTGCTGGGTGAGACGGGATGGGACGGGGGGACCCCAGCACCCCTGTTGGGTGTGATGGGCACATGGGGGGGCAGCACCCTCACACTGTTCGCTGGGTGGGACGGGCAGGGGCTGGAGAGTGTGGGGCATGAACAGAGCCCCCACTCCTGGTGGCCTCCCCTGGGTTCCCTGATGCCCCCCGCACTCACCCCGTCTCCCCGCAGGCTCCACGGCGCAGCGGGTCTGCCTGGCCGGGGACAGCGCCGGCGGGAACCTCTGCCTCACCGTGACCATGCGGGCGGCCGCCTTCGGCATCCAGCTGCCCGACGGCATCATGGCGGCCTATCCCGTCACCCTGGTGCGGGCCGCAGCCTCGCCTTCCCGCCTGCTTACCCTGCTCGACCCCCTGCTGCCCCTCAGCGTGCTCTGCAAGTGCCTCAGCGCCTACGCCGGTACGGGGGGGGTACTATGGAGAGGGGCAGGATGGGAGAGGGGGCAGGGAGCAAAGATGGGGAGACTGGTGGGCAAAAGCAGGGAGCTGATGGGTTTGGGGGCGAAGAGCAGGGACCCTGGTGCTCTCTCCCCGTACCCCCCCCCCCCGACACAGAGCCAGTGGAGGGTGAGCAGGGAAGGGGGGGCTGGTGAGGTGCAGGGGGACCCCGGTGCTCTCTGTCCCTGCCCCGAGGCACGGAGCTGGCAGAGGGCGAGCAGGGAGGGGGGGCTGGTGGGGTGTAGGGGGACCCCGGTGCGCTCTGTCCATGGGCGAGCAGGGGGGGCTGATGGGGTGCAGGGGGACCCCGGTGCTCTCTGTCCCTGCCCCCCAGGCACGGAGCCGGCGGAGGGCGAGCGGGGAGGGGGGGCTGGTGGGGTGCAGGGGGACCCCGGTGCTCTCTGTCCCTGCCCCCCAGGCACGGAGCCGGCGGAGGGCGAGCGGGGAGGGGGGGCTGGTGGGGTGCAGGGGGACCCCGGTGCTCTCTGTCCCTGCCCCCAGGCACGGAGCCGGCGGAGGGGGAGCCCCCCGGGCTGGAGAAGCTGGGCCCGGTGAACATGGTGCGGCGGGACACGGCGCTGCTGTTGCAGGAGCTGCGGCAGAGTGCCTCGGCCTGGCTGGGGGCGCTGCTGGACGGCCCGGGGCGCAGCAACGGGGCTGGCCCAGGTAAGAGCTGGGTGGGGCCCCCACTGGGGCCCCCACCCCTGCCCCCTGCCCGCCCCCTCTCACCTGCCCCTTGTCTCCACAGGGCATGTCTGGTGCCAGCCCCCTCCCCCCCCCCCCCCAGCTCCTGCTGCTGCCCCTGGCACGTCTCCTGGCAGCCAGGATCCCCACCCTCACTAACCCACCCCCTGGTAGGACTGCCCCGCCAGCCCCTAACCGTACGGGCCTCCCAGGGGTCAGGGGAGCTTCCATGGTGCTGCCCCTCAGCATCGGGGGCAGCCAGGGAGAGCCTGGCACCGCATGGCACATAGGTGTGGGGCAGGGCAGCCTGGCAGTGGGGCAGGGCGGACTGGCACCGCATGGCACATAGGTGTGGGGCAGGGCAGCCTGGCAGTGGAGCAGGGCAGACTGGCACTGCATGGCACATAGTGTGGAGCAGGGCAGCCTGGCAGTGGGGCAGGGCGGACTGGCACCGCATGGCACATAGGTGTGGGGCAGGGCAGCCTGGCAGTGGAGCAGGGCAGACTGGCACTGCATGGCACATAGTGTGGAGCAGGGCAGCCTGGCAGTGGGGCAGGGCGGACTGGCACCGCATGGCACATAGGTGTGGGGCAGGGCAGCCTGGCAGTGGAGCAGGGCAGACTGGCACTGCATGGCACATAGTGTGGGGCAGGGCAGCCTGGCAGTGGAGCAGGGTGGACTGGCACCGCATGGCACATAGCTGTGGGGCAGGGCAGCCTGGCAGTGGGGCAGGGCGGACTGGCACTGCATGGCACATAGGTGTGGGGCAGGGCAGCCTGGCAGTGGGGCAGGGCGGACTGGCACCGCATGGCACATAGCTGTGGGGCAGGGCAGCCTGGCAGTGGGGCAGGGCGGACTGGCACTGCATGGCACATAGGTGTGGGGCAGGGCGGCCTGGCAGGGGGGCAGGGCAGACTGGCACCGCATGGCACGTAGGCGGGGGGCAGGGCAGCCTGGCACTAGGGCAGGGCGGCCTGTGGCAGGGGGGCAGGAGGGCCTGGCAGGGCAGCTGGGCTGGCAGAGGGCAGGGGGGCAGGGCTGGCGGGGGGGCCGGGGGCAGGGCTGCGTGGCACGTAGGTGTGGGGTGACCCAGGCGCTCACAGAACAGAATCCAGCATGGCACAGACACTGCACCAGTTGGAAGGGAGGGGGCAAGGTCCTGGCAGGGGAGAGGTGAGGACGATGGGGGGGGTCCCGGCAGGGGAAAGGGGAGGGCGATGAGGGGGGGCTCCCGGATGGTGGAGAGGTGAGGGCGATGGGGGGGGGGTCCCGGCAGGGGAGAGGTGAGGGTGATGGGGGGGGGGGTCCCGGCAGGGGAAAGGGGAGGGCGATGAGGGGGGGCTCCCGGCAGGGGAGAGGGGAGGGCGATGGGGGTGGGAGTCCCGGCAGGGGAGAGGGGAGGGCGATGAGGGGGGGCTCTCGGCAGGGGAGAGGTGAGGGCGATTTGGGGAGTCCCGGCAGGGGAGAGGTGAGGGCGATGGGGTGGGAGTCCCGGCAGGGGAGAGGGGAGGGCGATGAGGGGGGGGGGAGTCCCGGCAGGGGAGAGGGGAGGGCGATGGGGGTGGGAGTCCCGGCAGGGGAGAGGGGAGGGCGATGAGGGGGAGCTCCCGGCAGGGGAGGGCGATGGGGGTGGGAGTCCCGGCAGGGGAGAGGTGAGGGCGATTTGGGGAGTCCCGGCAGGGGAGAGGTTAGATCATTCGGGGGGTCCCCAGGCTCTCACGTCTCCCCTGGCTCACAGAGGCCATGCGGACGAGCGTCTCGGAGGCAGCGCTGGACGACTCAGCTGTCAAATCCAGGGGCTCCCGCAAGAGCCAGACCTGCCAGGATCTATCATGCGGGGTGTCAGCCCCCCTGGCCCCTGCACCTGCTCCCCCTCCTCAGGGCAGCCCCCCCAGCTTCTTCCTGAGTGGGGGGCAGCTGGAGGAGGAGACCCCCGGGGACGAGGGGCTGCAGTATCCCGACGGCTTTGAGCCGCTGCGCTCGGACCAGCCCTCCGCCAGCATCACCCTGGAGGCATCGCCCGTGGTCAAGAACCCCTTCATGTCGCCCCTGCTGGCCCCAGACAGCATGCTGCAAGGGCTGCCGCCGGTCCATATCGTGGTGAGAGCCCGGGCGGGCGGCCAGCCAGATTGTGCAGGGGAGCCTGGGGGGTCGGCTGGTCCATATAGCAGTGAGAGCCCCACGGGGGGGTACTGGTCCATATAGCAGTGAGAACCCCACGGGGGGCGGTACTGGTCCATATAACAGTGAGAGCCTCACAGGGAGGGGCACTGGTCCATATAGCAGTGAGAGCCCCATGGGGGGGCACTGGTCCATATAACAGTGAGAGCCTCACAGGGAGGGGCACTGGTCCATATAGCAGTGAGAGCCCCATGGAGGGGCACTGGTCCATATAACAGTGAGAGCCCCACAGGGAGGGGGCACTGGTCCATATAGCAGTGAGAACCCCACAGGGAGGGGCCTGGGAAGTGTGATAGCCCCCATTGACGTTTGTCCCCCACTCTGCCCTCCCCCCCGCAGGCCTGTGCCCTGGACCCCATGCTGGACGACTCGGTGATGTTCGCCCGGCGGCTGCGGGAGCTGGGCCAACCGGTGACGCTGCGGATCGTGCAGGACTTGCCGCACGGCTTCCTGAGCCTGTCCCAGCTGTGCCGTGAGACCCGCCAGGCGGCCGCACTCTGCACCCGCGTCATCCGTGAGATCCTGCTGCCCCCGGAGCCCACGCCGCCCACCGCCCCGCCCTCGCCCCGCAAGCACCACCAGCTGGAGCGGACGCCGCACTCGGGGGCTGCCACGGGCCGGGAGAGCAGGGCCACGGGCCTAGCCACGCCCAGCCTCAAGAGTCCCACCACAGCTGCCTTGGAGACCACGCCCGGACAGGGGGGTCGGGCCCCAGTGGAAACCCCCCAGAGGCGAGAGCCGGGGCCCCAGGGTGGCCCGGCGGGCAGGGAGGTGGGGGCCTGAGCCCCCGGCCGTGGTCGGGGATTTCCTGGGAGCCCCTTGGTGCTTTTCTCTCTGTGGCTCCCGGTTAGGGGAAGGAGGGGGGTCCCCCCCGAGAGCCTGGCTGCCCCCCCCGCCCCCGGGGACTGGTTTGTAGTGGTTTATGCTGGATGGGCGTTTGCTGCTGTCTGTACCCTGAGGCCTGAGGAGAAGGGGGTGTCTCCCGTCCCCATCCCGGGCTCCCACACTCCAGCGCTGCTCTGGACAGGACCCCCTGCACTCCAAGGAACGCCCCAGGTGCCAGGCCTGAGCTGAGGGTGCAGCCCCAGGCGCCCCCTCCCACGCTGACTCCGGGGGGGGGGCAGAGGAGCCGGGCTGCCCCCCCTATACTCTGGGGGTGGGGGTAGGGTGGGAGCTCTCTGCCCCCCTCCTTTCCCTGTGTGCACTGGGGGGAGGGCACTCCAGCCCATCTGCCCCCTTAAACAACTCACCCCCCTGCCTGCTGCTGCTGTGAACCAAAAGGGTTGGGGGTGCACTCCCTGCGGGGGGGGGGGGTCCGGGGACCCCCATCCACAACCTTCAGTTTTGTAAATAAAACAGTTTGATATTGAGCAAATTGTAGCATCCCTCCTGCCAGGTCAGATCAGGGCCGGCGCCCTAGAGGGCCCAGACCCCGGCCCCCATTCCCTGCCCGTCTGAGCCACCCCCTCCCCCTACAGGGGCCAGGCCCCAGACCCCATACCCTGCCCCTCTGAGCCACCCCCTCCCCTTACAGGGGCCAGACCCCATACCCTGCCCCTCTGAGCCACCCCCTCTCCCTACAGGGGCCGGGCCCCGGGCCCCATTCCCTACCCCTCTGAGCCACCCCCTCTCCCTACAGGGGCCGGGCCCCGGGCCCCATTCCCTGCCCCTCTGAGCCACCCCCTCCCCCTACAGGGGCCAGGCCCTAGGCCCCATTCCCTGCCCCTCTGAGCCACCCCCTCCCCTTACAGGGGCCAGACCCCATACCCTGCCCCTCTGAGCCACCCCCTCTCCCTACAGGGGCCGGGCCCCGGGCCCCATTCCCTGCCCCTCTGAGCCACCCCCTCCCCCTACAGGGGCCAGGCCCTAGGCCCCATTCCCTCCCCCTCTGAGCCACCCCTTCCCCTTACAGGGGCCAGGCCCCATTCCCTGCCCCTCTGAGCCACCCCCTCTCCCTTACAGGGGCCAGGCCCCATTCCCTACCCCTCTGAGCCACCCCCTCTCCCTACAGGGGCCGGGCCCCAGGCCCCATTCCCTGCCCCTCTGAGCCACCCCCTCCCCCTACAGGGGCCAGGCCCTAGGCCCCATTCCCTCCCCCTCTGAGCCACCCCCTCCCCTTACAGGGGCCAGGCCCCATTCCCTGCCCCTCTGAGCCACCCCCTCTCCCTACAGGGGCTGGGCCCCGGGCCCCATTCCCTGCCCCTCTGAGCCACCCCCTCTCCCTACAGGGGCTGGGCCCCGGGCCCCATTCCCTGCCCCTCTGAGCCACTCCCTCTCCCTACAGGGGTGGGCCCCTGTGTGGGGCAGCCCCCCCTTTCCCAGTGGGGCAGGTAACATTGTGGGGGCTATAGGGTTAAATGGGGATTTTGGGGGTTTCAAGCAACAGAGGGTCCTGTGGCACCTTTAAGACTAACAGAAGTATTGGGAGCATAAGCTTCCTGGGTAAGAACCTCACTTCTTCAGATGGGGGTTTCAAGTGGATGTTGGGGCATGTGGTGTGGGGATTAGTGGGGTTTTCTACTGGGGAGTTGTGGGGCTCCCTGTGGGGATATGGGGGGGCTATGGGCTGGGAGGGATGAGGGGGTGCTATGGGCGGCTCTGGCATGGTTGTGGGGCGGAGGGGTTGGGGTTTGAATGGGGGAGAAGTGGGGGGTTGTTACAGAGGGTAACTGGGGCAGGTACTGGGGGATGGGGGGCTCTGGGGGGCTGTGGTGTGGGGGATGGGAGGGGGATAGGTTACGGGTAGGGATGAGGTGGGTTATTATGGGATGTGGGCAGATCATGGGAGAAGCGGGTTATGGGGTGGGAGGGGGACTATTATGGGATGGGGTTTGTTTGGGGGTGGGACTATTTCTCCTCCCCTCGCAGGGATTCTGAGCGCGCAGCGCCTGCCCGGCGGAGGGATCCGCGGGAAGAAGGCCCGGCCGGCGGCCGCAGACGGGCCAAGATGGCGGCGCTGGCGCGGCGCGGGGCGGCCGGGCGGGGCCGGTGAGCGGCGTGCGGGGCCCGCGGGGCGGGGCGAGGCCGAGGCGGCCCCGGAGCCGGGACGGGAGGCGGCCCAGGTGAGGGCGGGGACGCGGAGGGGAGAGGGGCGGGGATTACGCAAAGTACGTAGTAGCGCCGGGGAGAAGCGCGCTGCGCTACGTAAAGCGCGTAAGCCTTGTTCCGGAATAGCTGTTAGGAAAGGCGCTGCGGAAACACCGTAAGCAAGCGCTGACCTTACGCAATTGGCGTAAGGGGCGCCGGCTGCAGCCGCCAGTGGGCGCCACGTGACCAGCTGACAGGTGCGGGGACGGCTGCGCACGTTGCGTAGAACAGCCGGGCCGCTGCGCAAACGCCGGAGCGCGCTGCCTAGAGCGCGAAGTACGCGGGCGTGGAGGAGCGGCCGACGCCGAGACTGGCGGTGGCTACGCAAATGGCGTAAGGACGGGTCGGGAATAACACGGGGGGGCTCCCAGGGTGAGAGCGGGGCTGAGACCCGAGGAATCTAGTACCCCGCCCCTCCCCCACCCACCTCAACAACACCCCTCCCCCACCCCATAGTACCCTGCCCCTCCCCCCACAATACCACCCCTCCCCCACCCCATAGTACCCCACCCCTCCCCCACCCACCTCAACAACACCCCTCCCCCACCCCATAGTACCCCGCCCCTCCCCCACCCCATAGTACCTTGCCCCTCCCCCCACAATACCACCCCTCCCCCACCCCATAAGAACCGGCCTCTCCCCCACCCCAACAATATTCTGCCCCTCCCCATAAAACCCCGCCCACTCATCCCCCCCAAATAACCAGCCCCCCCCCCGGCTCGGTGCTGTGGGGTGTCTGACCCCCATCTCTCCCCAGCTGTGCCAGGATGGCCCCGGCCGGCGAGCGCCTGCACTTCCGTTTCCCCAGCTATGGGGACGGGGTGCTGCGGCGCATGGACCAGCTGCGGGCGCAGCGGCGGTTCTGCGACGTGACGGTGCAGGTGAACGAGCTGCGGGTGCCGGGGGCACCGCGTGGTCTTCGCCGCGTGCTCCCCCTTCCTCCGGGACCAGTTCCTGCTCAGCGACTCGCCCGAGGTGTCCGTCTCGCTCCTGCAGAGCCCCGAGATCGGCCGCCAGCTGCTGCTCTCCTGCTACACCGGCAGCCTCGAGGTGCCGCTGCCTGAGCTGGTCAACTACCTGACAGCCGCCTCCTTCCTGCAGATGGGCCACGTGGTGGAGCGCTGCACCCAGGCCGTCTCCCGCTACCTGGTGCCCAAGGCCGAGGCGGCACCAGGTGTGAGGGAGGGGGTGGAGGAGGAGGAGGGGGCCTCCCCCAGCCCCCTGCCCGCGCGGCAGCGGGACGGGGCAGAGGGGGCCGGGGATTTCCTGGCATGCCGCTCCCGCAGCAGCCCCTCGTCCCCGGAGATCTCCCTGCCCCTCCTCAACTCGGCCGTGGAGATCACCCGCAGCTACCTGCAGGGCTGCTACGAGGACGAGGCGGCGCCGGGGGGCCCCTTCCCCTGCCCCCCCACCCCCCGCCCAGCCAGGGGGGGCCATGGCGGGGCTGCCCCCCTGCGCCGGCGCCACCTGGAGCCGGCCCGGAAGGACAGGCCGGCGGGGCGGGGGGGCGGGCAGGAAGGCGCCGGAGCTGGAGCGGCCCTACCGCTGCCCACGCTGCGATGGGCTGTTCCCGCAGCTGGGCGGCTTCGTGAGCCACGTGCGAGAGCACAAGCTGTTCCTGTGCCTGCGCTGCGCCAAGGTCTTCTCCCAGAAGAGCAACCTGACCCGACACCTGCGCGTGCACACCGGCTTCAAGCCCTTCCAGTGCCCTGTGTGCCGCAAGTGCTTCACGCAGAACGCCACGCTGCAGGACCACCTCAACCTGCACAGCGGCCGCAAACCCCACCGCTGCAACTACTGCGCCGTGCACTTCACCCACAAGCCGGGCCTGCGGCGCCACCTCAAGGAGCTGCACGGCAAGAGCACCCTGCAGAACAGCCACGAGGAGAGCGAGGAGATCGCCGGGGCCTGCGACTGAGCGCGGGGCCAAGCCACGGGCTGCCCTGGGGAGGGGCCACGGACCCACGGACCAAGACACGGGGGCTCACAGACCCACAGCCTCCCCTGGGGAGGGGCCACGGACCGAGACACGGGTTGCCCTGGGGAGGGGCCACGGACCCATGGACCGAGCCACGGGGGCTCACAGACCCACGGCCTCCCCTGGGGAGGGGCCACGGACCGAGACACGGGTTGCCCTGGGGAGGGGCCACGGACCCATGGACCGAGCCACGGGGGCTCACAGACCCATGGCCTCCCCTGGGGAGGAGTCATGGACCCACGGCTTCCCCTGCATGGGGTGAGCCATGGGGGCTCACAGGGCGCTTGGCACAGCCACGGCCTTCCCAGAGGAACAGGGATACTACGGACTGTTCCATTCCCTTCTGGTGTGGGGGGAGGAGAGAGCAGGGCTAATGGGCCTGACCATTCCCTCCTGAGGGGAAGGGGGTCTGCCCAGGAGAGGACTAGCCCATTCTCTGCTGAGGGTGACCCTCTCAGCCCAAACCATTCGCTGGGGGCGGGGAGAATATTCATTCTTATGACCCCCAAATTCTCTAGGATCCAAAAGACGGGGGGGGAATCCAGGACGCCTGGGTTCTCTGGTGGTGGGTGGGATGGGGGAGGGGTAGCAGCCCCAGGGTGAATCCCTCTTGTAAACTGTTTATTCACCCCCAGCACCAGGGGCACCTCCCCCCCAGCTCCGGTCCTCAGGGCGGGGAAATATCACAAACATTTTATTCCTATAAAGTTTTGCCTTTTCACACTGGCTCCTTGTGTTTGTGCTGGGGGGGGGGGGGAGGTGTTGCTGGGACCCACCATCACTGTGGGGCCAGGTTGGGCTAACGAGGGAGGGATGTGGGAGGAGCCCAGCTCTGACCCCTCTGGTTCCTGCCCCTGGCCCCCGTAGCCAGCCAGGGCCCCTCCTCTGGGCCTGGAGCCTCCTCCCCCCCCAGCCCACGAAGGACCCGGCCCCCGGATCCAGCTGGGTGTCAGAGCCACTGACATTCGAGGGGGGGCCCTGTGCCCCTGTGACTGATCCACACACCGCCCCCGAGCCCGGCGGGGGGCAGAGCCAGGTGCAATCCCTGGCTCAGCCATTTCACACACGGGGACCTGCCCCCAGAGTGGGGCTGGTTCGACGGGGACCCTGCCCCTGACACGGAGACACAGCCCCCCCGGGGTGGGGCAGGGACTGGCGCTACAGCAGCACAATCCCCCCATCTACCCCACACACACACAGGCAGAGCTGGCTGGTCTCTTTATTCCCCACCCGGGGTGGGGGGCTCCTTCCCCCTTCAATACAGGAATTAACTGAACACAGACGACTGTAGGATCAAACGCCCCCCTTCTGCCCCCAGGCCCTGGCAGCCCCCTGGAGCCGGGGGGCTCTCGTGGAAGGGGGTCAGAGCAGGTTGGACACAGTCCCCCATTCATGGGAGGGGGGGGGTCCAGGTGAATCCTCCTCCCCCAGCCAGCGCCAGTTGTCCTCGGTAGTCTGTCCACGCTGGGGGGGGGGGGGGGGGGGGGGGGCGCTGTGACCTGACCCCCAGGCACAGCTCCTGGCAGGTCACAGCACCATGCCGGCAGGGAGGTCACAGTGACATGCCGGGGGGGGGGGGTGTCCTGGCGGGTCACAGTGACATGCCGGGGGGGGGGGGGGGGTCCTGGCAGCTCACAGCACCATGCCGGCAGGGAGGTCACAGCGACATGCCGGGGGGGGGGGGGGGGGGGGGGGCGGTGTCCTGGCTGGTCACAGCGACATGCCGGGGGGGGGGGGGGGGTCCTGGCCGGTCACAGCGACATGCCGGGGGGGGGGGGGTCCTGGCCGGTCACAGCACCATGCCGGCAGGGAGGTCACAGCGACATGCTGGTGAGGTTGTCGTGGCTCAGCAGTCCCTTGCGGGCGCCCCCGGCCCCGTGGCTGCCGCTGCAATAGTCCTGCAGGTTGTGGCGCAGGGTGACCAGGGCGGAGCCAAGGCAGGTGCGGTTGGGGGCCTGGGTGCCGCCGGGCAGCTGGAGCAGCACGGTGGCCACGCCGGCCATGCCGTCGTCCGTGGGCTCCAGCGTGACGGGGCCCACGCGGAAGCTGCAGTAGGAGTAGCCCAGCAGGTGGGAGAGGAAGGGCTCGGAGCGGCGGAAGTGGGCCGAGTAGGGGGCCTCGGGGTAGGGCTTGAGGCGGCTGGGCAGGGCCGGGGGGGCGGGCAGCGGCGGCGGCTTGTGGGGCCGGGCCGGCAGGAAGACCAGGTCGGCGGCCTGGGGGCCCGGCCTCCGGCTCGAAGCAGACGGTGACCTTGGCGAAGGGGCGACTGGCCATCTTGGTCATCTCCTGCAGCTGGCGGTGCTGCTCGTGCCGCAGGTCCAGGAACTGCTTGGCCTTCCAGAGCAGGACGCAGGCGGAGAGGAAGAGGAAGAAGCAGGAGAAGAAGACGGAGAAGAAGACGAAGAGGTCGATGTGGGCCTGGTCCTGCCGGAAGAAGAGCAGCCCCTGGGAGTCGCTGGCGTTGGGGCCGGCGCCCACCCCCAGCACCAGCAGGTAGAAGCGACTGGACTTGAGGGCGTGCAGCTCATGGGGGTAGGTCACCACCACCCGGTCCCGCACGCCCCGCACCACCAGCACGGCCTGCGGCTCCCACACCGTCAGGTAGGTGATGAGCCCGCGGGGGCGCTCCTCCCGCAGGCGGGGCGGGGGCCGTGCCGTTGGGCCCCCCCTCGGCCCCGCCCGGCGCCAGCACCCGCACGCCGTGCACCCCCGTGGCCCGGTCCACGTCCACGGCGAAGGTGTCGTAGGCGGGCGAGACGAAGAGGTCGACGGCGCCGAAGGTGACGTCCACGGTGATGCGGATGTCGACGTTGGTGAACTTGGGCTGCACGCCGAAGAGCACGGTGCGGCCGCGCGCCAGGTGCTGCAGGTTGGGCTGGTGGAAGCAGTTGCTCTGCGAGGTGGGGTCGAAGCAGAACTCCTGCTCCACCGAGATGAGCCGGTAGCACTGGAGTCCCCCGACCGGCGCCCCATGGAACGAGTCCCGGCACTTGGCGCACTGGGGGGGATGGGGTCAGTGAGAGCAGCCCCCCCCACCCCTGCCCCCTCTGAGCACCCCCTCCCCCCCCCTGCTGGCTCAGCCCCCGCCCCACACAGGTCTCCCACCCCCACACCCCTGCCCCACAGGGCTCCCTCTGAGTGCCCCTCCCCCTCTCCCCAGCTGCAGCCCCACCCAGCTCCCTCTGAGCACCCCCTCCTGCTGGCTCAGCCCCACCCGACCCAGAGTACTTGTAGCAGCCCTGGCTGGCCCCGCCCCCGGTCCCAGGCACCGCCCCCACCTGGTACTTGTAGCAGCCCTGGCTGGCCCCGCCCCCACCTGGTACTTGTAGCAGCCCTGGCTGGCCCCGCCCCCGGCCCCAGGCCCCGCCCCCACCTGGTACTTGTAGCAGCCCTGGCTGGCCCCGCCCCCGGCCGCAGGCCCCGCCCCCACCTGGTACTTGTAGCAGTCTCTCTTGTCAGCCTGGGCGCTGTTTTGGCAGGGACCCGTCTCCGTGTTGTTCTGGCAGGGGCAGCCCGTCCCATCCAGCTCGTTACACGTGTCCGCGTGGCCGTTACACTGGCACCTGGGGGGCAGGGGAGTCAGAGCGTGCGGGGGCCGGCCCCGCCCCCACCCCAAGGGGGGGCTCATCGCACGAGGAGACGGCGGGCTGGGCTCCCCGGCCCTGGGGGCGTGGCCCCCCAGCTCCTGCCCGGCCCCACAGCCGCTCTGTAAGGAGCGGCAGCCATGGGGCAGGAAGCCGAAAGTCATCCTCACGTTCCCTCTAAATCGTTACAAAACCGGCTCCCTGCCTCTCGTGACCTGCGCTTCGAGCGCTTCACCCACCCTGCCCCGCAGGCGCCCCCCGAGCTGTCGGAGGTTTCTCCCCTCGTGGCGCGCCGGTGTCAGGCACTCCTAGCGCCGGTATAAGGGGCCTGCAGATGCCCCGCCCCTCGGTTCCCTCTTACCGAGCAGTGCGAGGGGCCCACGGAGCCGGTTCGCTGCACCCCGGTAGAAACGCACCTTCGATTGCGATGGAACGTGCGATGCTGAACGCCCCCAGGCGAACCGGCTGGCAGCGCCGGAGACTGCCGGGGAGGGGTCTCGCTCTACCCATCTGCCCGTTTGTCTGTTCTCCCCCGGCCCGGCCCGCGCCCCTCCCCCAGACACTTCAGACAACTCAAGTGCGGTGCTGGCTGGTGCAGGCCGTGCACAGGAAGTGCCCTGGTTCCGGGGAGACGGGCTCCCCACCCCACACAGAGGAGTCTGAGGTACTCGAACCCGATGAGCCATTTACAGAAACCCGTGAACACACTTTGCAAGGCCGAGTGGGGGCTGACCGGGCGGTAAGGGGAGCAGAGGCTCGGCGGGGCCCCTTATACCGGCACTGGGAGCAACACCAGACACCACTGGGGGGAAAACCTCCGACAGCTCGGGGGGCGCCGGCGCCGGAAGGGACGTGAGCAGGCGCTCGAAGAACAACGTCACGTCGGGCTGCTCAGAAGGCCCCTGTCCTCACCACTCCCCCCAGAAACCGAGCGTCTGGCTGGCAAGGAACCACTTCCCCCCAGTGCTGGGTGTGAAACCCGCATTGCCTGTTGTGTGTATGGTCCCCACAGCCCCATTGTCTGTCTGCTTCTTGGCTTGGGCCCTCTGTTGCCTAACGAATGGTGCCAGATGGAACTCAGTGAGGGTGGTGGGCTCGGACTGGTTAGACGATCGCTCAGCGGTACTCTAGTGTCACACAGCTCAGCCGGGCCTGAGTTTCACTATCAACGGGGGTCCGAACGGAACCAGCTCCAGGCCCAGCCGAGCTGCCCAACCTCAGCACCAGTCAGAGACCGGAGTCCCCCCGACGGACCCAGCAGGGAACAGGCACCTGCCTTGGGGGCGTGGGGGGCAGCGGGTGACTGTTAATAAATAGAGGATTTGGGTATTACTGTGTGAGGCTCTTTCACTGGGAAAAGACCCTGCAGACCCGCAGGGCAACGCCTGAGCCCCAGGAACGGGGTGTGGGGGGTGCCCTAGAGTGGGCGGATAACAGCGGCTCTGTACCGGGTGCAACCCCCCCTCGCCCCCCCACGGCTCCGTACCGGGTGCACCCACCCCCCCACCTCGCGGCTCCGTACCGGGTGCAACCACCCCCCCCCCCACCTTGTGGCTCCGTACCAGGTGCACACACCCGCTGCCCCCGCGCGGCTCCGTACCGGGTGCTTGCTTGCTTGCTTGCTCGCTCGCTCGCTCACACACACACACACACACACGCCCCGCCCCGCCCCGCGGCTCCGTACCGGGTGCACCTGCCCTCCAGCAGGAAGTAGCCGTGCAGGCAGCTCTCGCACTTCTCCCCAAAGCTGTTGTTCTGGCAGCTCACGCAGACGGCCACGTCCTCGGCCGGCCCCTCGGCCGCCCAGCTGGGGACCTGCGGAGACAGGGGTGAGACGGGGGACCCGGCCCCACCCTCCCCGCCCTGGGGCCCAGCTGCAGATTGGGGGAGGGGAGGGGGGGAGGAGAGGGGCACCCGGCCCCTCCCCACCCTGGGACAGGGGGGGGGGGGGAACTGCGGGTGTGACGAACTGGGACTGTTCTTACTGTGGTCTTTGAATGCTGACAGGGAAGTGTGGCTGGGATAGTCTGCATTGGGGTATGGGAGACTGACCTACGGAGAATACCTGAGCATGTAACCTGAGAACCCAGGAGGGGTTAGAGGCCAGGTGACACCTTTGCCCGGGAAACTGAACAAAGGCTGTGGGAGGGGTCGCTGAAGGCAGAGTCTGGGAAGCTGGTTGGTGAGGTGGCTGGCAGGCAGGGAGGGCTCTGACCTTCGGAGGGGGGCAGGGAGGCCCGAGGACCCCAAGATGGACCTAACTGCGGGGTATCCTGTTGTCTGTGCCTGCAAGACCTGTCTCGGACTGTATTCCCGTCGTCTAAATAAACCTTCTGCTTTACTGGCTGGCTGAGAGTCATGGTGAATCGCAGGAAGCCGGGGGTGCAGGGCCCTGAGTCCCCCCTTACTCCGTGACAAATCTCTGTCTCTCTTCATGCTGTCTCTGGTGTTCACGATCCTCCAGCTCTCTCAGTTTTAGCTCTATCTCCCATTCCAGCCCATTCCGCTCCACGGATGCCGCCGGGAGGATCCCCTGCTGGCCGGGGGAGGGGGTCACTGTGCCCTCGGTATTTGCTGGGCTCCTCCCCACCCTTCCCCTAGGCATAGGAAGGAGGGGTCTCGGGAAGCCCTCAGCAGCCGGCTGACCACTCCCAGGTGGGACAGACACTGGGGCCTGCGCTGCATCTGCCAGGCTGCTTCCCTCCGAGACAGGGATCAGTTCATTCGCGCGATCTCCCTTCTCCAGCTGGGCAATGAGCTGTTTTTTGGTGAGCTTCCCACTGCGCACCCCCCTCTGCTTGCACAGCTCCACCAGGTCGCTCTTAAGCCGCTTGGCATACATCTTCCTGCTGGCCACTCACAGGCCTGTGTGCTCACCGCTCCCCACAGTTTCCAGGGAGACCCCTAGTGTGCCAGCCCTTCTCGAGGTCACCACCTCTCTGCCAGGGTCGAGCTGCAGACTCCTCTGCCCCTGGGACCACTCGCTGCGATCCCCCGGGGGACCCTGTTACTGCAAAAGTCCTTCTCGCTGGTCACACACTCCCAGGGGTGATAACCGTCTCTCTCTGACTCTTCAGCACGCCTGGTCCCCGTCAATCCCCCTTCGCTTTACTTCTCCCCAGTCACTTACTGCAGGAAGCGCCGTCCACGGGGTGCAGTAGATCCCGCCGCTGCCACCAGCTGTCACGGAGTATGGGGGGACTCAGGGCCCTGCACCCCCGGCTTCCTGCAATTCACCATGACTCTCAGCCAGCCAGTAAAGCAGAAGGTTTATTTAGACGATGGGAATACAGTCCGAGACAGGTCTTGCAGGCACAGACAACAGGATACCCCTCAGTTAGGTCCATCTTGGGGTCCTCGGGCACCCCAGCCACCCTCCGGAGGTCAGAGCCCTCCCTGCCTGCCAGCCACCTCACCAACCAGCTTCCCACACTCTGCCTTCAGCGACCCCTCCCACAGCCTTTGTTCAGTTTCCCGGGCAAAGGTGTCACCTGGCCCCAGCCCCCTCCTGGGTTCTCAGGTTACATGCTCAGGTATTCTCCCTAGGTCAGTCTCCCATCCCCCAATGCAGACTATCCTAGCTACACTCCCCTGTCAGCATTCAAAGACCACAGTAAGAACAGTCCCAGTTCGTCACAGCGGGAATGGGGCAAGACGGGGAGACACCCCCCAGGGGCCCGGCTCACCAGGGCAGGCTCCAGCGGGAAGCGGGCGGGGTCCCGCCGGGGCGGCGCCCAGCTCCTCGCGGGAGATGCAGACGTCGCTGTTCCCGCGGCAGAAGGTGCGGCAGGGCCGGCAGGTCCCCCCGTTCAGCGCCGAGCCCACAAAGAGCGGCCGGCACTTCTCACAGTGCGCCCCCTGCCGGGAGAGGGGGGATTAAACCCCACAGAGACCCCTGCCCCCCGATCCCCCACAGTGCGCGCCGTGCCAGGAGAGGGGGGTTAAACCCCACAGAGACCCCTGCCTCCCGATCCCCTACAGTGCGTCCCCTGCCGGGAGAGGGGGGGTTAAACCCCACAGAGAGCCCTGCCCCCCGATCCCCCACAGTGCGTCCCCTGCCGGGAGAGGGGGGGTTAAACCCCACAGAGAGCCCTGCCCCCCGATCCCCCACAGTGCGTCCCCTGCGGGAGAGGGGGGGTTAAACCCCACAGAGAGCCCTGCCCCCCACGATCCCACCCCCTGCAGGGAATGCAGCTGCCGGCTCAGCCTGGAATGTCAGAGACCCCCTCTGGGACCCTCCTTCACCCCCTAATGCAGAGCGACCCCCTGTCTCCCCACCCACACACAGTGACCCCAGAGCCTCCCCATGCAGAGAAACCCCTAAACCCCCAGTCACCACCCACCACCACACAGGGCGACCAGAGACACCTCCATGCCCCCCCCCAACATGGTGGTGTTGGCGCGCTCCAGGCACCAGTCCCCCCCCCAACATGGTGGTGTTGGCGCGCTCCAGGCACCAGTCCCCCCCCAACATGGTGGTGTTGGTGAGCTCCAGGCACCGGTTCCCCCCTCCCCATGGTGGTGTTGGCACGCTCCAGGCACCGCCCCCCCCACCCCACCATGGTGGTGTTGGCACGCTCCAGACACCGGTCCCCCGCTCGGCATGGTGGTGTTGGCGCGCTCCAGGCACCGCCCCCCCCCCCCACCATGGTGGTGTTGGCACACTCCAGGCACTGGTCCCCCCCTCACCATGGTGTTGTTGGCGCACTCCAGGCACTGGTCCCCCCCTCACCATGGTGTTGTTGGCGCACTCCAGGCACTGGTCCCGCGCCCCGACGCCGGCGCAGTCGCTGTGCCGGTTGCAGCGACACTCCGCCGAGCAGTTCTCGCCCACGTAGCCGAAGTGGCAGCGGCACCGGTTGGGCTCCACGCACGTCCCATTCACGCAGCCCTGCTGGCAGACCGGCCGGCACAGCCCCGAGGCGCTGCGGGGAGAGGGGGGGGATCTCCAGCTGCCGACAGCCCTCGCCTGTCCAGGGCGCTGGGGCCGAGCTGCTGTGCGTGCCCGTGCCCCCCACTCCAGGCAGCCCCCCCCCGACCTCCTACCCCACACCCCCCTGGCCTAGGTACCCTCCCCACAGAGCCTCAGCCCCCCGCCCCAGGCACACACACACCCCCGGGGTCCCAGCCCCCCCCACTCCAGGCGCCCCCCCCCGGGGTCTCAGCCCCGCGCCCCTCCCCGCCCCAGGCACACACCCCCCCGGGGTCCCAGCCCCCCCCACTCCAGGCGCCCCCCCTGGGGTCCCAGCCCTGCACTCCCCCCGCCCCAGGCACACCCCCCTCCAGGGTCCCAGCCCCCCCCCCCGGCTCACTTGTGCAGGGTGTAGCCGGCCTTGCAGGCGCACTCGTAGCCGTGGGGCCGGTCGTGGCAGGTCTGCGTCTCGTTGCAGTCGTGGTGCCCGTTCAGACACTCGTTCTCCGGGGGGCACGACAGGAAGGACCAGGTGGCCCCCGGCCCGCAGGCCTGCGCCAGCCCTGGGGAGAGGGGCATTTTGGGTAAAACACACACACACACCCCGCCCTGGGGAGAGCGGCATTGTGGGTAAACCCCCCCCCAGCCCTGGGGAGAGGGGCATTGTGGGTAAAAAAAAACCCAGCCCTGGGGAGAGCGGCATTGTGGGTAAAAAAAAAACCCAGCCCTGGGGAGAGGGGCATTGTGGGTACAAGCCCCCCGGGCCACCCCCATGAAGCAAAGCATCATGGGTAAGAGCAGACAAAGCTCTTGCAGGGAGAGAGAAATTATGGGAACCGCCCCAGGCAGCTACTGCATGATGGGTAACAGTCCTGAGTCCGGGGGGCCGGCCCTGCGGAGCGAGGCATTGTGGGTAAAGCGCCCCTCCCCACAATACCTACCGTGCCGGGGCCCGCCCAGCCCCCCCTCCAGGCAGCGCCCGTGGCCGTTCTCGCCAGGGCGGCCGCACCAGCCGCAGCGGGGCTGGCGGGTGCAGCGGGCGCATTGCTGGGCGCGGGCGCAGGGGGGGGGCGCAGCTCTCGGTCCCGCTCAGCACCCGCCCGCACAGCCCCGCCAGGCACCGCATGGGCAGGTAGGTGGGGCTCATGCACTGCGGGGAGAGAGAGGGGGTTACTGCTGCCCTCGGCCGGCGCGACCCCCCCCGAAACCTCCCCTCCCTGGGATTCCCCCTCCCCACGGCCGGCATGGCCCCCCTAAAATCCCCCCTCCCCAGGATCCCATGTCCCCCCTAGCCTCCCTGGGATCCCCCCTCCCCACGGCTGGCGCGGCCCCTTCCTGTGGATCCCCCTCCCCTTGGCTGGAACAGCCCCCCCAAACCCCCCTCCCCGGGATCCCATGTCCCCATGTCCCCCCTAGCCTCCCCGGGATCCCACTCGACGCGTCCCCCCCGGGATTCCCCCTCCCCACGGCCGGCATGGCCCCCCTAAAATCCCCCCTCCCCAGGATCCCATGTCCCCCCTAGCCTCCCTGGGATCCCCCCTCCCCACGGCTGGCGCGGCCCCTTCCTGTGGATCCCCCTCCCCTTGGCTGGAACAGCCCCCCCAAACCCCCCTCCCCGGGATCCCATGTCCCCATGTCCCCCCTAGCCTCCCCGGGATCCCACTCGACGCGTCCCCCCCGGGATTCCCCCTCCCCCCAGCCCTCCCTGGGTTCCCCCCAAGCCCCGTCCCATGGCCCCCGGCAGACCTGGCGCAGGCTGACGCTCCAGACGCAGCGTTGCCAGCCCCCGTCGGCCCCCTTGGAGCCCAGGCAGGCGTGGCAGGAGCTGTGGTTGTGGCAGGGTGTGGGGCAGGCCAGGGGGGGGCGACGACTCCACGGGCATGGGGGAGACGTTGAGCAGCGAGTGGCTGAAGCACGTCCAGTCGTAGGTGGGCTGCACACTCAGGATGCGCCGCGTCTCGCCTGGGGGTGGGGGGGGGGGGTGAGATCCCTGGGAGACCCCCCCCTCGTATCCCCCGCCCGTCCCGGCACCCACCACCCTGCCGCCCCCTTCCCCAGGCACCCGCTGCCCCCCATAGCCTCTGCCCCAGATCCACCCAGGCGCCCGCCATCCTGCCGCCCCCTCCCCCAGCTACCCACTGCCCCCCGGGTCCCAGCTTCCTGCCCCCCTCTGACCTGCCCCGCAGACCTGCCCCACTACCCCATCCCAAATGGCCCCCTGCAGCCCCCCCGGCTCCCCGCCCCCGTACCGGTGCGTTTGAACTGGCGCGTCCACATGCACTTGCCCGAGGCGGTGCAGGCCGGGCAGTCGGCCGCCTCGCACGAGATCTCCGAGCAGTTGCTGGCCACGAAGATCTCGCGCTGGTTGATGCGACAGTCGTTCTCCGACGTGCAGCTCCCAGCGCTGCCGATGCAGGCGCCCTCTGGGCAGTTGGTGCACCACTTGCACTGCGGGGGCGCCTGGGAGGTGGGGGTCAGGGCTGGCCGGGGGCACCCCACAGCCAGCGCCCCCCCCGCCCCACTGCCCTCCGCACCCCACAGCCAGCGTACCCTCGCACCACTGCCCTCCACACCCCACAGCCTGCGCCCCCCACCCCACTGCCCTCCGCACCCCACAGCCAGCGCCCCAGCCCCCTGCAGCCAGTGCCCCACTGCCCCCCAGAGCAGCACCCCAGCCCCCTCCAGCCAGCGCCCCCCCACTGCCCTCCGCACTGCACAGCCAGTGCCCCAGCCCCGTCCCCACCGCACCCCTGGCCAGCGCCCCCTCCAGCCAGTGCCCCACCCGGCTCCCCAGCTCCCCCGGGAGAGGACGGGGGAGCAGCCAGACACACACTCACCGCGGTGACCAGCCCGTGGTTCATGGTGCGGGGGTGCCGGGCCAGACACTCACTGCAGGTCCTCAGGCGTCGGCACTCCTCCGCCGACCGCGGCGTGGGGAAGCAGGCGGCTGCCCCAGCCGGGCAGCCCAGCCTGCAGGAGAGACCAGTGAAACGGGGGGGACCACAGCCCTGCCCCCACCGCTGGCCAACGCCCCCCAGCTGCCCGTAGCCACCGCCTGCTCTGGGAACCAGGGCCCACAGCCCTCCCCGCCCGCTCACCTCATGTGACAAAGCAGGGAGTCGCTGTAACATTGTCAGGCCCTGTGTGTGCCTCAGTTTCCCTGGCATGGGGTGGGGAGGACCGTCTGCTCTCAGGGCAGGCTGAGAGACGTGGGGCGCGCGTGGCCAGAAGGGGTCAGGGACGGACCCGCTGGGAGCAGCGGGACCGGACAGGCCCCGGGCCCTGAAGGAGCTTTTCCCGCCTCTCCCTGCAGAGAACAACGGCCGGGGGAGAGGGAGGCA
This sequence comes from Actinemys pallida, assembly GCA_023634205.1. Classification (NCBI taxonomy): domain Eukaryota; kingdom Metazoa; phylum Chordata; order Testudines; family Emydidae; genus Actinemys; species Actinemys pallida. The sequence goes on along the minus strand of JALMGD010000039.1, from coordinate 751,168 downwards.
CAAGGGGGGGCACAGGGGGGCTGCCGAGGGGGCTGGGGTCTCTCTGGGGTCTGGCCAAGGAGCCCAGCCACCGACAGACGGAGCCAGGCCAGGGCTCGCTGCAGCCCGGCCGGCCCCAGCGGGAACCCAGGACCTGGGGCTGCACGGGGGGTGTCTGGTGGGGGTCATTGGAACCACCCCGGGAGGCCCAGCTCCCCCCCCCCCCCCCGCAGGGCCTGCTAGGCCGGACTCAGGCAGGGACCCGACCCTGGGGGGGGGGGGGGGGGGGGAGCAATCCTGGAGCCCACGGGCCTGCCCCTCTCCAACATAGACCGCCCTGTGACTCCGCCCTACACCTCGCCCCACTTCCCCCCCCAATGGTCACGCCCCTTCTGGTAGGGCCACGCCCTCTCCTGTGTAGCCACACCCCTACTTCCTCACCCCACCAATAGCTTCAGCCCATCTCTTTCCCCCTGGCCTCGGCCCTCCTCCATCCACCAACAGCCATGGCCGATCCCCCTGTAGCCACGCCCACTCCCCATCAGTGGCCACGCCCCTCCCGTAGCCACGCCCCCTCCCCATCCCCCACCTGTTGGCGGCATCGGCGGACAGGCAGCTGCCGCGGCACCAGGTGCAGCTGGCACTCGAGCGGTTGCAGGCGTCGGGGCCGGGGAAGACGAGGCAGGGGTCAGAGGGCACCGTCAGCACAGCCATGCGCCCCAGCGCCACCCCGCTGAACCCCCCGGAGACGTAGATCCGGCCCCCGACTGCGGCCACCGCGTGGGCCACCGACTCGTTCATGGGCACGCCCACCACCGCCGGGCCTGGAGAGAGCAAAGGACCCTGGGTAACCCCGCCCACCCCGGCCTGGGGAGAGCAAAGGACCCTGGGTAACCCCGCCCACCCCGGCCTGGGGAGAGCAAAGGACCCTGGGTAACCCCGCCCACCACCGCCGGGCCTGGAGAGAGCAAAGGACCCTGGGTAACCCCGCCCACCCCGGCCTGCGAGGAGAGCAAAGGACCCTGGGTAACCCCGCCCACCCCGGCCTGCGAGGAGAGCAAAGGACCCTGGGTAATCCTGCCCACCCCGGCCTGGGGGGAGAGCAAAGGACCCTGGGTAACCCCGCCCACCCTGGCCTGCGGGGAGAAACGGGGTCAGTGAAGGATCATGGGTAACGGGGGCAGAGGGGGGGAACTCAGAGTGGGGGGGAATCTCATTCCCCATTGCCTGTGTGGCTGGGGTCCCCTCCCCCCTTTGTGTGGCTGGGGGGGGGTCTCCCTCCCTGCCCCCCCGTTACCCGTCTGGTTGGGCAGGATCCAGGTGTTGCAGTTGAGCTGGTAAAGCAGCACGTGGTTGGTGAAGTCCTGGGTCTCTGTGCGGCCCCCAACCACCACCATGGTGTCCCGCAGCACGGCCGCCGCGTGGAAGAAGTGAGACAGCGGCTGGGGGACCACACGGGGTCAGCGAGACGCGGGGTCAGCCCTCCCCCCACATCCCCGCTGCGCCCCAAAACCCCACTGCACCCCATAACCCCACCCCTACATCCCCACTGCACCCCGAAACCCATCCCCCTAGCCCCATAACCCCATTGCACCCCAAAACCCCATCCCCATAACCCCACTGCACCCCAAAACTCTGTGCCCCCACCCCCACATCCCTGCTGTAGCCCAAAACCCCTGCACCCCAAAAACCCCACAACCGCATCCCTGCCACATCCCAAAACCTCACTGAACACCAAAAACCCCACAACCCTGCTGCACCCCCAAACCACATCCCCCACAACTTTAGCCCCTCACCCCCATGTCCCTGCTGCACCCAAAACCCCCTGCTCCCCATGCCCACACCCCTGCCCTGGCACTGCCCCACCTTGGGGCCCTGGGCGGGGGCCAGCAGGCTCCAGGTCCGGCTGGGGCAGTGCAGGCTGTAGAGCTCAGGGGAGGCCGACACCGTCTCCACGTGGAAACGCTGCCCCCCGAAAACGTAGACGGCGTCTGTGCCCTCGTGGTACACGGCCGAGTGCCCGTACAGACCTGGGGGCAACAGAGAGGGGTCAGGCCCCCAAACAACACACCTGGGGGCAGCGGGGGGGGGCAGCTTCTGAACCCCCCTTCACCCTGCTCTGTCCCCACACTGGGGTCCCAGCTGCCGCCAGCGCTCGCTCTCCACGCCGGGGGGTACCTGGGGGGGGGCAGCGGGGGGTTCGTACCTGGGGGGGGGGTCCTGGCCGCCAGCCCCACCTGCTCTCCACGCCGGGGGATACCTGAGGGGGGGTTCGTTCCTGTGGGGGGGTCTCGGCCGCCGGCCCCGCCTGCCAGCGCTCGCTCTCCACGCCGGGGGGTACCTGAGGGGGGGTTGTACCTGTGGGGGGGGTCCCGGCCACCGGCCCCGCCTGCCAGCGCTCGCTCTCCACGCCGTACTCCAGCAGTTGCTTGTTGAAGCCGTCGGCCGGGGAGTAGCCGCCGATGAGCAGCAGGGAGGTGCCGCGCCGGGGGGTCAGCGTGTGCCCCGCCACAGCCGGGAGCAGGGGGTCCTAGGGGGGAGCAGAGCTCAGAGCGGGTCGGGGACCCCCGGGGGAGGGGGAGGGGTCACAGGGCACCGAGGTGGATGAGTGAAGTGTCGGGGGCATGGGGGTCAGAGGTCACGGGGCTCCGGTAGCCCAGCTGTGGCGATCCGGCTACCGGCGCTCGGCGCTCATGGGCAGAGTCAGCGGGAGCCCACGGCTGGGGGCAGCGTGGGGCCAGGGGTCAATGCGGGGTCAGCGAGGGGCTGGGGGTCAGGGTGGGGTTGGCACTGGGTCAGCGTGGGTTCGGGGGTCAGCATGGGGTCACCGCTGGGTCGGGGGTCGCTGTGGGGGGAGGGGGCTGCGGGTACCTGCTCCTGCCTCCACTGCAGCGTGGTGAGGTTGAGCATCCAGCAGTCGCTGGCGACGCCGCCGGCCGCTAGCCCCCCCCAGCACCACCATGGCCTGGCGCGCCGGCACGTAGGCCGCGGCGTGGAAGTAGCGGGGGCTGGGCCCCGGCCCCCCGTCCTCCGTCCCCGCCAGCATCTGGGTCCAGCGGCGCTCTGGGATGGAGTACCTGTGGGGAGAGACCCAGAGCGAGAGAGTCCCCCGGAGCCGGGGGGACCAGAGACCCACAGCCCCACCCCCAGAGCTCGGGGTGGAGCCGGAGGAAGGGGGCGGAGCCCAGCAGGTCACAAGGGCGGAGCCTGAGGAAGGGGGCGGGGCCCAACAGGTCCCAGGGGCGGGCCTGGGGAAGGGGGCGGAGCCCAAGGGCTCCCCGCTCACCTGTAGACGTTGCCCAGCAACCCCTGGCGCAGGGACAGGCCCCCGAACATCCAGAGCGTGGCCTCCGGCCCCTCCACCATGGTGTGGCCCAGGCGGTGCAGGAACCGGCTGGCCGTGTCCTGGGACAGACACAGAGGCAGGGTCAGCGCCCAGGGGGCCGGGGATCGGGGCTGGGAAGCCAGCGTTGGGTGTGGGGCAGGGGACGGTGCCGGGCAGGAGGCAGTGCCCAGCACATACAAGTGGGTGGGTGCCCATGCCAGGCAGGGCAGGGGCTGGGGGGATGGTGCTGGGCAGGGAGTGCCAGGATGGGGGTGAGGGGGGGCCCGGTGGGGTTGGGGGGTTGGGTTTGGGCTGGGGGGGGGCCGGCGGGGTTGGAGGCAGGGCAGGGGGGTGCATGAGCAGGTGGTCCCCAGGCAGGGGGCGAGGGGGGGGCCCGGTGGGGTTGGGGGGCGGAGGCTGGGCTGGGCAGGGGGTGAGGGGGGGCCCAGCGGGGTTGGGGGGCTGGGGGGGGCCCGGCGGGGTTGGGGCAGGGCAGGGCAGGGCAGGGGGGTGCATGAGCAGGTGGTGCCCAGGCAGGGGGCGAGGGGAGGGCCCGGTGGGGTTGGGGGGCTAGGGCTGGGCTGGGCGTGAGGGGGGGCCCGGCGGGGTTGGGGCAGGGTGGGGCGGGGCAGGGGGGTGCATGAGCAGGTGTTGCCCAGGCAGGGGGCGAGGGGGGGGGCCCGGTGGGGTTGGGGGGCTGGGGCTGGGCTGGGCAGGGGGTGAGGGGGAGCCCAGCGGGGTTGGGGGGCTGGGGCTGGGGGGGGCCCGGCGGGGTTGGGGCAGGGCAGGGCAGGGGGGTGCATGAGCAGGTGGTGCCCAGACAGGGGGCGAGGGGGGGGGCCCGGCGGGGGGACTCACGGGCGTCAGCTGACTGTCAATCAGTGTCTCCCAGACAAGCTTCCCCGGGTCCAGCGGCACCGAACAATCCGCGCCCCCGAACCCCTCGCCACAGACGCAGAGACCCAGACTCTGGGGGGGAGGAGGGGGGAGGGAGGGTGAGACAGGCACGGCCCCCACCCTGTCCCCCAGGGCCTGCACCGACCCCGCCTCCTCCCCCCACGTGCCTCGGCCCAGCCCTGGACTCCGGCCCCACTGTGGACCCCCAGCACTCGCCCTGGTCCAGTCCCCCAGCGGAACCCCCCAGCCTTCCCCCTTCATGCCCCCGTCCCTCCCCATTGCACCCCCCTACCTGTGCCCACCCATCCCAGGCCCCTCCCCTGTCTCAGACTCCTGCCCCCCCGTCAGTCCCCCCGTCCCAGGCCCCTCCCCCGTCTCAGCCCCCTGCCCCCCGTCACGCACAGTGTTGCAGACGCCCTGGCTGGCGTGGGCCGAGCAGTTCCCGGGGCAGACCCGCAGCTGGCAGTGGGGCCCGGCGTAGCCCCCCCGGCACACGCAGCGCCCGTCCCGGCACTCCTGGGTGGGCCGGCAGCCGGGCCAGCAGCGATGCACCGCGAAGGTGGCGTTGAAGCCTGACGCCTCGCTGGAGTTCGCCTCGTAGTACAGAACCAGCAGCCCTGGAGTGGGGGGTGGAAACAGGGGGTTAGAGAGGCCTGTGCCCCCCACCCGTGCACGGCCAGAGGAGGTGGGGGGGTGTCTCTGTGCCCCCCCCAGTCCTCCCTGTGCCCAGCCGGGAACCAGGAGCGTCGGTGTGGCCCTCCCTGTGATGGAGTTCTCAACGTTTTCTCTGAATACTATGTGTGCCTCAGTTTCCCCTGTTACTCCAGTCCCTAGGCGGGGGGATCAGGGGGTTGATCGGTGCAGCGACCCCCGGAAGGCAGGTGTGGCCGCGACTGGCTGCCTGGGCACAGAGACCGGCCGACACCCTGTAGCCTGGCTCCTGATGGCCGGAGCTTGTCCCAGTGGCTCTCACACCCGTCCCCGCCCCACGCAGGCCTGGCTCCCCGAGGCAGCAGCCCGACCTCTCCTGAGGATCTCCTCTGGGGCCGCCAAATCGCTCACCTGCCCTCCTCCCACGGGCGGATTAGCCCCTGGACCAACAGAGCCCATGGCCAGGGGCCCCGGCCAGTTGGGGGCCCCCGGGAAAATGGGTGCAGGAGTGCGGGGTGGGCGGAGCGGGTCGGGGCGCGGGGGCTGTCAGGTGCCGGAGCGGGACAGGGGCAGGCGCAGGGGCCGGAGCAGAGCCGGGCTGTGGGGTGGGGCTGGCTGCTAATGGGTGGGTCGTGGCCCACACAGGCCCACCTGTGGCTACGCCCCATCCCATCCCCTGCAGAGCCAGCCGGGGGGGGGGGGAGGGGAGCAGCCCGGGGGACCTGCTGGCCCAGGAAAGGGACAAAGGCCGAGAGGGGCTACGGGGGGGGGGGGGGGGGGGGAGGCTGGGCTGGGGGAACTGGTCAGTCGGGGACTTTGCTGCAGGTCCCTGGTCTCACAAAAGACGGTTACTTACCTTCTGTAACTGTTGTTCTTCGAGATGTGTTGTTCACGTCCATTCCACTTTAGGTGTGCGCGCGCTGCGTGCACGAATCGTCGGAAACTTTTTCCCTCAGCGGCTCCCGTCGGGCCCGCAGGGTCTCCCTTCCCGCCAGAGCGGCGCCCCGCCCTTGCGTATATATATCCCTGCCGGCCCGACCCTCCCTCAGTTCCTTCTTGCCGGTGACTCCGACAGAGGGGAAGGAGGGTGGGAAGTGTAATGGACGTGAACAACACATCTCGAAGAACAACAGTTACAGAAGGTAAGTAACCGTCTTTTCTTCTTCGAGTGCTTGTTCACGTCCATTCCACATTAGGTGACTCACAAGCTTACCATTGGAGGAGGGTAGGAGTCAAGGAATAACTGATTGAAGCACCGCTCTGCCGACCATCGCGTCATCTCTGGTCTGATGGTGGACCGCGTAGTGGGCTGTGAAGGTATGCACTGACGACCAGGTGGCTGCCTTGCAGATCTCCTGGAGCGGGACTTGTGCCAAGAAGGCCGCCGAGGACGCTTGGGCCCTAGTGGAGTGAGCCCTGATCTGAGGTGCAGGCATGTTGGCGAGCTCGTAGCACGTACGTATGCAACGCACGATCCATGCCGACAGGCGCTGCGTCGAAATAGGCTGGCCCTTCATCCGTTCCGCAACGGCCACAAACAGCTGAGTCGATTTACGGAAAAGTCTGGTACGGTCCAGATAAAAAGCCAAGGCCCGCCGAACATCCAGGGTATGTAGGCTGCGATGGCTTGGGTCCGTATGGGGCTTGGGGAAGAACACCGGTAAACAAACGTCCTGCCCATGTGAAAATTCGTGACCACCTTTGGGAGGAATTTAGGGTGAGGTCTAAGCTGCACCTTATCTTTATAAAAGACGGTATAAGGAGGCTCCGAGGTGAGGGCCCTCAATTCCGATACCCTCCTGGCCGAGGTGATGGCCACGAGGAACGCGACCTTCCATGAAAGGTGCGTGAGGGAGCAAGAGGCCAGGGGTTCAAAGGGCGGCCCCATAAGCTTAGTGAGGACCAGATTGAGGTTCCACGGGTATATAGGAGGGCGCGAATAGGGGAACACCCTCTCCAGCCCCTTGAGGAAACGGACTACCGTGGGGTTGGAGAACACGGATCTGCCCGATTCCCCAGGGTGGAACGCCGAAATGGCAGCCAGATGCACCTTAATAGAAGCGGGGGCGAGGCCTTGACGCCTGAGGTGCAGCAAGTAGTCCAGAATCAGTGGTATCGAGGCTTGCAAGGGCTGGGAGTGTTGAGGCTCACACCACAGGGAGAAGCGCTTCCACTTGGCAAGGTAGGTTGCCCTTGTGGAGGGTTTCCTACTACCAAGGAGGATTTGCTGGACCTCGTGGGAACATCTGTGCTCCACATCACTTAGCCAGAGAGAAGCCATGCCGTGAGATGCAGTGACGGCAGGTTCGGGTGGAGTAGGCGACCCCGATCTTGGGTGATGAGGTCGTGATGGAGGGGGAGGGCTATCGGAGTGGTCACGGACAGTTCCAACAGAGTTGTGAACCAGTGTTGGCGTGGCCACGCCGGGGCGATTAGAATGACTGTCGCCCTGTCCCTGCGGGTTTTTAGGAGGACCCTGTGAATGAGTGGGAATGGGGGGAAGGCGTACTTCAGGCTTCCGCCCCACGGGATTGCAAAGGCGTCCGCCATTGAGCCCGGACTGTGGTTCTGGAACGAGCAAAATTGCGGGCACTGGCTGTTGTCCTTGTTGGCAAACAGGTCCACCTGGGGAAAATAGAACGGAGGACGTCTCGTCTCAGCCTCCACTCGTGCATGAGATAGGACCGGCTGAGACGGTCCGCCAGCCCGTTTTGGACCCCGGGGAGATATGCAGCCCGAAGGTGCACTGAATGGGCTATGCAGAAGTCCCAGAGGAGGAGAGCCTCGTGACAGAGGGGAGAGGACCGGGACCCGCCCTGCTTGTTTATGTAAAACATAGCGGTAGTGTTGTCCGTCAGAACCGACACGCTGTGTCCTTTTATGGTGGCGTGAAAGGTCTGGCAGGCGAGGCGAACCGCCCTCAGCTCCTTCAGGTTGATGTGGAGCAACCGTTCCTCCCTGGACCACAAGCCCTGAGTGCGCTGGTCCCCTAGGTGCGCCCCCCAACCCAGGTCCGACGCATCTGTCACTAACGTCAGAGCTGGTTGTGGGGCGGCGAACGGGACCCCCGCGCAAACCTGCTGCTGATCGAGCCACCAACAGAGGGCGCCCGATACTCGAGCTGGGATCGTGACGACCATGTCCAATGGGTCTCTGTTGGGGCGATACACCTGGGCCAACCACAGCTGCAGAGGCCGGAGTCTGAGACGGGCGAGCCCGACTACGTGTGTGCATGCTGCCATGTGCCCCAAGAGTTGTAAGCAACATCTGGCCGTGGTCGTGGGGAATCGCTGAATGGAGGTCACGGCCTCCTGGATAGCCAGGAATCGCGATATGGGAAGACTCGCCCGTGCCGCCACCGAGTCCAGGACCGCCCCTATGAAGTCCAGCCTCTGTGTGGGGACTAGTGAAGACTTGGGCACATTGACCAACAGGCCGAGTTCTCGGAATAATTGCAGCGCCAGTGCCACATGGGTGCGAACCTCCGCCTCCGACCTGCCCGCTAGGAGCCAATCGTCCAGGTACGGGTAGACGCGCATCCTTCTTTTTCGAAGGAAAGCCGCTACCACTGACATGCATTTTGTAAAAACGCGCGGGGCTGTTGCCAGGCCGAAGGGCAAGACCGTAAATTGGAAATGGCGCTGGTTGACAGTGAAGCGCAGGAATCGCCGGTGGGCAGGCCGGACGGCGATGTGAAAATAGGCGTCTTTCATATCGAGGGCAGCGTACCAATCCCCCGGATCCAGGGAAGGAATGATGGTACCAAGGGAGACCATACGGAAACGTGGTTTGAGCAAGTATTTGTTTAACTTGTGAAGGTCCAGAATAGGACGGAGGCCCCCTTTTGCTTTGGGAATGAGGAAGTATCTCGAGTAGAACCCTTTTCCTCTGAGGTCCGGGGGAACCTCTTCCACCGCTCCCACTGAAAGGAGGGTCTGTACCTCCTGCATGAGAAGTTGCTCGTGAGAGGGGTCCCTGAAGAGGGACGGGGTTGGTGGGTGGGAGGGAGGGGGCGAGGAAAACTGAAGGGTATAACCTGTCTCCACCGTGCGGAGGACCCAACGGTCTGATGTTATACTGGACCAAGCACGGTAGAAATGAGACAGGCGGTCCCCGAAACACAGGGGTGGATCCGGAACGGAGATGGGTACACTGTCCTCGATCGCAGCTTCAAAACCCTGGTTTGTTTCCCGGCTGCGGTTTGTTTTGGCCTTGGGTTTGGCCTTGGTTAGGCGTATTGTTGCGTCTACGCCTGTTATCTCTGCCCCTCCTGCGGTACGGCTCTTGTCGAGGGCGAGGATGGTACTGCCTCTGCGGAGGTTGGGGCTTAAAAGGCTTCCTCTGTGTCACCGGGGTGTGCATCCCCAAGGACTTGAGGGTAGCCCGAGAGTCCTTGAGGCTATGTAGTCTGGCGTCTGTTTGCTCTGAAAACAAGCCCGAACCCTCGAACGGCAGGTCCTGGAGGGTGTTTTGCACCTCCGGAGGAAGGCCAGAAGACTGCAGCCATGCGGAGCGTCTCATTACAACGCCTGACACGATTGTTCTAGCGGCTGCGTCGGCAGAGTCAAGTGAGGCCTGTAAAGAGGTTTTGGCCACCGCCTTCCCCTCGTCCACTATGGCCACAAACTCAGGTTGCGAGCCCTGAGGCAAGGCGTCCTTGAACTTGGACACTGATGCCCATGAGTTAAAGTTGTGCCTATTCAGGATCGCTTGCTGGTTTGCGATCCGCAACTGGAGGCCTCCGGACAAGTAGACTTTCCTGCCAAATAGGTCTAGCCGTCTTGCTTCCTTGGCCTTGGGGGCTGGGGCCTGCTGGCCATGCCTTTCCCGTTCTTTAACCGCCGAGACGACCAGCGAACATGGGGCCGGATGGGAGAAGAGAAAGTCAAACCCTTTGGACGGGGCAAAGTACTTTCTTTCTACGCCCTTTGCAGTTGGCGCAGAGGAGGCTGGCGTTTGCCATACGGTCTTATAGTTTGACTGGACCGTTTTTATGAGCGGGAGCGCGATCCTGGAGGGACCCTCAGGGCTCAGAATGTCGACCATCGGGTCCTCCTGTTCAACCGTCTCCTCCGCTTGTAGTCCCAAGTTGAGGGCTACCCGTCGGAGCAGGTCCTGGTGCGCCCGGTGGTCAATAGGGGGAGGGCCGGACACTGTTGTGCCCGCCACGGCTTCGTCCGGTGAGGAGGAGGAGGTCATGGCCTTTTGAGCGTCCTCGTCCTCCTGTAACTCCTCCTCAGCGGGGTGGCCCTCCGGGGTGCGTCCCCTGCCCTGAGTCAGGGACGGTGCCGGGCTCGGTGCCGAGTCTGCCCTCTCTGTGTCAGGTGGTCTGGAGACCGTGGCCTCCGCACGGGAGGCAGGACGGCACCGTGGGGCGCGGGACCGGTCTCCTGAAGGGCCCGATCTCGAGGTTCTGGACGGAGGGCCTTGCTGATGATAGGCCCACGGAGTCCAGAACGGCCACTGTCCCGGATGGCTCCAATGCGGTTGCCAAGAGGCCTCGTGCTCTCTAGCGGCGTGCCCTCTGCGGCCATATCTGGAAAACCCCGAGCCCTCTTCCGACGCTAGGGACGGCGATCTAGAGGGCCACGGCGGTGCCGTGGGGCGGTGCCGGTCAGGTGTCGGGGAGCGGTGCCGTCGGGACCGGGACCGTGAGTAGCGCCGTGCCGATCTGGACCTGGAACGGTACCGTTGACCGCGGGACCGGGAACGGCTGCGGGAGGATGGTCTTGGGAACCTCGCCATCGAAGCGTCCCGGTGCCTGCTCGAGCCGGGCTGCTGGGACGGTGCCTCGCTCGCATCGGGGCCTGGCTGTTTGGTGGCCCGTTGCGCGGCGGGAAGCCGGGAGTCCACCGAGGCGGAGCTCGACCGGGACCGGCGCCGTGAACGGTGCCGAGATGGCGACCGCGATGGGCGCATCATCGCCGGCTTGCCCTTGGAAGGCAGTCGCGGCGGAATGTCTTTAGCGCGGAGTGTGTTGTTGGAGGACAATTCAATGAGGTCCTTTGCTGCCTCAAATGTGTCCGGGGTGGAGGGCTGTTCCAACAGTTCCTCCAGCCCTTCCTCCTCACTCGACGCGCTTGTCCCGGGGCTCGACGGGCCTTTCGGCGCCGGAGCCACTGGTACCGGGACCTGTATCGGGGCCGTCACGGCCTTGGCCTCACTTGCGGTCTTTGCCGGTGCCACCTTCTTGTGTGGGGAGCGACCCCGGGCCTTGGCTGGCCCTTGGACTTGGCCGGCGAAGAAGACCGGTGCCGGGCGTGATCTCGCTGTGGCGGCACCAGAGGCTTAGTATGCACCGCCGGTGTCGGGTCGCGGACTGATGCCGGGGCACTCCGCACCGAAGCCGACGGTGCCGCGGAAGAGGAGGGCTGTAACGCCGTCTCCATGAGGAGCTGTTTAAGACGAAAGTCTCTCTCTTTCTTAGTCCTGGGCTTGAAAGCCTTACAAATTTTACAGCGCTCCTTCTGGTGTGCTTCCCCAAGGCAACGGAGACACGACTCGTGCGGGTCGCTCACTGGCATAGGCCTGCGGCACGCGGCACAAGCCTTGAAGCCTTGGGCGTGCGGCATGCCCCGCCGCCCAGGGCCGGTGCCGGGGTTGACCAAACCCCTATCACCAAGATCTTTTTGGTCTTTGTGAAGAACTAATTAACTACTTAACACTAAACACTTAACTATATTATGAACTGATAACTATTGCTAATGGCTATGCTAAGGGACACTCTCAGGCGAGAGACAGAGTTGTTCCAACGTCGCCACGGGCGGTAAGAAGGAACTGAGGGAGGGTCTGGCCGGCAGGGATATATATACGCGAGGGCGGGGCGCCGCTCTGGCGGGAAGGGAGACCCTGCGGGCCCGACGGGAGCCGCTGAGGGGAAAAGTTTCCGACGATTCGTGCACGCGGCGCGCGCACACCTAAAGTGGAATGGACGTGAACAAGCACTCGAAGAAGAAGCTCTGTTCTACGCTGGGTCCCCACATCGGGGTCGCTCGCTCCCCAGGGCCCCGTCCAGGGGGACTCGCTGTGGGGGGGCCCGGGGTGAGCAGGGGGCCGAACGCTCCGAGGTCGGACCCAGGAGGCCCCGAAGCCGAGCAGGCTCCTGGCCCTGGTGACAGGTGCCCTGTGGGGAGACGCTGCCCCAGAGCCCTGCCTGGCTTCACCTGGAGCCGTGCCAGAGCCCCCAGCCTGGGACCCCGGGACACCCCCAACCCCGTGCCATGCCCAGGACCCCAGGGGGCCCAAGCCCCCCCGCTGGCAGCACCCACCTGACGCGGCCTCCACGGTGAGGGGCTGGGCGCGGCCCTGCCCGCAGAAGGCGCCGATGAGGGTCCGGTCGGCCTGGATCTCCCCACTGTCCAGGAAGGCCGGCAGCCCGTCGAAGGCGTAGGCATAACTGTGCTGGGGGGCAGGCGGAGATGGGACCCCTGGCCTGGCTGCTGCCCCCCAGCACCCCCCCCAGCCCGGGCCCTGCTTCCCCCCGCCCCCCCCCAGCACCCCACCCCGCCCGGGCCCTGCTCCTCCCCCACCCCCCCGGCACCCAGCCCGGGCTCTGCTCCCCCCCCCCCGCCCCCCCTACGGCACCCGGCCTGGGCTCTGCTCCCCCCCCCCGGCACCCGGCCCGGGCTCTGCTCCCCCCCCAGCACACACCCCCCGGCACCCGGCCTGGGCCCTGCTCTTCCCCCCGCCCCCCCCACGGCACCCGGCCTGGGCCCTGCTCCCCCCGCCCCCCACGGCACACGGCCCGGGCTCTGCTCCCCCCCAGCACCCCCCCCCAGCCGGCCCCTGCTCCTCCCCCGCCCCCCCGGCACCCGGCCCGAGGTCTGCTCCCCCCCTCCATGGCACCCGGCCGGGCCCTGCTCCCCCGTCCCCCAGCCCTGCTCCCCCCTCCCCCGGCACCCTGCTCCCCGCATAACAGCTGCCACCACAGGACCCTGGTAACCCCCAGAACCCCCCATAGCACCCAGCCTGGACCCCACTCTGCCCCCCATGGTCAGACCCTGCTCCACCCCCCAGCGCTGCCTCCCCACGGCATCCAGCACGGACCCTGCTCTCCCCAACACCCCCCAGCCCGCCCCACTCACCATGCAGGGGGTGCTGAGGTCGGGCTGCAGGGTCAGGCTGATGGCGGGGCAGGGCTGGGCAGGGGGGCAGGGCTCCAGGCCGGGCGAGGCCGACAGCACCCACAGGCAGTGGGCCAGGTCCCCGGGCACCCCCCCTGCCCGCCGGGAGCCCAGGGACCCCGAACCCGAGAGGTTGGCCAGCAGCGAGCGCCCCTCGCACGCCCGGTAGCAGGTGCCCATGTCCCTGAGGGAGAGAGAGCGTCAGCGCCGGGGGGGGGCCCCACACAGGGGTGGGGGGATCAGGGTGTGCGATGGTCGCAGAGACCCCTAGAGGGCAGGTGTGATGCCCACGGGCTGCAGAGACCGGCTGACACTGATGGCCCCCACCTCCCCCCAAGGTGGGGGAGAACAGAGACCAGGTCACCAGGGGCTGGGCCGCTGGAAGCGGGTCAGTCTCCTGGTTTGGGACTCGGGGAAAGCCCAGGGCTCTGGATCCCCCCCCCGAAGGACTTTGCTGCAGGTCCCTGGTCCCACAAGCTCTGTTCTATGCTGGGTACCCACGACTAATAACCCGCCGGGGTCACTCGCTGGCTGGGAGTCGCTGCTGGCTGCGGCGGGGGGGGGGGGGGGGGCTCTTTGGGGGGTATGAGGCTCCCCAGGGGTCCCAGCCTGGGGGCTGAACTCTCCGAGGTTCGACCCAGGAGGCCCCGAAGCCGAGCAGGCTCCTGGCCCTGGTGGGAACCCTGAGCGGAGACACTGCCCCAGAGCCCTGCCAGAGCCCCCAGCCTGGGACCCCGGGACAGGGGGTCTCTGGGGACCAGGAGGAATGCAGGGATTTCAGGGGTGGGGTCTCACCTGGGGTCCCCGTAGAACCCGGGGGCATAGCGCTCGAAGTGGGGCCCCTCGGCGGGGAGTTGGGGTGTCTGGGGGGCAGGAGGAAGGAGGGGTCTCGGGGGGCCAGGAGGAATGCAGGGATTTCAGGGGTGGGGTCTCACCTGGGGTCCCCGTAGAACCCGGGGGCACAGCGCTCGCAGTGGGGCCCCTCGGCGGGGAGTTGGGGTGTCTGGGGGGCAGGAGGAAGGAGGGGTCTCAGGGGGGAAGGGGGGGTCTCACCTGGGGTCCCCGTAGAACCCGGGGGCACAACGCTCGCAGTGGGGCCCCTCGGCGGGGAGTTGGGGTGTCTGGGGGGCAGGAGGAAGGAGGGGTCTCGGGGGGGAAGGGGGGGTCTCACCTGGGGTCCCCGTAGAACCCGGGGGCACAGCGCTCGCAGTGGGGCCCCTCGGCGGGGGGGGGCGCAGTAGCAGGCCCCCGTGGCCCCGTGGCAGTGGCCCCGCTCGGGCAGGCCGTGCCCGTTGCACTCACACGCCTGGCACCCGCCCGGGTTCGTGGCGTCGCCGAAGCTGCCGGGCCGGCAGAGGTGGCAGTGCTCGCCGTGGGTCCAGTCTGCGGAGAGGGGGCAGAGTGAGCGGGGGGGGGGAGAGTTGGGGATGTGGAAGGGGCGTAGGGGGAGTGCAGGGCCCGAGCAGGAGGAGGGGGCCATGGGGGCTGCAGAGGCCGCGGGGGTGGGGCACGGGGGGGAGTGCAGGGGCCCGCGGGGGACTCACCCTGGCACTCATCGCACACCCCGGGCCCCCCGGCCTCGCAGCTGCTGTGGAAGTGGCAGCCGCAGTCCACGCTGCACCGGGCCCCCCCCGCGCTGCCGTTGCCCCCGGCGCCCGGCTCCGACGTCCAGCCCAGCTCGCACTCGCACACGTAGCCGGGGGGACCACTGCACCAGCCGTGCCCGCACTCCTCGTAGCACCTGGGGAGACGCCGGGGTTTGGGATGGAGCGGGGCAGCCAGCGCCACCCCGATTCCCAACCCCCCCAGACCTGCACCGCCCCCTCCCCAACCCCCCTGAATCCCAACCCCCCCGAGCCTTGTGCCACCCCCTCCCCAGAGCCCCCCAGCCCTGCACCACCTCCTTCCCAGCCCCCCGAATCCCAACACCCCCCCAGCCCTGCACCGTCCCCTCCCCAGATCCCCCAAATCCCAACCCCCGCAACCCCCCTCCCCAGGCTCCCCGAATCCCAACCCCCCCAGCCCTGCACCACCTCCTTCCCAGCCCCCCGAATCCCAACACCCCCCCAGCCCTACACCGTCCCCTCCCCAGATCCCCCGAATCCCAACCCCCCTCCCCAGCCCCCCTGAATCCCAACCCCCCCAACTCTGCACCGCCCCCTTCCCCCCGAATCCCAACCCCCCTGAATCCCAACCTCCCCAGCCCCGCTGAGCCCTGTACCGCCCCCTCCCCAGCCCCCCTTTCCCTGGCCTCACGTCTGGTTGCAGTGGCTGGCGCCGTCGCCGGCGTAGCCGCGCTGGCAGTGGCACTCGTAGGCCTCGGGCGTGTTGTGGCAGCGGGCGAAGGGGTGGCAGTGAGCCAGGCCCAGCCGGCACTCATCCACGTCAGGGCACTGCCCGTAGGACCAGGCGGCCGGCTGGGTGGGGGGCAGCCCGTGGCTCTCCCACAGCGCCACCGAGCAGTTGGGGAAGCCGCCCACGCCGGAGAAATCACCCTGCAGGCACCTGGGGCGGGAGGGAGGAGACGGGGGGTCACGGCAGAGATGGGCAGCAACCCCCCCGACCCACACACCGAGCCAGCCAGTCCCTGCCCTGGGGCCGGGTGGGAGCCGGCGCCCCCTAGAGGGGACAGGCCCCTGCCCCATTCCCCGCCCCCCTGAGCCAGCCAGCCCCGGCCCTGGGGCTGGGTGGGAGCCGGCGCCCCCTAGAGGGAACACCCCACCCCCCAGCCTATTACCTGCCCAGCGTGGGGTTGTCCGTGTTCCCGCACCAGCCGCACTCGAAGTGCTGCAGACAGTCCCGGCACGTGTTGAACCGGGCGCAGTCCAGGCACTGGGGCACCGAATGGACGCTGGGGGCAGGAGACAGACGAGTCAGCCCCAGCTCGGCCCCACCCCCTCCCAGAGCCGGGAGAGAACCCAGGAGTCCTGGCTCCCAGCCCCCCACCCCCTCCCAGAGCTGGAGAGAACCCGGGGTCCCCGCGCCCCTCACCTGTCGTACCAGCCCCGGCAGTCCCCGTACGGGTACTTGGCCAGGTACGCGGCGAAGAAGAAGCAGCTGTGGGTGGACTGGCACCAGGCGCACTGGCTGGAGTTGGACAGACACTCGGCGCACGTGCTCCGCCTGGGGGGAGGGGGAGGGTTACTGCTTCCAAGAGCCCCCCTGCTGCTCCCCCACACTCAGCCGCCCCCCCAGGCAGCGCCCACCTCCCCCCCAGACAGCGCCCACGCGGCCCTAGCACCCTGCCCACACACTGATCCCCCCAGGTCCTGCCACCCCCAGTACCAACGCCCCCCCGGCACCCTGCCCACACACTGACCCCCCCAGGTCCTGCCACCCCCAGCACCGAGCCCCCCGGCACCCTGCCCACACACTGACCCCCCCAGGTCCTGCCCCCCCCCAGCACCGAGCCCCCCGGCACCCTGCCCACACACTGACCCCCCAGGTCCTGTCCCCCCCAGCACCGACCCCCCCCCGGCACCCTGCCCACACACTGATCCCCCCAGGTCCTGCCCCCCCCAGCACCGAGCCCCCCGGCACCCTGCCCACTCACTGACACCCCCCCGGCACCCTGCCCCCCCTGCCCCCCGCCAGGACTCACTGGTGGCACAGCGCGGGGCAGGCGTGGGGGGCACGGACGGCGTGGGGCTGCCGGCCCCGACGGCTACACAGCAGATCCCCCTTCTTGCTACTGTTCACCTGCCACTCGCAGAACGGGTCCTGAGGGGGCACCGGGGGGGGGGGGGGGGGTCAGAGACCCTTCCTGCAGAGCCAGCGCCACCCAGAACCCCTTGTTCACCACTGTCACACGGCCATGCCATGTTCTGCACCTGCCTGGGGAGGGATCACCATAATGTGCTGAACATCGTTGTCCTGTTAGCATGGGCGTACCCACGCGGTGCGTGATGCTGGTCTCTAGACCCCCCGACGGGTCGTCCGGCCCACGGCCGCTGGGGGAGTCCCTGGCTGGGGCTGGCCGGGTTCCCCCCCTGGGGCTGCGGGAGGCCTGGGGGCCGGAGGAGTCACCCGCTGGGTGAGTCTGGGGACAAGATCCTGGTTTGTAATCACCGGGGAACCTTCCTCGTACTTTGCGCTGGCCGGGGGGAGCCGAGCGGCGGGCGGAGCCCGGGGGGCACGGCCTAGAGGGGACGCTGTTCCCGGGCACAGAGTCGGGGGCGCCGCGGTTCAGCCGTCACGTCGTAACCTGGGGAACGTCTCACACACACACACCCCGCCCCGGTGCCAGTCTCACCGCGCTGCAGGCGTGGCAGTCCCGGTACTCCTCGCACAGGAAGCAGTTGCTGGGCGAGAGGACGAGGCGCACGGAGCCCCCCCTGCACGGCCCCCCGCCCCCCGGCCCCTCCAGCCGGGCGTGGCAGCTGGCGCTGAGCGGGCACCAGCCGCAGCCCTGGTCGGCCAGGCAGGCCAGGCAGGAGGGGTAGGAGGGGCAGGGCCCCGCGCGGAACGGCTCCAGGAAGAAGTACGAGATCTCCTGGGGGGAGAGCGGGCGAGTGAGAACCAGGGGCACCCCCGGCAGCCAGCCCCCCAGGGCAGCCCCAGCCCCCCAGGGCACCCCCGGCAGCCCCAGCCCCCCAGGGCACCCCCAATCACCCCCAGGGCACCCCCGGCAGCCAGCCCCCCAGGGCACCCCCGGCAGCCCCAGCCCCCCAGGGCACCCCCAATCACCCCCAGGGCACCCCCGGCAGCCAGCCCCCCAGGGCACCCCCAATCACCCCCAGGGCACCCCCGGCAGCCAGCCCCCCAGGGCACCCCCGGCAGCCCCAGCCCCCCAGGGCACCCCCAATCACCCCCAGGGCACCCCCAATCACTCCCAGCCCCCCAGGGCACCCCCAATCACCCCCAGGGCACCCCCGGCAGCCAGCCCCCCAGGGCACCCCCGGCAGCCCCAGCCCCCCAGGGCACCCCCAATCACCCCCAGGGCACCCCCGGCAGCCAGCCCCCCAGGGCACCCCCAATCACTCCCAGCCCCCCAGGGCACCCCCGGCAGCCAGGCCCCAGGGCACCCCCAATCACCCCCAGGGCACCCCCGGCAGCCAGCCCCCCAGGGCACCCCCAATCACTCCCAGCCCCCCAGGGCACCCCCAATCACCCCCAGCCCCCCAGGGCACCCCCGGCAGCCAGCCCCCCAGGGCACCCCCGGCAGCCAGCCCCCCAGGGCACCCCCAATCACCCCCAGCCCCCCAGGGCACCCCTGGCAGCCAGCCCCCCAGGGCACCCCCAATCACCCCCAGCCCCCCAGGGCACCCCCGGCAGACAGCCCTCCAGGGCACCCCCAATCACCCCCAGGGCACCCCCAATCTCCCCCAGGGCACCCCCGGCAGCCAGCCCCCCAGGGCATCTCCAATCATCCCCAGACCCCCAGGGAATCCCAGCAGCCAGCCCCCCGGGGCACCTCCCAATCAGCCTGCAGCATCCCTCCCTACCCCAGCCAGCCCCTCATCTTTCCCCACCTCACCGCACCCCAATCATACCCCCGCGGCACCTGGGTACAGGTGAGTACACAAGGGGGAGAGGGTCGGGGGTACACATTGTGTGGGGGATGGGGGGTACACACTGCTACCTGGCAGAGGGATGGGGGGAGGGGTCCGGGGGGTTCACATGGGGCAGGGGGACGCAGAGGGTAAATGGGGGGTACACATGGTGGGGTTACATACAGGGTGGGGGGTATGTGGGGTGCACATGGGGGGTACGTGGAGGGCACACACGGGGCACAGGGGGGTACATGGAGGGCCGGCAGGGGGACATGTGGGGGGCACAGGGGGGTACGTGGGGGCACACCGGGGGCACAGGGAGGTACCTGGGGGGCACACCGGGGGCGGGGGGACACGTGGGGGGCACACCGGGGGCAGGGAGGTACATGGGGGCACACAGGGGGCAGGGGGACACGTGGGGGGCACACCGGGGGCAGGGGGACACGTGGGGGGCACACCGGGGGCAGGGAGGTACATGGGGAGCACACCGGGGGCGGGGGGGTTACTCACGCTGCCGCCCGGCACCCCGGTGCGGTCCCACACCAGGGTGAGTTCGCTGCTCTGCCCGGTGCCCGAGCTGTTGAGATGCCCCTCGACCTGCACCAGGTATTTGTTGCCGCGCTCGGGGCTGCCGAAGAGCCGCTGGGTGCCCGGGCGCTGCAGGGGGCGCGTCTCCTTCTCCTGCTGCACTGCCCAGCGCCCCACCTCCTCCTGCCACGGGCCGGGGGTCAGGGGGAGCCAGAGCCCCCTGCCGACCCCCTGCCCCACAGTGCCCCACCTCCTCCTGCCACGGGCCGGAGGTCAGGGGGAGCCAGAGCTCCCTGCCGACCCCCCTGCCCCACAGCGCCCCACCTCCTCCTGCCACGGGCCGGGGGTCAGGGGGAGCCAGAGCCCCCTGCCGACCCCCTGCCCCCCCCCACTGTCCCCTGCCCCACAGCGCCCCACCTCCTCCTGCCACGGGCCGGAGGTCAGGGGGAGCCAGAGCTCCCTGCCGACCCCCCTGCCCCACAGCGCCCCACCTCCTCCTGCCACGGGCCGGAGGTCAGGGGGAGCCAGAGCTCCCTGCCGACCCCCCTGCCCCACAGCGCCCCACCTCCTCCTGCCACGGGCTGGGGGTCAGGGCGAGCCAGAGCCCCCTGCTGACCCCCCCGCCCCACAGCACCCCCAGCTGACCCCACCCTGCTCCCCGGCACAGACCCCACGGCACCGCGTTGGGGCAGCCCCGATGGCCCCGGCTCCCCCCTTACCAGCTCGGGGGCGTTGGGGGCGCGACCCAGCTTGGCGACCACGTGGAGGCGCTGCACACGGGCCCAGACGGAGATGTGGGGGGCGGGGGGGGGCCCGGCCAGCAGCGGGTAGATGAAGCCCTTGTAGACCAGGGAGACGTCCATCTCCGAGCTGGGGCTCAGCGTGATGGTCGTGCTGCGGACGATGGACACCTGGGGGGGCACCGGGGTCAGTCTGCTGCAGCCCCCCCCCCCCCCCTGCCAGTGCTGCGAGCTTCCCCCGCCAGTGCCCCTGCCCCCCGTGCCCGAGCTACCCCTCCCGCGCTGGTGTTGTGAGCTTTCCCCAGCAGTGCCCCCTCACCCCCCCTCGGGGGACCCGGTGCCCGAGCTGCCCCCCCCCGGCAGCACCCCCCTGCCCCCCCGGGGACCCGGTGCCCGAGCTGCCCCCCCGGCAGCACCCCCCTGCCCCCTTGCCCCCCCGGTGCCCGAGCTGCCCCCCCCGGCAGCACTCCCCTGCCCCCCTTGCCCCCCCAGTGCCCGAGCTGCCCCCCCCGGCAGCACCCCCCTGCCCCCCCGGGGGACCCGGTGCCCGAGCTGCCCCCCCTGGCAGCACCCCCCTGCCCCCCCGGGGGACCCGGTGCCCGAGCTGCCCCCCCCCGGCAGCCCCCCCCTGCCCCCCCGGTGCCCGAGCTGCCCCCCCCCGGCAGCACCCCCCTGCCCCCCCGGGGGACCCGGTGCCCGAGCTGCCCCACCTTGTCGGGCTGCGAGTCGTTGCGGGGGTGCTGGTAGGTGATGAGGTGCAGGCCGGGCAGGAAGTTGCGGTCCTGGCAGCTCTCCAGGGAGGTGATGAACACGGGGCGCGGCCCCCACCAGCCATAGGTGCCCGAGATCTGCCCCACACGGCACCGGCTCTGCTCTGGGGGGGGGGGGGGGAGAGGCTGAGCCCTCACAGGCCCCCGGGAACGCAGCCCCCACCACCACCCCTTTTCCCCACTCCCCATCTCTCCCCCAGGAACGCAGCCCCCCCGCCCTGCCCCATCTCCCCCAGCAAATACAGCCCCGAACCCCAACACCCCCTCCTGGCACCCCCCAGCCCATCCCCCCAGGCCACCCGCCTCTCCTAGAGTGATCCCAGACCAGCCTCAGGTTGGGGGCAGGGAGGAGAGACAGATTGGGGAGGGGCCGGGGGGAGAGGAGGCAGGTGGGGTAGATGTGGGAAGGGCCGGGGGGAAGGAGAGGCGGGTGGGGTAGATGGGGGAGGGGACTGGGGGGAAGGAGAGGCGGGTGGGGTAGATGGGGGAGGGGCCGGGGGGAAGGAGAGGCGGGTGGGGTAGATGGGGAAGGGGACTGGGGGGAAGGAGAGGCAGGTGGGGTAGATGGGGCAGGGGCCGGGGGGAGAGGAGGCAGGTGGGGTAGATGGGGCAGGGGCCAGGGGGAGAGGAGGCAGGTGGGGTAGATGGGGGAGGGGGCCGGGGGGAAGGAGAGGCGGGTGGGGTAGATGGGGGAGGGGACTGGGGGGAAGGAGAGGCAGGTGGGGGGGGAAGGAGAGGTGTGTGGGGTAGATGGGGGAGAGCCGGGGGGAGAGGAGGCAGGTGGGGTAGATGTGGGAAGGGCCGGGGGGAAGGAGAGGCGGGTGGGGTAGATGGGGGAGGGGCCGGGGGGAGAGGAGGCAGGTGGGGTAGATGTGGGAAGGGCCGGGGGGAAGGAGAGGCGGGTGGGGTAGATGGGGGAGGGGACTGGGGGGAAGGAGAGGCAGGTGGGGTAGATGGGGCAGGGGCCGGGGGGAGAGGAGGCAGGTGGGGTAGATGGGGCAGGGGCCGGGGGGAGAGGAGGCAGGTGGGGTAGATGGGGGAGGGGGCCGGGGGGAAGGAGAGGCAGGTGGGGGGGGAAGGAGAGGTGTGGGGGGTAGATGGGGGAGAGCCGGGGGGAGAGGAGGTGGGGGGGCAGGTGTGGCGGGGCCGAGGGGCTCACCAGGGACAGGCGTCCAGGTAGATGGAGGAGGGGCGGGGGGGGAGAGGAGACGGGTGGGGAGGGGCCCGAGGAGCGGCTGGGGGCGGAGCCGGGGGAGGGGGCGGGGCCTAGGGGCTCACCAGCAACCAGCATGCAGGTAGATGGGGGAGGGAGCCTGGGGGCGGAGCCAGGGAGGGGGCGGGGCTGATGGGCTCACCAGTGACCAGCATGCAGGTAGATGGGGGAGGGGGGCTGGGGGGCGGAGCCAGGGAGGGGGCGGGGCCTAGGGGCTCACCAGCAACCAGCATGCAGGTAGATGGGGGAGGGGGGCTGGGGGCGGAGCCATGGAGGGGGCGGGGCAGAGGGGCTCACCAGCGACAGGCATGCAGGTCTCGTTCTGCACACACCATCCGAAGGGCCCCGGCGCGCGGGGCAGGGGGGGCCCGGCCCCCCCAAATGCCAGGCAGGACTCGCAGTCCACCAGGAGCCGGGCCAGGCCCAGGCAGCCGGTGCTAGGACACTGAGAGAGAGAGAGAGAGAGAGAGAGATGTCAATGGGGGAGCACGGCCAGCGCCCCTACTGCACTGCCCCGCACTGGGGAGAACCCAGGAGTCCTGGCTTCCAGCCCCCTGCTCTAACCACCAGCCCCCACCCCCCTCCCAGAGCCGGGGAGAGAACCCAGGAGTCCTGGCTCCCAGACCCCTGTCCTAACCCACCAGCCCCCACTCCCCTCCCAGAGCCAGGGAGAGAACCCAGGAGTCTGTACCTCACCCCCGGGGGTGTGACGAAGTGGGGGATTTTCTTAGTGTTTTGCATGAACACTGTGTGTGCCTCAGTTTCCCTGTGTGCTGCGTGTGTAATGAGATGAGGGGAGGGGGTTTGTAATTGCAGGGGACCAGGCAATAGCAGCTGGGACCCCGGACACTGGGCTGGAGATGGGGGACCCAGCGACTGGTGACCGGGAGGCCCAGCCCAGCTCGGGAGCAGCCGGTTCTGGCCGGGGGGGGAGGGGCAATGGGCTGAGGAGAGAGGGGCCCGGGGACCTGACCCGCCGGGTCCAGCCAGGGGGGAACAAAGGACGGCAGAGAGGGGCCCAGCGGCCTGTTCACCTGGGACTGAAGACAAAGGGTGGAGGAGGGGATTTAGGGGGCTCGGCTGGAAGGAGGGGGCAGGGTGGGGCTGGGCTGGGGACAAGGAGCAGCCGGACCCATGGGGACGGCACAGACCCAGCTGACCGGGGCTGAGACTGGCCAGGCCTGAGGGCCCTGAGAACTGCCTGGGCTGGGTCCAGACGCTCAATAAATCTCCTGTGATGCTGGCAGAGTCCCTGCAGCTAGAGATCAGGGGCGTTGCTCCCTCTGGGGGTGGGGGCCCCGGGGGCCAGAGCGAGGGGACTCCCCGAGGGGCCCACGGCAGAGCCAGGCTGCTGGGGGTTCAGGGGGGCGGTCCCAGGGGCGGGCGGTCCCAGGGGCGGGGGGCCCTGCGGCGCAGAGGAGCCGGGGGGGGGCAGAGCCAGGGGGTCACTCACGTTGCTGTGGGGCGCGGGGCTCTGGCAGGCATCCAGGCACCAGGAGCACTCGGGGTCCTTCCCACAGGTGCTGCTCTCGGAGTACATGGAGCAGTAATCCAGGTGGTACTGGGGGGGGGGGCAGGGCAGTGAGGGAGGAGCTGCCCCCCAACAGCCCCCCAACCTGCAGCCAGGGACCCCCCTCCCCCAGCCATAGATCTCCCTCCCCAGCCACAAACCCCTGACCCCTCTTCCCCCGCCAGCCAGAGATGACCCCCCCAACTCCACACCCGAGAGCCCGCTGGCTGTCTCCTCACGTAGAGGCAGCAATCACCCAGGTGGGGGGACGAGGGGGAGTTAATGGGCCCCAGCCATAACCCCACAAGCCAGATCCCCTCCATGGGCCGGAAAAGGGGGGGGTCGCTGATCTGCTCCCGTGAGCTCCCAGGGCGCGGAGGGGAAGCCGGGGGTACTGGGGGGGCAGCAGGGGGTGGGGGGCCTGGCAGAGGTTAGGGTCCCTGTGGCGGAGGGGGCGCTGGGGGGAGTGGCAGGGCCCCGGGGGTCACTTACTGTGACGAACTGGGACTGTTCTTAATGTGGTCTGTGAATGCTGACAGGGGAGTGTGGCTGGGATGGTCTGCATTGGGGGATGGGAGACTGACCTACGGAGAATACCTGAGCATGTAACCTGAGAACCCAGGAGGGGGCTGGGGCCAGGTGACACCTTTGCCCGGGAAACTGAACAAAGGCTGTGGGAGGGGTCGCTGAAGGCAGAGTGTGGGAAGCTGGTTGGTGAGGTGGCTGGCAGGCAGGGAGGGCTCTGACCTCCGGAGGGGGGCTGGGGGGCCCGAGGACCCCAAGATGGACCTAACTGAGGGGGGTCCTGTTCTCTGTGCCTGCAAGACCTGTCTCGGACTGTATTCCCGTCGTCTAAATAAACCTTCTGCTTTACTGGCTGGCTGAGAGTCATGGTGAATCGCAGGAGCCGGGGGTGCAGGGCCCTGAGTCCCCCCATACTCCGTGACACTTACGTTCTGGGCGGGCACCTGGAAGACGAAGGTGGGCACCTTGTAGGCCACGAGGTCCCCGCGGGGGGCCCCGCTGAACCCCCCGGCCACCAGCAGCACGTTGTCCTGCAGCACGGCCGCCACGTGGGAATAGCGCCCCCCGGCCGCCCGCCCGGCCCGCTCTGCCGAGAGGGGAGCATCAGGCAGCGCTGGGACCCACTGGCCCCCCGGCCGCTGGGCATCCCCCCAACCCCCCCCATCCGCCAGGGTGCCCCCCCCACCTGCCAGCCACTGGGGAGCTGCCCATACCCCCCCCTCCATCTCCTGGGGCATCCCCTCACCCTCGCCCCACCCCTGTCCACCAGGGCTCCCCCCCCACGACCGCCCCCCCACCCTCACCCCTGCTCCCCCATCTCCTGGGGCATCCCCCCTCCCCCCACATCTGCCCCTCTTGCTCCCTAGGGTACCCGAGCCCCTCACCATGGGGCAGGCTTCGTGCCAGCGCCTGGCCGGGCACCCACTGGTGGCAGCCCAGGTGGTAGAAGAAAAGTTCGTCCTCGTAGCACTTCTCCTCATGGTAGTGAATGTGCACGTTGCCCCCTGTGGGCAAGGGGGGGTCAGACTGGGGGGCAGCACAGCCGAGGGAGGGGCGGGGGGGTCAGACCCGGGGTGTGTGTGACGTTATGAGTGTAATATAATAGCTCATTGGAAAGTGACAGGGCCAGAAAGAGTTAATTACCTCCCAGACTGACCTGACCCAAGGCCAAACTTTAGAGACTGGTTAGGAAGATCTGTAACTGAACAGAGCTGGGAAATGCAAGTCTGCATTGTTAGCGGTAGAAGGGGAGGTGTTTGCTCAGGGCTTGTGATGTCAGCAACCAAGTCTTGTCTATTGCTATAGCTTTGATTCAAAGATCAAAAAAGGAACATTAACATTTAGGGAGACACTTGAGTGAAATAGTATTATTGTCTCTATGTCTCTTTGAAGGTTGTGGTAACCTGTATCTGAACTGTTTAATGGATAAATTACCCTGTGCTAATTGCCAGGATGTTTGGAAGGAGAATTAAGCCTATTGTTTTCTCAGGCCGAAAGGCTGCTGGAAACCCTGGGCCACGATCCTGCTTCATCTCAGATCCGCTTTGGGTTTCAAGAGGGGGAAACCTTAAGCCACAAGGATTGAGACCCCCAGTCACTGACTGGAGTCACCCTGAGCATGGACATTGGACTATAACCTATGGACTATTTCTAAAAGGACTTTTGGCAACTACAAGCTCACCTCTGCTTATGTACCTGAACCTCAATAATTGAATTCAAGTCTGTCTGTATATTGATCTTTTAACCAACACTCTCTCTTCTTTTTTTTTAAATAAATTTTAGCTTCGTTAATAAGAATTGGCTGTAGCGAGTATTTTGGGTCAGATCTAAGTTATCATTGGACCTGGGTCTGGGGCTGATCCTTTGGGGTTGGAAGAACCTTTTCTGTTATATGATGAGATAAGATTTTCAGTAATCATCATCATATCTGACGTGTGTGTCTGGACGGAGGCCTGAGGCTGGGCACTTTAAGGGAACTGCGCTGTTTGGACGTCTGAGGAACCAGTGAGGTACTATAGAGGCTGTTTTGGGCTGGTTGGTAAATCGAAGTATTGGAATAACCACCAGCGTTTGGGGTTTGTCTGCCCCGTTCTGTTTGCAGTTCACCCTGATTGAGTGACCTCAGCTGGCTCCCACGGGCAGCACCGTCACAGTGGGTTAATTCTCACTCACCACAGACCCCACATGGGGGGCTGATGATGAAGGAGGGAACAGGATGGGGGTGTGGGAGGTTCTGGGGGGGTGAGCACATAGGCGCCAATGATGGGCAAGGATAAGGGGGTGTCACTCAGCGTACACTGCCACCTGGGCCCAGTGACATGGGGGGCTTAAGGGGGGGGGCCAGTAGGGGGTCCCCAGCCCCTGTGGGGGCGGTCACCACAGGAGAGTCCCTGTAGGGGTGGAAGGTCAGAGAGAGGGTCCCCAGAGTGGTCAGGGGGGTCCCTGCGGGGGGGGGGGGGGGGGAGGGCAGGAGAGTCCCGGCCGGAGGGGGGGCAGACAGGGGACGGGGCGTCCCAGCAGGGGGGTCAGAGGCGGATCAGGGAGGTCAGAGGGGGGTCCCAGCGGGGAGGTCAGAGGGGGGTCCCGGCGGGCCGCGGTCGCTCACCGTACACCACCATGTAACTGCCCAGCAGGCTGGCGCTGTGGAAGGCGCGCTCCCGGGGGCCGTGCTGGGGGTCGCGCCCACGCAAGGGGCTCCAATGGCGCAGGTCCACATGGAACAGGTCCGTACTGTTCACCCGCATGCTGAACCTGGGGGGGGAGTGAGTCAGCCGGGGAGCGTGACCTCCAGCCCCCCACTGTGCCCCCCCCAGCGCTCAGCCACGCCCCTGCCTCTCCCTGGGCCCCTCAGCCACACCCCCCAGTCTTTCCTTGGGGCCCCCAGGCCTCAGCCACGCCCCCAGCCTCTCCCTGGCCCCCCCAGCCACGCCCCCCGCCTCTCCCTGGGCCCCCCAGGCCTCAGCCACACCCCCAGCCTCTCCCTGGGCCCCTCAGCCATGCCCCCCAGCCTTTCCTTGGGCCCTCCAGCCTCTCCCTGGCCCCCCCAGCCACGCCCCCCACCTCTCCCTGGGCCCCCCCAGCCCTCAGCCACGCCCCCGCCTCTCCTTGGGCCCCCCAGCTCTCAGCCACGCCCCCCAGCCCCGCTCACCGGGCTGTGGAGGGCCGGTGGCCCCCGTACACCAGCAGGGTGCGGGAAGGCGGGTGGAAGACCATGGAGTGCCCGGCAGCAGCGGGCGCCTTCCCCCCAGCCGGCACTACGCGCTCCCACTGCCACCTCTCCAGATGGAAGCGGAACATCTGCGAGGAGAAGACGTCCACGGCGGTGCGGCCTGTGGGGGGGAGCAGGGTTAGCGGGGATGGAACCCAGGTGTCCTGGCTTCAACCCCCACCGCACCCCCATCTCTAACTACTAGCCCCCACTCCCGTCCCAGAGCTGTTGTCTGTGTGAGGAAATGGGAATGTTCTGAATACTGGGTGTGCCTCAGTTTCCCGTGTGTTACTCCAGTACCTAGGTGGGGGGATCAGGGGGTGTGATCGCTGCAGAGACTCCTAGAGGGCGGGTGTGACGCCGACGGGCTGCCTGGGCACAGAGCCCGGCCAACACCCTGTATCCTGGCGACTGATGGCCGGAGCCCGTCGCCTGCAGGAGCCAGCCAGGGTGTTGGGGCAGCCCAATCAACCTGCTGGCCCAGGAAGGAGACAAAGGCCGAAGGAGGCGACAGGCGGGTCTGAGGCTGGGCTGCTGGTTTGGGACTCGGGGGGAGCCCAGGGCTCCCTGCGCTGACAAGCTCTGTTCTGCGCTGGGTTCCCCACGACGACGACCTGGCGCAGAGCGGCCATTTCCCCACGCTGGCTGAGCCCAGCGGCTCCCGCAGGGGTCGCAGAACCTATTGCAGCAACGGCTCCAGCGTACTCGGTGCGGAGACGTTCATGGGCCCGTCGCGGGAGCCGCTCGCACGCCGGGGCGGCCCTGATTTCCCATGTGTGCGTTAGACGCCCCCATCCCCCAGGGCTGGTTTGGATTCGGCTCAGAGGTCACCACGATGCCCCCGGAAGGTCAAACCCAGGAACCTTCTGCCTGGGACCCGGCACAAGGTGCTTATTTGTTAAGTCCTGTTTAGCCCAGTCTGCTTTCCAGCCTCCTTCGGATCGCAGCCGATTGCACGACGCGAAACGGACGTGCCCGAAAGGCTTGTGAGGCGTAAGACTGGGGGGGGCGGGGGGGGGGGGGAGGACACGTTGTGAAGGTCCGGGTGGATCGGAGGCATCTGAGCTTCGCGGGATGTTGCTCGGCGTCTCGGCAGGGGAGCGACGTTAGCGAGGATCTGTGCCCACGACTAATAACCTGTCTGGTCACACGCTGGCTGGGAGTCGCTGCTAGCTGGGGGGGAGGGAGGGCCCTTTGGGGGCACGTGAGGCTCCCCAGGGGTCCCATCGAGGGGGACTCGCTGCGGGGAGATCCCGGGTTCACCAGGGGGCTGAACGCTCCGAGGTCGGACCCAGGAGGCCACAGCCAAGCAGGCTCCTGGCCCCGGTGACAGGTGCTCCTGCCTGGCTTCATCCGGAGCCGTGCCAGAGCCCTCAGCCTGGGATCCTGGGACACCTGGCTCCCAGCCCCCCCTGCTCTAACCCACCAGCCCCCGCTCCCCTCCCGGAGGCAGGGAGGGAACCCAGGCGTCCTGGCTCCCAGCCCACGTCTCACCTCCAAAGACGTACAGCCACGTGTCAACCACGGCTGCGGCGTGGCTGGCCAGGCCGGGGGGCAGAGAGCCCGTGGCGTTGGGGGGGGCCAACTCCAGCCAGCACCCATCGTGGGGTTGGTACATCCAGACGTCGCTGGCCAGGAAGCCGTCGGCCAGCTCCCCGCCGCACAGCACCAGGCAGCCCTGCCAGGCCACGGCCACGTGGGAGTGACGGGCCGCCTGCGGGGGGAGAGGGGGTTAGCGCAGGGGGAGGGGACACACCACCGCTGGGGGGGGGGGGTGGAGGGGACAGTCTGTGGGCCAGCAGCCGCCCGGCCTGACGCACTCGCTACACCCCACGCTGGGCTGGGGGATGGAGCTCGGGACGTAGGACGTGGTTTGAAACCTGCCACCAGCATCCCAGCGAGGCAGCTGAGAACACGCGGGAACGCGAAGCTGGTGGGGCTGCCCCGTCCCGAGGGCTCTGCCCTGCCACTGTGCGGGGGCCGTGACTAGCGTCTGTCTGACCAGGCGGGGCGGGGGGGTGTCTGCCCTGGGGAAAGGACCCAGCCGGGGCGGCAGAGAACAGAGCCACGGAGCCAGCCAGCTGGAGAGAGACGCCGGGGCTGGCTCTGCCCTTTCTCGGATCCCCGCAGAGGGTCCTGGGCCCCCGCGGGAGCCGAGCACAGAAACCCACGGCACGGCCCAGCGTGACTGTCCCGGAAAGTGAGCGGCACTCGGGTGCCGGTGTTACCGCTGCCGGAGGAGCTAGAGACGCACGGATGTTACGCTCCCCCCAGGCTGCCGGGAACTGGGGCCGGCAGCCTGAGCTCACCCGGCCTCGGGGACCAGGGTCACTGAGCCTTGGGGGAGACAAGCAAGACGGGACGTCCCCTTTGGCCCCTGCACTGCATGGATGCCAGGGCCCAGAGCTCTGGCCAGCCAAGAACGGGGGTCAGAGCCCTGGGGGGCAGTGTGGTGCATGCTGGGAGCTGGGCTCCCGGGGGGGGGGGGGGGGAGGTGTCAGAGACTGGGGGGGGCAGCGTGGTGCATGCTGGGAGCCATGCACCCCGGGGGGCGGGGTCCAGGGAGGTGTGGGGGTCCTTCCGCCAAGGGGGGGCCGAAGTCTGTGGAAAACGACCGGCTTAGCAAGGCTCTTGCGCGAGGAAGAGGGGGGCCGGCGCCGTGTGGTGCGCGGGCAGAGCCGGCCGCAGCTGGGGAGGAGGCAGCAGGCGAGAGCACCCGGAGCCCGGCCCGCGCTGGAGCCCGTTTGACGCGGTTTCACTGAGCCCTTGTCTACACGACGCGGCGTAGCCGGGCCGGCAGACCGGGAGCTGGGCACGCTGCACAGCTGCTCTGCCGAGAAAATCGAACCAGCCCAGGGAGAGGCACAGCAGAGCCACACACGTTCGGGACGCCCATGGGACTGGCCTCCCCCAGTATCCCACAATGCCCGCCCTGACCGCTCTGCTCCGTTTGCAACTCGGTGCACTGCAGACACGCCCCCTCCCCGCACTCAGAGCCCCGGCCTGGAGAGCTCAGAGCCGCTGCGGGGGGCGCGCCGGGGGAACGCGGCGAAGCATGGATGTGGGATCCTGCTCTCCTGGCACAGCGGCGGGGCGAGACCACTGTGCTGTGGGGGGGTTCCCCTCCCCAGGACTGGCTGTTCCGGCTGCTGTGTGACCGTACAGAGAGGGCATGTCGACACTCTCGCCCCCCCACACACACTCCGTCTCCCCACACACACACACTCACTCCCGTCTCACACGTCAGTTGCCAAGTGGCTGCCAGGGGACGATGCAGCCCGTGAGGCTGGCCCTGCCCCGTGAGGCTTTGCAGGCCTCCACCCCCCCAAGCCCCTGCGGCCCGTCGCACGGTGGGTAGGTCCCCGCCGGGCTCTGCCGGCACAGGGAGCTCGTGGGGACGCAGCGTAACTCGTGAACCAAACTCTGCCATGTAGACACGGCCCCAGGTTTGCCGTACCCGTCTGACCAGCCCCGCGCGCGGATCTGGGAACTCCCGGCTGAGCTGCCGGTGCCGGATTCACCCCAGCGCTCTGACATGCTGCGTCTCTGAGCCACGCGGGAGTGGGCCGGGCAAGGCCGGGCGCACGCTGTGGGGGAGGGTGCTGGGGAGCCGCTCGGCTGGGCCCAGCGGGGGGGGACATACCGGGGAGGAGGAGCACAGAGGGGACACGGGGAGGACGTACCAGGGAGGAGGGGCACAGGAGGGGCACGGGGGGGACGTACCAGGGAGGAGGAGCACAGAGGGGGCACGGGGAGGACGTACCAGGGAGGAGGGGCACAGGAGGGGCACGGGGAGGACGTACCGGGGAGGTGGGGCACAGGAGGGGCACGGGGGGAACGTACCGGGGAGGAAGGGCACGGGGGGGGCACAAGGGGGGGCACGTACCGGGGAGGGGCTCAGCACCCGGCGCTGCCACAGGTTGGAGGTGAAGTTGTAGATGACGAGGTCGCCCAGCGCCGTGTTCAGGTCCAGCCCTTGGGGAGCAGAGCAGCTGTGAGGGGGGGCCCCAAACGCCTGCCTCACCCCCTGCATCCTCCTCGCCACCCCTACCCCACCTCCCCTCAGCCCTCCTGCACCCCCGTTCCCACCCCTACCCTGCCCCACCTCCCCTTAACCCCACTGCACCCCCCACCCACCCTGCCCCACTGCACTCCTGTCCCCACCCCTACCCCAACTCCTCACACCCTACCCCCCTGTACCCCCGTCCCCACCCCTACCCTGCCCCACCTCCCCTCAACCCCACTGCATCCCCCACCCACCCTGCACCCCCCACTGTGCCCCAACCCCCGTGGCCGCGGTGTCTCTGACCCCCGAAGATGTAGAACGCCCCGGTGGGGGGCAGGACGGCGCCAGCAGCAGCCGTGCGGGGTCGGAAGTGGGGGTCCCCGGAGCTCACGTTGTACCAGCGCCCGGCACCCTGGTTCTCGCCCAGCGCCAGGTCACAGGCCTCGCCCACAAAGCCTGGCTGGCACCGGCACCGGTCGGACTCCTGCGGGGACAGACAGACAGATGGACGGAGGGTCCCGGCTCGCAGGTCCAGGTCCTGGCCTGTCCCTCCGTTCACAGGGGAGAGGGAGCCGTGGGGGGAGAGTCTCACTCACCTGGTGGTGGGGGCAGTGGGGCTCAGGGATCTAACATGGTGGCAGGCCCAGTGGCCCAGGCAGTAGCCGTCGCAGTGGGGCTCAGGGGGGCAGTGGGGTTCGGGGGAGATCGGGGGGCATTGGGGCTCGGGGGTCTCACCTGGTCACAGGCCCCGTGGCCCAGGCAGTAGCTGTCGCAGTGGGGAACGGCGCAGTCGGGCCCCCCCCAGCCAGGCTGACACTGGCACTGGCCGTGGGGCTCGCAGGCACCGTGGCTGGAGCAGCCGCGGGGGCAGAGCGAGACCCGGTAGCTGGCATTGAAGCCCAGCAGGTTGTAGTTGGCGTCGCTGAACAGGTGCAGCAGCATCTGGGGTGTGTGAGACGGGGTCAAACACACGGGCCCCCCAACCCCACCTACCCCCCACAGCCCCCAGTCACCCCCCAACGCCCCACCTACCCCCCCACAGACCCCAGTCACTCCCCAACCCCCCACCTACCTCCCCACAGCCCCCAGTAACCCCCCAACCTCCCACCTACGCCACACAGCCCCCAGTAACCCCCATCTACCCCCCCACAGCCCCCAGTAACCCCCCCATCCTCCAAACTCTCCCCAGCCCCCCACTTTCCCAACAACCCCTCCCCCCACTGACCCCACTACCCTCCCCCGGACTCTCCCCCCTTCTCACACCCCACCCCGCCAGCCCCGGGGGGGGGGGGTCACCTTGCCGGAGGTGGCCTCGAGGGGGGGGGGCAGGGTGCTGCCGCTCAGGCTGGCCAGCAGGGGGCAGCGCGGGGAGTCGCCGTCGTAGACGAAGAGGTAGTCGTAGGTGCACTCCGTGTCCATGAACAGGAAGGTCAGGAGCACCCGGTGCCGGCTGCTGGGGGCTGGGGAGACACGGGGGGGTCAGACACGGGACCCCAACACTGCCCCGCAGGGAGCACGACTGCCAGCATGCACCACGGCGCCCCCTGGGGCCCTGATCCCCCCCACGGGGAGCACAGCTCCCAGCATGCATCACGTCGCCCCCCAGGGCTGTGACCCCTCCCCACAGGAACCATGGCGCCCCCCCAGGGCCCTGAGCCCCCCCCTCCACGGGGAGCACGGCTCCCAGCATGCACCACGGCGCCCACCAGGGCCCTGACCCCCCCCACGGGGAGCACGGCTCCCAGCATGCACCACGGCGCCCACCAGGGCCCTGACCCCCCCCACGGGGAGCACGGCTCCCAGCATGCACCACGGCGCCCACCAGGGCCCTGACCCCCCCCCACGGGGAGCACGGCTCCCAGCATGCACCACGGCGCCCACCAGGGCCCTGACCCCCCCCCACGGGGAGCACGGCTCCCAGCATGCACCACAGCGCCCCCCAGGGCTCTGACGCCCCCCTCAGGCTTTCATTGATTTCAAGGCCAGAAAGCACCACTGTGCCTGTCTCGTCTGACCTGTCGGAGACCTGCCCCGAATCCCCCCGGGCAGAGCCCCACACCCGGCCAGGCGGGACCGTAACAGCCTCAGGGACGGGGATCCGTGGTTCAAGGGGCCATTCCCCTCCCTGGGCTCCATCTGACCGGGTCCCGCTCCCACTCCCACCCGGGGGCTGGTCCCCCCCAACCCTCCCAGTGCCCCATCCGACCGGGCCCCGCTCCCCCTCCCGGCCGGGACCGAGTTCCCCCGACCTTCCCAGTGCCCTGTCCAACCGGGTCCCACTCCCCATCCCGGCCGGGGCCGCATCCCCCCGACCCTCCCTGGGCCCCGTCCGACTGGGCCCTGCTCCCCCTCCCGTCTGGGGGTGCGTCCGGCCTTTCGCTGCCGGAGCAAAGAGCCCCCGACCCCGGGGCCGAGTCCCCCCGATCCTCCCTGGCCCCGCTGAGCGGCGGGAGCTCCTGGCGGCTCTGGGGCAGGGCTTCGAACCCTCGAATGGTCCTCGGGGCTCTGCTCCAGCCCCCCCCAGCGTCTCACCAGCCGGCCGGAGCGCGGGGCCCAGCGCCGGGTGTGGGGCCCCCAGCCCGAGCCCAGAAGGGAGGTCCCCCCCCGTCCTGCTCGAGGCCCTGTTTGTGCAGCCCGGGAGGGCGCCAGCCCCTGTGGCACCACTGGGGGCTCGTGTGCAGCCGGTGCCCCCCACGCCCCCCACCTTCGATCAGCCACTCGCAGTTCCCGTTCACAGAGTAGTTGCCCGGCCCGTCGCTGACGAAGCCCTCGGTGCCCCGCAGCACCTGGCGCTGCCCCTTGCAGTCGCCGGCGCCGGCCCAGCGGGCCCCGCTCAGCGCCAGCGCCAGCCCCAGCAGCAGGCCGGGGCTGCGGGAGGGGGGCGGGGCGCCATCCATCGCCGGCTCAGCGGGGGTCGGGGGGCTCCATGCGCCAACCTGTGCGGGGGAGATGGGGGTCAGGGGCGCGACAGTGCGGTGACCTCCCCGGTCCGGCCGTGGGGCGACTCCCACCCCCCACCCCCCGGGTCCGGCCGTGGGGCGACTCCCCACCCCCTGGGTCCGGCCGTGGGGCGACTCCCCCCCCACCCCACCCCCTGGGTCCGGCCGTGGGGCGACTCCCCACCCCCTGGGTCCGGCCGTGGGGCGACTCCCCCCCACCCCACCCCCTGGGTCCGGCCGTGGGGCGACTCCCCACCCCCTGGGTCCGGCCGTGGGGCGACTCCCCCCACCCCACCCCCCGGGTCCGGCCGTGGGGCGACTCCCCCCCACCCCACCCCCCGGGTCCGGCCGTGGGGCGACTCCCCCCCACCCCACCCCCCTGGGTCCGGCCGTGGGGCGACTCCCCACCCCCTGGGTCCGGCCGTGGGGCGACTCCCCCCCACCCCACCCCCCGGGTCCGGCCGTGGGGCAACTCCCCCCCACCCCACCCCCTGGGTCCGGCCGTGGGGCGACTCCCCCCCACCCCACCCCCTGGGTCCGGCCGTGGGGCGACTCCCCACCCCCCGGGTCCGGCCGTGGGGCGACTCCCCCCCACCCCACCCCCCTGGGTCCGGCCGTGGGGCGACTCCCCACCCCCTGGGTCCGGCCGTGGGGCGACTCCCCCCACCCCACCCCCCGGGTCCGGCCGTGGGGCGACTCCCCCCCACCCCACCCCCCTGGGTCCGGCCGTGGGGCGACTCCCCCCACCCCACCCCCCGGGTCCGGCCGTGGGGCGACTCCCCCCCACCCCACCCCCCCTGGGTCCGGCCGTGGGGCGACTCCCCCCCACCCCACCCCCCTGGGTCCGGCCGTGGGGCGACTCCCCACCCCCTGGGTCCGGCCGTGGGGCGACTCCCCCCACCCCACCCCCCGGGTCCGGCCGTGGGGCGACTCCCCCCCCACCCCACCCCCCGGGTCCGGCCGTGGGGCGACTCCCCACCCCCCGGGTCCGGCCGTGGGGCGACTCCCCACCCCCCTGGGTCCGGCCGTGGGGCGACTCCCCACCCCCTGGGTCCGGCCGTGGGGGCGACTCCCCCCACCCCACCCCCCGGGTCCGGCCGTGGGGCGACTCCCCCCCCACCCCACCGCCCGGGGTCCGGCCGTGGGGCGACTCCCCCCCACCCCACCCCCTGGGTCCGGCCGTGGGGCGACTCCCCACCCCCTGGGTCCGGCCGTGGGGCGACTCCCCCCCCCACCCCCCACCCCCCCGGGTCCGGCCGTGGGGCGACTCCCCCCCACCCCACCGCCCGGGTCCGGCCCGTGGGGCGACTCCCCCCCCACCCCACCCCCCTGGGTCCGGCCGTGGGGGCGACTCCCCCCCCCCCACCCCCCTGGGTCCGGCCGTGGGGCGACTCCCCACCCCCCTGGGTCCGCCCGTGGGGCTGATCCCAGGAGCCCCCAAAAGCCCCGCGGGTGGATCACTGGGGGGGGACCCTGCAGCGATGGGGAAGGGCCGGGGGGTCCTATGGGGGCGGGGCCTATAGCGCAGGGGGGCCATGGGGGGGCGCTGGGGGGTCTGTGCGGGGCGCGCTGTAGTGGGGACCGGCAGGACCCGGGTGGGCAGGAGGCCTATAGGGGCTGGTGGGGGGGCGGGAGGCTATAGGGGCCGGTCTGGGCTGGTCTATAGGGCCCAGGGCCGGTGGGGGGGCAGGGGAGCTATAGGGGCCCAGTGGGGGCTATAGGCGCCGCTATAGGGGCCGGTCTCTCTCTCACCCGCCCGCTCTGCCCGTGGCGGACTCCGGGCCGGGAGCAGCGAGACGCGGGGCCAGAGCGGCGCGCGGGACCATAGAGCGGGCGGGGCTGCGCGGCGGGAGGGGCCCGGCCCGGCCGCTCTGGGCTCCCGTCTCGCTGGTTCCGGCCCGGAACTGCACGAACGGGCTCGGCAGCACAAAGGGCCCAGAGCGCCCGGGACCAGCCCCGCGCCTGCGCAGAACCGACACCCGCGGGCTGGGGGGGCTCCCGGCTACTCCGGCCCCGCCCCCTCCCCAACACACACACTCCGGGCCCCGCCCCCCCCACACACTCCGGGGGCCCCCCCAACACACACACTCCGGGCCCCGCCCCCTCCCAAACACACACACTCCGGGCCCCGCCCCCCCCCCACACACACACTCCGGGGCCCCCCCAACACACACACTCCGGGCCCCGCCCCCTCCCAAACACACACACTCCGGGCCCCGCCCCCGCCCCCGCCCCCCCCCCCACACACTCCGGGCCCCGCCCCCGCCCCCACACACACTCCGGGCCCCGCCCCCCCAACACACACACACACTCCGGGCCCCGCCCCCCCAACACACACACACACTCCGGGCCCCGCCCCCCCCAACACACACACACTCCGGGCCCCGCCACCGCACACACACACTCCGGGCCCCGCCCCCCCAACACACACACACTCCGGGCCCCGCCCCCTCCCAAACACACACACTCCGGGCCCCGCCCCCCCCACACACACTCCGGGCCCCGCCCCCCCACACACACACACTCCGGGGCCCCCCCAACACACACACTCCGGGCCCCGCCCCCTCCCAAACACACACACTCCGGGCCCCCGCCCCCGCCCCCCCCCACACACTCCGGGCCCCGCCCCCGCCCCCACACACACTCCGGGCCCCGCCCCCCCCAACACACACACACACTCCGGGCCCCGCCCCCCCAACACACACACACTCCGGGCCCCGCCCCCGCACACACACACTCCGGGCCCCGCCCCCCCAACATACACACACTCCGGGCCCCGCCCCCGCACACACACACTCCGGGCCCCGCCCCCCCAACACACACACACTCCGGGCCCCGCCCCCCCCAACACACACACACACTCCGGGCCCTGCCCCCGCACACACATACTCCACAGTCCAATAGAAACACGCGAATCCTTTTTATTTTGGCAAAAACAACTCCAGAAATTCTCCAGCGTCGGGCGCCAGAATCTGTGACACGGGGAGGGGGGGGAGGAAATGTCCCTGCGGGGGGGAGCCGGGGGGGAGCCGGGGGGGATGAGGGGGACAGGCAGCCTGGGTCATGGGGGGGATGACCATGGGGGGGAGTGGTAACGGGAGCACTGCCCCCCCCCACTCGATAGGCGCTGGGGAGGGGTGGGGGGGTTGGGTCCCCAGCCCATGCTGATGGCGGGGCAGGGCAGGGGGCTCCTAGCCCTGCTGGGGGGGTCAGTCCCCATGTTCATTCAGTCCCAGCCCCAGGCCTCCCGCACTGGGGGGTGAAGGGGAGCTGGGCCGCTCCCATGGGAGGCCATTCACCCCCCACTCCAGCCCAGTCAGTGCAGGCCGGGGGCAGCCGTGCTGGGGGGCCCCCCATGGGGCACTGGGGCAGGAGGCTGGGGGCCATGAAGGAGGCGTGAAGGAACTACGCGGGAGGAAGGGGTTACATGTAGGGGTCCGGCCCCCTTGGTCTGCATGGGGGGGGCTGGGGGCAGACTATGGGGGATGGGCCCCTAGACGGGCCGTGCGCCCCCCCGTGTGCATGCTGAAGTACTCGGTGTAGCCATTGGGGGGGTGCAGCTGGGGGGCCTGTAGCTGGTACGGGGGGGGGCTGGCTCTCACCCCCCGGGGGGGGGTTTCAGCAGCACGTGGGGCCTGCTCAGCTCTGACGTCGTCACCACACAGCTCGGGGTCGCGCTCCGCTCAGCCGGCGTCTCCTCCACCTGCTTATGCGCCTGGGGGGAGAGCCGGGGGGTCAGTGCTGGGGGGTGCAAGCCTGGGTATACAGGGACCCCTCCCTCAGCGCTGGGACGCAGCCCCTCTGGGGCAGGGCAGGGGGCTGGTTACCGGGGACCCCGCTGGGGTGGGGCAGGGGGCTGGTTATACGGGGACCCCTCGGCCAGCAGTGGGACGCAGCCCGTCTGGGGCAGGGCGGGGGGCTGGTTATACAGGGGTGTGGCAAACTGTGAATGTTCTTAATGTTTTCTCTGAATACTTTGTGCGTGCCTCAGTTTCCCCATGTGTTGCTTACGTATCTGGGGGGGGGGGGATACGGGTGTGTGGCCCTGCAGAGACCCTTCAAGGGCAGCTGTGAATACCTGGGGCACAGAGAATGGCGAACACCCTGTAACCTAGTAACCGACCCCCCCCAGGTGTTGGGCACAGAGAGACCAGTGACCTTCTCCCTGGAAAGGGACAAAGGCCGAGAGGGGCTACGGGGGGGGGGGGGGGAAAGGCTGGGCTGGGGGAACTGGTCAGTCTCCTGGCTTGGGACTGGGGCGAGGGGGGGTTGGAGCCCAGGGCTCTGGTATCCCCCCCACCCCCCGAACTGGACTTTGCTGCAGGTCCCTGGTCACACGCTCTGTTCTACGCCAGGTTCCCCCCCGACTAATAACCCGGGGTGAGCAGGGGGACTCGCTGTGGGGGGGCCCGGGGTGAGCAGGGGGCCGAACGCTCCGAGGTCGGACCCAGGAGGCCCCGAAGCCGAGCAGGCGCCTGGCCCTGGTGACAGGTGCCCTGTGGGGAGACGCTGCCCCAGAGCCCTGCCTGGCTTCACCCGGAGCCGTGCCAGAGCCCCCAGCCTGCGACTCCGTGATGGGGGCGCCCCTCGCCTGGCGCTGGCATGCGGCCCCTCTGGGGCGGGGCAGAGGGCCGGTTATCCAGGGACCCCCCCGGGGCAGGGTAGACATGGACAGGGGCTGTTCGCACAGGCCCCCTGGTTTGGGGCAGGTTATCTGGGGACCCCTGGGGCAGGGGGGCCGGGTAGACAGGGACAGGGACAAGCAGGGCA
Organism: Actinemys pallida; assembly: GCA_023634205.1. Taxonomy (NCBI): domain Eukaryota; kingdom Metazoa; phylum Chordata; order Testudines; family Emydidae; genus Actinemys; species Actinemys pallida. The sequence goes on along the minus strand of JALMGD010000039.1, from coordinate 712,492 downwards.
GGGGCTGTTTGCCCAGCCCCGTCACTCACGTTGGTGGCGCCCCGCACCGGGCCCTGGGGGATGGAGAAGAGCTCGGTGAAGTTGGGGACGGAGTCGCTGATGAAGGTCACGTTGCCGTAGACGTGGTGGGGGAACTTGGTGCCAGGCGCCCCCTCCTCCACGATGCCAATCTGCGAGGTGCGCACGTGGTACGGGAAGTTCTTGTTGGCCGCCGAAGGACGCGTCATGATCTGTGGGGGGAGGAGGGGTCAGTGCTGGGGAGCGGGGCAGAGCCCCCGGGAACCCCCACCCCCCACCAGTCAGGAACCCCGAGCATGCTGGGGCTGGGCGGGCTCACCAGGGAAGGACACTTACCTGTCCCGTAACCGGTGTTCTCCGAGAGGTGTCGCTCATGGCCACTCTGGGTTAGGGGTGCGCTCGCCCCTCTCTCCGCGGTGTCCCTAGGGGACCGGCTCGGGCACCCTCTGGAGCGGCGCCCACACGGCGCGGTATAAGGGGCGCCACCGGCTCCCCCCACCCTCGGTTCCTTCCTACCGGGAACTCCGACAGCGGGGCCGGCAGGCGGGGCGTGGAATGGACGTGAGCAGCATCTCGAAGGACCAGTCATGGGACAGGTAACCGGCCTTTCTTCCCCCAGTGCTCGCTCGTGTCCGTTCACGGTTAGCGGACGGGTAGGAGCTCGCGTGGACGTGTGGATTGCAACACACCTCTGCTGAGCCCAGCGTCGTCCCTGGCCTGCTGGGTGACGGCGTAACGCTCCGGGAACGTGTGAAGCAAGGACCACTTCGTGGCCCTGCCCATGTCCTGGGTGGGGACGTGCGCCAGGGAGGTCGCCGAGGACGCCTGTGCTCTGGTCGAGTGGCCTTTCGCCAACGGGCCTGCCCATGACGATCCAGTTGGGGATCCTCTGCGAGGACACCCACTGTCGCGATGAAGAGAGAGTCGGCCTGCGGAAGGGCTTGGTACGCTCCAGGGCACGGCGGGCGTCCAGGGCGTGCAGCCGCCTCTCCTCAGCCGCCGAGCGCGGCTGGGCCAGAACACCGGGAGGAGGACGTCCGGGCTGGCGTGGAGACAGGACACCTCCTTTGGCAGGAGGCCGGGTGGGAGGCAGCTGCACCGTGTCCCTGTAGAACAGCGTATATGGCGGCTCCGAGGTCCTGGCGTTCGGCTCTGGCCCTTGTCTCCCGACGTCACCGCCGCAGGGAAGGCGACTTTCCACGACAGGTGGGGCCCATAGGCTGGGAGGCCTGGGAGCCCGGCGAGGACCAGACCGAGGGACCAGGTTTCGAACCACTGGGAGGACCCTCTGGAGGCCCCTTAGGTACCTGACCCGATTTCCCTGGCCGTGTGGGTGAAAGGCCGAGACGGCCGCTAGACGATCCGTGGTGGAAGACAGGGCTGGGCCCTGGCTCTGTGGGTGGAGCCAGCTGTCTAGGATGAGCAGGGTGAGGCGATGCCCCGCACTGATGCCCAGCGGGGGAACCTCGTGCACTTCGCTGCGCAAGTCGCTCTAGTGGAAGGTGCTCGACTCTCCCGGGCGACCTGCTCCCCCTCCCTAGAGCAGGTCCATTCCTCTGGGTTCAGCCACGCAGCGTCCATGCCGCGAGGCAGAGGGAGGCGAGGTTTGGTGCAGGAGACGGTCGTGAGCCTGCAACAGGAGGTCTGGGCAATTGGGTAGCGACCAAGGCCAGCTACTGCCAGCTCCATCGTCGTGCCGAAGCACCGTGGGTGCGGCCACACTGGGGTGACCATGGCAACCCATGCTCTGTCCCCCTTGATCTTTGATGGGACCCCGCTGAGCGGGATGGGCGGTCACGTGAACACCAGGTCCCTCGACCACGACAGGAGAAAGGCGTCGGAGAGGGCGCCCTTGCCGAGGCCCTGCAGGGAGCAGAGCTGATGACACTTCCTGTTCCATCCAGGGCTGAACAAGTCCCCTCGGGGAGCTCCCCACCTCTGGCCGAGCATCCGGGCGCCTTCCGGGTGGAGCGACCACTCATGGGGAGAGAGGGACCTGCTGAGGCGTGTTCCTCACGCCGGGGAGGTGCCAGGGCTCCAGGTGGGTCGATGCACCTCGTGGCAGAGCCGACGAGCGCGCTCCCTCTTGTCTGTTGATGTAGAACATCGCGGACGTGTTGTCCGTCAGCACCCTGTGACCAAGTGGGGGATTGTCTTGTGTTTTCCTGGGTTTGCATGTGGAGTGGGTGGGACTCAGTGTCCCTGGGTGTTACTGGTTTAACAAGGTGAGGGGAGAGGGAGTTCGTTGGGACACAGGACCAGAGAGGGAACTTGGGACCCCGGCCAATGGCCTGGAGGATGGACACCCCAGCAACTAGTGACCCGGAGGCCCAACGCAGGAGTTGCAGTCGGTTCTGGCCAGTGGGAGGACAATGGGCTGCGGGGAGAGGACCCCGGTGACCTGACCAGCCGGTTCCAGCCAGAGGGGCCAGAGGACAGAATAGGGGAGAGGAGGCCCAGGTGACCCTGTTTCCCTGGAGAGAAGACAATGGACAGAGGTGGGACTTGGGGACAGGGGTATCAGATGCCCAGCTGGGAAGCAGGGGGGCTCGGGGCTGGAGAGGGGGAGCAGGCAGAGCCCCCCTGGATGCAGGGAGACTGGGATGTGCTGGGCTGAGGGAGGCCAGGCCTGAGGCCGGAGAGTTTCCTGTGCTGGGTTCAATGCTCAATAAACCCTCCTGTTTTATGCTGGCTGAGCGTCGCTCCAGTCTAGAGAACAGGGTCGCATCGTCCCTTCGGGGGCGGAGGCCCGGGGGGTCCAGAGCAAATGGACTCCCTGAGGGGCCCCACAGCAGAGACAGGTGTGCTAAGGCTCAGAGAGGTGCAGCTCCAGGAGGTGGAGGGGCCTGACCCCGAGAGAGAGTGGACCCCTGAGAAGGGCTGTCCCACTGAAAGGGGCACCCCCCACGGACCGCACGGGGCCACGAGTGGGCACGATCTGTGAGTCCATGACGCCCGCAGCACTTTGCCCGGCAGGTGCGGCAGGCAGAGCCCGCAGGCCAATCGGTCCTGAGCTCCTCCACGTTTACGTGTAACGCCAGCTCCTCTGGGGACCACGTCCCCTGGGCCGCAGCGTACCGCAGCGCCCCCCCGCCGAGGTCGGGGGCACCGGGAATGAGGGAGACCGAGGGGTGAAACGCTGCGTGCTCGGGTCGCTGCACCAGCACAGAGGTCAGAGCCCTTGGTGGGCTCGTGAGGAGCTTGTCCAGGTGATCTCTGGACGAGGACCAGACGGTTGAGTCACTGCTGGAGGAGCCGCAGCCTCAGCCTCGCTGGGGCCTGGTAGCCAGCGGCAGACCCGGGCCGTGGTGAGGGGGAACACGCAGAGCCCAGCGATGAGCTCCACCGTCGTCCGGACCCTGGCAAGTGGCAGGAAGGCTCGGCACAGGCCAACTCTGTCCTCCGCGCCGGAACCAATGTTCATTTCCCCTTGTTTATCACCAGGCCAGGGCGTGGCGTGTGGTTTGCCGTACTGCCAGCTCGCACTGCCCTGCGACCCGGGGGGCCCTTGACCAGCCGGTCGCCGAGCTACGGATAAATGTGAATACCCGACCTCTGAGGTAAGCTGCCACCGCCGACAGGCACTTGGCAAACCCCCTGGGTGCCGTAGCCAGCACAAACGGGAACGCCGCACTGGCTGTGAGCAGAGCCTGTCGTGAAACGTGAAACGTCGCTATGCGGAAATATGCGTCCTTCAAGTCGAGGGCGGCGAACCAGTGCCAGGGCGACCAGGTGCAACTTCAACCTCTTGAGATACCTGCTGGGGTCTCCCAGGGCCAGATGGGTCTGAGACCCCCTTGGCCGCTGGACTCAGAAAGTAACGGAAGTAAAACCCCTTGCCCCTGTGGGGTAGAGGAGCTCCCGCCCCCAGAAGGCCCTGGAGCTCCCAGGAGGGGGTCTGGGGGGGGGGGGGGGGGAGGTTGTGACAAACTGGGACTGTTCTTAATGTGGTCTTTGAATGCTGAGTGGGGGGTGTTGGCTGGTAAGGCAGGGGAGTGTGGCTAGAACGGTCTGCATTGGGGGGATGGGAGACTGGCCGAGGGAAGATACCTGAGCATGTAACATGAGAACCCAGGAAGGGGTTAGAGGCCAGGTGACACCTTTGCCTGGGAAACTGAACAAAGGCTGGGGGAGGGGACGCTGGGGAGAGGGTTTCAGAGCTGGCTGGTGGAATGGAGGGCAGCCCAAACGGGGCTCTGACCCCCCAATGGGGCTGTGGTGCCCCTGGGACCCCAAGATGGACCTAACTGGGGGGGTCCTGTTGTCTGTGCCTGCAAGACCTGTCTTGGACTGTGTTCCTGTCGTCTAAATAAACCTTCTGCTTTACTGGCTGGCTGAGAGTCATGGTGAATCGCAGGAAGCTGGGGGGGCAGGGCCGTGTGTCCCCCCACACTCCGTGACAGGGGGGTTAGAAATTACTAACCCTGAGCCACAGGCCTGAGGACTCATTGGTGCGCCAGGCAGGCAGGGAAGGGGGCAGGTGGCTGGAGAAGCGGGGGGAAGCAGGACCCAGGACACCGACTGGAAGGCCGCCTTCAGGCTCGCCCCGATGGAGCTGGACTGGGCCGAGCCCGAGGGCTGCTGGCTCTGACGGCGCTTGTCGGCTTTGCTCCGGGCTCCGTGCCGGGCTGGCTGCCGAAGCCCGTCCAGCTGCGTACGCGGCGTCCGTGTGCTCCGCAAACAGGCCCGGCCTGGCCCCAGGCGAAGGCCCGACTGGGACGAACATCGAAGCAAAACGATTGAACAACCGAGTAGCTCCAGAGGCGAACTTCACCCCGAACGGATCTGGACAAGGAGCTTTGCCGAGCAGGGAACCGTCCAGCACCGGCACTGGAACCGAGGGTGGGGGGAGCCGGCAGCGCCCCTTTTACCACGCCGTGCAGGCGCCACTCCAGAGGGTGCCCGAGCCAGGAAACTCCCGGCACCGGCACGTGGCGAGCACAGCCCTAACGCGCGTGGGCAGGAGCAGCCACTCGACGAACACGGCGTGCGCGTGCACCTGGGAGGGTTGGGGGGCTGGCGGGGGGCACCAGGGGGCTCACCAGGAACACGGCGTGCGCATGCAGGTGGGGGGGTGGGAGGGCACCGGGGAGGCACCGGGGGCTCGGGGGGCACCGGGGAGGCACAGGGGGCTCACCGGGAACACGGCGTGCGCATGCAGGTGGGTGGGGGGGTTGGGGGGCACCGGGGAGGCACCGGGGGCTCGGGGGTCACCGGGGGCTCACCAGGAACACGGCGTGCGCGTACAGGTGGGGGGGGTGGAAGGGCACCGGGGGGCCACGGGGGGCTCACCAGGAACACGGCTTGCGCATACAGGTGGGTTGGGGGGCACCGGGGTGCCACGGGGGGCTCACCAGGAACACGGCGTGCGCATACAGGTGGGTTGGGGGGCACCGGGGGGGGCACAGGGGGCTCACCAGGAACACAGCTTGCGCGTACAGGTGGGTTGGGGGGCACAGGGGGCTCACCAGGAACACGGCGTGCGCATACAGGTGGGTGGGAGGGTTGGGGGGCTGGCGGGGGGCACCGGGGGGCTCACCAGGAACACGGCGTGCGCGCACAGGTGGCACCGGGGGGGCAGAGGGGGCTTACCAGGAACACGGCGTGCGCGTACAGGTGAATGCCCAGCTGGATCCCGTTGACGATTTTCTCGCGGGCCCAGCGGGGGATGCCGAAGTTGGCGATGAGCGCCGTGACCGGCACTGCGAAGAACCTGTGGGGAGGTGGGGGGTGGGGTGAGTGGACAGAACTCCCCCTCCCCCAGCTCCCCCAATCCCAAACCTGTCCCCTCCCCCAGCTCCCCCCACCCCAAACCTATCCCCTCCCCCTCCCCAGGGCCTGGAGACCCCCCGCCCAACCCCCCTTCCCTTTTAACTGCCTCCTTGGCCAGGCCCAGCAGCAAGTCCCAGCCCTGGCCCCAGTGCACTCACCAGAGGGTGTAAGCTGCGAAGAAGGGGACGTAGAAGGGCTGTTTCTCGGGGCACTGCTTGAGGGTGGTGAGCACAGCGTAGCAGAACCAGACATAGGCCAGGAACTGCAGCGCGATCAGCCCGTAGCCGGCCGGCGACTCGTACGTGTACAGCACCTGCGCCGGGTCGAAGAACTGCCCCCCGCCCGGGTCAGCACCCCAGGGCCCAGCGCGGGAGTGGGGCTCTGGGGTGGGGCTAACGGGAGACATTCGGGGGCCAGGGCCCATTCCCATCCTGGGGGCTACAGGGAGATGGGCCTGGGGCGGGGGAAGTCCTGGGGAGCGGGGGGTGGGGTGGGCCCAGGGAGAGGGGGACAGGCTCGGGGGAGGGTCCTGGAGGGGGTCCCTGGGTCGGGGAAGGGTCCAGAGGGGGTCTGGGGGTCCCAGAGGGGGTCAGGGAGGGGGTCCCTGGGTCGGGGGGGATCTGGGAGTCCCAGAGGGGGGTCGGGGATGGGGTCCCAGTGTCGGGGGAGGTCTGGGGGTCCCAGGGTCGGAGATGGGTCCCAGAGGGGGTCCGAGGATCCGGGGATGGGGTCGGGGAGGGGTCGCAGAGGGGATCCGGGGTCGGGGAGGGGTCCCAGAGGAGGTCCGGGGGGGGGTCGGGGGGTCCCTGGAGGGTCTCACCTCGGCCTCGTAGATGAAAAGGACCACATGGGTGATGGTGTAGAGCGTCATGTACACCGACAGCTTGATGGAGCCCGTGTGGCTGATCCGACCCCTGGGGGGGAACCATGAGCTGGGACCCCCCCTCACTGCCCCTTCCCCCTCACTGGCCCCCACCCCTCACTGCCCCCACCGCTCACCCTGCCCCCAACCCCTCCCCTCACTGCCCCCACCCCTCACTGCTCACCCTGCCCCCAACCCCTCCCCTTCACTGCCCCTCCACCTTACTGCTCACCCTGCCCCCAACCCCTCCCCTCACTGCCCCCCTTCACTGCCCCTCCCCCTCACTGCCGCCCACCCCTCACTGCCCCCCAGTGGCCCCCCTTCACTGCCCCTCCCCCTTACTGCTCACCCTACCCCAACCCCTCCCCTCACTGCCCCTCCCCCTCACTGCTCCCCCATGCCCTCCCCGGCGGTACCTGGTGACCGTGAACCCCTTCCCCAGCAGGATCAGCATCAGGAGGAAGACGAGGAAGCTGATGGAGAAGAGCAGCTTGGCTGGGGAGAGAGGGGGGGTGAGCCGGGGGCCGGGCGTGAGCCCCCCACGTCCCCCCAGCCGCACTCAGTCACCCATCCCCACCCAGATGGGACCCCGCCACCCACAGTGCAGGCCAGGGACCGGGCTGGAGCCCCACTGCCCCGGGAAAGGGCTCCCCCGGGGGAAACCCGGGCCCAATCCCCCGTCCGACCATGGGGCGCGGCCGGCCTTTCGCTGCCGGAGCTCTGGGTGCCGGGCACAGCAGTGGGCGCAGGGGGGCCCCCAACAGGGGGCGCGGGGATCAGGGGGGTCCAGCTCCAGGCGCGGGGGGCAGGAGGGCCCAGCAGCGGGTGCGGGGGTCGCGGGGGGCCCAGCAGTGGGTGTGGATCCAGCCACGCGGCCCCCAGCCCAAGCCCAGAGGGGAGGTCCCCTCCCTGCCGTGCTCCAGGCCCCGATGGTCCAGCCCGGGACATCGCCAGCCCCTCTGGCGTCACTGGGGGGTCGTGTGCAGCTGGTGCCTCCCCACAGCCCCCACATCTCTCCCATCACGGCTCCCCCGGCAGACCCATGTCCCCCTCCCCAGGGCCACGTCCCATCCGGCTGCACTCGCCCGGCACCCACCCAGGATCTTGAGGCTGCCGTTCCCGACGCCGTCGCAGGCGTATTGACCCCAGTAAATGCAGAAGAACAACAGGCTCAGCACTGGGGTGGGGGGGAGAGACAGTGAGTGAGGAGCCCCCCTCATCCCGCCGCCCCCAACCCAGCATCAAACCCCAGCCCTGCCAGTGCCCCTCACTCCCGACCCGCAGCCCCTGCTCCCCCAAACCTGCCCCCCCAGCCCTGCCGGTGCCCCTCACTCCCGACCCACAGCCCCCTGCTCCCCCAACCCTGCCCCCCCAGCTCTGCCGGTGCCCCTCACTCCCGACCCACAGCCCCCTGCTCCCCCAACCCTGCCCCCCTAGCTCTGCCGATGCCCCTCACTCCCAACCTGCAGCCCCAGCTCAGACTCACCCTCCACGCCGGCCGCCGTCATGAACATTTTGTAGGTGGTGTGGAGCAGCTGGCGTCCCTTGAGCAGATCTGAGAGTCAGAGGGGAGGGGGTTAGCGAGGGGCTGGGGGCCCTGAACCCTCCCCCCAGGAAGTGGCTCCCCCTCCCTGCAACGTGCCTCCCTTCCCCTCTCCTCCCCTCCCCTGGGCTGGCATTTCCATTTAGGCGACCTAGGCGGTCGCCTAGGGCACCAGGATTTGGGGGGGGCGGCATTTTGCCGCCCTTGGCGGCAATTCGGCGGTGGGGGGTCCTTCCACGCTCCGGGTCTTCGGCGGCAATTCTGCGGCGGGTCCTTCACTCGCTCCAAGACCCACCGCCAAAGTGCCCCGAAGACCGGGAGCGCGGAAGGACCCTCGCCTAGGGCGCCAAAAACCCTGGTGCCGCTCCTGCCCCTCCCCCACTTCCACCTCTGGGGGGGGTCATCCCAGATCACAACGAGCCACCGGGGGGAGGAGCCACCCCCACCTCCCACAGACACAAGGGCCCCAGGAACAGAGCCCCCCATTCAGGACTTGATCCCCCCCTCTCCACCCCCAGTTTTTGCTCCCCAGTAAAAGCTCCCCCAGCCCCCGTGACAAAGACAGTGACTCTCCAACCCCCTCCCCCCAGCACTCACAGCCGAAGTAGCAGGAGATGAGGAGGATGAGGAGGAAGATGAGGAGGAAGGTGATGTCTGTCTCCAGGATTCCTGGGGGGGAGAGGAGGGTGTGACGGGATGCTTGTATCCCGCCCCGGACAAGAGAGGGTTTACCCCACAGGTGGGCGGCGTAAGTCCCGCCCCTCAGACCCAGCTGGGCAGGGTATAAAAGGGAGCAGCCCAGGCCCGCAGCTCATTCTGGGCTGACCCTGGGCGGAAGCTGCTGCCGAAGAGGAGAGGGAGCAGGAGACCCTGAGAGCCGGACTGGAGATCGGCGGAGCCCAGGGAATCACCCGCATGGAGGAGCCAGGAGACCCAGGTGCCCGCAGATGGCAGCAAGTGACCCGGGGACGGTGCGTGAGCGGTACCTCCCCACTCCCCACTGTCAGGGCCCAGGGTCGAAGCCCGGTGGAGTTGGGTGGGCCCGGGCCCCCCTACCTGGGCTGTCACCCCCCCCTTGTGGTGGCCCCTTCCTCCCCCCCGGGTACTGGCCATTGGGCCACACTGCGGTTACACTGACTCTGGCCACTAGGCTGCACTGCCCTGAATGCAAGGGCCGCCACAGGGTCTCCGGCTCTGGGCCGTCCCGCTTCCAGCTTAAGGACTGTCAGGGAGACGGTAACTGCGGTGGTATCGCTGCCCTGGCGTGCACACCCTGCTGGCAGTGCTGGACCCCCCTGCGCTCCCTGGGCAGGGGACATGGAGGGGCAGAGGGCACCAGTGGGGCAGACCTGGGGGGGCAGCAAGCTCTGCCCCCCTCCCCCCCGCCCTCGGCCGAGGACCCACCGAACTCGTCGGCAGAGAAGTGCCGGGTCCAGAAGGATTTGCCATTAGTCAGGATCATCTCGTACTGCAGCTCCAGCCCATCGCCCTGCGGGGAGAGGTCAGAGGTCACAGCGGGGGGGCATGGCCGGTGGGCTGTGGGGGGGGGGGGGGAGAGACACGGCCAAACTCACCCCGCACTTGCTGAGGGCCACGTACCACCAGCGCTCGCGGACCGAGCGGAAACTCCGGCCGCTGGCGCAACTCAGGTACCGCACGGAGTCCTGGGTCAGCACCTGGGGGCGAGATGGGGGGGGGTCATCAGAGCCAGTGGGGGGTACCTGAGCACCCGTCTGTCCCCCCCGGTCCGTCAGGCCAGACGCCTTCCACAAGCGTTGGCAGCCGCGGGTTCCTCCTCGCGCCGGGATGGGGGCCTGGTCTGAGCCGGTCTAGGGTCTGCGATTGGCGAGCTTCTTGCCCCCTTGCTCGCACTGCGTGAACGGGATGCAGGGGGACCCTGGGGGTTATGGGGCCCTTACCTGGCACCCTGACCAGGCGTACAGTGGGGGGGGGTTGTGGGGGGACCCTGGGGGTTATGGGTCCCTTACCTGGCACCCCGACCAGGCATACGGTCTGGGGGGCTGTGGGGGGACCCTGGGGGTTATGGGTCCCTTACCTGGCACCCCGACCAGGCGTACGTGGGGGGGTTGTGGGGGGGGACCCTGGGGGATATGGGGCCCTTACCTGGCACCCCGACCAGGCGTACGGTGGGGGGGCTGTGGGGGGATCCTGGGGGTTATGGGGCCCTTACCTGGCACCCCGACCAGGCGTACTGCGTGGTGAGGTTAATGACCTGGTTGTTTTCCGGGCGGATCACAGATTCTTTCATCAGGCAGTCCTGGGGGGAGTAGAGGGGTTAGCACTGGAGATCCCCAGCCCCCCGCAAACCCACTGCAGTGAAGAAAGTTGCTAACGAGTGCCTCCTCGTTAATGAACGTGTGTGTGTGGGGGGGGTCACAGACTCCAAGGCCAGAAGGGACCATCTCGTGTGACCTCCTGTAGGACGCAGGCTGGACTGAAAGCCTGCCCCCGAGAGGGGCTCCTTGTTCTAGGCCTTATTTCCGTCCGGATGGCTCTAGCCCCACGTACGGCCCGTTCTCTGCCCCACACGGGACATCGCGGTGATCCCGCACCCGCCTCGTCCGTATTTACCCCTCCCCCGAGGTTTAGCCGGCTGCAGCCGGGAGGATTGGCGGGGGGGGGGGGGTCCAGGCCACTGATACCAATGCCAACTGGCGCAGGGCCAAGAACTGACCCCCGCGGGCCCCACTGGAAACCCACCTGCGCGAGGACAAATCTCTGACTGTGGCGTTTTGAGACCGTTTTTAACCCAGCTAACGAGCGCAGGGTTCGTTTGATATCGGTCTCGTTTTTTAATCCAAGTCGAACGCCTGACAGGCTCTATCATGTCAACACTGTTAACTTTCTCCACCACGGTCCTACGTCTCACCCAGCAGCTGTACAATGAGCCGGGCAGGTCGATTTCCAACGAACCCGTGTGGATTTGCATTAATTATATTTCGCTCCTTTTGTTCTTCATTAATCGAGTCCCATATCAACCGCCCATTAGCTGTCCATGATCAAGGTCAGGCCAGCAGGCCTAGAATTACCCGGCTCATCCCATTTACCCTTTTAAAATAGTGGCACAACATTTGCTTTCTTGCAGCCGTCTGGAACTTCCCCAGGACTGATTGAAAACAAAAATCAACATTAATGGTCTAGCAAAGGCCTCAGCCAGCTCCTTTAACACTCTTGGATGCAAATGATCTGCACCTGCTGATTTAAACGTGTCTAACGTGAGTCGCTTCTGTTTAACATCAGAACAGAACAGCTGCCACATGGCGCAGACCATGGCCCGTCTAGCTCCGTATCCTGGTTCTGACAGTGGGGAATGAACAGAACAGGGCAATTACCACCCTTCTTCCATTCCCAGCTCCTGGCAGTGGGCGGCTGAGGGACACACCCAGAGCACGGGGCTGCATCCCCATCCATCTTGGCTAATAGCCATTGATGGACCAACCCTCCATGAACTTATCTCATTCTTTTTTGAACCCGGTTATACTTTTGGCCTTTACAACATCCCATAGCAAGGAGTTCCACAGGTTAATTGTGCACTCAATGAAAAAGTACTTCCCCTTGTGTGTATTAAACCTGTTGCCTATTCATTTCACTGGGTGACCCCTGGTTTTTGTATGGCATGACTTCCCTATTTATTTTCTCCACGCCATTCATGATTTTATAGACCTCTGTCACATCCCCGCTTTGTCCTCTCTTTTCTGAGGTGAACAGCCCTAATCTTTTTAATCTCTCTTCACGAGGAAGCCGTTCCATCCCCTCTATCATCTTTCTTGCCCTTTTCTGAACCTTTCCCAGTTCCACTGCTTCCGTTTTTGAGATCGGGCGCCCAGATCTGTACACAGTATTGCAGGCGTGGGCGCACCATGGATTAGTACAGTGGCACTATAATATTTTGTCTTATTTCCTAATAGTTCCCAACATTCTGTTCGCTTTTTTGGCGGCTGCTGCACATGGAGTGGATGTTTTCAGAGAACTATCCACAATGACTCCAAGATCTTTCTTGAGAGATAACAGCTAATTTAGACCCCATCATTTTATATGTGTAGTTGGGAGGATTATGTTTTCCAATAAGCATTACTTTGCACTTATGAACAGTGAATTTCATCTGCCATTTTGTTGCCCAGTCACCCAGGTTTGTGAGATCCTTTTGTAGCTCTTCGCAGTCTCCCTGGGACTTAACTATCTTGAGTAGTTTTGGGTCAGCTGCAGATTTTGCCACCTCACTGTTTACCCTTTTTCCCAGATTATTGACGAATGTTGAACAGCACTGGGCCCAGTACAGACCCCTGGGGGACCCTGGTATTTACCTTGTTCCATTGTGAAAACTGACCATTTCTTCCTCCCCTTTGTTTCCTATCTTTTAACCACAAAAATAACAGGAGTACTTGTGGCACCTTAGAGACTAACAAATTTATTAGAGCATAAGCTTTCGTGGGCTACAACCCACTTCTTCGGATGCATATAGAGTGAAACATATATTGAGGAGATATATATACACACATACAGAGAGCATGATCAGGTGGGGGTTGTCTTACCAACTCTGAGAGGCCAATTAAGTAAGAGAAAAAAAACTTTTGAAGTGATAATCAAGATAGCCCAGTACAGACAGTTTGATAAGAAGCAAGTGTGAGAATACTTACAAGGGGAGATAGATTCAATGTTTATAATGGCTCAGCCATTCCCAATCCCTGTTTAACCCTGAGTTGATTCAACTCAGGGTTAAACAGGGATTGGGAATGGCTGAGCCATTATAAACATTGAATCTATCTCCCCTTGTAAGTATTCTCACACTTGCTTCTTATCAAACTGTCTGTACTGGGCTATCTTGATTATCACTTCAAAAGTTTTTTTTCTCTTACTTAATTGGCCTCTCAGAGTTGGTAAGACAACCCCCACCTGATCATGCTCTCTGTATGTGTGTATATATATCTCCTCAATATATGTTTCACTCTATATGCATCCGAAGAAGTGGGTTGTAGCCCACGAAAGCTTATGCTCTAATAAATTTGTTAGTCTCTAAGGTGCCACAAGTACTCCTGTTATTTTTGCGGATACAGACTAACACGGCTGCTACTCTGAAACCTATCTTTTAACCAGTTACCGATTGTCGCGGAGTGTGGGGGAGTCAGGGCCCTGCACCCCTCTTCCTGAGATTCACCGGGACTCTCAGCCAGCCAGTAAAACGGAAGGTTTATTGGACAGTAGGAACACAGTCTACAACAGAGCTTGTAGGTACAACCAGGACCCACCAATCAAGTCCTTTTGGGGGGTTCAGGGAGCTTAGACCCCAGCTTGGGGTTCCCTGCGTTGCACCACCCAGCCCCAAACTGAAACTCCCAAATCCCTCCAGCCGCTTTCTTCCCCCTCCCCTCTGCTCCTCCTCTCCTTTGTTCAGTCTCCCGGGCAGAAGGTGTCACTTCTCCCACCTCCCCCTCCTGGCTCAGGTTACAGCTCAGGTAGCTCAATGTAACTCCCAGGCTACGTTCCCAGGTCAAATCCGCCCTGCTCCGTCACACGGATACAGGAGAGGGACCTTCCCTCTTATCCCATGACTGCTTAGTTTGCTTAAGAGCCTTTGGTGAGGGACCTTGTCAAAGGCTTTCTGAAAGTCCATGTACACTATAGCCACTGGATCCCCCTTGTCCACGTGCTTGTTGACCCCCTCAAAGAATTCTAGAAGATTGGTGAGGCGTGATTTCCCTTCACAAAAGCCATGTTGATTCTTCCCCAACAAATTATGTTCATCCATGTGTCTGACAGTTCTCTTCTTTACTATAGTTTCTGCCAGTTTGTCTGGTACTGAAGTCAGGCTTAACGGCCTGTAATTGCCAGGATCACCAGCTTTTTTTCTTTTTAAATCAGTGTTACATTAGTTATCTGCCAGTCATCTGGTCCAGAGGCTGATTTAAGCGATATTTTACATGCCACAGTTAGTAGTTCTGCAATTTCACCTTTGACTTCCTTCAGAACTCTTGGGTGATACCATCTGGGCCTGGCTGTTTATAGATGTTCGGCTGCGTGTGTGTGTCTCCCTGTGCGCTGCCCCGGCACAGCAGACCTCGAGCAACCCACCCACTGACAGCAGGATCCATACGAAGGCGCCAGGCCAGGTTAATAGCACCTGGCCGACTCTGCGAGGATACTCAGAATGTCTGCCCACGACAATGGACGCAACTCAGCCAGTGACAGCTTTTTCCATTCCCCCCCTCAGCTGGACAAAGAGACCCCCTCTGAGATACATCTTTATACCCCGATACAAACAAGTTACGGACGGCCCCTGGCAGCTAGTTACGGCCCCCTGACGTGGCTAGTTATCACCATCTGTTTGTACGTGTTGGTTCGATCAAAACATCTCTATTCATCCCCCTTCATCCTGGCCTGATCTTTTGGAGGGGTCAGTGTGTTCCCGTTATCCTCGGGGATGGTTTTGTACCATCCTTGATTATCGGGGGGTCCTGGCACTGCTCGACGTCGGGGGGGGGGGGGGATTCTGGCACTGCTCAACGTCGGCGGGGGGGGGGGGGGGTGTCCTGGCACCGCTCGATGTCGGGGGGGTCCTGGCACCGCTCGACGTCGGAGGGATTCGCTCACAGCCTGACTTTTGCTCACTTTGCTTTATATCAGCAACGCTTGCCCACTACTTTAGCTCGGGCCTCTGGTACAAGGGCTTATATCTCAGGCTCTCTTCCTACTACACGTGTGACTTATTGCCGTTCAATTGATCAATTTGTTCCAAAACCTCCTCTACTGACCCCTCAATCCGGGATAGTCCCTCAGCTCTGTCACCGGGAAGGAATGGCTCAGGTGTGGGAATCTCCCTCACACCCTCTGCAGCGAAGACCGAGGGAAAGAATTCAGTGAGTTTCTCTGCAACGGCCTGGTCTTCCTTGAGTGCTGCTTGGGCACCTCGATGAGCCAGCCGCCCCATGGCCTGTTTGCAGCCTCCCTGCTTCTGATGCCCTTAACAAAAATTTACTCTTAGTATTTGCGTCTTTTGTAAGGTGCTTCTCAAATTCCTTCCTGGCCGGCTCATTAGCCTGGTACATTTTACTCGCCAGTGGGTGCGCTGCTTCCTATCGCCTCACGTTTTACAGGGCGCTTTTTGCCTCCATCACTCTGCGGTCGCCATGGGCCTCCTCCTGTCTGTTCTGCTTTCGGGGAAACCCGCAGCCGGAGCCTCTACTCTGGTGTCTTTCCGGAGCCCCCACGCTGCTCTTCGGCGTCTGTCTAACCAGCAGCCTCAGTTCTGTGTCGTTAACCGCTGCTGGGAGGTTTCTTTGGTGTTTTCTCACCACCGCACGAGGAGGCGAAATTTAATTACAGGCCAGTCACTGTTACCGAGCAGCCCTCTAGGACCCGATCCTGTGCTCCACTTAGGAGTGAATGGGGAATTGCCTCTCCTCTTGCGGTCCCAGCCTCGCTGCTCCAGGAAGCAGCCACTGGGGTGTATAGACAATTTCTCAGTAAATGTCACGTCGGGGCATGTGACACAGTCAATAGGAGGACACTAGTGGAACAGTCACCACATGATGAGACTATGGTGTCCCTAGCCTCTGTTTGCCGGACGCTGGGAATAGGCAACGGGACGGATCACTTGATGATTCCCTGTTCTATTCATTCCCTCTGGGGCACCCGGCACTGGCCACTGTCGGAAGACAGGACACTGGGCTAGACGGACCTTTGGTCTGACAGAGTATGGCCACTCTTACGTTTTTCCCACAATACAGAACAAAAATATTTATTGAACACTTCTGCCTTTTCTGCATTAGTATAGCTAATTGTACCATTTCCATCTAGTAATGGACTAATACCAATGTCAGGGTTCTTTTTGTTCCTAATATATTTCAACTCCTTATTTTCCTTAACTCTGCTGGCCATAGATTTCTCCTCGTCTCTCTTGGCTTCCCTTATCAATTTTCTACAATTCCTAACGTCTGATTGATATTCATTATCCCCACACTTCTATTTGTTACATTTTTTTTTATAGCTGCCCTCACATCCCCTCTAAACCAGCTCAGTTTTCTAACTAGCTCAGCCTTCCCCCTCCATTGTGGGACTGTGGGTTTTTGTGATTCCCAATTATCGGTCACATTTTTCTGATTAAATTCTTACCATTAATTTGGATCATAATAGTTTTCAGCTTTGTGAAAGTGGCCCTTCTAACTTACCCGGTGTATATATTACTGATCTGCTGGCACCTTATAAAAGTGATCAAGTCACTTAGTTCTGTGCTCTCTGTCACACCAGGGTCTAATATGGAATTCCCCCGTGTGGGCTGCAACACTTTTTAAGTTCGGAAATTGTTGTCTGTGACGTTTAGCGATTCCAAGGGTGTTTGGGTAGCAGCACCATGAGATCTCCAGTCTGTAGATCCGTGGGTGAGGAGCCAGTCACTGGGTTCTGCTACAGACCACGAATCACACTAGGGAAGAAGATGACACAGGTGCTCCCAAAGATGGTACAAGTTGCCTCGAGAGGCGTCTTCTGCAGATTCCACGCTGAGGACCTGGCGTCGACTGGAAAGTTCTGGCTGTGTGGAATTCTTCCTGGTCCTCTTCTCTCTGGGGCCCACAGCCTGCCCCCTCATCCCCTCGCTCGTCTGACTCCCATGGCTACAACCTGCCAGGCCTCTCTGACTTCCTCTCTCTCTAACTCCTTGGCAGACAGCTCCCTTCTTCCTCCAGCCTGGGCTCCCCTGAACCTGGCTGCCTGGGAACTCCTCAGCCTTTGAGTCTCAGCCGCATCTCTGCTCACCCCTCCGTGCACCAGCACACCAGGGGCTCCCTGTGGGCTCCAAGCAGGGAAGAGAACGTGGCCGGTCCGTTGCGTGGCCATCTCGATTACATGTAGGGCTGATCCTGCCTCCCATGCTCCCTCCAAAGCTCCTGTTAGCGGCCTCTGTTCACGGCTCTCGAGTTCACCGAGCAAGTGACCGAGTCTTCCAGCTTCCCTCAGCTGCGCCCCTTCACCGCTCGGAGATTTCGAACAGCGGCTGATCAAAGCTCCGGTGGCTCGCAGCCTTTAGCGAGGCCCTGCTCACTCTGGGCCCACGTACCCAGAACAACCCCCAGACCAAACGCACCGTGCCCTGAGGCCCACTCCCCCAAGCGCTCTGCACCTCCGCCCTTTGCTCCTGGCCGTAGGGGTGTTACAGGTGTACATTCAAACACCTCCTGTCCGCTGGAGCCCAGCGCTCACTCAATGGCACGGCCGCTTTGTTAATTACCAATCACCCCATTTTTGTGTCATCTGAAAACTTCATCAGTGTTTGAGATTTTCCAGGTGTGAGCGAGTGCAGGGCCGAGAGCCAACCACTGTGGGCCCCCCATGTACCATCACATGCTGAGACCGCCCGAGAGCCGGCTTTCAGTCTCGGGGGTCTGCGCGCCAGGCCCCGGGGGGGGGGTTGCCCGCTTCACCGCCTCTGATGGGACCTCTGGGACGTCAGCCCCCCAGCTCCACCCTGTGAGCGCCGGGCAGGGAGTCCCAGGGAGATGGACCTCGCGGGCAGCTTGTACCATCTTTGGGAGCAACGCACCCTCTGTCGGGGCTGCAGGGACCCCCCAGCCAGGTCGCTAGCTGCCTGGAGCCCTGCGCAGGAGGTGCTTGGTTAGCAGAGAGCAGTGCCCGTTCCAGCAGAACCGTCCCGGTCAACCAGAGCCCAAAGCTGTCGCTCCCTCGCCTAGCACTCACCTCACCACCACCCTCCGCCCCCTGCCTTTGTCCCCGAGCTGGGGGACCCGGCTCAGCCCCGGCAGGGAGCCGGGAAGCCCGTCTCTCTCCCGGGCCCTGGTTGCCAGGTGTCCATGTGCGGACGAGTGGATTTGCTGTTGTCTTCTCCCTGCTCTCCTGATATGGGGATTCAGGCCTAGACGGCTGGGTAGCACCGCATCCGCATGGGACCCTGCCTGAGAACACACAGACCACCCCCCCACCCTCCCGGGTACCAATGCAGCACAGAGGGGAAATGAGGCACTCAGAGGCTTCATACAAATCTTACAAAAAAGTCCCACTTCGTCCCAGGGCCACGTTCATTTGATATCTCTCTAGCTTTCACGCCTTGCAGAAGGCTGGAAAGACTCCCTAGATACCCCCCCCCCCCAACAGCCCAGACACCCCCTGTCCTCTGACCTTGTTCCCCTGCTTGTAGACGGCTGGCCATTGCGAGGGGTCATCAAAATACAGCAGAATATTCTCACAGCACTTGGCCTGCAGGGGGGAACCAGAGAGAAGGGGCTGGTAAATAGGGGAGTCAGGCTCAGCAGGGACCCAGGCATCCGGGCGACTGGACCGGCACTCACCTCTGGGTAGCGGAACCGGAAATCCAGGCGTCCATAGTCGGAGAGGAAGCAGAATCGGGTCAGGAACACCCAGTCCTGGGAAGACAGGGAGAGGCCTGGTAAGGGGGGTGGCAGGGAAGGGCCAAGCTCGCCCCACCCCATGCGCAAAGAGGGGAAGGGACTCACCCAAGGTCACAGAACCCAGGAGTCCTGGCTCCTAGCCCCCTCTCTCCTCCTCTGGACCCCACTCCCTTCCCAGAGCCGGGGAGAGAACCCAGGAGTCCTGGCTCCCAGCCCCCCTGCTCTGACCACTAGACCCCACTCCCCTCCCAGAGCCTGGTAGAACCCAGGAGTCCGAGCAGCCAGCCCCCTCCCCCACCCAATCTCTGTCACCCGACACCCAGTACAGGATCAGGTCACCAAGGTGCTGCTTAGTAGGACAATAGCATCACCATGACGACCAGGCCTCCCGCCGAGCCCCCCAGCACAGGCCATCCTAGGCCCAGGACGACTGGGGGCAGGCAGCCAGGGGGGGGGGGGAAGGGGTAGAGGGAGTGACCGGGGTGGGGGCTCCTAGGGGATGGGGTCTGGGTGGGTGGGGGGTCAGGGAGTGATGGGCTGGGGGGGTCACAGGGGGGGCCATGAGGGGTTGTTTTTGACCCGGCTACACCGCCCCCCCCCAACCCCGACTCAGTCTCATGCTCCAGGTTTCCACGGCAACTGCGCTGCAGGCTGAAGAAGGCAGAGAAAATAAGAATGAGCCGGGAATTGGGGGTGGGGATCCCATCCCCCCACTGCCCCCCACTGCCTTGCACCCTATAGCCTCCTCACCCCCACCTCAGGTGCCCAACCCCCTCACTGCCCCCCACCTCCCATAACACTCCACAGCTCCCCACCCCTATAACCCCCACACTCCCCCCATCCCCCCTCCATAACCCCCCTTTGGCCCTGCTCCCCCCCATCCCCACCCCTCCTCTAGCCCCCCCCCCCCGCTCTTCTCTGGCCCAAGTACCCCCCCGCAGCCACCTCCCCCCCATCCCCCTCCATAACCCCGCTTTGTCCCTGCTCCCCCCCATCCCCACCCCTCCACTAGCCCCCCCAGCCCCTCTCTAGCCCAAGTACCCCCCCGCAGCCACCTCCCCCCCATCCCCCTCCATAACCCCCCTTTGGCCCAGCTCCCCCCCATCCCCACCCCTCCTCTGCTCCCCCGCTCTTCTCTGGCCCAAGTACCCCCCCGCAGCCACCTCCCCCCCATCCCCCTCCATAACCCCCCTTTGGCCCTGCTCCCCCCCATCCCCACCCCTCCTCTAGCCCCCCCCCCCGCTCTTCTCTGGCCCAAGTACCCCCCCGCAGCCACCTCCCCCCCATCCCCCTCCATAACCCCGCTTTGTCCCTGCTCCCCCCCATCCCCACCCCTCCACTAGCCCCCCCAGCCCCTCTCTAGCCCAAATACCCCCCCGCAGCCACCTCCCCCCCATCCCCCTCCATAACCCCCCTTTGGCCCAGCTCCCCCCCATCCCCACCCCTCCTCTGCTCCCCCGCTCTTCTCTGGCCCAAGTACCCCCCCGCAGCCACCTCCCCCCCATCCCCCTCCATAACCCCCCTTTGGCCCTGCTCCCCCCCCATCCCCACCCCTCCACTAGCCCCCCCAGCCCCTCTCTGGCCCAAATACCGCCCCGCAGCCCACCCCCCCATCCCCCCTCCATAACCCCCCTTTGGCCCAGCTCCCCCCCATCCCCACCCCTCCACTAGCCCCCACAGCCCCTCTCTGGCCCAAGTACCCCCCTGCCCCCCCCCCCCGACACAGCAGCAGCAAACCCTGTTTCAGGCGATATGAGCAGTGACTCCCCCGGGGGGGGCTGAGCCCCCCGTGCTGGGGGCAGCTTTGCTGAGACCCCCCCCCCCCCCGTTACTGACGCAGTGATCGGGGCTGGGGGGGGGTGAAGCCCCCTCCCCGCCTCACTGCAGCCAGGCACCAGCCCCCCGGCGCTGCGCCCCCCCCCGCCCCCCAGCTGTGTGACTGGGGGGGGCAAGGCCCCGGGGGGGGGCAGGGTCCATCGGCCCGGTCCCGCAGGGGCGGCGCGGGGGAGCCGGGCCCGGGTCGGTCCCGCACCCACCTCCTTGGTGCTGATGTTCCCCGTCACGTACTTGGCCCCGCAGCCCGCGGGCAGCAGCAGCAGCGGGAGGGCGGCCAGGAGCCCCCGGGCCCCCCCGGACCGGGCCCCGGACCGGCCCCGCTCCATCTCAGCCCGCCCGGTCCAGCAGCCGGCTCGCCCCTGCGCGCTGCGATTCAAGACACAGCCCCCCCCCCCCATGCCGGGCTGGTGCAGAGCCGGGCTGGCAGGGGCTGCCCCCCGACCCCCCCAAACCCAGCCCCTGCGCACACACCCCCCAGCCAGGGACTGCCTCCCCGCACCCCCTGCCCCCCAGTCAGGGACTGCCCCCCTGCCCCCCCCAAAACCACCCCCAGCCAGGGACTGCCCCCCAGCCCCCCCAAAACCCACCCCCAGCCAGGGACTGCCCCCCAGCCCCCCCGCAACCACCCCCAGCCAGGGACTGCCCCCCAAACCCGCTCCCAGCCCCCCCAAAACCACCCCCCATTCAGGGACTGTCCCCCGCACCCCCGGCCCCCCCAAACCCAGCCCCCCCGCACCCACGCCCCAGCCAGGGACTGCCCCCAGCCCCCCCAAAACCACCCCCAGCCAGAGACTGCCCCCCAAACCCGCCCCAGCCCCCCCAAAACCACCCCCCAGCCAGGGACTGCCCCCCGCACCCACCCCCAGCCCCCCCAAACCCAGTCCCCTGCATCCCCTGCCCCCCAGCCAGGGACTGCCCCCCCACACTCAGCACCCAGCCCCCCCCCCAGCCAGGGACTGCCCCCCCCGCACCTCCTGCCCCCCCAGCCAGGGACTGCCCTCCCACACCGGGCTGGTGCAGACTCTGGCTGGCAGGGACCGCCCCCCCAGCACCCAGGGACTGCCCCCCCCAGCCAGGGACTGCCCCCCTGCACCCAGCCTCCTGCCCCCCCCCGCACCCAGCCAGGAACTGCCCCCCCACCCCCACCAAGGGACTGTCCCCCCTGCCCCCCGTCATGGACTGCCCCCCTGCACCCAGCCCCCCACCCAATGACTGCCCCGCAGCCCCTCCCCAGACTGTCCCCCCACAGTCAGGCAATGCCCCCATCACCCAACCTCCCTGGGACTGCCCCCCAGTATCCAGCCCCCCCCAATACTGGGCACACCCCTGCCCTGCAGAGACAAGGTGCCCTCTCCAGAGCAGAAAGGCCCCCGAAAGGACCACCCCTCAGCCCCCCCCCCCGCACCCAGCCCTCCTAGGATTGCTCCCCATCACCCAACCTCCCCCCACCCAGGCACTGCACCCAGCTACACCCACATCTGCAGCCCCCCCCCCAATGTCTGCCCGGCACGAAGCCACCGGCCCTGTGCTACACCCCCAGCTTGGGAACGTACCGGACCCCCAGGGATCCCCCCTTCCCTTGGGGAGACCCCGTGGCCCCCGCGCCGGGCTCCTGGGGGTGTCGTGCCCACGGCAGGGACACCGGGCAGCGTCTGCAGCACTCGGGTCCCTCGGGCCCTGGCCGTGGCCTGGGGGCCCTAAGCTCGGCGCGCTGACACTGGGAAGGTCAATTGGGGTCACCAACTTCCTACTCCCACAAAACCGAACACCCATGCCCCGCCCCTTCTCGAGGCCCCGCCCCCCGCTCACTCCACACCCCCCCCCCCCCGTTGCTCACTCTCCCCACCCTCGCTCGCTCATTTTCCCAGGCTGGCTCAGGAGGTTGGGGGGGGGGGAGGTGAGGGCTCCGGCAGGGGTGCGGGCTCTGATGTGGGGCCAGGGATGAGGGATTTGGGGTGCAGGAGGGTGCTCTGGGCTGGGATTGAGGGGTTCAGAGGGCAGGAGGAGGATCAGGGCTGGGGCAGGGGGTTGGGGCACAGGGGGGTGAGTGCCCTGGTTGGGGGTGAAGACTGGGGTAGGGCTGTGGATGAGGGGTTTGGGGTGCAGGAGGGTGCTCCGGGCTGGGATCGAGGGGTTCGGAGGATGGGAGGGGGATCAGGGCTGGGGCAGGGGGTTGGGGTGCAGGAGGGTGCTCCGGGCTGGGATCGAGGGGTTCGGAGGACGGGAGGGGGATCAGGGCTGGGGCAGGGGGTTGGGGTGCAGGAGGGTGCTCCGGGCTGGGATCGAGGGGTTCGGAGGATGGGAGGGGGATCCGGGCTGGGATAGAGGGGTTCAGAGGACGGGAGGGGGATCAGGGCTGGGGCAGGGGGTTGGGGTACAGGGGGGTGAGTGACCTGGTTGGGGGTGAAGACTGGGGTAGGGCTGTGGATGAGGGGTTTGGGGTGCAGGAGGGTGCTCCAGGCTGGGATCGAGGGGTTCGGAGGATGGGAGGGGGATCAGGGCTGGGGCAGGGGGTTGGGGTGCAGGAGGGTGCTCCGGGCTGGGATCGAGGGGTTCGGAGGATGGGAGGGTGCTCCGGGCTGGGATAGAGGGGTTCAGAGGACGGGAGGGGGATCAGGGCTGGGGCAGGGGTTTGGGGTGCAGGAGGGTGCTCTGGGCTGGGATCGAGGGGTTCGGAGGACGGGAGGGGGATCAGGGCTGGGGCCGGGGGTTGGGGCCCGGGAGGGGGTCAGGGGTGCAGGCTCCAGGGGGCACTTACCTCAAGCAGCTGCTGGCTCCTATGTGGAGGCGCGGCCAGGCGGCTCTGCGCGCTGCCCCCTCTGCAGGCACCGCCCCCGCAGCTCCCAGGCTGTGGTTCCTGGCCAATGGGAGCTGCAGGGGTGGCACTTGGGGCGGGGGCAGCCCCCTGGCTACCCCTACTTGTAGGAGCCGGAGTGGGGGACATGCCGGCTGCTGCGCGGTGACGCCAACCAGACAGTCAAGGGCCCGGTCAGCAGTGCAGGGGGTTCCGGTCAAAAACCGGACCTCTGGTCACCCTACGGTGAATGCAGAGTCCGGCCTGGTCAGCCAGAGCCCGGCCAACCTGCCACGACCCCACGGTCAGGCTCCGTGTGTCTGATCTCCGCGGTCAGATCCCAGGACCCCCCCCACCTCTCTCAGGCCTCGGGCTCAGCTTTCCTGCCGAGGGGGGGAATCCAGGGGCTGGCATCCTCTCTTGATCTGGGTCGGGTGCAGCCAGTTCCTTAAGGCCCCTTCACTTCCCCCATGTCTGTGAGTCTGGCCCGAGCACAGACGGAACCCCTCTCCCACGCTGGGCAGCCATGCAGGGGAAACTGAGGCACACCCAGCACTCAAAAATACGACAGAAAATTCCCACTTTGTTCCCCCCGCCCCCGAATCAGCCGCCGTGGGGGCAGGTGGCCCCTGCCCACGGGCTGCGGTTTGCCTCCCTGCAGCGTGCTGGGTCCTGTCAGTGGAATCGCAGGCTGCAGCGGGAAGGCAGGGCCCCGCAAAGGAGAAGTGAAAGAGGTCTCAGCTGGATTCCCTCGGCCTGCTCCCGGGACGCATCACCCCTCCCAACAGGCGCTACCCGGCCCCCTCAGAGATGGCAAGGGAGGAGTGGGCCTTGGCTCTGGAGCAGTGGAGCACACAGCAGCAGGGAGCGGGTGTGGGGGAGGAAGCTCTCCCAGGGGCAAATCCACGTGCCAGATCCCCTCTTCTGTCTGTGCCCCAGCCACTGCTCTATTGAGTGCTTCCTCTCTCCCTCAGTCCCGGCAACAACCGTCCCCTCCCAGAGCCAGGTAGAGAACCCAGGAGTCCTGGCCCCCAGCTCCGCCTGCTCTAACCCAACAGACCCCACTGCCCTCCACAGCCAGGAGAGAATCCAGGAGTCCTGCCCCCTTGCTGTGGGCCTTTCTGCAGCAGTTGTCCCTAGCTCTGTGCAGCTGTAACCCCACTGAGTGTCCGCCCAAAATGTGACTGAAAATGATACTCCCAAGCACTTCCTCATTCAAAGTCTCAGACGCCTCCTTGGCAAAACTCCCAGCACCCCTCACTGCCTCCTCCAGCAAGGAAGAGAGACGGACCGTGCCGTGGGGCTCAGCTCAGAGCCTGCCGGGACCCTGAGCCATTCCCCATCCCTGCGCCGGGACACACCAGGTGAGAACCATCCCCCAGTGGTACCACAAACCACCCAGGGCTGCTGGGAATAAGACAGGAATTTGCAATGGGGTGCAGCTACATACAAGGCCAGGGCTAGAACCCAGCAGTCCTGAGTCCCAGCCCAGCCCCCCTGCTGTAACCCACAAGATCACATTCCTCTCCCAGAGCCGGGGAGAGAACCCAGCAGTCCTGGCTCCCCCCCCCCCTCCGCTCTAACTACCAGACTCCACTCCCCTTCCAAAGCTGGGGCAAGAACCCAGGAGTCCTGGCTCCCAGCCCCCCCCCCCCCCCCGCTCTAACTACCAGACCCCACTCCCCTTCCAAAGCTGGGGCAAGAACCCAGGAGTCCTGGCTCCCAGCCCCCCCCCCCCCCCGCTCTAACTACCAGACCCCACTCCCCTTCCAAAGCTGGGGCAAGAACCCAGGAGTCGTGGCTCCCAGCCCCCCCCGCTCTAACTACCAGACCCCACTCCCCTTCCAAAGCTGGGGCAAGAACCCAGGAGTCCTGGCTCCCAGAGCCCCCACTAATCCAGCAGACCCCACTCCCCTCCTAGAGCCAGGATAGATGCCAAGACCCTGCCCCCCACCCTCTGCCCCAGGCAGTTCAGAGCAGAGGCTCATACTGACCCTCTGGTTCTAGGTCTGTGCCAGTGTGGAGAGCCCCCAGTCCCCGGGGAGGCAGGATGGGCCCCGTATTTCCCCTCCTGGCCTTACTGCTGCTCCTCATGCCCGGGGCGGTTGCCTATGGCTTCAGGAACTGTATCCAGTCCATGGAGAACCCACAAAGCTTCCGGTGCATCCAGCGCTTCCTGAAGGACATAATCAGCGCTGTGGGCGACCTGCCGCCCAATGCCACGTTCGTCAACGTCTCCCACAACTTCATCAGCCGCCTGCCTGCGGCCAGTTTCCGCCACCTGCCACACCTGCAGCAGCTGCAGCTGGTCTGTAACCGCCTGGAGACGATAGAGGATTGGGCTTTCGAGAACCTTGGCGCCTTGCACACGCTCAACTTGTCCAACAATCACCTGGCCAACCTGTCCGAAGGAGCCTTCCGAGGCCTGGGTAACCTCATCAACCTCTCCCTGAGCAATAACCCCCTGAGCACGATTCACCCCCGCGCCTTGCAGCCCCTGGGCAACCTCCGCACCTTGGACCTGTACTCCTGCCACCTGGTGAGCTTCGCCGACGTGGCCTGCAGCCTGCAGGGGTTGAGGAGACTGCGGGTGCTGAACCTGTCCTGCAATAGGCTGAATTCTCTCCGTTCCAGCTGTCCACTCCCCCTCTCCCTCTCCATCCTGCATCTGTGCAACAATTCACTCCAGGCCGTGGACGGCGGCGGCCCGCAGCTCCTGCGCCACATCAGGAACCTGGACCTGTCCTATAACAACATCTCCAACGTCACTTCCTTTGCTGGCGCCGGGCTCCAGAACCTCAGCTATCTGCTGCTGAAGGGGAACCCCTTGGATGTCTTCCACCTTCTAAATGTGTCCAGCCTGCGGCCTCGCAGGCTGGACTACTCCGGCCTGCACTTAGGCAACGAAGGCGTGAGCAAG
This sequence comes from Actinemys pallida, assembly GCA_023634205.1. NCBI lineage: Eukaryota > Metazoa > Chordata > Testudines > Emydidae > Actinemys > Actinemys pallida. The sequence goes on along the minus strand of JALMGD010000039.1, from coordinate 686,368 downwards.
GTCTGCCAACGCTTGGGCAAGCACCAACTCAAGCACCTCCGGCTGCAGAGCAACAACATCCGGGAGCTGAGGAATGTGTCCCTCGCCCTGTGCCCGCCGATCCGGACTCTGGACCTCTCGTGGAACAAGCTCAGGTGTCTGGACTGCGTGGACAAGTGGCAGCACAAGCCTCTGGAGAGCCTGGTGGTGGAACATAACCTGCTGAACCGACTTAGCACCTGCCAAAGCTCCTCCTCTTTGAAGACGTTGCAGAATATCAGCTTCCGCTACAATCGCATCCTCTCAGTCAAATACTGGGCATTCAGATACGCCCCCAATTTGCGCATCCTCCACCTCAACATCAACACCATCGCCTACCTGGACAAACACGCCCTGAAGGGGTTGTACTACCTCACTGAGCTGCGGCTGGATAACAACCTGCTGACCGACCTCTACAAGTCCAGCTTCGCCGACCTGGTCAGTCTCCAGACCCTCAACCTCCGCAATAACCGCGTCTCCATCCTCTTCCCCTGGGTCTTCGGGAAACTCTGCCAGCTCCAGATCCTGGACCTGGGGGGCAACAACATCCGCAACTTGACCAATAAGTCATTCAGCGGTCTAAGCAGCCTCTCCAAACTCTACCTGGATGGCAACTGCATCAAGAAGATCAGCAGTGACATTTTCTACCCGGTGCAGGCCACGCTGGAGGTGCTGGATTTGACGGGCAACAAACTGCAATACATCACCAAGACGCAGCACAAGAGCCCACCCTTCAGGCACCTGCACAAACTCTATGATCTCAAGCTACAAGGTCAGCAGCCGTACGGCATGAAAATCATCCCCGCCAAGTTCTTCCAAGGCCTGGCCTCACTGCGCTCCCTCTATCTGTCAGAGAACAAGCTGCTCTCCATCTCCCCAGATGCCTTTGACGACCTTGCTCAGCTGCAGTACTTGAGCTTGGCTGACAGCTGCAATGGCATGCAAGATCTGCCGCCTGGGATCTTCAAAAACCTCCGCCGCCTGCAGAAACTGAACCTGGAGAACGTGGGGCTCCACTCGCTGACGCTGGAGGTCTTCGGGAACCTCAGCAACTTGACCTCGCTGCTCCTGGCCAAGAACCAGCTGCAGACCGTCAATGTGAGTGTGGCCAACTCACTGGGCTTGCTCAGGTACCTGGACCTACGCAAATGCCCCTTGAGCTGCACCTGCGAGAACCTGTGGTTCCAGAACTGGCTGACCAACAGGTGGGTGCAGGTGGTGTATCTCTACAATTACTCCTGCGACTCCCGCCAGCAGCTGGGCTACGTGTACAGTTTTGACACACACGTCTGCTTCCTGGACGTGGGGCTGTACTTGTTCTCCGTCACCACCCCGGCGCTGCTGCTGCTCATGCTGCTGCCCCTGGTCTACCACCGGGCCTACTGGCGGCTCAAGTACCATTTCTACATCCTGCGCTCCTGGGTGAACGACCGCTGGAGGAGGCAGGATGGGGAGCACTTCCAGTACGATGCCTTCGTCTCCTACAACTCTGCCGACGAGGGGTGGGTGCTGGAGCAGCTGGTGCCGAGCCTGGAGAGCTGCCAGGGCTCCTTCCGCCTCTGCCTGCACCACCGGGACTTCGAGCTGGGGAAGAGCATTGTCGACAACATCGTGGATAGCATCTACAACAGCCGCAAGACCATCTGTGTCATCAGCCGCAGCTACCTGCAGAGTGAGTGGTGCTCTCTGGAGATCCAGCTGGCCAGCTACCGGCTCTTCGAGGAGCTCAAGGACGTCTTGGTGATGGTGCTCCTGGAGGCCATCCCCGACAGGGAGCTGTCTGCCTACCACCGCATGAGGAAGGTGATGCTCAAGAAGACCTACATCAGCTGGCCCCCGGAGCCTGCGGCCCAGAGGCTCTTCTGGACCAAGCTACGGAAGGCTCTGAAAGGCAGCTACACGGAGGAGGAGGAGGAGGAGTTGTATCCATTTGACGAGGAAGATAAGCCGCTCCTAGAGTCCACATCCCAGCTTGGCTAAGGAAATGGGAGTTTCCAGTGGTTCTATACCACTGTCAATCCCCATCCCCTACAGCCCACTACTTCCTCTATCGCCAGCAGCTTCCCCACCTCACAACCTCTAGCGCCCACAGCAAGGAGCCTGCCTGTTTCTGTCTCTGAGGCTCAGCCTGGTCCTGTCCCTCGGGAGTTTTGCCACTGGCTTCCCTGGGAGTAAGAGCCTCCAGCCCCCACCTGGCCTCGTGGTCGAATGAGCCCTGTGAGCGACAGAACTGGGCAATGGGACCCGAGCCCAGTTTGAATTCATCTCGGGACACATTGGAAGCAACAGCACTAGAGGAACTTGTAGGTAAATTCTGACCTGGGATGTGGCAGCTGCCCATTGGGGACAACCAGGACCTGCAGGGAGGAAGGGAACAGAATTCCCTCAGACAGCTGAATTATCCTCAGTGTGCTTCAGACAGGAACTAATTAACTTCCCCATCCCCCCACCCAGGAGCTGTCTATATCCCTGTTCTATGGAGGTGACTTGAGGTCATGCAGCCAATCTGGGGCAGAGGACTCCTGGACCCTCCTGCTCTAACCCACCAGCCCCCACTCCCGTCCCAGAGCCGGGGAGAGAACCCAGGAGTCCTGGCTCCCAGCCCCCCCTGCTCTAACCACTAGACCCTCCTCCACTCCCAGAGCCCCTCAGGAGTCCTGGCTCCCAGCCCCCTGCTCTAACCAACAGCCCCCACTCCCGTCCCAGAGCCGGGGAGAGAACCCAGGAGTCCTGGCTCCCAGCCCCCCCTGCTCTAACCCACCAGCCCCCACTCCCCTCCCAGAGCCGGGGAGAGAACCCAGGAGTCCTGGCTCCCAGACTCAGAACAACCTGTCTTCTGTTCCTTCCATCTGGGAATTCAGTCTCCCTCAGCCGGGCCCCTTAAGCAGCTGCTGCAGTCCTCTCCCTGCCCTTGCACCTTCCAGGCCGGGGTGGGGGACGGACATGGACCCTGCAGAGGAGCTGCGTGGCTCGGGCTTGTCTCTCCCCACAGAAGCTGGTCCAATAAAAGAGATCCCCTCCCCCACCCTCTCTCTCTAATCTCCTGGGACCCACACGGCTGCTGCTGCAGGACATCCACTAATGCCGAGACAAAGTCCCCAGGAGGAGCAGGTGGGCCAGGGCCCAGGCAGCTTCTGGCCCCCGGCTGCGAGATCTGCTCTCTGCCTGGGCACCCAGAGGACCCAGGCTGGAAAACCATGGCAGCTCTGCGAGAGGGGGCGAAGGGGGCTGGATCCATGGGGGGGGGTCCAGGGGCTGGGGGGGACAAGGCAGAGCAGCAGAATTGAAAATTACAGTTCCCAGGGTCAGAGCAGTCCCGACTCCCAGTTAATGCCCTCCGGGGGCAATGGGGCGGCGGGGGGGACAGCCACCACAAAAGCCGTGAGCGGTCTGGCCCTGACTGGGGGGAAGCCCAGCGTGACAGCCTGGCCACAGGGACTCAGCGACCGAGGCTCTGTCCCGGGCCCGGCGTAACCGAGCAGTCAGCCTGGGGGGAGAGCTGTCGGTCTGTCTATCCCTCCGTCTCTCCAGCCAGCCAGCCCCAGTTTAGTTTATGGCCCTGGAGCGGGAGCAGAGTGGGATGCGCTCAGCCAGCCATCTCCCTGTGGGGGCAGGGGGACACGTCCTGCCGCCTATGGCAGCAAAGCATCAGGGATGGAAATCCCACTGCCTGAGGCTTCTGCGGATCCTCGGGGGGGGGGGGCATCTCGGGGACAGTTTTCTTAATGGCAATTCTCTGCGAGGGGGGCTCATGGAGGGGGAGTGACAGGGTCCATCCACAGTTCGTGGCCCCAGGCCTTTGCTCTGGCTCTGAAGGACAGTGCATGCGTGGCTGCCTTGGCCTCACAGAGCCTCTGGGAATGGCCCACGCTCCTGGGGGCAGTGATGCTAATCCAGAGGTGGGCAAACTATGGCCCACAGGCCACATCCGGCCCGCGGGACCCTCCTGCCCAGCCCCTGAGCTCCTGACCGGGGAGGCTAGCTCCCGGCCCCCTCCCCCGCTGTTCACCCACCCCCGCAGCCTCAGTTCACCCCGCTGCCGGCGCAGTGCTCTGGGCAGCGGGGCTGCGAGCTCCTGGGGCAGCGCAGCTTCAGAGCCGCGGCCTGACTCGGTCTCTGTGCTGCGTGGTGGCGTGGCTGGCTCCAGCCGGGCAGCACGGCTGTAGCACCGCCAACCACCGGTGCTCCAGGCAGCGCGGTAAGGGGGCAGGGAGGGTTGGATAGAGGGCAGGGGACTTTCAGGTGGTGGTCAGGGGGCGGGGGTGTGGATAGGGGTCAGGGCAGTCACATGGCGGGGAACAGGGGGGTTGAATGCGGGCAGGAGTCCGTGAGGGCAGTCAGGAATGAGAGGAGGGGTTGGATGGGGCAGCGGGGGGCTGTCAGGGGCAGGGGGTCCGGGGGCGGTCAGGGGACAGGGAGGGGTGGATGGGGCATGGGTCCGGGGGCGGGGGCCGTCAGGGGACAGGAATGGGGGGGTTGGATGGGGCAGGAGTCTCGGGGGGGCAGTCAGGGGGCGAGAAGCAGGGGGGTCGGCTAGGGGGTGGGGGCCAGGCCATGCCTGGCTGTTTGGGGGGGCACAGCCTCCCCTAACCAGCCCTCCATACAATTTCGGAAACCCGATGTGGCCCTCAGGCCAAAAAGTTTGCCCGCCCCTGTGCTAATCCCAAGCGGGCGCCTGGGAACGGGGCTGGCGAGAGGGGGAAGTGGACCCTGCCCCCCCGCCTGGCGTGGCTATGAATCCAAGGAAACCCCCACAGCGCCATTCAGTGACAACTGGCCTTTATTGAGGAGCCTCTAAACATGGGCTCAGCTCTGGGGGGCCCCTGCTGGGGAGGTGGCCTGGGGGACCCAAGGGGGCGGATCCCCTGGCCATGACACACTGGATCCCGGTACTGGGCTCCTGGAAAGGCAGCTGGGAGCCGGAGGGAGCAGTGAGCGCCCCAATCCAGCGGGAGGTGCCAGGCTCTCTCAGTACAGCCTCATGCGGGGGAAGACCCAGGCCTCAGGGCTGCCCTCCTCCAGCCGGTATCCGTGCAGAGCGGGCGGCGGCGAGCGGCCGTGCTCCAGCGCCTCCGAGGGGGGGAAGAAGGACATGGGCAGCTGCTGGAGTGTGCACAGCTGCTGGCCCCCCCCCAGGGGGAACCTGCCCTCCCACCCCCCAGCACGGGGGCAGCCTTCCCCCATGGCTTCCGGCAGATCCCAGGCTCTGGGGGGGGCGGCAGCTCTGGAGTCCCATGGCTGGTAGCAGGTGGGGGCTCTCACTGGCTCCACGGATGCCGGCTTCTGGCAGTGGTCTCTGGGCTTCCCCAGCACCGACAGTAGCCCGTTGGCATGCCTGGGCTTCTGAGCCTCTCTGGGGGGCAGGAACGGTTCCAAGTGAGGCCCCGGCCTGTGCTGCGAGCAGGCCTGTGGGAGGAGCGCTGGTTCTGAGCACAGCTCCCAGGAGACAGCCCTGTGCCCCGGACGAGGCCACGCCAAAGCTCGGGGGGCCAGGACCTCTGCTGCCTGGCTGGGCTGGTTGGGGCTCCAGATGCTTTTCAGGACATCGAAGGAGGTCTGTGTCTCCGGGGCGGCTCTCGCCATGGGCTGGGAGGCATGTAGCTCCGATGGGGGCCGCTTGCTCTGGGTCTGGGTCGGCAGCACCTGCCACAGCTCTGGGCTCAGCCAGTGGGCACAGGGATGCTGGGGGGGCTTAGCCAAGGGGCACTCTGCAGGGCTCCTGCAGTCCAGACTCAGACCCAAGGTCCGCACCGAATCCCCAGCTGCGAATGGCATCCAGTGCCCCTGACCGTGTCCCTCGGAGGCATGCACCTTTCGGACCGGCCTAAAGGCCATGCTGGCTCTCTCTAGCCTGGTCCTGGGTTCCCAGATGGCTTCCCAGGATCTCCCACAGCTCTGAGCAGCTCTGGGCAGGGGGCCTGCCGCTTCGGGGGCGAAGGTGGCTATTGTGCATGCGTGTAGGGCAGAGCCGGACAGGAGCGCGTGGTGGGACGGAGCTGCTGTCGGGGGCTGGCCAAATGGCTCGCATGCACCAAAGGATTCCAGGTCGTCCCTTCGGGTCGCTCTCCTCTCTCCCTGCATGGAAAGAGAAGGGGGCTGGCTTGTCCAGCAGGAGGAGGACGGCACGCCAGCTAACAGGGCAAGTGCTGGGGGTAGCAGGGGCCACCTGCCGACTCCGCCCTTGTGTGGGCAATGTGCTCCAGCGTGCCTGGCTCCGATGGGGCATGTGGGGCTGGGTTGGGGCACTCCGCACCGGGGTGCTCTGCAACGGGACTGGCTTAGCGAGTCTGTACCGACTGCAGCCCAGCCCCAGGGCTCCTGAGTCCCGGCCCACACATCCCTGCGAGGCAAGGCCAGCTCTGCCTGACCAGACGTCTCCACCTCCCCATGGGCCGAGGACCTTCGCTCTCGTCCCGCGGTCTGTCCCTCACCAGTGCCGCATGCATGCTGCCATGCACATGAGTCAGTCAGGCAAAGACCCCCCCCCCCCCCCCGGTCCTCTCCCTGTCCCCTGGAGTCCCACTGGAAATGGGTCTGGCAGGCCTAGTGACAGGCCTTTGGATTGACAACCCAGCAGGCGGGAGGGTCTGGGGCTGGCTGCCCCAGTGATGGAGGAAGGTGCCTTTATGGCCCTCCAGCCACTAGGTTCTGGGGTAGGGGGCAGGGGGCTTTCCAGGGACCACAGGGCACTCACCGTTTTAATGACCGTGTGCACAGGGCTGGGGCTCCTGAAGGCCAGCACGTCCTGTCCCCTTCTCCTCTTCCCCGAAATGCCCTGTTCAGAGTTCCCGCTGCCACTTGATCCCGTATCCAACAGCAGCTCCTGCCCCCTGGCACCTGGGCTCCTGAGAGCTGAGGGCAGCAAAAAATTAGGAGGCTGGGCAAACGCAGGAATCAAACGCAGCGTGGGCCAGACGCCTCTTCAGAGTGACGGGGCAGAATACGAATCTGCCCCCCCTCCTCCGGCCCAGAACCGCAGGGGGCTAGTATAGGAGAGTCACTGCACCCGCCTCTGGGGGGAATGCACCTATCGGACCCCCCAGCCCCGAACCGCAGAGTCACTGCACCCGCCTCTGGGCGGGATGCACCAATCGGCCCCCCCGGCCCCGAACCGCAGAGTCACTGCACCCGCCTCTGGGGGGGATGCACCAATCGCCCCCCCCCCCCAGCCCTGAACCGCAGAGTCACTGCACCCGCCTCTGGGGGGATGCACCAATCGCCCCCCCCCAGCCCCAAACCGCAGAGTCACTGCACCCGCCTCTGGGGGGGATGCACCAATCGGCCCCCCTGGCCCAGAACCGCAGTGTCACTGCACCCGCCACTGGGGGGGATGCACCAATCGCCCCCCCCCCCCAGCCCTGAACCGCAGAGTCACTGCACCCGCCTCTGGGGGGGATGCACCAATCGGCCCCCCCAGCCCTGAACCGCAGAGTCACTGCACCCGCCTCTGGGGGGGACCTGGGATGCAAACTAGGGAAACTGCCACGGGGAGATGAGGAGGCAGAATGGAAGCCAGGGCAGCCGGGCTAACACCCCAACGCCGGGGGACAGACCCCAGGGAACTCGAATTAAAGTACAGGGGCTGGGATGTGCATCTGAAAGACTTAGCGCCCCACTGGGGCTAGCACTGACAGTGAGAGGGGAGAGCGGCCCCTATTGAACCCCCCACCCCGCTCCCTGCATCACAGGCCCCGTAGGCCCCACTGGGGCCAGCACTGACAGTGAGAGGGGAGAGCGCCCCCTACTGAGCCCCTGCCCCACTCCCTGCAGCACAGGCCCCTAGCGCCCCACTGAGGCATTGGAGCGAGCACTGGCTGCCAGGGGAGAGTGGCCCCTATTGAACCCCCCACCCCGTTCCCTGGGACAAGCTGAAGTCTCCCCTCCAAGGACTAAGCGGGCCTGTCCCTGCCTAGCTTATGACCGCTGTAGTGATGGCATGAGTGTGCTGACCCCCGCCCCGCCGCACGCCCTTGGCCACAGGCCCTTACCTCCCTGGGCAGAGCCACCGCCCGGCTTCTTATGCACCATCAGGGCAGAGAGATCGGGCAAGGTTTGGTGCCGGTCCAGCAGGGTGCTGAGTATTGTCTGGTGCCTTTCGCTGATCAGGTTGCGTCCTGGGAACGTCGACGTCAGGTCGAGACGGGTTTGGAGTTCCTGGGCCAGCTCCCTCATGGCGGCGGTGGCACCGCCTGGCTCGGCCCCACTCGGAGGGACGTTCTCCTTCTCGTCCCGGGGAGCTGGGACCTCGGCCTGGGAATCTCCTGTCTCCACCGCTGCGGTTTCAGAGTGACTTGGCGCAGCTGTAGGTTGGGGCCCTTCGCCCGCTGCGTGGGGTGCAGGGGTGCTGGTCCCATGCTGTGTGTCTGGCGTGCATGTCTGGCCAGGGGCGCAGGGGTCCCAAGCCTGGCTGATTGCGCCAGGGATCGCAGCACTTGTCTCGGTCTCCGTCTCTCGCTCGCTTCGGGGATCCAGCAGCCTCTCGATGTCGGCGGATTTCACCTCCCTGTTAAACATGCCCAGATGCTGGCTGAGCCTGTGCTGGGTTATGATGACCGGCATGGAGCCGGAGATCCTTCTGATGGCTGGTAGAGGGGTGGACTTGGCGTGCCCGGCATAGTGCGAGCTCCAGCCTGGGGCCGGCATCCTCTGAAGCATCCTGCAGCCAGGCCTCTGCTCCGCACCTCCGACCGCAGCGTTCCTGCCGAACTTGGCAGAGTTGCGCTCCCGTTTGGTTTTGCGGCGCTTGACTCGGCCGGGTCTCTGCCCGGCACCGTGGTGTCCCGGCTGCGATGCTGTCAGCTGGGGGGCAGAGGGGGCGAGGCCGGGGTCATCGCCTGCCCTTCTGCTGCTGCAGGGATTCATGCCGGCTGCTGCTCCTGCTGCAAGGAGCAAAGTCAAAGAGCTTCCAATACCCCCCCTGCAGTGCCAGCCGCCCCAGCTCTGCCCCTGCCTGCTTCCCCAACGCCACGCAGCTAACGGGGAATGGAACCACCGCGCCCTCGAGTGGCTGTTTGGGGGAATGCAAAGAGTGTCCCCCACGCCAGGCGCTGTACAAACACACCGCACAAAGCACCATGGGGACACGAGCTTGTTCATGGCTCCAGCCATCATCTATTCCCTCCCAGCCCCTAGGTCTTCTTCTCTTTAACTGCGTCCTTGGCTTTAGCATTGCTGGACGGGCATGGCTTCCACGCTGCTGGGTCTGCCTGGACGGGAACAGCCCATCCTCATACCACCCTGCGGGGAAACCCCCGAGTGCTGAGGCAGGGGTGCAGGCCCCATGGCCCGTTCAGCCCTTAGCCTCTCCGCTGGTGAGGGGGCCAGGTAGCACCCCTGGGGAGGTGTGAAGGAAAGGAGGCCTTCACCCAAGGGTGACAGGCCCTAGCCCGGCAGGAGCTTGTGCTGAGACCCCAGCAACTCGGTTCACAGAGTGTGGAGGGAGCTGCGGGTAAAGTGGGGGGGAAGGGGCAGGAGGGAATGGGGGGGTCAGTGAGCTCCCTCCCCACTTCTCTGAACTGAATCCATGGGTGGGGGTCTGGGTCTGCGCCCGGATCCCCTATGTCAGTGGTTCCCAACCAGGGGTCCAGGGCCCTCAGGGGTCCACCAAGCATGGCCAGCATTAGACTCGCTAGGGCCCAGGGCAGAAAGCCAAAGTCCTGCCACATGGGACTGGAGCCCGGGGCACCGAGTCCCACTACCTGGGGCTGAAGCCAGAGCCTGAGCAACTTAGCTTGGCAGGGGCCCCTGTGGTGTGGGGCCCAGGGCAACTGCCCGGCTTGCTACCCCCTAACGCCGGCCCCGGCTTTTGGGCCGTGAAGTTTGTATAGCATGGGGGGCGGGGGGTGGCTCAGAAAGAAAAAGGTTGAGAACCCCATCCTATGGGTTTCTTACCCAGCACCCTCTTCTCAGGCCCCCTTCTCCCCTCAACCCCCTCTCCTCAATCCCACCCTAGAGACCCCTCCCCCATCCCACTCCCTTCAATGCCCCCAGAGACCCCTCCCCCCAGGTCCCTTCTCAATCCACCCAGAGACCCTCCCCTCAATACCCCTAGAGACCCCCCCATCCCACTCCCTTCAATGCCCCCTACAGACCCCTCCCCATCCCACTCCCTTCAATGCCCCCTAGAGACCCCTCCCCTCAATGCCCCCAGAGACCCCTCCCCCCAGGACCCTTCTCAATCCACCCAGAGACCCCCCCTCAATGCCCCTAGAGACCCCCCCATCCCACTCCCCTCAATGCCCCCAGAGACCCCTCCCCCCAGGACCCTTCTCAATCCACCCAGAGACCCCTCCCCTCAATCCACCGAGACCCCGCCCCATCTGACCCTCTCCCCTCAATCCCACCCTATAGACCCCTCCCCTATACACCTCCCTTCAATCCCCCTAGAGACCCCTCCCCCCAGACCCCCTCCCCCAAAGCCCCTCCCACCTCCATGCCCCCTCCTCCAACTGCCCGAGCAGGGCTTCCCCCGCCCCTCGCGGAGTGGGCGTGGCTGACCGGCCCCTCGGGGCGGGAATGCCCCGCCCTTCTCGCCTAGGGGCGGGGCTGTTTCTTTCCCTCTCCTCTCTCCTCGCCTCGCGCCGCGGCCGTTAGCCGCCTTCTGCCGGGCGCGAGACCAGCGGCTCTCTTTCCCGCGCTGCCCGCTGATTGGCGGCCGCCGTCCCTTCGCCCCACGCTGATTGGCCACAATGTACCAATGCCCCTCGATGATTGGCTAGAGGTTTTGGCGGGCTCTGGTAGACGAAGGCGAAGGGTTGTTGGGGTAGAGGCTGGTGCAGCCCAATTCTGACCAATCCAGTCAGTGTGGGGAGACTCCAGAGCCCCAGGGCCGAGGGGAGAGACCCCAGCCCGGGCTGAGCCTCAGGGGCCGAGGGGAGAGACGCCAACCCGGGCTGAGCCTCAGGGGTCGAGGGGAGAGACGCCAACCCGGGCTGAGCCCCAGGGGTCGAGGGGAGTGACCCCAACCCGGGCTGAGGGGAGAGACGCCAACCCGGGCTAAGCCCCAGGGGCCGAGGGGAGAGACGCCAACCCGGGCTAAGCCCCAGGGGCCGAGGGGAGTGACCCCAACCCGGGCTGAGCCCCAGGGGCCGAGGGGAGAGACGCCAACCCGGGCTAAGCCCCAGGGGCCGAGGGGAGTGACCCCAACCCGGGCTAAGCCCCAGGGGCCGAGGGGAGTGACCCCAACCCGGGCTGAGCCTCAGGGGCCGAGGGGAGAGACGCCAACCCGGGCTGAGCCCCAGGGCCGAGGGGAGAGACGCCAACCCGGGCTGAGCCCCAGGGGTCGAGGGGAGTGACCCCAACCCGGGCTGAGCCTCAGGGCTGAGGGGAGAGACGCCAACCCGGGCTAAGCCCCAGGGGCCGAGGGGAGAGACCCCAACCCGGGCTGAGCCCCAGGGGCCGAGGGGAGAGACGCCAACCCGGGCTGAGCCCCAGGGGCCGAGGGGAGTGACCCCAACCCGGGCTGAGCCCCAGGGGCCGAGGGGAGAGACCCCAACCCGGGCTAAGCCCCAGGGGCCGAGGGGAGAGACCCCAACCCGGGCTGAGCCCCAGGGGCCGAGGGGAGAGACGCCAACCCGGGCTGAGCCCCAGGGGCCGAGGGGAGTGACCCCAACCCGGGCTGAGCCCCAGGGGCCGAGGGGAGAGACCCCAACCCGGGCTGAGCCCCAGGGGCTGAGGGGAATGACCCCAACCCGGGCTGAGCCCCAGGGGATGATGAGGGTAGACCCCCAAACTAGATTAAGCCTGTGAGGCAGGAGGACCCCTATTCAGGCTGAACCCCAAAGACCCCAAAAAGGGCTGAACTCCAGAAGTGGAACTTGCCTGGGCTGTGGGGCCCTCATTTCATTGTCCCCTTACAGAGTTTACTGGGGCAGCAGGGCAAGTTGTCAGTCACCATGAGTGACAATGCTGGAGAAGGGAGAGCATCAGAAAAGAGGAAAGAGCAGAAAGGCAGGAAAGCAGGGGATAGTTCCAAGGTGAGGAGCCCAGGGGAGCAGCTGCTGGGAGCAGGTGACCCCCAGGGGGACCTGGGAAATTTGTCTCATCTTCCCCATTGCAGGAGGGGAGAGCATCTGGGGCACCAGAGTGATGGTTGACTGGAGCAGAGCCAGCTAGGATTCCACCTGCCGGGGAAGGAGCACGTGCCCCTGGGCCTTGGGAGGCAAGAGCCGTGGGGCTGAGACCCCCAACACCAATGGAAGCCGCTCACTCCCTGTCTCCTGGCCAGAGATAATGATCAGGCCCAGGAGATTAATTTAAAATTAGACCCTCACTTTTCCATTCCAAATGGTCAGTCAGTGGAAAAGGTAGGAGATGAGATGCTGCACAGGGCCAATTTCCGTACACCTCCCTCTGCCCAAGAGATTTGCTGCTGTTCTAGGGTGGATGGACAGGGAGGGAAGGAAGTGTTCCCTTTTGTTGAGAAAATTTGGATAGTGACTAGTGAACATAACACACTTGTGACACTTTTCTTCACCTGACTAGGTGGAAGATGAATTCAAAGAACTGTCCATCTACTTCCCTAAGGAGCAATGGGCAGAGATGGGAGCCTGGGAGAAAACCCGCTACAGGAACATGAAGCGGAACTATGAGTTTATGGTTGAACTAGGTGAGAGGGCCAGCTGGGAGTGAAAAGGCGACTCCAAGTGCCACAAGCAGCTGAAAAGTTGAAGATGTTGTATTTAGTCCTCCTTTAAGTCTTCCTCGTTTTGGGAGGGAGGAGACATTGAGAGTTTGTGTCCTTGGGGCAGAGAGAAGCCAGAGTGTAAATCCAGTATAGAAAACACTCTCACACTCTGCACCCCCCATTTCAGACCTTAGGTGAATGTGCTGGCTTCTCCATTTGCTGTTTCTGTGATGAGCCTTGGAGGCAGTTGGGGCTGCTGCAAGCCCTCTGGCCTGGGCAGTAGGAGTCCTAAGGTGCCAGGCGAGCCTCACAGGTCTTCCAGATTAGAGCACGTGGCACTGCCACCAGGTTCCCGTGCCTGTATTCCCAGTGCAAGGTGTTGGGAAGGTGTCTCACTGCATGAGCAAGACTCAGATCATGTCAGCTGTTATTGCTTATTATGGCTTTCTTTGTTAGGCCTTCCTACCCCGAAACCAGCATTTATGTGTCGTGGTCGACGTCCCCAGAACCCCATCATATACGACTCTGAGTCTGATGAAGACTGGACACCAAAACCTTTAGGTAACAGAGCAAAGAAGTGACTCTTCATTTTAATGAGCTACCATCACTGGGCATCTCCACTGATTAAAAGATCCTTGGGGGAATCAGCTCCTTGCCACATAGTCCCCAGCCTCAAAGGGCTCATGTTGACTTTTCACCCTTCCAGCCATGGAGAACGAGAAGATTCACTTCTAACGTGACACTTTAATTCACCACAAGGGTTGCAACATGAGGCTCTCCTTGCTCTAATCTGGGGCATTCAGGTTAAAAACTGAACAGTTTATTTTTTACTCACAAACATCCTGTATCAGCAGCGAGGCAGCATGAAATGTGGAACATGTACAGGGAAGTTCAAAGGGTCTGAACCACTCTGTGACACCTGCTTTACGCTGGGGCTGATGGTTTCAGATAGAAGCAAGTCAAAGGCAGCTTCAAGCACTCAAGCTGCATGTTGTTTATAAATATTAAATAATGTTATGAGTGAAGAGCAGTTTCTTACATAACAAAGCACTAGCCTCACATTCTGTCCTTACACCTTGCTTTGTTAAATCCTTACCCTGCACAGTGAAACCAGTTACATTGTAACAGCTTGGGGAGGGCTGAGACGACTTTCTTAGAGCTTCTCTATCTCTGATTTCTGTGATTCTGTGACAGTCAGAACATGAAACGGCTGCCAGCTTCCTGCCTGGGACACTTACCATTTCAGTAATGTTGGTCATGCAGCATTTGGGAACGTGTTCAGTTTGTTTGTTTGTTTTTTACACTTATAGTTAAAACCTTCAGGCCACCACATAAATCTGGCAGTTTGAAACAGGAAAAAAAGAAAAGGCAGAACATCAGTCAAGTAAGCTTACTAAGTACTTTTTGCTTAGATGAGGAATCTTATAGAGGACGTGAAGCCTGTTTTTAATTAACAGATGCCTCTACAGTGACATGAAAAGTGCTTTTTATGTGCTAGTTATGCTGCTGATTCAACTAATAATTAAATAATTATTGTGACACTTCCTAGGGGTACCAGGGCTGTGGGGCACCTCACTACCACCTGCTCTTAGCATGAGGCAATCTTGTCTGTACCTGCTGCGGATCAGCTCCCTGATTCCAGGAGGCCCAGGCACCACAAGCACTCCCCTCTCAGCCTATGCAGGCTTCGCTGTCCCTCTGCGGCGCAGAGATAGGCACTTTCCAAGCCCTCTGCGTATCCCCCTGGAGCGCACAGCCCCTGTTCCACTGGCCACTCACAGCAGTCACAGATTCGCTGTTCCCAAAGGCACAGGACACCCCAGTTTACCAGTTACACCTCAGATCACCGCTCTACTTAACACGCAGCAGAGGTTATAGTGAGAACAAATCCAAGTTCATTCAAATGATAGCAAGTAGAAACATTGGAAACAAATGGTTACAGATAAAATCATAACATGATTTTTAGGGCCTAGACTTAATTAACAAGATACCCTCAGCTTTAATAAAGTATTGATCACCAGCACTTTTCAACCAGGTCGGCTGGGATCCTCTTTTCATGAAACAAGCCACTCCATCAGCTTGTCAGGTGCAGGGTATGCAGCCCCAAATATAGCAAAACAGTCCTTTAATCTTTATTCATAACCCAGATGTTTTCCTGCTGTGTGTCCCTTCGATTTCGAGATCCCTTGTCTTTTTCGCAATCTTGACTAGCTGGTGGCTCTGTATGCAAATAGATGTACCTTGTGAGACGCACATGACCAGCCATAGAGATTAGCACCTCCAACCCTGCCTGAACAAAACCTATCTGAGGCCGTTCACCGCTCGGTGACCTGCCTTTAACTTCAAGGCATTAAGAACATAATTTCCAGTATAGATACCTAACTTCTTAAATATTATCCTTACATATCTTTCACAATGATTATGATGAGCTACGTATTGGCACCTGGTAGAGACCTAGCATGCCACTCTTTGTGAACTATGGTGCATATACTTGTTGCAGGGATCCCTATAATACTCTATGCCCCCTCTGTCCTCTGCTAGTTGACACAAAGAGATTCCTGGACCACAATTATCAATTAAATAATAACTTTAATGTTAAATGTAATAAATAAAACCCAGAACCTCAATCAAATGCTTGTAAAAATAGTTATATACACCAATAGGATGCATATATAAGATGGGGGAGGGGAGAAAAAAGCATTTATATAAAAGGCCAAGAAAAGTTTTAAGACTGAGGATCATTTTTCAGAATATCTCAGTGGAATTGTTCAGTTTCTGCCACTGGACTCAAATACATTGTAGATAGGAAGCCGCCTTGAAGTGAATTTGTTTCTAATATGGAAGATTTCAGAGGGGAGATGTCTAATATAGGCAAGCCACAAACTTTCTTCCCAAATGGGAGCCCAGAGCAACATCAACAGCTACATCATGATTGTAACACTGTGACAGAATGCTTCCTGGTATGACTGATACGCCCCCTACTGCTTGGTAAAGCCTCTTACAATGGTAGAGCACAGAATTTTGTATTCCAAAGTAGAGCTGCCTGAAAAATAGAAATATTTCACTAACTATTTAGGTAACAATTTAAAAAAAAATTAAAACATTATGAACAATTTAACAAAAATGGAACAAGTCAACTTTGTGAAACAATTTGTTTTATTTTTTTACAAAGACCATTTTTCAATTATAAAACATTTTGTTTAAAAGCTTTTGACTAGCTTTATACAGAAAATGCAGTATCAGATTAGGCAAATATCTAATCACCTCAGTGAAGAGATCAGTAGGTAAATGTCTGTATTTTAAGCCTCGTAGATAACTTGCTCCTTGCCTGTCACCTGCCATATATCCTCTTTGAATTATCAAAGACCACCAAAGAGAATATTCAAGTCAAATTGTATGAGGCCCTATGATGGGGTGTGTACCCCACGCTGGCCCTGAATGGATTAATGTGGGCCTGAGAGGTGAGTTATATTACCTTGGTGCACCTGGAGGGAGAGCCAGGTGTGGCTGATCATGAAGCCCAGCTGGGCAAGAGCAGGTTGATCAGGACAAAGAAAGGAAGCAGGCTGCAGATAGAATGTTTATAATCATTCTGGGGGACTAAGGAGATGGTGAGGTAGAGGCTTGGCAGGAGAATAATCCAAGCCCTGCTATCCTAGCAGGAGTAGAGAAGGCTGGCAAGCAGCTGGGGTAAAGAGAGCCATGGGGAGTAGATGGGACTGGGACTGTTCCCTGAAAGAAGGGATAGATTTGGAGTCAGACGGCCAGGAGAGGAGAGAGTGCTTTGGATGAGGTTCTGTGGAGGAACAGAGTAAGAGCCTTAAAAAGCCAAGCCTGAGAGAGGCTGGCTAGGAAGGAGCCCAGGGAAACAGCAGCAGCAAGGAGTGGAACCGCACTGCTGGCTAAAGCAGGGGTAGGGAACCCTTTTTCTATCATGGGTCATTGACCCACAGAAAAAATAGTCGTGGCCCACATACAGCCCTGGGGGGGGGGTGCAAAAGCTTCCTGGCCCCAGTGGGGCAAGCAGGCACTCGTGGGGGGGCACTGAGGCTCGGGGCTTCTAGCCTGTGGTGCCAAGACTTGCCGCGGGCCAGAGGAAATTAAGCAATGGGCTGGATCGGACCCACGGGCTGTAGGTTCCCCACCCCTGGGCTAAAGGTTCCTGGGCTGGGACCTGGTGTAGTGGGAGGGCCCAGGCTCCCCTATCAGTCACTGGCAAGGTGTCATGAGCCCAGAGAAGGGGACAAGGACATTAGAAAACTTTGAGGAAAGGATGTGAGGACCAGAGGGCTCATGTTGGGGGCCCAAAGACCCTTTGGTGAGGATGTTGGGCTTTCTGTTACCCTGGAAGGGGTGGACTAAATTGTGACCTGGCAAGAAGGCCAAGTTATGGGAAGAGAGATCGCTGCGGTGATGGAGCAACTGTCAGCAGGGGGTGCCATTTGGGGAGAACAGCTATGCCATGTCTGACCTGGTGAAGGTACTCCATTGCTGCGGTGGTCAACCTAGTTTTACGTAGCCATCTGCTCCTTGTAGTCTTTTGTATGTTAGTTTCTCCACATGACAGGCTCTGGGTAGAGAGAACCAGAACAGTACGCTTATTATAATGGAAAACAACTTTGTGTGCAGAATGAAAAGACAGTGCTGGAGAAGGCCTCTGAGAATCAGACAGACACTGAGAAATTGGACAAAAATTCCGATGTGGGCACCAGAATCCCTGTTGCTAATGTTGTTAATCTGAAAACTGGTAAGCCCAGAACGTGGGGAAATCTCCTCTGTATTTTCATGGTAGCTCTGAGGACTATTAGGTCTGCAGCCTATGAGATTTGGTGGGAGGTGCTCTAGTGGGACACGTAATTCTCATTATCTGTAGAAACATGGAAATATCTCTCATTATAGTGAAGTCTAATTCAATACCACAGCTATTCTTACTGCTGCTTTTCCCTTTGAGCTCTCAGTCCCTGAGAGCTCATCCTTCAGCACGTAAGCTCACAGCCACCAACATGATGGGATTCCCTTCAAATCCCTGTCATGCTGATCTTTAACTGGTTGCTTAGGGTACTGTTGGGTAACGCAAGGCAGGGTGAGCCTCCATGGCACTCCTGTTGTTGCCATAGGAAACCAGCACTAGACGTCTAACCTGGCTTGAGTCCATCTTGGCCATGTGAAGCATGGTCATCAGGACACACACTGGCCTCGTATTGCTGTTTTGCTTGGGTCTGAATTCTCGCATACCAGCCCATCTGAGGCTGTGGGCACTGAGAGCAGAGGACAGGGAGCGACACACAGATTTAAGGAGACAATGTCACTGCTTAATCAATGATAGAAAGTGTCAGAGGCAGCCGTGGTTTTCAGTGTTCAGCTCCTAGAAACTGTGGTATGGCTCATATTTATGTATGTTTTCATGTGCAAGGGGCCTGATTCTTACATATTCTGTAGCCACTTTGCTGTGTAAAGCAGCCTCCATATAAATGAGATTTAGGCCTGAAAATGCCATTGCCTATTTATTTCTATCAGTTCTGGTACTGCACAGACTAACCTACCCAGTATAATTCCCCTTTAGATCTACCCAGGTTAGCAGTTTCTAAAACCCAGGGGCAGAGCACCCAAGTTAACACATACAGCTTACGAAAGAGAGAGAAAAAAGTGTACGTTGAAATAAATGAACCACAAGATGATGATTACTTATGTAAGTCGCATAATTTCTTTCAGTATTCCTCTTTGAGCCCCAAATGTTTTTCCTTCTATGCCCCCTCACACTATAGTATCTGAGCACCTCAAAACTATTTATGAATAGGAATAATAGTCTGTATCTCTTTATTCCTTTTAATCATGCAGCAGAAATAGCGGGGGGGAGGGATGGTTTGAGATATAAGTTTTGCATTTAATTTTGAAAGTCACCCTTATCTCTTGTGGCAAAGTTCCATAGTCCTGGCCTAGCTCCTGTGATGGTTCTGTCTCCCGCACTCATGAAACTCTCCTCTTGGTCAAGAGTTTCATTGTTCTGATGGAACGTAACTCTCCCATGGAGGGCTCTTGATATGAGGAGAGACCTGGAATTGGACTCTCTATTCAATAAGGAGCCAGTGCAGAGAGCTAAGCATTGTGTGACATGTTCACAGCGACCTCCATAGCTAAACAGGCTGCAGTGTCCACTTTCCACTGAGTGCTTGCTGGAGGCAATATACCACCTGACAGAAATTCTCTGAAAATGTGCCTTTGGTATGAGGAAAAACTTCAGACTCTCTTCAGCTCAGCCAACGTGCAACAGCTGGAGAGCAGCTACCTAGTATGTCACCCAGCCGCCTGTGTGCACTAGGGCCTGTGTGATGTGGTTAATGGTCTGGTATGCAGACAGGGGCTAGGGGAGATGGAGCAGAGAAACTAACTGATGGAGTCAGTGTTCTGTTTCTCTTCCTCTTCTAGTTTGTGAGACTTGCCTGATATTCTTCATTGATGAGTGTTCGGTTCATGGCCCTCCAGTTTTCATCAAAGACCCGATAGTAGAAACAGGACAAGAAAGGAGAGCAGCTCTCACTTTGCCCCCGGGGATGCGAATTGGGCTTTCGAGTATCCCACAGGCTGGGCTTGGAGTCTGGAGTGAGGCAGACACCCTGCCGATCGGAGTTCATTTTGGCCCATACGATGGAAGGATAACAGAGGATGAGGAAGCAGCCCACAATGGTTATTCTTGGCTGGTATGAATTGCCCATGACACTTTTTTTCTATTACAACACTGTGCTATGTTCTAGCTCATCAAAGTGCAAAAGGAAGGAGGGGAAGTATGCTTCTTGGCACTGAACTCCCACTCTGTTTTATTAATTCATGTTTTATTAGTATGACATTCTATCAGCATAGGGTGACCAGACAGCAAGTGTGAAAAATCGGGACGGGGGTAGGGGGTAATAGGAGCCTATATAAGAAAAAGACCTGAAAATCGGGACTGTCCCTATCAAATCAGGATATCTGGTCACCCTACATCAGCATTTCTCAGTGTCTGTCGGGGAGGTGGCATGAAGGGCTTGCTGAGGGGCTTGGGAAATGTATTCATTAATATGTTTCGGCCTTTAACACATGGCACTCCCCTAGGGGGGTGCAGTTGGTTTAACTTTCCTGATGGTGGTAGCAGGTTCAGCTTTGTTGGGAGACCCTGTTTGAAGGCCCAGGTTCTGCTCTTAGGCTTTGTCTACACTACACATCTTTTAGCAACACAGCTGTGCCGCTACAGCCATGCCACTAAAAGTCACCCATTGTAGCTGCTGTTTGTCGTCTGGAGAGAGCTCTCCTGCTGACAAAGTGCTGTTCTCACCGGCACTTTTTGTCAGTAAAACTTTTGTCCTTCTGGGGGGGGGGGGGGGGGGGAGAAATGGTTTTTTAACATCCCTGAATGACAAAAGTTTTGCTGACAAAGTGCCAGTGTAGACAAAGCTTCAGTTATACTGTGCAGCCTCCTTGATTTCATTGGGATTGTCACTGTGAGCACTATTTGGCCCTGTCTGTTCTGTGTGTATTCACACTTGCAGGATTACTTCTGAACTGTGTTCAAGACACAATGAACCCAAAGCATGACATTTGTCACTTATTCATCAGATCATCTGCATGGAGAGTGCTTTATTGATTCCTGTGTGTTTTGTTTGATTTAACTCCAGATCACCAAGGGAAGAAACTGGTATGTATACATTGATGGAAAGGATGAAACTAATGCCAACTGGATGAGGTAAGTCCCTGTACTCCTATCCTCATCAGTATGATCATAGAATGTTAGCTCTGGGATAGTCCGTCAGTGTTTCAGGTGTATGAAGACATAGGATTCATTTTTACAGGCTGCGGCACACCCAATCCATCACTAAGCATGCAGTTATTTACCCAGTCCTGTTAGCATTCACAACATGATATTCTCAGCATTAAGATTGCAACACAAACCCCAAAACAAAGTGCCCACCTGGTTAGGGAGAGAGACAGCATTAGCCCTCCAATACCCAGCACAGAGTAGCATATTGAGGAAGCTTCATTCGCCAGAATTTCCTTTCTATAAAAGTTGTACAGATTTTTGGCTCTCTAAGTCATCTCACTTTCATAGACTTATTGGGAGTGGATGAGCTTCAAAAACACCGGACGTAGCTTTCAAATGTTACTGGCTAGGCTCTGAAAGCTCCTGGCATGGACCAATAACCTATTAATCCCATTAAGGAAAATCTAGAAGTACTGTGGTTATTCACTGTTCTATTGCCTAGATTTCAGGTTGGCACTTCCCTGACTGAAGACCGTTGTATTTAACAAATCACTTTCCTAACTGTGAATGTCCAGGTATGTTAACTGTGCTAGGGATGAGGAAGAGCAGAACCTTGTCGCTTTCCAGTATCATGGGAAAATCTACTATAGAGTGTGCAGGGCCATCCTGCCGCATAGTGAGCTTCTGGTCTGGTACGGGGATGAATACGGCACGGAGCTGGGCATCAAGTGGGGCACGAGATGGAAAAGCACAGCGCCACCCAAAGGTACCAGGCTGCAGCCTCGCTCTGGCTAAAAGCTTCCCTTGGCTTGTTTTGAGATGACACAATTTCTAATAACCAGGAACTTTCATTTCTTATCCTGACATCTCTGTCATGAATGCGCATGAGTAAATCCTTATGCTAGAGAGCCCATCTCGAGTGCAGATGTGATGAGGGAAGCTGGTGAAAGGAGATGCTGCAGCCACCACTGCCACTAGTGGTTGGAATGAGTCTAATTATGGGAGCTTCCTGCTATCCCTAGAACAGGGGTAGTCAATTGTTTTTTGTCAAGGTCCATGTTTCTTGGTCGAGGTCCAGACTCCAGAGAAACATTTTTTCATGTTGCAGTAACAATAATGACAATAAGTAAAAAGATTTCATGATCC
The DNA here is from genome assembly GCA_023634205.1 of Actinemys pallida. NCBI lineage: Eukaryota > Metazoa > Chordata > Testudines > Emydidae > Actinemys > Actinemys pallida. Next base: position 664,847 of record JALMGD010000039.1, on the reverse strand, counting down.
GTTCAAAAGCGTCTGGTGGTCCGGATTTGGCCCGTGGTCCGCCTATTGACTACCCCTGCCCTAGGAGATGGTCAGATTTAGAGCACCTGCTGCCCTGAATCTCCCTCTTCAGTTGCCTTCTGCTCAGCTACTCGCACCACCTCCAACACACGCACATACCGGGGGATCCCCTAGCTCAGTGATTCTCAATGACCAGTCTGGATTGGCACCAGTCGCTGGGATCTCCCTGACACAGTTTAGGAAGGCAGCAAGCAGGTCCCTGATATCAAAATGGTTGAAAAATGCTGGGATCCATGAGGAGACACAAGCACTGACCTGCTGAGCAGTTCCCAGTCTGACAGCTGAAACAGCCCCTCCTGCTCTGCCCGTGACTTATTACCCAACCCTCTCCGACCCCAGCATCTGCTTTATATTAAGAGGTGAAAGCTGGGACTAAAAACAGTATTTAAAGTTAAACTAAGCAACCAGGCTAGAGTTTCTGACTGGCTATCACATGATCTGCACAGGGTGGCGAGAAGCCGCTTAAATGTTACCATGGGTGCAAAGCCACCTATCGCCCTCACTGTATAGAATCCCAAAGTTCAGAAACTAATCCGATACAAGGTGTTTTTTGGTATCTTCAAAACAAGCTTAAAGGTGGGAGAAGGCTTTGGAGGATGGGGGGTAGTGAGGGGCTGGTCAAAGTCACTATGTCTCCACTGCCACTGAAATCTGTGGTAGAGCCTCTGGGGTGTCACAATGATCCTCAGACTAGGCCGAGCTAGTAGAGTACTGATCAGTGCACTCCCAGCACTGGGCAACAACCAGCAGGGGTTGTGCCTACAGCCTCTCCCGCACAGTGAGGGGGGGAAGGAGGCTCTGGGGGGTCACCAGTGTGAGAAGATGGTCTCTGACTTTAGCTCTTAAGTACTACAGGGATGTGCAATACAGGCTATGTCTACACTACACAGCTTTTAGTGACATGCCTGCATTGTGACAGCCGTGCCACTAAAAGTCGTGCAGTGTAGCCACTGTTTGTCGGCTCTCCTGCCAACAGAATCTTCCACTCCCAACAAGCAGCGTTGTCGGCAGGAGTGAGCTGTTCACATTGGTGCTTGTCGTCGGCAAAACTTTTGTCCGGGGGGGAGGGAGGGGTTAACACCTCTGAAAGACAAAACTTTTGTCGTTCGAGTGCCAGTGTAGACATAGCCTCAGAAATGCTTATAGATACAACTCTTTGCCATGGCTTACTCCACTGGCCGTGGGAGAGCGGAGTCGGCCAGGACCAGAACCCCCAACAGCTGGCAGCGGAGAGAGAGAAAATAACACTCCTAGCAGGGACCTAGAACAATCAGACATGGTTGTCCCAGCTTTAGATCTGAATCTGGCTGACTGTCGGGGATAGAACTGAACCCTGGGGAGGAGTCAGCCATTAGGCCTGGTACTACAGGGAACGGTTCACGTTGTATCCTAAAACTAAAGTCTGAATGTCACTAATTGTCTGGTGCTCTTGGCCCTTCCTATGTGGCAGGATAGTAGTGCAAAGCCTCTGGAAGGGCTAGCATGTTGGAACAATTGCCATTTCCTATCTGAATTCTGGTTTGTTTTTTGGACAGTCCGTGGGCAAGATCCACACTGCTATCCATGCCCTCGCTGCAGGCTGGCTTTCAGCAGCAAAGATTACCTCAGCCAACACTTGAAGCGTAAGCACCTGCCTACCGAATTGCAGACTGAAGAAGACGAAGGTGCTCTGGGAGGGGAATCTTGCCCTAAAACCAGAGGTCTTTCCTTCCCGGGGGATCCACCATCACAGCAGCTGCCACCAAACCCCAGCTCCCTCCGCAAAGGCACATGGGGAAAGAAACCACATTTGCAAGGGCAGAGGGAAGGTGTGGGAGGTAGAGAGGTGTTTGGCTTACTGTCAAACCTGCCTCCACAGCAGTGGAGAGACACAACAGGGGAGCCACGTGCACAGAGCGAAACAGGGGAGGAGGGAGGGGGCGGTCGCAGGCAGAAGTGGTATTCCTGCGGCGAGTGTGGGCAGAACTTCCACAGGCCATCACACCTAGTTAGACATCAGCAGAGCCACACAGGAGAGAAGTCCTATCCTTGTGGTGAGTGTGGGAGGAGGTTCAGCCAGTCATCTGACCTCACCAGACACCAGCGCACCCACACGGGAGAGAGGCCCTTCCAGTGCCTGGAGTGTGGGAGGAGGTTCAGCGAGTCATCCAGCCTCACTACCCACCAGCGCACCCACACGGGAGAGAGGCCCTTCCAGTGCCTGGAGTGTGGGAGAAGGTTCAGCCAGTCATCCAGCCTCACTACCCACCAGCGCACCCACACGGGAGAGAGGCCCTTCCAGTGCCTGGAGTGTGGGAGGAGGTTCAGCCAGTCATCCACCCTCACCACCCACCAGCGCACCCACACGGGAGAGAGGCCCTTCCAGTGCCTGGAGTGTGGGAGGAGGTTCAGCGAGTCATCCAGCCTCACTACCCACCAGCGCACCCACACGGGAGAGAGGCCCTTCCAGTGCCTGGAGTGTGGGAGGAGGTTCAGCCAGTCATCCACCCTCACCACCCACCAGCGCACCCACACGGGAGAGAGGCCCTTCCAGTGCCTGGAGTGTGGGAGGAGGTTCAGCCGGTCATCCACCCTCACCACCCACCAGCGCACCCACACGGGAGAGAGGTCCTTCCAGTGCCTGGAGTGTGGGAGGAGGTTCAGGCAGCCATCAAACCTGACCTGCCACCAACGGACTCACGCCTAGAGGGGAAACAACTGTCAGAGCTGGCAGCTGACTGACATGAGGGCTCTGTGTCAGTCCTGTGGGATTCTGGGTAAAGCAGGGAGCTGTAGTGATAGACTCCTTAACCTTCTGGGGGGGGGGGGGGGGGGTTTGGTTTGCTCCTCTGCTTCATACTGACTGCAGTGGTCAGTGTAACCCCCTTCACCTTTCCGCTCCTGGGCTGAGTGGAGAGAAGCGTCCTTCTACTTGCTGAGGGTTGTTATTCACTAAAGCTGGGCTACTGCCCCAGCCCCTTTGCTGTCCTGAGGGGCCTGCTGCGTCTGCCTCTCCAGCAGAGACTTGGCCTGTGACCAACAGGAGCTAGGGGGGCCAGGAGCAGCAGGAATTAAAGCAGTTACTGTAGCTGCTGGGCTTGAGTAGACCATAATCCCCTCGTGCTCCTGTCCACACTTTGCTGCAGCCTTGCTACTGTATGAAGTGGGGCCAGGCCAGGGTGGGAGCAAGACAGGCCTGCAGGAGCCACCTCCCGTTTGTCGCACAGCGTGTCGTGGCTAGTGCAGGGGGAGCCAAGCACCTGGCCTGGGTTAGTCAGACTTCAGCGATGGGAGGGCCTTCTCACACGAGAGCAAGGCAAGGATGGGGTGACTAATTCCGAATGGGTACTAGTGGGGCAATGCCTCGAGCTCGGTTCAGACTCCGGGCTGGGGTTGACTCTCACCAATGCGCTCATGAGGCTGGAAACGCCTTGCCTGCCTATTAACACTCTGTTGTTCATGTTTTGTTCCTATTAGTTCCTTCTCTCCCTCTTGGGAAGATGATATTTTCCCTCCACATTTCTTCTGTATAGAATTTCTTTAAGCCTGTGTTAATAAAATGAGCGTCTCTGAGCCTGATCTTATCCTGCACAGTGATCTCTAGCAGGGGGCAGTGACTGAACCCAAAACAGCTGGCTCTCAACACACAGCCCTCTATACCTGATCTAAAGGATCTGCTCCAGCAAATGCAGCAGCCGTCTCATAAACTTCTATTAACTTCCCCAAAACATTGTGAATGCAGAGTGGAGCTTGCCCGGCCCAGTCTCGTTCCCAACCATGGCTCCTGCTCTTTGACTCGCACTCCTAGATGTCACGCCAGAGACGGGGGCGTCTCACAGCACGAAAACTGTATTACAGTTAAAGCAAAGTGCATGAAAACGTAGTAGCTGTGCTTGTTGTAATCAGTCTTGTCGCACATCGTTTTACTCTTGCAGTTACTATGACAGTTGGGGGGGGGGGTCACAAAAATGTTGGACTTTGAGCGGACACAGGGGAGCCTCCCTGAGCTGTCACTGTTGTAATAACTGGGGAAGGAGCCAAGCTCGAGAGGGTGGAACAGACACCGCTCTATTCCCACAAACCCTCAGAACCTCAAGCGTCCTCCACCCTCTGCCTGCCACAGCCGCAGCCTGTGGTGTTCAGCAGCAACTGCTCCCGCTGGGCAATAAACAGCTTGTTCTGTTATTGAGCATTAACTATTCCGGGGAGCGAAGCTCGGGGTGTCATGGGTGTTGCCCCACGCAGCAGGGAGAGGCCGGCGGTTCAGACAGCGTATCCAGGGGCAGCTGGAGCAGGTCCCAATGGGTTAGTCCTATGGTTTGGGCACAGAAACAGCCCCTGGGGCTAGCCTGACTGACAGGTGGGTGAGGGCGATTGCTCTGTGTCTGAGCCCCACAGAGCTCTAAAAACAACCCCCCCCCCCACGCCTAAGGGCCTGGCTACCGCTCTGAGCAGAGCAGCCCCCTACTGTCCCCCCGGTGACCCGGCTGTGTGTGGGAATGAGGCAGGGAGAGGGGGTGTCTTGCCTAGTCTGGGTAGGGCAGCACAACCCCCTCCGGGCCAAACTCCCCCCGAGTCTGACCCAGAGAAACCCCCCGTGGGGCTGGAGTGAGGCCAAGCCAGGAGACACTCAAGCCGGAGCCCTGTGTGAGGCGCTGGAGAACAGACCCTGGGGAGTGCCCTGGCTAGCAGCGGGTCAGTGCATGATGGAGCCTTTCCGCCTCCCAATCCCTGAGAAGCCCCAACGGCAGAGAACGGCCTTGGCAGAGAAGCCGCTGCCCTTTGCCACCGCTCAGCCCCCAGCCAGGCCTTTGTTTGGAGCAGGGGTTCTCAAACTGGGGGTAGGACCCCTCAGGGGGGCATGAGCTGTCAGCCTCCACCCCCAACCCCGCTTTGCCTCCGGCATTTCTCAGGGTGTTAAATACACAAAGAAGTGTTTTGAATCGATCAGGGGGGTCGCGCTCCGAGACTTGCTGTGTGGAAGGCGTCGCCAGCACAGAAGTTTGAGAGCCGCTGGTTTAGCCAGAGAACAGGGGCACGTTTATTGAACAGAGATTGGAGTGACAGCAAGAGGCAGAGAGATGGAAACGGCTACATGTAAAATAAAATCAGAACACGCTGTCTAGAGCCCCGCGTTAGCTGACTGCTGCTGCGCTAATGAAGTTTAGCTCACCCAAATTAACGACTCAGGGGCTGAGCCCCCCGCCCCGTCATAAGACAAGCGCCTGGGTACCCGGGGGGATCTCGGCACCTTCAGCCATGGTTCCGCTCTTCCCGCTGCCGCAGGCTCTGCCGCGATCTCCCCGGCGACTTCGCTCAGTGCGGGGCGCAGCCATTGCGACGTGATGTTTAGCCCGACAGGTAAATGAGCGTCTCCTGCCTGAGAGAAACTCGCTCTCCCCTTGTGCAGAGCAGCCCAGCGCCCAGGCCCTGAGAGCGACATGGTCACTATAAACACACAACTCCCCTCCCCTCCCCTCCCCGGACACGCACTTCCCAGCAGGGTGACAATCAGGGTGACGCAGGCTTGTGGCAGAGGCCTCCTGTAGCACCCTGGGACAAACCGCCGTGGAGAGACCAGACCCAGGGACCCAGCTGGCACCAAGAGGCCCCGGGTCACGGCCGGTGCCCCCCTCACGGCTTCTCCAGCTGCATGTCGAGCACGCGGAGGTTGGCCACGTCCTGGTAGGTGGCCTGCAGGCCCCGCGAGATGTCCTCGTACATGGAGCACTCGTCCAGGTTCAGGCCCTAGTGCGGCAAAGCAGAGGGGGCTGCTCATCTGGAGGCCGAGGGAGGGGCTCAGCCCTCGGCACCTACCCCATAGGGGCTATGAGGGGCGGGTGGGGTCCCAGTCACAGCGACAGATGCTTCCCCAGCCCGTCCTGCCCCACACAGACCCAAAGCACCTCACACAGCAGTGGTGGGGCATCCGGAACCACTGGGCGACCCCCTAGGGCTGCATTGGGGCTGGCACTGATAGCCAGGGGACTGGGCCCCCGCTGAGACCCCCACGTGGCCCCCTGCAGCCCAGCACCCCCTAGTGCTGCATTGGGGCCAACATGGACTGCCAGGGGACAGCGCCCCCCACTGAGCCCCACACTCCGCTCCTTGCAGCCCAGCGCCCCCGAGGGCAGCCTCCAAGTGACCCCACTCTGCACTTTGCAGCACTGGGAGGACCTCTCCGTGCGCGGATCCAGGCTGTGCTGGGAGGGGGCCAAAGGCTAGGACTCCCCGTTCCCATAACCTCACTGACACAACCCCGCCTGCGGTGCCCTCCCCAGCTCACCTCATACAGATTCTCCTCTTCATACTCGTTCTTCTTGGACTGCAGCAGCCGCTCATTCTCCCACCTCTTCTGCAACAGCCAAGAGGGGCAGGCGTGAGGCAGGGGCTGAGTGGCGTTCACCCCACCCCAAAGTGAGCCTGCCCATTAGCCTGCTTGGGGGGTCACACTGCCCCCCCCCCCGACGCAGGCTCCCCCAGGCCAGGGGGGCAGGCCCAGGCCCGCGGTCAGTGTCTGGGAGTCCCGGGGCCGAGGGGCTCACCCTGAAGAGGAGGAAGACTCCAGGCCCCACGGCGCAGAACAGGAGCAGGATGCCCTCGGCGGTGATCAGCTGGTTCTTGGTGGATTCCCGCATGTTCAGGAAGGGAACCGGGACGGGTTCTGCAATGCCGGGGGGAGGGAGTCAGCTCCGCTCCAAACTCCCCAGAGCCTTCCCCTCCCCCGCAACCCCCTCTGGGGCGGGGCGAGGTCCCACACACACCACGCAGCCCCCTCTGTGGAGGGGTGAGGTTCCCCACACACCACACAGCCCCCTCTGGGGCGGGGCGAGGCCCCACACACACCACGCAGCCCCCTCTGGGGAGGGGCGAGGTCCCACACACACCACGCAGCCCCCTCTGGGGCGGGGCGAGGCCCCACACACACCACACAGCCCCCTCTGGGGCGGGGCGAGGTCCCCCACACACCACGCAGCCCCCTCTGGGGCGGGGCGAGGCCCCCCCCACACCACGCAGCCCCCTCTGGGGCGGGGCGAGGCCCCCCCCACACCACACAGCCCCCTCTGGGGCGGGGCGAGGCCCCCCACACACCACGCAGCCCCCTCTGGGGCGGGGCGAGGCCCCCCACACACCACGCAGCCCCCTCTGGGGCGGGGCGAGGCCCCCCACACACCACGCAGCCCCCTCTGGGGCGGGGCGAGGTCCCACACACACCACGCAGCCCCCTCTGGGGTGGGGCGAGGCCCCACACAGACCACGCAGCCCCCTCTGGGGCGGGGCGAGGTCCCACACACACCACGCAGCCCCCTCTGGGGCGGGGCGAGGTCCCACACACACCACGCAGCCCCCTCTGGCATAGGGCAGGCCAGCTGCACAGAGAGCCCCCGTCCAAGGCAGCTCTTTACCAGCACAGAAGCCCGGGGGTCTGAGGGAGGCAGAGGGACCTGCCCCACTGGGGGTTGGTGGATTCTGTTCTGCCGCACGCCCCCGGTGACCCCCGGCCCTCACTCACTGCGGACTCGCAGGTAGGTGCCGCATGACTGGCCCGAGGCCTCGTCCGTGTACACCTGGCAGAAATACAGGCCGATGTCGCCCTTCTTGGCGGGGTGGAAGGCGAGGACGGAGACGCCGGCGCCCGTGGTGATTGCCACGCTGCGCTGGGGGCCGGTGCCATTGGCCACCAGGATGGGCTCGCTGCAGTTCCGAGAACAGGATCGGCTCCAGGTGACCCGGGCCCCGGGTGGGGCTTCGAACCGGCACTCCAGGGTCACCCGGCCCCCCTCAGGGACAGTCACAGAGGTGAGGCCGGCCTCCACCTTCACAAGGCTGTTCTCCGCCTGGCGCTGGGCGGCCAGGGCGGTCTCCATCTTGACCACGGTGGAGCTGGGCCGAGGGGTCCTGGGGGCCGGGGGGACCTCGGTCACGTTCCAGGTGGTCCCGCTGCACGGCGTTGTCATGTTTGTGGTGGGCTTGCCGCAGAGGTGTCCTGTGGGGGTGGGGACACACCACGGCTCAGCAGCCGGAGCCGAGAGCGCCGGGCAGGACGGGCCGGGGACTTCCAGGAGGGGGGTGGATACCGGGCGGGACGAGCCTGGGGTGACGATCGGGGGGCGGGGAAACGAGCGGGACGAGCCTGGGGGATCCGGGGGGGGAGAATGGGCAGGACTGGCCTGGGGGGACGATTGGGGGGTGATCGGGGGGGATACCCGCCTGGGGGGAAGATCCTGGGGCGGATACCGGGCAGGACGGGCCGGGGGGACGATCGGGGGCAGCAGGGGGCAGGCGGATGCTGGGCCGGATGGGGGACTGGTCTGACCTAGGGGGAATACCAGGCTATCTGGGGTGGGGGGCCAGCAGGGTGGGAGGGAGGCTGCCCTGGCCCAGGCTCGTCCCGCCCAGCCGGCCACAGCTCCTGATCACCCCCAGAGCAAGGAGATTGTGGGCACAGGGTGAGATGGGGCTCACTTCTAGTGGTTAAAGCAGGGGGGCTGGGAGCCAGGACTCCTGGGTTCTCTCCCCAGCTCTGGGAGGGGAGTGAGGTCTGGTGGGTTAGAATGGGGGGGCTGGGAGCCAGGACTCCTGGGTTCTCTCCCCAGCTCTGAGAGGGGAGTGGGGTCTGGTGGGTTAGAATGGGGGGGCTGGGAGCCAGGACTCCTGGGTTCTCTCCCCAGCTCTGGGTGGGGAGTGGGGGCTGGTGGTTAGAGCAGGGGGGGCTGCCCCCCCCTTGCTGCCAGGCATTGCAGGGCTGGGTGGGTGTAGCTCTGTGACGGATGGATCAGTGAGTTGCTGTCTGTCCCTCTGTCTGTTTTATCACAAATTTGCATCCGACCCCACCCCGGAGATTTAAAAAAAGGAACTAACCCTCAGCCCCAAACCACCAGGAACAATCAGCCAGCACCAGAGACAGGCCACCCTGCGCAGGGGGGATGGGGCCAGGGGCTCAGAGATGCCCCCCTAGCACCCGAGGGCCACCCCCCCATTTGGATCACTCAGCTGCAGCCCCTGATACCGGAGCCTCCCCCCCAGACGCTTTCAGTTCCTCCTTTCAGTCTCTGTTGACAGGAAATGAAACTAGCGTAGAAAAGGCCAGATTCTAACCCTGACCCTGTTCTGGGGGTTTAGGGGCTTGGCTGGCTCCGGGGGTGGGGGGGATGGGGCACGGGGCCTTTCCACTCTAGGGGGCACTGGCCCTGACCTGGTGTCAGAGCAGGAGGGACTGGCTGGCTCTGGGGGTGGGGGGGATGGGGCACGGGGCCTTTCCCCTCTAGGGGGCACTGGCCCTGACCTGGTGTCAGAGCAGGAGGGACTGGCTGGCTCTGGGGGTGGGGGGGATGGGGCACGGGGCCTTTCCCCTCTAGGGGGCACTGGCTGATCTGCCCCAGGGCAGGGCCTGGCTGCTTGGGGGGCAGGGAACGGAGAGCTCTACCCAGCCAGTCCGTCTCCCTCGGCCCAGCGCTGCTGGCAGGTTACTTGGCTTCAGCCACGATTCGGCCCCATTGCCAAGGGCTCCCCAGCCCCCTGGATCCCTGGCTGGAACCTACCTTGCAAGAGGCAGAGGGGGAGCAGGACACAGACCCACGCTGGCCCCGTCTCCATGGTGGTCGGGGTTCACGTCTCCTGGTGCCAGGGTTCGGAGGAGAAGCCGTGTGCTGCAGCCGGCTCTGCGTTTGCAAAGCATCCGTCCGGGTCCTGGCTTTTCTCCGCGGTGCCCATCAGCAGGAGATGCGCCCCACTGCGTGCCCGCGCCCGCCCCCGAGGGTGCTGCCCAGCCCTGCAGCCTTCCGGCCTCAGTGCACGCTGAACAGCTGCTGCCTGGCTTCACGCTTGGCTAGGAGACTGGGATGGGGCATTCGGGGGGGGGGGAGGGGGCTCTCCGGTCCCCAGGGCCGGCCGAGGGGGCCCATGTTGCAGGGAGTGGGGCAGGAATTCTCCGGGCCAGTAGGGATCTGTGTGCACCCCACAGGCCACAGCCCGGCCCCCCAACCATCCCCAGGGCAGATCTCTGAGAAACGGCCACTCAAGGATTTAACATGGTCAGGGACGGGGGACCCGCGGCTCCAACGGGCCATTCCCCTCCCAATGCCCCGTCCAACCGGGCCCCGCTCCCCCTCCCGTCCGGGGGCATGTCCCCCCGACCCTCCCAGTGCCCCGTCCGACTGGGTCCCGCTCCCCCTAGCGTCTGGGGCCGAGTCCCCCCGACCCTCCCAGTGCCCCGTCCGACCGGGCCCCGCTCCCCCTCGTGGCCGGGGGTGCGTCCCCCCCGACCCTCCCTGGGCCCCGTCCGACCGGGCCCCGCTCCCCCTCCCGTCCGGGGGTGCGTCCCCCCGACCCTCCCTGGGCCCCGTCCGACCGGGCCCCGCTCCCCCTCCCGTCCGGGGGTGCGTCCCCCCGACCCTCCCAGTGCCCCGTCCGACCGGGCCCCGCTCCCCATCCCGGCCGGGGCCGCGTCCCCCCGACCCTCCCTGGGCCCCGTCCGACCGGGCCCCGCTCCCCCTCCCGTCCGGGGGTGCGTCCCCCCGACCCTCCCAGTGCCCCGTCCGACCGGGCCCCGCTCCCCATCCCGGCCGGGGCCGCGTCCCCCCGACCCTCCCTGGGCCCCGTCCGACCGGGCCCCGCTCCCCCTCCCGGCCGGGGGTGCGTCCAGCCTTTCGCTGCCGGAGCAAAGAGCCCCCGACCCCGGGGCCGAGTCCCCCCGACCCTCCCTGGCCCCGCTGAGCGGCGGGAGCTCCTGGCGGCTCTGGGGCAGGGCTTCGAACCCTCGAATGGTCCTCGGGGCTCTGCTCCGGCCCCTCCCCAGCGTCTCACCAGCCGGCCAGAGCGCGGGGCCCAGCGCCGGGCGCGGATCCAGCCGTGTGGCCCCTGGGCCAAGCCCAGAGGGGAGACCCCTGTTGGTCCAGCCTGGAACTGCGCTGCAGGCGCATACGTGTCCCCTGGCAGCCAGTGCTGACCCCAGTGCGGCACTAGGGGGCGCTGTGTGGCCGGGGGTGGGGTGGGGGATCCGGGGGGTCAGGGCGGGACCCCTGGGCCCTTGGCCAAATGCCACTTTGCTGCTTGCGCTTGGCCCCAGCCGTGTCAATGGGATACAGGTTTTCCTCTGCAGCGTCTCTCGCAAACTGCTGTGTGGGGAGATTTGTAACTAGCCCCCGGCCCACCCCACAGGGGCCACGTCCTGCGCCGGGCGAGGGGTCCCTGTATAACCCACCCCGCCCCACCCCACCCCACAGGGGCCGCGTCCTGCGCCGGGCGAGGGGTCCCTGTATAACCCACCCCGCCCCACCCCACAGGGGCCGCGTCCTGCGCCAGGCGAGGGGTCCCTGTATAACCCGCCCCCTGGCCCACCCCACAGGGGCCGCGTCCCTGCGCCGGGTCCCTGTATAACCCACCCCACAGGGGCCGCGTCCTGCGCCGGGCGAGGGGTCCCTGTATAACCCACCCCTGCCCCACCCCACAGGGGCCGCGTCCTGCGCTGGGCGAGGGGTCCCTGTATAACCCACCCCCGCCCCGCACCATCCCACAGGGGCCACGTCCCTGCGCCGGGCAAGGGGTCCCTGTATAACCAGCCCCCGGCCCACCCCACAGGGGCCGTGTCCTGCGCCGGGCGAGGGGTCCCTGTATAACCCACCCCCCACCCGAGGGGCCGCGTCTTTGAAATCTCAGCTGTTCTGGGCCGCAGGGCTAGTTCCCTGCGCGGTAATTTCAGACAGGGGCTGGCGCGGGAGGCGCAGCACCCGGAGTTCGCCGCCAGGGGGCGCTCACGCAGCGGGTGGGGGAGGGGCGCAGACTCCATTCCTAGCTCAGAACCCCCCCCCGCGGGGGAATCGGGCCTGGGACGCGGGGGCGATCATTAGGTGCCCACACTGGGCCGGGGGTGTGTCCCCAGGGGACTCGGAGGGGTAGAGGTGGGGGGCTGGATGGGGGGGGCTGGGCAGGATGCAGGGGGTGCAGTGAGGGGCTGGGTGCAATCAGTGGGGGTGTAGGGGGGCTGGGGGTGCAGTGAGTGGGTTTGCAGTGGAGTTGGAGGGTGCAGTGGGATTGGGGGGCTGGAGGTGATGCAGGGGGACTAGGGAATAAAGTGGGGAGCTGGGGATATAGTCAGTGGGGGTACAGGGTTGGAGTGCAGCGGAGGGCTGGGGGTGCAGTCAGAGGGGGTGCAGGAAGGTTTGGGGGCTGGGCGGTGTAGTGGGGGGCTGGGGGTGGTTCAGGGGGCTCGGGGGCAGGGGAAGCTGGGGAGCAGTGGGGTGCAGTCAGGGGGCAGTGCGGGGAAGCTGGGGGTGCAGTCAGAGGTGGGTGCAGGGGGGAGGTTCAGAGGGTTGGGGGGTGCAGGGGGGTGGGGGATGTTGCGGGTGCTGGGGCAGTGCGGGAAGCAGTGGGGAACTGGGGGGTGCAGTCAGAGGGTGGTGCAGGGGGCTGGGGGATGTTGGGGGCGGTGCCGGGCGGCGCCGGGCGGCTGGGGGCACAGTGGGGGGAGCTGAGGTGCAGGGGACTGGGGGCGCAGGGGGGAGCTGGGGCGTTGGGGGCGGGCAGGGGGCGCAGTGGGGGGGTCCCGGTCTCTCGTGGCCAGGGCAGGAAGCGCTGCACGGAGCGGGGGGGGGGAGCCCGGAAAAGGCAGCGGCTTCCTGCTCCCGCCCCCCCGGCCTGGTCCCGCCGCCGGAGCCGAGCGCAGCGGAGCGGCCTGACCGGTCCCGGTCCGGTCCGGTGCGGAGCGAGCGGCGGGTGAGACCCGCCCCGGGGGGGAGGGGGCGCGGAGCGGAAGTGGCGTTTCCGGTGGGAATCCCCCGGACTCGCGTCGCGCCCCCTCCCGGAAGGTGCCCGGGAGGCGGCTGGGGGGGTTCGGGAGGCGCCCTGGGGGGCGGGGCGCTGGGGGGCAGGGGTGGTTCTTGGGGGCTGAGGGGAAGGGCCCCGTGTCCGCCCCCCGCAGGCCAGTCCTGACCCCCCCTCCAGAGGTGGCGCCCCCTAGCGGGGGAATCCCCCCCCCCGCTGCCGGGGACGTGCTCTGTGCCCCACGGGGCGGGGCCATAGACCCTGCATGGGGCGCGGGGGGTGTTTGCGAGGGTGGGGACAGATGGAGAGGGGGTACGGGGGGGTCGGGGCCAGGTTATGCCCAACCGCCCCTCCCCCCCGATTCCTGCCATGTCTGGAATTGGTGAAATATTTCACTGGACTTTACCCGCCATCTCTGACCCCCCCCCCCGGGATAGGCGGGGCCCAAGGGGCCCATCCCCCCCCCATCCCGCTGACACAGAGACCCCTCCCCCACCCGCCACCTGTCAGGAACAGCCGGAGAGATCCTGGGAGTCCCCAGCAGAGACTGGAGCCCCCCAGGGGGACAAATGTGTCTACAACTCCCAGAAGGGGGGAGCCGCAAGGGGCTGCAGGTCGGGAGTGGGGGCACCGGCAGAGCGGGGGGGGGGGGGGGCTGGGCTAGCAGGGGGCTGCGGGTCGGGAGTGAGGGGCACTGGCAGAGCTGGGGGGGGGCTGGGCTAGCAGGGGCTGCGGGTCGGGAGTGAGGGGCACTGGCAGAGCTGGGGGGGGGCTGGGCTAGCAGGGGCTGCGGGTCGGGAGTGAGGGGCACTGGCAGAGCGGGGGGGCTGGGCTAGCAGGGGCTGCGGGTCGGGAGTGAGGGGCACTGGCAGAGCGGGGGGGGTGGGGGTAGCAGGGGCTGCGGGTCGGGAGTGAGGGGCACCAGCAGAGAGGTGGGGTGGGGGGTAGCAGGGGCTGCGGGTCGGGAGTGGGGTCACCGGCAGAGCGGGGGGGGGGGGTGGGGGGTAGCAGGGGCTGCGGGTCGGGAGTGAGGGGCACTGGCAGAGCGGGGGGGCTGGGCTAGCAGGGGCTGCGGGTCGGGAGTGAGGGGCACCGGCAGAGCGGTGGGGTGGGGGGTAGCAGGGGCTGCGGGTCGGGAGTGGGGGCACCGGCAGAGCGGGGGTGGGGGGTAGCAGGGGCTGCGGGTCGGGAGTGAGGGGCACCGGCAGAGCAGGGGTGGGGGTAGCAGGGGCTGCGGGTCGGGAGTGGGGGCACCGGCAGAGCGGGGGTGGGGGTAGCAGGGGCTGCGGGTCGGGAGTGAGGGGCACTGGCAGAGCGGGGGGGCTGGGCTAGCAGGGGCTGCGGGTCGGGAGTGAGGGGCACCGGCAGAGCGGTGGGGTGGGGGGTAGCAGGGGCTGCGGGTCGGGAGTGGGGGCACCGGCAGAGCGGGGGTGGGGGGTAGCAGGGGCTGCGGGTCGGGAGTGAGGGGCACCGGCAGAGCAGGGGTGGGGGGTAGCAGGGGCTGCGGGTCGGGGCCCGGCTGGTGACTGGCACCAGGGGGTTGTGGGTCGGTCGGGCCGGGCGGGGGGGATGTGGCCGGGCTCATCACTTCCTGCAGGAAGCCGAGGCTCCGAGTCTCTCGCTGTAAATAATCGGGGGCCCTGGCTCTGTGTTACAGCGCAGCGGAGCCGCCTTTCCGGTTGAGGGAGGGGCGCGCAGAGGAACCCAGGTAACCGGGCCCTGCAGCCCCCGGGGAGGGGGGATTTGCTGCTTGTAGCCACGTCTCGGCATCGCCTGGAGGCAGGTAGCAGATGGGGAGGCTGGGGGGGGGGGGCTGCTGTTCCCTGCCCCTCCCGTGCACCCCGATCCTTACCTCCCCATCCCCCTCCTTCCCGACCTGCTGCCCCCTCCCCCCAGCTCCCCCCACCTGCTACCCCCTCAGCCCCCCCGCTCAGCTGACATTTTCTAGCAGCCGAGGGGTCCAATTTCCACCCCCCCAAGAGAGAAGAGGGGGTGAAATTACCCCCCACCCGGCTGCTCTTGTGCTCAGCCAGACCTGCGGAACTGACAGCCACAGGATCCGGCTGGTCGCTATTCCGAAACCGGCCACCGGGGGGCAGCGACGCCTGGCTAGTGCTCTGCAGGATCCGGCAGACGCCCCCGCCCATCTCTGGGCTCCCGCCCGGTCCCGGGGGTGGGGCGTGAGTCAAGCTGGCAGCCGGGAGCCCCCCCCCCCGCCCGGCCAGGGATCTGAGCCTCTTTGTGCCACACAGACCCTGTATTCATCACGCGCTCACCTCCATCTTGCGCTGGAATGTCGGGTCGGGCGAGGAGCGTGTGGTGTGCAGGAGACACAGGGAGTGCTCGCCCCCCGCTGCTCCCCACAGCCCCCCCACACCCAGCCCCCCCAGTACACCCAAATCCCCCAGTACACCCAAACACCCCAAGCACCTGCAGCCCCCCCAGTACACCCAGCCCCCCCAGTACACCCAAATCCCCCAGTACACCCAAACACCCCCAAGCACACGCAGCCCCCCACACCCAGCCCCCCCAGTACACCCAAATCCCCCAGTACACCCAAACACCCCCAAGCACACGCAGCCCCCCACACCCAGCCCCCCCAGTACACCCAAATCCCCCAGTACACCCAAACACCCCAAGCACCTGCAGCCCCCCCAGTACACCCAGCCCCCCCAGTACACCCAAATCCCCCAGTACACCCAAACACCCCCAAGCACGCGCAGCCCCCCCACATCCCCTGTGGTGGGAGGGCGGTTTGTACCAGTGGGGGGTGGCCTTTCCCATGGGGGGCTGAGACAGGCTCAACTGGAGTGGGAGGCAGGGAGGGATTGGGGCCGGGGGGGACAGGGAGGGATCGGGGCAGGGAGGGATCGGGGCTGGGGGGGGGGGCAGGGAGGGATCGAGGCCCGTGAGGGGCAGGGAGGTCTCTGGGCAGGTAGGGATCGGGGCTGGGGGGGCAGGGAGGGATCGGAGCCGGGGAGGCCCGTGGGGGGGCAGGGAGGGATCGAGGCCCGTGGGGGGCAGGGAGGGATCGAGGCTGGTGGGGGCAGGGAGGGATCGAGGCCCGTGGGGGGCAGGGAGGGATCGGGGCCGGGGAGGGATGTGGGCAGGGAGGGATCGGGGCCGGGGATTGCTGCCTGCGCCCCTGTGACCTACCCTGGTGTTGTTGGCAGGTGGGTCCCCCCCGAGCCGGCAGCTGGGACACCCCCAAGGGCAGGATGGAACTGGACGAGCCGTACAACGGGGTGAGTGGTGGGGGGAGGGGAGGGGTCCCCAATACCCTATTGCTGAAGGGCCTGCTTGTCCCCAGCCCCCTCCCGCACGCAGGTTGGGGGTTAAAATTGGGGGTGGGGCTCCCCAAGGCTCTTCCCCCCTGGGCTCCTCAATCCCTCCCCCTTTCTGTTCCCCCTGGTGCCCTCTCTGGGCCCCTGCCCCTCCCCCATGGGGCCCATCCCACCCTCTCTTTCTGCCCCCAGGGCCCGGCACCGGGCGCCCACAGTGGGTCCAGCGTGGCAATCATCGGGGCTGAGGACGAGGATTTTGAGAACGACATCGAGCCGGTGAGTGGGGGCCTGGGAGATGGGGGGTCCCAGGGGTGGGGCCATGGGGGCTATGTCATTGGGGAGTGGGGTGGGGGAAGGGATGAGGGAGTGGGGGATGGGGCGTGTGGAGGGACGGGGTGTAGGGGAGGGGATGAGGGAGTGGGGAAGGGGGTGTGGGGGGAATGGAGGGGGGGATGGGGGCATAGGGGACTGGGGGAGGTGTGTGTGGGAGGGGATGAGGGAGTGGGGAAGGGGGTGTGGGGGGAGGGGACCGGGCAGCGGGGCGCCGCGGGGCTCAGCGGGGGGCTCATTCCCAGGCCGCCCCCCCCCCCCCCCCCCAGACGCCGGAGGACCACAGCAGCGTGTTCCAGAGCATGGTGGTGGTGAAGACGCACCCGGCCTATCTCATGGCCTTTCTCCAGCACGTGGTTTTGCAGTTCGACTCCTGCCCTGTGGTGAGCGCGGCGGGGGCCGGGGGGGGCAGCTCTCGCACAGCGGCTGCGGGGGGGTGCAGGTGTGAACCCTCCCCAGGGGACAGGGGCAGAGATGGGGGAGGCATCAGCCCCCTAGACCTGGTGGGATGTTTGAGGGCCCCCCCTGGCTGGAGTTCAAAGGTCACTGACCTCGTGGTGACCCCCCCAGGACTCTAGGCTGATTCAGTGACCTGTTCACTCTGTCGCAGAGGCACCGGTGGGGGGGGCTCCTGGGGGGCGGGGAATTGAGGCAGAATCCCAGCAGCGGGGGGAGGGGCGTGGGGAGCACAGGCTGGGGGTACCTGGCAGCGGGGGAGGGGCAGCGGGGGAGGCAGGCTGGGGGGTTCCTGGCAGCGGGGGAGGGGCAGCGGGGAGGCAGGCTGGGGGGTACCTGGCAGCCGGGGAGGGGCAGCGGGGGAGGCAGGCTGGGGGGTACCTGGCAGCGGGGGAGGCAGGCTGGGGGGGTTCCTGGCAGCGGGGGAGGGGCAGCGGGGGAGGCAGGCTGGGGGGTACCTGGCAGCCGGGGAGGGGCAGCGGGGGAGGCAGGCTGGGGGGTACCTGGCAGCGGGGGAGGCAGGCTGGGGGGGTTCCTGGCAGCGGGGGAGGGGCAGCGGGGGAGGCAGGCTGGGGGGTACCTGGCAGCCGGGGAGGGGCAGCGGGGGAGGCAGGCTGGGGGGTACCTGGCAGCGGGGGAGGCAGGCTGGGGGTACCTGGCAGCGGGGGAGGGGCAGCGGGGAGGCAGGCTGGGGGTACCTGGCAGCGGGGGAGGGGCAGTGGGGAGGCAGGCTCGGGGGTACCTGGCAGCGGGGGAGGGGCAGCGGGGAGGCAGGCTGAGACTTGGCCACCCCCCCGGCTCCCAGGTGCCCCCCGTTCTGACCCCCCCCAATCCCTCCAGCTCTGCTACCTGCACGTGGATCTGATCCGCAACGCAAGCCTCAAGGAGGGCAAGAAACTCTTCCTGGATTTCTACCACACGTTCCTGGATAAGGCGGGGGTGAGAACCCCCCCATGACCACCCCACTCCCCAGAATGACCCCCCCCGTTCCTGCAGAATGAGCCCAACCCCCCCCCCAGCTATTCCTTCTCCCAAGGGTGACCCAGCCATCCCAAGGAACCCATCCCCCCCCCCAGCCATCGCCCCCCCCCCCATGACTTCATTGGGGCCCCCTATGGGGGCATCAGACATAGGACACCCCCCCCCCCGATCTCATTCACCATCCCCCCCAGCTGCAGTTCTCAGGCCCCGGGTCCCCTTGGTGCCCCCCCCGGGAAATCGACCCTTTGTTCTAATCCCCCCCTTCTCTCTCTCTCCAGCTCCTGCGTGTCCACATCCCAGCCCAGGTGCAGTTTGAACTGGGTGAGCGTCGCACTCGAAGCTTGGGGTGAATGGAGATAACCCGCCTCCCAGCCCCCCCCCCCCGATTCCCTCAGGCCAGATGGGGCAGGGGAGATCCTGAACCCCATTGCTTCCCGTCCCTCAGGTTCCCCTCCCGGGCTCACCAACCGCCCCTGTAGATGCAGCTGCCTCTGGGGTGGGACCTGGCAGCTGTTTACAGCAGCTTAGACCAGGGAGCAAGGAGAATCCAGGGGATGGACTAGCAGGATGGGGGGGGCAGGGCTGGGCTGTCAGGGGGCTGCGGGTCGGGAGTGGGGGGGTACCGGCAGGGCTGGGGGGGGGGCTGGCAGAGCTGGGGCGCGGCCGTGGGAAAGGCCGGATGTGTGTGTGTGGGGGGGGGGGGGGGGGGCAGACCCTGCCGAGCTGGCACAGGGAGCCACCTGGTGGCCGTCGCGCAGCACTGCAGCCGGCTGGGCTGAACCGCCCCCCCCCCAGTGTTACTGGACTGTCTGCGTGGGGGATGGGAGAGCAGGGGGTACCTGAGCCAGGAGGGGGGTGGGGCCAGATGACATCTTGGCCCGAAACTGGACAAAGGGAGAGGGGGAGAAGGAGGGACAGAGCCGGCTGGAGGGTTTTGGGTTTCAGTTTGGGGCTGGCTGGGGTAACGAAGGGAACCCCCAGGATTGGGGTCTAAGCTCCCTGCCCCCCAGAGGGACCTGGCTGAGGGGTCCTGGTTGTACCTACAAGCCCTGCTTGGACTGTGTCCCTGTCGGCTAATAAACCTGCTGTGTTACCAGCTGGCTGAGAGTCCCGGGGAATCGCAGGAAGTGGGGCTGCGGGGCCCTGACTCCCCCACACTCCGTGACAGCCTCCCCCATCACTGGCCCTGGACTCCCCCCCCACACACACACCTGATCTCCTAGGAAAGCCCGATTTTACTGGGCTAAAGCTGCTGCTCAGACCCAGGATTCACCTTCACTTCCTGTCCCAAACGGCCACAGAGCTGGGTCCCAGTCTCCACCCCAGAAGGGCCACGTCCCAGCCCCGGGCGAGGGGTCCCCATATACCCAGCCCCACCCCTGCTTTGTGTGTGGAGA
The DNA here is from genome assembly GCA_023634205.1 of Actinemys pallida. Taxonomy (NCBI): domain Eukaryota; kingdom Metazoa; phylum Chordata; order Testudines; family Emydidae; genus Actinemys; species Actinemys pallida. Next base: position 645,598 of record JALMGD010000039.1, on the reverse strand, counting down.
TCATGAAATCATTTAGGAGCCAGGCTGGGGAGGGGGATGCGGATCCGGCGGAGGGTGGCTGGGGGCAGGTCCCGTGTGGGGCTGTAGCCAGGGGAGCTGGGGAAAGGCTGGGTCCTGGGGGGCTTTGGGAGTCTCCTCCTCCAAATACAGAACCGGGATCCTTCACTGGGTGCCAGAAAAGAGTCTCAATCCCTGGCTGAGGGCACTGCTGGGGGGAGCTCGCAGCACCAGGGTCCCGGCTCAGGGCACTGCTGGGGGGAGCTCACAGCACCAGGGTCCCGGCTCAGGGCACTGCTGGGGGGAGCTCGCAGCACCAGGGTCCCGGCTCAGGGCACTGCTGGGGGGAGCTCACAGCACCAGGGTCCCGGCTCAGGGCACTGCTGGGGGGAGCTCACAGCACCAGGGTCCCGGCTCAGGGCACTGCTGGGGGGAGCTCACAGCACCAGGGTCCCGGCTCAGGGCACTGCTGCGGGGAGCTCGCAGCACCAGGGTCCCAGCTCAGGGCACTGCTGGGGGGAGCTCACAGCACCAGGGTCCCGGCTCAGGGCACTGCTGGGAGGAGCTCACAGCACCAGGGTCCCGGCTCAGTGCACTGCTGGGGGAAGCTCACAGCACCAGGGTCCCGGCTCAGGGCACTGCTGGGGGGGAGCTCGCCGCACCAGGGTCCCGGCTCAGGGCACTGCTGGGGGGAGCTCACAGCACCAGGGTCCCCGGCTGGAGGCACTGCTGTGGGGAAGCTCGCAGCGCCCTGTTCTTTTCCCACAGACCGGAGCCGCCCGGAGCTGCTCCCGGACGAGACCCTGCGCCAGTTCCTGATCGACATTCAGAACTGCCAGGAGCCCGAGATCTCCCGGCAGCTGGAGGATTTCAGGTGGGTCCTGCCAGGGGCTCCCATGTGAGGGGTGAAGAGGGAGTGGGCGAGGTAACGGGGGTGGGGTAGTGTGGCGGTGGGAGCGGGGATGGGGGGGGCTGGGCAGCCAGGCGGGAGTGGGGTTGGTGGGGGCTGTGCGGCCATGGGGGGAGGGAGTGGGGTTGGGGGGGTGCAGCGGGGGCGGCGTTGGGGGGGCTGGGCGGCCGTGGGGGGCGGGGGCGGGGTTGGGGGGGCTGGGCGGCATGGCGGGGGCAGGGTTGGTGTCACGGAGTATGGGGGGACTCAGGGCCCTGCACCCCCGGCTCCTGCGATTCACCATGACTCTTAGCCAGCCAGTAAAGCAGAAGGTTTATTTAGACGACGGGAATACAGTCCGAGATGGGTCTTGCAGGCACAGACAACAGGATATCCCTCAGATAGGTCCATCTTGGGGTCCTCGGGCACCCCAGCCCCCCTCCGGAGGTCAGAGCCCTCCCTGCCTGCCAGCCACCTCACCAACCAGCTTCCCAGACTCTGCCTTCAGCGACCCCTCCCACAGCCTTTGTTCAGTTTCCCGGGCAAAGGTGTCACCTGGCCCCAGCCCCCTCCTGGGTTCTCAGGTTACATGCTCAGGTATTCTCCGTAGGTCAGTCTCCCATCCCCCAATGCAGACTATCCCAGCCACACTCCCCTGTCAGCATTCAAAGCCCACAGTAAGAACAGTCCCAGTTCGTCACATCTCCCCCCTTCGAGACCGAACTGAGCAGGGTCACTTCAGCCAGTGACCCGGGGAAGTTCGAACCTACCCCCGTTCCCATGGATGCCCCAGCATCCCTCCCATTCCTTGGTGAGAATTACACCAGGCCCCTCCAGTTTTACGCCCCCCCTTAGGTCGGGGGTGCTCGCTGGCACTCGTAGTTCGCATGTGGGAAGGGTTATGCGGCCTGTGCCCTTTTCCCACTCCAATACCCCTGGGGTTCCAACTGGGCTGGGGTCTTCTCCCAGCACTCCAGTCTGGAGGTCTGTGCTTCGGGCTCTCTTGGTTCAGAGCCCCCCTTTTAACCTTGGCCACCCTCCGGAAAGGCTCCTCTATGCTGGGTAAGGGTCCTAAAGCCGTTTTCCCCTTGTCCCGGGCCTTCCTCCCCCTCTGACAGGGGTCACAGGATTGGCAGTACTGCTGGACAGTAACAAAGACCCCAGGCCAGTAAAAGCTCCGTAGCAACCTCTGCTGGGTACGCCAGGTTCCCTGGTGCCCTGAGAGGGGGGTGTCATGGGCCCGGTACAGCAGCTGGCGGCGATACTTCTGGGGTACCACCAGCTGCCTCCTGATCCCCCCTGACTCCATTTTCCCTGGGGGAGCCCATTCTCGGTACAGGAACCCCTTCTCCCACAGGAACCTTTTCCGGCCACCTCTCCCCATGGTCTGTACCGCACCAAGGTCGGCCAGGTCCCTTATCTTCCGCAAGGAGGGATCTGTCTGCACCTCGGCCTGGAACTCAGCAGCTGGGCAGGGCTGGGCACCTGCTCTCTCTTGCCGGCTGGGTCTGAAGCCGCAGCCTCCCTGAGCCGTGTCCCTGGGCGTTCCCTCCCCACCAGGTTAGGGTCCTGCGCCTCGGCCAAGGCACCCTCCCCAAGGTCAGGGCGCAGTGCTCCTCGCCGGCTCTGACTGCGGGTCACAGCCAGTGCATTCTGGGGGTTGCTGGGCCAGTCCTCCAGGTCCCCCCCCATCAACACCTCAGTGGGCAAATACGGGTGTACCCCCACATCCTTGGGGCCCTCGTTGGCCCCCCACTTCAGGTGTACCCTCGCCACGGGCACTTTGACTGGTGTCCCGCCCACCCCCGTCAGAGTCAGGTAGGTGTTGGGCACCACCTGATCTGGGGGCACCACCTCGGGCCGGGCCAGCGTCACCTCTGCGCCCGTATCCCAGTATCCATTGACCTTCCTCCCATCCACCTCCAGGGGAACAAGGTACTCTCTCCGGAGGGACAGTCCCGCGCCCACCGTATAAACCAAAAAGCCTGAGTCTGGAGCATCCAGCCCCCCAGAGGAGCTGGCCTGGAGCTCTCCTCCTCCTTAGCAGGTGGTACTGTGCCAGCCCCCCTTCCCTGGGAGTGCTGCCTCTCGCCCGGCTGGGTCTCTACCCAGTCAACCCTCTGTGGGTTTGGTCTGCTCAGTCTGTCCCTGAGCCTGGGGCACTGGGCCTGTATGTGGCCTCTTTGGCCACAGTGATAGCAGCCCATGTCCCATGGGTCCCCTCGAGTGGGTCGGTTGGCCCTGACGCCGGATGTTCCCCTTTGATGGGGGTTTTTCGTATTTTTCCGCTGGGAGGTCCCATGGTGACTCTCTCTCTGCGTTGTGGTGGGACTGTTCCTTTGGGAGTCCTCCCTGTTATCCCCTGACCGGCTCTTTACAAACTCATCGGCCAGCCGGCCTGCATGTCGCGGGTTCTCTGGCTTTTTGTCCACCAACCACAGCCTCAGGTCAGATGGGCACCGCTCATACAGTTGCTCCAGTACCAGCAGTTTAACCAGGTCCTCCTTCGTCTGGGCCCCATCAGCCCACTTGCTGGCGTATCCCTCCATGCGGACGGCTAGTTGCAGATATGAGATCTCAGGGGTTTTATCCTGACTCCGGAACCTTTCCCGGTACATCTCAGGAGTCAGCCCAAACTCACGTAGCAGGGCCTTTTTGAATAGTTCGTAGTCCCCTTTCTTCGCCTCTTCCAGTTGGCGGTACAATGCCACGGATTTGGGGTCCAGTAAGGGGGTGAGAACCCGGAGTCTGTCTGCAGGATCAACCTGGTGTAGCTCGCAGGCCGTCTCAAAGGCATCCAGGAAGTCATCCATGTCCTCCCCCTCCTTACGTGGGGCCAGGATGCACTTATCAAAGCTCCGTGCAGTCCTGGGTCCCCCCTCACTCACCGCAGCCGGGGGCTCGCTGCCCTTCAGCCTCGCCAGCTCCAGTTCATGCTGACGCTGTCTCTCATCATGCTGCCTCTGTCTCTCTTCATGCTGCCTCTGGTGTTCACGATCCTCCAGCTCTCTCAGTTTTAGCTCTTTCTCCCATTCCAGCCCATTCCGCTCCACGGATGGCGCGCGTTGCCGGGAGGATCCCCTGCTGGCCGGGGGGGGTCACGGCGCCCTCGGTATTTGCTGGGCTCCTCCCCACCCTTCCCCTAGGCATAGGAAGGAGGGGTCTCGGGAAGCCCTCAGCAGCCGGCTGACCACTCCCAGCTGGGACAGACACTGGGGTCTGCGCTGCATCTGCCAGGCTGCTTCCCTCCGAGACAGGGATCAGTTCATTCGCGCGATCTCCCTTCTCCAGCTGGGCGATGAGCTGTTCTTTGGTGAGCTTCCCAATGCGCACCCCCCTCTGCTTGCACAGCTCCACCAGGTCGCTCTTAAGCCGCTTGGCATACATCTTCCTGCTGGCCACTCACAGGCCTGTGTGCTCACCGCTCCCCACAGTCTCCAGGGAGACCCCTAGTGTGCCAGCCCTTCTCGAGGTCACCACCTCTCTGCCAGGGTCGAGCTGCAGACTCCTCTGCCCCTGGGATCACTCACTGCAATCCCCCGGGGGACCCTGTTACTGCAAAAGTCCTTCTCGCTGGTCACACACTCCCAGGGGTGATAACCGTCTCTCTCTGACTCTTCAGCACGCCTGGTCCCTGTCAATCCCCCTTCGTTTTACTTCTCCCCAGTCACTTACTGCAGGAAGCGCCGTCCACGGGGTGCAGTAGATCCCACCGCTGCCACCAGTTGTCACGGAGTAAGGGGGGACTCAGGGCCCTGCACCCCCGGCTTCCTGCGATTCACCATGACTCTCAGCCAGCCAGTAAAGCAGAAGGTTTATTTAGACGACGGGAATACAGTCCGAGACAGGTCTTGCAGGCACAGAGAACAGGACCCCCCTCAGTTAGGTCCATCTTGGGGTCCTCGGGCCCCCCAGCCCCCCTCCGGAGGTCAGAGCCCTCCCTGCCTGCCAGCCACCTCACCAACCAGCTTCCCAGACTCTGCCTTCAGCCTTTGTTCAGTTTCCCGGGCAAAGGTGTCACCTGGCCCCAGCCCCCTCCTGGGTTCTCATGTTACATGCTCAGGTATTCTCCCTAGGTCAGTCTCCCATCCCCCAATGCAGACTATCCCAGCCACACTCCCCTGTCAGCATTCACAGACCACATTAAAAACAGTCCCAGTTCGTCACAGTTGGGGGGGCTGTGCAGTGTGGTTGGGGGGCTGGGCGGCCGTGGGGGGCGGGGGCGGCGTTGGGGGGGGCTGGGCGGTGCAGTTGGGGGCGGCGTTGGGGGGGGCTGGGTTGGGGGGGCTGTGCAGTGCGGTTGGGGCGGCGTTGGGGGGGCTGGGCGGTGTGGTTGGGGGGGCTGGGCGGCCGTGGGGGGCGGGGGCGGGGTTGGGGGGGCTGGGCGGTGCGGCGGGGGGCGGGGTTGGGGGGGGCTGGAGGGTGCGGTTGTGGGGGCTGGGCGGCCGTGGGGGGTGGGGTTGGGGTTGGGGGGGCTGTGCGGTTGGGGGGGCTGGGCGGCCGTGGGGGGCGGGGTTGAGGGGGCTGGGCGGCGCAGCACGGGTTGGATTGGGGGGGCGGGCAGGGGCCGGGGGCCTGGCTCACCGCCCCCTCCGCCCCCCAGGTCGAAGCGGCTGATGGGGATGACGCCGGGCGAGCAGGAACTGGCCGAGCTGGAGTCGTATCACACCCGGGATCGTGGGATCCGGGAGGCCAAGGAGAAGCAATTGGCCGAGCTGCTGCTGGCCCGACTGGACGAGATGCAGTGAGTGACCCCCCCCCAGCCCCCCTCCGCCAGCCTGCCCAGGGCCCCCCCCAAACATCTGGCTCGGCTGCTCCGGGCCCCCCATGTGGGTGGATGGGAACCAGCTGTTCCCCCCACCCCCGGCCTGGCCCAGACGCGCCCCCGCCCCCCTCCCGCTGCCGGAACATGCTTCCCTGCCCCATGGCCAGCCCCAGGGTCAGCGCCCCACGCCACCATGTGGGGGGGCGGGGCAGCCAGGGAGTGCTGGGCCCTGCTGGGGTGGGGGCGGCTTATCCGGGGCAGACGGGGGGCGGGTTATGCTGGGGGAGTGGGGGGCGGGTTATGTGTGGGGGGGCAGGTTATGCAGGGAGGGCAGGGGCAGTTATCCAGGGGGGTGGGTTATGCGGGGCAGACGGGGGGCGGGTTAAGCTGGGGGAGTGGGGGGCTTATGTGGGGGAGGCGCGGGGCGGGTTATGCGGGGAGGGCGGGCGATAGATATCCGGGGGGGGCGGGTTATGTGGGGAGGCGGGAGACAGTTATCCAGGGGAGACGGGGGGGGCGGGTTATGTGGGGGGCAGGGACTGGTTATGCTGGGGGAGTGGGGGGGTTATGCGGGGGGGGCTGCCCTGCACAGAGCACAGGACTCGAGGGGGGGTCAGGTGTCAGGATGGGGTCTCTGGAGCTGGTAATTGACCCGGACGCCTGGGTTCGTTTCCCTGTTTCTTTACAGCCCCACAATCTCCACCGACGAGGAAAAAAGGTAAAACAATGGGGGGGCATCGTGCACCCAGGTCTCTGGATGGGGGGGGATGAACCCGCCCCCCCCCAGCAGGACGGGGGTTGTGGGGTGGGGGGGGGTGGATCACAGGTTCCTCTCACCCCTTTGGTGTCCGGGCAGCGACGTCGGATTCTGCAGCTCGGCCCCCCCTGGCCCCACACTGCAGCGTCTGGGGGGGCCCTGATGCCCCATGGGAAATCTGAGGGGGAGGCTGAGCTGCCTGAACTGGGGTGTAGCCAAGTAGTCTGAGATAGAGCCCTGCCCCCCCCCAGAACAGCACCCTCTGCCCCCCCCCCCACTGATGTGCCCCACTCCCCCCAGCTCCGCGATTTTCGCCGCCATCGTGACCTACATGAAGTACCTGGGGGTTAAAACCAAACTGGGTGAGAGCAAGAAATCGAAAGGGAATTTCTTCCGCAAGAAGGTGAGATGCTGGGGGGGGGGGGGGGAGGGGGGCTGGGAGCCAGGACTCCTGGGTTCTCTCTCTGGTTCTGGGAGGGGAGGGGGGGCTGGTGATTGGAGCGAGGGGTGGGGGGCTGGGAGCCAGGACTCCTGGGCTCTCTCTCTGGTTCTGGGAGGGGAGGGGGGGCTGGTGATTGGAGCGAGGGGTGGGGGGCTGGGAGCCAGGACTCCTGGGTTCTCTCCCCGGCTGGAGGGGGCTCACACCTGGTCCCCCCCGTGGTCCCCTGCATAGCACGGGACAGTTTGGGGACCGAGCCCCAGTCCTGCTCTCTGACCCATAGACTCACCTTCCCCCCAACTCTGCAGATGTCGGGGAGCCGGAAGCCGGAGGAGCCCCCCAAGCCGCGGAAGGGTTTCAGCCTGTTGGACGCCACGCGCTGGAACCGCGGGGAGTCGCACAGTACGTGGGGGTGCCGGGGTCCCTGCCCCCACGGACCTCTCTGTACCCCCTGGCCCCGCCCCTGACACCCCCAAATCACTCCCCCCGCCGCCCCTCGTGTTCTCCGACTTTCACACACCCCGGATCTGCCCTGTGCCCATGGGTCTCCCAGCCCAGATTGTCCTGCCCCGACCCCCCCGGCCCCCTGTGCGCACCCCGGCCCACTGTGCGCCCCCCAAACTCCCCAACTGCCTGTGCGCCCCCCCGACCACCCCGGCCCCCTGTGCGCCCCCCGGCTCCCTGTGCACCCCCCAAACTCCCCGACTGCCTGTGCGACCCCCGACCCCCATGACTCCCTGTGCGCCCCCCGGCTCCCTTTTTGCCCCCCAGCTCCCTTTGTGCCCCCCAGCCCCCTGTGTGCCCCCCAAACTCCCCAACTGCCCATGCGCCCCCTGACCCCCCCCGGCCCCCTGTGCGCCCCCCAAACTCCCCAACTGCCTGTGCGCCCCCCAACCCCCCCGACTCCCTGTGCGCCCTCCAGCTCCCCGGCTCCCGTGTGCCCCCAGATTTGAAGCTCTGAGCGCATCCGAAATCCCTTACTTCTGGGATGTTGTGGGGTACCTCGTCCACCCCCCACTTCCACTCTGTTCCCTCCGCCCCCCACTCTTTATGAGCCAGGCCATGCCCTGGGCCCCACGCAGCTCCCCAGGGACTCAGGGCCCGGGGGGGGGGGGCCCTGCTGGGGTACTAGTCCCAGGGGAGCTGTGGGGCTCTGTGGGGCCCCCCCATTTCTACCCCCCCTCAGCCTGTTGCTCTCCCTCGCTCTTCTCTCTTGCAGATTCTGATTTCAGACAAAGCAAAGTCGAGGGTGAAGGTACCGGCCCCCCCAGCCCCATGCATGGCCCCCCCTGGGCACCCCAGCCCGGGCCCCTGCCCCTGTAACCCCATTAACTCTCCCCACAACCAGTGTGTGTCCTTCTCACCTGGGGGGTAGGGGTCTGGGCTGCCCCCCCTAATACACTAACCCCGTCACCCCAACCATCAATCACTGACCCCCCCCACCTCACCCCCCAGCGCCCCAGCATGCAGCTGCTCCCCCCCTCCCCCCCCCCCCCGTCTGTGTCCAGCACCACTCGGCTGTGTGTAGAGTTCAGCTGCCTAGTGGTTAGAGCAGGGGGGGCTGGGAGCCAGGACTCCTGGGTTCTCTCTGGCTCTGGGAGGTGAGTGGGGGCTGGTGGTTAGAACGGGGGGGCTGGGAGCCAGGACTCCTGGGTTCTCTCCCCAGGTCTGGGAGGGGAGTGGGGTCTAGTGGTCAGAGCAGGGGGCTGGGAGCCAGGACTCCTGGGTTCTCTCCCCAGGTCTGGGAGGGGAGTGGGGTCTAGTGGTCAGAGCAGGGGGCTGGGTGCCAGGACTCCTGGGTTCTCTCCCCGGCTCTGGGAGGGGAGCGGGGTCTAGTGGTCAGAGCAGGGGGGGCTGGGAGCCAGGACTCCTGGGTTCTCTCCTCGGCTCTGGCAGGGGAGTGAGGTGTAGTGGTTAAAGCAGGGGCTCATGCTGATTTGGGGGGGTGTCTCTGAGTGCTGCCGCCCGGCGGTGACTGACCCGCCCCCACATCTCCCCCCAGCGGAGAAGGCCGTGGCCCCGGAGCGGAAGGGTCTCAAGTTGTTGGAGCGCAGCGAGAGCCGGGCCAAGGGGGCTGTGTCCGGGACCCCAGGGTTTGAGCCCCCCGGAGTTTCTGTGACCGTGAACCCCCCTCCGGGGGAGGGGACCGATGGGGAGCTGGGTAAGAGGTGGGAGAGGGGCTGGGGGAGGACATGGGGGAGAAGGGACTGGACATATGGGGGGGGGTTGGGGAAAGGTCCAAGGGGGGAGGGGCTACAGCATTGCGGGGGTTGCTGTTGCCCCTCCCCAGCCCCCATCTCCTGCTCTCCCCACCTTCCCCCCACAGGGTCAGAGCCCCAGTGCCCCGTGGAGCCGGGGGAGGCCCCCCCCAGCGAGCAGCCCCCCGAGGACAGTGCTGAGAACGAGAGGTGAGTCCTGGGGGTGCGGGGGGGGCCACCCTGAGGTGCCTCCCCCCCCGCTCCGTGCTCTACAGTCCCCTCCCTGTCTGTCTGTCTGTCCCCCTCCCTGCTCTTCACTCCTGCCCCTGCATGCCCCTGCCCTGGGGACCTCACTGGGGGGCCGACTCCCCCGAGTGGTGGGCGGGGTGGGGGGTTTGACCCTGCTCCTGCTCCTGCTCCTGCTCTCACTCGGCCCCTTGAATACCCCAGGAGCACCCCAGCTACTGCCCTGCCCCATTCGTGGCCCTCCGGCTCTGGGAGGGGAGTGGGGTCTGCTGGTTGGAGGCAGGGGGAGATGGGAGCCAGGACTCCTGGGTTCTCTCCTTGGTTTGGGGGGGAGTGGGGTCTAGTGGTTAGAGTGCCTCTGTCTGTATCGTGTGGGGGGGTCCCTCCTGGGCCAGGCAGCCCCCTCCCCCCCAGTTAACGCTCCTCTTCTCCTGCTGTTTCTTCCTAGAAAATGGAAAAGGTCGGTGACCCCCCAGGAGCCCCCCAATTTGCATGTTTGTGGGGACAGGCTGGTTCCGCGGGGAAAATAATTTAGAGACACCCACGGGCTGAGCTAAGTACCCGGTTCTCATCCTGCCGGGCCCCCTAGTGCCCCCTAGCACCAGGGAGAGCATCCCCCTACTGCCCCCCCAGCGCCCCCTAGCGCCACACTGGGGCATTGTGCCAGCCCTGACTGGCAGGGAGAGCACCCCCAGAGCGCCCCCTGCTGCGCCCCACAGCGCTCCCTAGCGCTGCATTGGGGTCAGCGCTAGCACCAGGGAGAGCACCACCCTACTGCCCCCCCCCAGCGCCGCGCTGGGGCATCAGGCCAGCCCTGACTGGCGGGGAGAGTGCCCCGTCCTGAGCCCCCCGCAGCGCCCCCTAGTGCTGCATTGGGGTCAGCACTAGTGCCAGGGAGAGCGCCCCCTACTGAGCCCCCCGCTCCCTGCAGCACGACCCCCTCCCTGAGCCTGGTGCATGGCTGTGGGGCCCTGGTCTGATGCATGAACACCCCCCCGCCCCCCCCATCTTCACACCTTGTGCCTGATCTTGTCTTCCAATCCTTGCTTCCCATTGGCTGTTCCATCCCCCCTCGCTTCTCCCATTGGTCCATTTGTACCCTCTGTGGCTTCTCCTCCTCTGTGATTGGATGATTCTGCCTCCCGTGGCTTGTTATGATGCCCCCCTCGTGTCTGGTTGGTTTGTGGGTTCCCCCTCCCCCTTCATGGCCGGTCCCATCTGGGGCTCCCCTGTCCACGCCCCAACCCATCTCATGTCGCCCTGTCCGTGGCTGGTCCGGTCCGTGTGTCCCCCCGTCCGTGGCTGGTCCGGTCCGGTCCGTGTCGCCCCATCCGTGGCTGGTCCGGTCCCTGTCGCCCTGTCCGTGGCTGGTCCGGCCCGTGTGTCGCCCTGTCCGTGGCTGGTCCGGCCCGTGTGTCGCCCTGTCCGTGGCTGGTCCGGCCCGTGTGTCCCCCGTCCGTGGCTGGTCTGGTCCGGTCCCTGTCCCCCCGTCCGTGGCTGTCCGCGCCCGCAGGCTGTCGGGGAGGCTGGGCCGGTCGGAGAGCCTGCGTGTGACCGAGCGGAAGCGCTCGCAGCGCGGCTCGGCCAAGGGGAAGCAGCCGCGTTCCCGCAGCGACGTGGACCTTGAGGCGGCCGCCCGCGCCGGGGAGCTGCAGGAGAGACCCCCCCTGGGGCCGGGGCGCCCGAGGCCCGGCGGCGTCACGTAGGTGCCGGGGAGCCCCCAGCCCACGGATTCACCCTTTGCAGGCCAGCAGGGCGGGGGGCTGGGGGCAGGGATGAAGTGGGGGGGAGCTGAGGGACTGGGGGGGGCCTTGGGGCACAGCCCTCCCTGCTCTCATGCACCCTCTCCCCACAGCCCGGAGCCCGGGGGGGCCGGGGGAGGGGAGCCCCCGCAGTCCTTTCTGCTTCCCCAGTCTGAGGAGACTGAGCCGCGCGTTTCGGAGCTGGAGCCGGAGCCGCCGACCTGGCGCCAGCGGGTCCCCCCCGACGCCCTCCTCAGGCTGAAGAAAGGCGAAGTCAAGCGGCAAGAGGTCATCAACGGTGGGTGGGGAGAGACCTCGGCCCCAGACTGCCACCCCCTAGTCCCCAGCCCCCCGGCTCCCCCCTAACCCCCCGGTTCCGGCTCCCACCCGCCAACTCCCGCCCCCAGTCCCCCAAATCCCCCCCAGATCCCCACAGCCCCCCAACTTCCCCCGGCTCCTGCCCCCAACTCCTGCCCCTAGTCCCCCAAATCCCCCCCAGATCCCCGCAGCCCCCCAACTTCCCCCCACTCCCCGGCTCCTGCCCCCTAACTCCTCCCCGGCCCCCTGATTCCTGCCCCCCCACTCCCCAGCTCCAACGCCCAACTCCCCCCCTGGCACCCCGATTCCTGCCCCTGCTCCCCTGACTCCCGCCCCCCAACTCCTCCCCTCGGTTCCCGACCCTGGCTCCCACCCTTGCCCCCCCCACAGCTCCCGCCCCCCCCCCCCCGGCTCCCACCCCCCAACACCCACCCCTGCCCCCCAACTTCTGCCCCAGCCCCCCAGCTCCCGACCCCCAACTCCTGCCCACGGCCCCCCAGTTTGCCCACACAGTCCCCCAACAACTGCCCAGCCTCCCACCCCCCCCAGACCACCACCAATGGTAGGTGGGGTGGAGACCCCCACAAGCCTCCAAGTCTCCCCCAAACCTCCCACAGCCCTGCCAGGGGAGGGGGAGTGAGAGCCCCCAGCCATGCGCCCCTGACTCCCCCTGTGCCCCCCTAGAGCTGTTCCTCACCGAACACGCCCACGTGCGGATGCTGCGGGTTCTTCTGGAGCTTTTCTACCAGCCGCTGCTCAGCGAAGGTTTCTTCCAGGAGCCCGAACTGGCCAACATCTTCCCCGGCCTGGACGACCTGATGGACGTGCACAGTGAGCGGGGGGGGGGCCTTTGGGGGGACACATACAAAGGGGCTGGGGGGCAAGGAGCATGGGCAGGGGGTGTCACTGGGGGAGGGGCAGGGGTGTTGCTGGAGGCTGGGGAGGGGCAGGGGGTGTCGCGGGGGAAGGGCAGGGGGTGTGGCTGGGGGAGGGGCAGGGGGTGTCACTGGGGGGGCTGGGGGGTGCTGGCTGGCTCTGACACCCCCCCTGCCCCCCAGCCATGTTCCTCGAGAGCCTGAAGAAGCTTCGGGAGGAGAGCGACTGCGTCATTGCCGAGATCGGGGACACGCTGCTGGCCCGGGTACGGGGGGGCTAGTAACCCGGGGGGGAGTCCAAGGGGTGGACGGTGGGGGGTGACCCCAGGATGGGTGGGGGCGGGGAGCCCGGGGATGGGGGTGGGGCGGGGGGGTGGATGCAGGGAACCCGGGATGAGGGCGAGCGGGTGGCCAGGGGCGGGGGGGGCAGAGCCACAGGCAGGTGAATGCCCCCCCCCTCCCCCCAGTTTGACGGCACCGAGGGCGGCTGGTTCCAGAAGATCTCGGCCCGGTTCTGCAGCCGTCAGTCCTTCGCGCTGGAGCAGCTCAAGGCCAAACAGCGCAAGGAGACGCGCTTCAGCCAGTTCATCCAGGTACTGGGGCCCCTGGCCCCCCGGCCCTGCACCCCATGGCCTACCCCGCTTCCCCCCAGCCCTCCAGCCCCCCGGCCCTGCGCCCCCTGGCCTTCCCCTCTCATTCCCCAGCCTGCCCCCCCAGCCTGCCCCACTCCCCTCCAGCCCGCCCCCCAGCCCTCCAGCACCCCGGCCCTGCGCCCCCTGGCCTTCCCCTCTCATTCCCCAGCCTGCGCCCCCTGGCCTTCCCCTCTCATTCCCCAGCCTGCCCCCCCAGCCTGCCCCACTCCCCTCCAGCCCGCCCCCCAGCCCTCCAGCACCCCGGCCCTGCGCCCCCTGGCCTTCCCGGCTCTGCCCCCCGGCCTGCCCCACTCCCTGTCACGGAGTCCCCGGGCGATGCTCTGGAACTGCTCCCCACAAAGCCAGTCAGGACTTTGGGGAGCCTCCTCTCCCTTGGAGCAGACTGTCTTCAGGGCAAGGAGCTCACACGGCTTCACCTCCTGGGTCTCTCCTGGGAGTGTTCAGCATATGCCCCTCCGTGCGCTTCCCACAGCGAGTCCGCCCTGATGGGGTCCTGGGGAAGCCAGAGGGTTCTGCACCCCCCACTTCGCAGTCAGACGTGACTCTCAGCCAGTAACACAGAGGTTTATTAGGCGACAGGAACATGGCGTAGGGCAGAGCTCGTTAGCACAGAAAACAGAGACTTTCAGCCAAGTCCATCTTGAGGGGAGGGGAGCCCAGAGCCAGGGCTGGTCCCCCGCCGTGTCCCAAGCCAGCCGAGACCAACTCGCTTCCAGCTGCCCAGCCCCTGCCCGGCCCATTGTTCCTCCTCCGGCCTTTATCTCGCTTCCTGGCCAGAGTCACCTGGTCGCATCCCCCTCCTGGGGCTCAGGTTACGAGGGGGCGGCCATAGATCCCTGCAGGCAGCTGGAGCAGCCCCCAAGTCGCACCCCCCCAAGTCGCACCCCCTTATTCCCACCACTCAGACATTGGTGCAGTACACAGGGAAACTGAGGCACACACTGCATCCATGCAAAACAGTGCGACTCACATAGGCTCACCTACAACATAACCAGGGAAAATCCCCTCTTCGTCACGCCCCCCGCCTGCCCCCCAGCCCTCCCCCCCCGCCTGCCCTGCCCCCGTCCCAGCGGCCTGTCCCCGCAGGAGGCGGAGAGCCAGGCGCGCTGCCGGCGGCTGCAGCTGAAGGACATCATCCCCATCGAGATGCAACGCCTCACCAAGTACCCGCTGCTGCTGGAGAACATCGCCAAGTACACGGGTGAGGGGCCGCGGGGGACAGGAGGTGCCATGGGGGAGGAAGAGTTGGGGAGAGGAAGGGGGCCTGGCTAGGGGCCAGGGGAGGGGTGGGCCGGGCACCGGGGGGGGGGGCTGGCTTGTGGGCCAGGGACTGGCAGCCAGAAGGGGGCTGGGGGGCTGGTTGGGGGGGGCGGGGCGGGGGCACTGACCCAGCCTATCCCTCCAGAGGAGGAGGAGGAGCGGGTGAAGGTGCAGCGGGCGGCCGAGTGCTGTCGGCAGATCCTCAACCACGTCAACCAGGAGGTGCGGCACATGGAGAACTTCATGGTGAGCCCCCGGCCGTCTGTCCGTCCATACCCAGCTGCCCTCCACAGCCCCGGCCGGCCTTAATGCCCCCCCCGACCCTGTCCGTCCAGCCGGCCTTAACGCCCTGCACTGTCTGTCCGTCCGTACCCGGCCACCCTCCACAGCCCCCAGCCGGCCTTAACGCCCCCCCCCCCCCCCCCCGACCCTGTCCGTCCAGCTGGCCTTAACGCCCCGCACTATCTGTCCGTCCGTACCCAGCCACCCTCCACAGCCCCCGGCCGGCCGGCCTTAACACCCCCCCGGCCTGCCCCAACCGGCCTTAACGCCCCCCACCCCCACCCTGTCCGTCCAGCCGGCCTTAATGCCCCCACCCTCCAACCCTGTCCAGCCGGCCTTAATGCCCCCCCCGCCCCATCCATCCTGCCGGCCTTAACGCCCCGCCCCCCCCCCCCCCCCCCGCAGAAGCTGAAGGACTATCAGAAGCGCCTGGATCTCTCCAGCCTGAAGCAGAGCACGGACCCACTGCTCAGCGAGTTCAAGGTGGGGCGTCGCCCGGCGGGGGGGCTGGCTGGGGGGGGCTCGTAGGGGGGGCACTGGGGGCTGGGGGGTTGGGGGGCACTAGGGGTGGGGCCGCTGGCTATGGGGTAAGGGAGTACACTGGGGGCGGGGGGGCTGGCTGTGGGATCGGGGGGGCTGGAGGCGGGGGGCTGACTATGGGATCGGGGGGCTCTGTTCCCATCTAACCGCCCCCCCCCCGGTCCCCCAGAACACGGATATCAGCAAGCGGAACCTGGTGCACGAGGGGGGCCTGACCTGGCGCGTCAGTAAGGACAAGGCTGTGGGTGAGTGACGGGGGTCGGGGGGCCTGGGGGCCGTCAGGGAGCCGTGAGGGGCGGGACTGGGGCAGCGGGGAGTGGGAGGACACTGGGGGCAGGAGGGGTGGGGGGCTCGGGGCCGGGAGGTGGATGGGGGGTTCTGGGGGGGTGAGGACACTGGGGGCAGAGGACACTGGGGGCAGGAGGGGTGGGGGACTCGGGGCCGGGAGGTGGATGGGGGGTTCTGGGGGTCGGGACTGGGGGAGTTGGGGGGGTGAGGACACTGGGTGCAGGAGGGGTGGGGGGCTCGGGGCCGGGAGGTGGATGGGGGGTTCTGGGGGTCGGGACTGGGGGGGTGAGGACACTGGGGGCAGGAGGGGTGGGGGGCTCAGGGCCGGGAGGTGGATGGGGGGTTCTGGGGGTCGGGACTGGGGGAGTTGGGGGGGTGAGGACACTGGGGGCAGGAGGGGTGGGGGGGCTCGGGGCCGGGAGGTGGATGGGGGGGCTCCGGGGGCCGGGAAGCATCTCCCCCGCTGACCCCCCCACCCCCCAGACGTGCACGTGCTGCTCCTGGACGACATCCTGGTGCTGCTGCAGCGGCAAGAGGAGCGGCTGGTTCTTCGCTGCCACAGCCGCCCCCCCGGCCCCACGCCCGAGCCCCGGCAGGTCCTGAGCCCCATCATCAAACTCAGCTCCGCCATGACCCGCGAGGTGGCCACAGGTCGGCAGCCGGGGTGGCTCTGAGGGGGCAGCCTGGGGGGTTCTGGGGGGCTCCCTGCCCCCCTACTGCGATGCTCCAACTGTGGGCGAGGACCAGACAGCAAGTGTGAAAAATCGGGACGGGGGGGGGAGTAATAGGAGCCTATATAAGAAAAAGCCCCAAATATCGGGACTGTCCCTATAAAGTCGGGACATCTGGTCACTCTAGGGCGAAGCCCTCGCTGAGCCTGAGCCAATTGCTCCTGGGGGGGGCTGCCCCAGTGCATTGTGGGAAGTCCAGTCCCCCCCCCCCCCCCCCGCAGCCTGAGCGGATGGTGCTGGGGGCGGGAGGGGCATTGGGTGGGGCCTGGAAGGGAGGGGGACGGAGGGGTCTGTGAACCTGGGGGGGGCACTGCGGAGCCCCCCTCTCATCGGCCCCTCCCCCTGCCAGACCGCAAGGCCTTTTACGTCATCTTCAGCTGGGAGAACGGAGCCCAAATCTACGAGCTGGTGGCCCAGACGGTGTCGGAGAGAAAGAAGTGAGAGCTGGGGGGGCAGGGCTGGGCTAACAGGGGGCTGTGGGTCGGGAGTGAGGGGCACCGGCAGGGCTGGGGGGGGCAGGGCTGGGCTGTCAGGGGGCTGTGGGTCGGGAGTGAGGGGCACCGGCGGAGCTGGGGGGGGGCAGGGCTGGGCTAGCAGGGGGCTGCGGGTGGGGAGTGAGGGGCACCGGCAGGGCTGGGGGGGGGCAGGGCTGGGCTGTCAGGGGGCTGCGGATCGGGAGTGAGGGGCACCGGCAGAGCTGGGGGGGGGGAGCCCAGGTGACATGGAGTTTGGGGGAGTCAGGGCCCTGCACCCCCCACTTCCTGCGATTCCCTGGGACTCTCAGCCAGCCAGTAAAACAGGTTTATTAGATGACAGGAACATGGTCTAAAACAGAGCTTGTAGGTCCAGCGAACGGGACCCCTCAGCCGGGTCCATTCTGGGGGGCCCCAGAGAGCCCAGACCCCGGTGCTGGGCCTCCCCCCGTCTCCCCAGCCAGCTCCCAACTGCAACCCCCTCCAGCCCCTCCTCTGCCTTTGTCTCTTTCCCGGGCCAGGAGGTCACCTGATCTTTGTTCTCCAACACCTTCAGTTGGCACCTTGCAGGGGAGGGGCCCAGGCCATCAGGAGACAGGGTGTCAGCCATTCTGTGTGCAGACAGTATCACATCTGCCCTCTAGGGCTCTGCAACCATCACAGCCCCTTATCCCACCACCTAGAGACCTAAGAAATGCATAGGGGAAACTGAGGCACCCACACAGTATTCAGTGAAAACATTAAGAACGGTCCCACTTCGTCACAGGGGCACCGGCAGAGCTGTGGGGAGCCCAGGGCTGGGCTAGCAGGGGCTGCGGGTCGGGAGTGAGGGGCACCGGCAGAGCTGGGGGGGGTAGGGCTGGGTTAACAGGGGGCTGCGGGTCAGGAGTGAGGGGCACCGGCAGAGCTGGGTGGGGGCAGGGCTGGGTTAACAGGGGGCTGCAGGTCGGGAGTGAGGGGCACCGGCAGAGCTCTATCTCTCTCCGGTCCCTAGCTGGTGCGCTCTGATCAGCGAGACAGCCGGGTCTCTGAAGCTGCCGGGTTCCAATCGCCAGAAACCGCGTCGTGCTGCCACGAGTCTGTCGGCCCCATACAGCCCCAGCTAGTGAGTGCAGCAGGCGTGTGGGGCTGGGGCGGGGCTGGGGGCTGGTTATACCGGGACCCCTTGTCTGGCAATGGGATGCGGCTGGCTCTGGGGTGGGGCACTGGAGTCGGTTATACAGGGACCCCTCACCTGGTTCTGGGATGCGGCTGGCTCTGGGGTGGGGCCGGGGGGCGGTTATATGGGGAGTTATTTTTTTGGTGGGGGAGACTGTTCTTCCTTTCTTTGCTGACCCCCCCACTTCCCCCTCCTCTGCCTCCTGCAGCTACCGGGAGCCGCTGCTGAGTAGCTCGGAGAACGGGAACTCTTCCAAGGAGACGCTGCACTCAGACGGTGAGGGGGAGCTGGGGGGTGGGATAATGGGCAGCACCCACTGCCCCTGGCCTGGGGAGAAGCCATCATGTGCTCCCTCCCTCCCTGCCCCCCCCAGGCCAAGGCAGGGAGCCAGGGGACTTGTGGGGGGATGGGACAGCTATGTGGTGGTGCGGATCAGGACTCCTGGGTTCCGTGGTGGCTCTGGGGGGGGGGCAGGACTCCTGGGTTCCGTGGTGACTCGGGCGGGGAGGGGTGTCAGGACTCCTGGGTTCTGTGGTGGCTCCGAGGGGGGGGTCAGGACTCCTGGATTCTGTGGTGGCTCTGGGGGAGGGGGGGTCAGGACTCCTGGGTTCCGTGGTGGCTCCAAGGGGGGGGGGGGTCAGGACTCCTGGGTTCTGTGGTGGCTCCGAGGGGGGGGGGGGTCAGGACTCCTGGGTTCCGTGGTGGCTCGGGGCGGGGGGCAGGATTCCTGGATTCCGTGGTGGCTCGGGGGGGGGGCAGGACTCCTGGGTTCCGTGGTGGCTCGGGGGGGGGGGGGCAGGACTCCTGGGTTCCGTGGTGGCTCTGGGGGGGGGGGCAGGACTCCTGGGTTCCGTGGTGGCTCTGGGGGGGGGGCAGGACTCCTGGGTTCCGTGGTGGCTCCAAGGGGGGAGGGGGTCAGGACTCCTGGGTTCTGTGGTGGCTCCAAGGGGGGGAGTCAGGACTCCTGGGTTCCGTGGTGGCTCTGGGGGGGGCAGGACTCCTGGATTCCGTGGTGGCAGGACTCCTGGGTTCGGTGGGGCTCCCACGGGGGCTGACTGTCCCCTGCCCCCCAGAGCGGGAGAAGGACGGTGCGCTGGAGGGGATGGAGTTTGAGGAGCGCAGTCTGGAGAAGCCGGAGAAGGACTCGGAGCGGATCCTGGCGGAGCTGCTGGCTCTCCACAAGCCCCAGACGGTGGGGTGTGAGGGGGGGCTGGCAGCCGCCGCGCTGGAGAGAGGTGAGACCCCCCCGAACCTCCCAACCTGCCCCTCTGCTGCAGGGTGCTTGGGGTGAGCTGCCTGACCCCTGGGGCTGGGGTCTGACCCCCAAGTTGGGCTGGGTCCCGTTGGGTGCGGGGGCCTGGGTGAGCAGGCCTGTGGAGGGAATCCCCCCATCTGACCCTCCCCACCAGTGTCTGCGCTGAAGAGGCTGCTGGTCGGGGGGTCCCCCCTGCCGGAGGACGGGGACCCCGGCTCCCCTGAGGACGGCTGGCGGCGGGCGCCGGAGGACAGGGGCACCGGAGACGAGGATGAGGAACGGGACGCGGGTGATGGCGCCGAGAGCGAGGGGGGGGGCGCCAGGTATGAGAACAGCATGCTGGGAAATGGTGGGGGGCGATGGGAGCAGGGGCTGATGGGACATGGGGGAGGAGAGGGGCATGCTGGGAAATGGGGGGCGATGGGAGCAGGGGCTGATGGGACATGGGGGAGGAGAGGGGCATGCTGGGAAATGGGGGGGCGATGGGAGCAGGGGCTGATGGGACGGGGGCAGAGAGGGGCATGCTGGGACATGGGAGCGATGGGAGCAGGGGCTGATAGGACATGGGGGAGGAGAGGGGCATGCTGGGAAATGGGGGCGATGGGACATGGGGGAGGAGAGGGGCATGGGGGAGGAGAGGGGCATGCTGGGACATGGGGGCGATGGGAGCAGGGGCTGATGGGACATGGGGGGGGCGATGGGAGCAGGGGCTGATGGGACATGGGGGAAGAGAGGGGCATGCTGGGACATGGGGGCGATGGGAGCAGGGGCTGATGGGACATGGGGGGGGCGATGGGAGCAGGGGCTGATGGGACATGCGGGAAGAGAGGGGCATGCTGGGACATGCTGTCGGGGCGGGAGCTGCTGGACTGACCCGACTCCGTTGGTCTCCCGCAGGGGGGGCCCCAAACGGCCCCGGCTCTCTGGGTTGGGGGTCGCGGCGCCCGGACGGGGAGGGGCCCGGCTCCTCCATTGTGCTGACGCCCCGGCAGTCGGAGGACGTGCGGCTCAGCTGCCAACACCTGGAGGAGGCTGTTCTCAGGCTGAAGGTACTGGGGTGGGGGGGCTGGGGGTAGATGGGGGGCTGGGGGGTTCGAGGGGAGATGGGGGGCTGGGGGTCAGTGTCAGGGGCTGGGGGGAGATGGGGGTCTAAGGGGGTCAGTGGTGAGGGCTGGAGGTCAGTGGGGGGTTCAAGGGGAGATGGGGACGGAGGGTCAGGGTCTGGGGTTGGGGGGAGATGTGGGGCTGGGGGTCCGTGGGGGGGTTCAAGGGGAGATGGGGGGCTGAGGGGGTCAGTGGGGGGTTCGAGGGGAGATGGGGGTCTAGGGGGTCCGTGGGGGGGTTCAAGGGGAGATGGGGGCTGAGGGGGTCAGTGGGGGGTTTGAGGGGAGATGGGGGTCTAGGGGGTCCGTGGGGGGGTTCAAGGGGAGATGGGGGGCTGAGGGGTTCAGTGTCGGGGAGAGATGGGGGTCTAGGGGGTCAGTGGGGGGAGGGGCTGCTGTGATGTCTCCACTCTCTTCATTTCACCCATGAGTAATTCCCCCCCCCCCCGGCCCCCCAGGACATGGAAGACGACTATTCCCAGCTGCAGCAGCTCCTGGCCAAGTACATCTCCCCCCCCTCCCCCAGCTTCACATGAGGGGCAGCCCTGCCGCAGGTGAGGCAGGGGGCCCAGTCGGGGGCTCCCCCCGGCCGTCAGGCCTGGCACCGGGAGGCCCGTGGGGGGTGGGGGGCAGGGAGTCCGGGGGGGGCAGGGGGCTCGCTGGGGGGTGTGGGGCAGGGGGCTCGCTGGGAAGCCTGTGAGGGGTGTGGGGCAGGGGGTCCGGGGGGGCTGGGGTAGGGGGCCCAGCGTTGAGTTTGGGGTTCTGACCCTGTTCCCCGTTGTCTTGTCTCTGCAGCCCCCTCGCCCCGGAGGAAGAGGCCGGGCGGTCTTTGCCCTCCCGCCGGGGGTCTCCGGGGGGGGGCACTGCTGGAGCGGGTCGGGTACCTCTGTTCTCTAGGACACACTGTGGTGCCGTGTCTGGGAGCCGGGGGCGTGTACACGTAGAGATGGGATCCGGGGGGGACTCTCCCCCAGGCCTGGCCCCAAATTGCCCCGCTCTGAAATCCCCAGCGGGGGCACAGCCCGTGTGGCTCCCCCTGGGACGAGACACCCCTCCCCCGCCAGCCGCCCTCAGGGGGGGTCACCCCCAAACTCCCTCCGGCAAACGCACGTCCCCCTCCACCCCCAATCTGTCCCATCCCCCGAGCCAGCCAGTCCCTGCCCTGGGGCCGGACCGGGGCCAGCGCCCCCTCGAGGGGAACGGCCCCATGTCCCATCTCCCCCCCCCCCCCCCCGCCCCGCGGCTGAGCCTGGCCAGCAGGGGGGCGCTGCAGCTGCAAGGTTTTCCCCACCCCTTGAGATCAGTATTTGGGGGGGGGTGTTACATTCCACTGCCCCCCATCCCCTGCCATGTGCCTTAGGGGCCGACCCCCGAGAGCTGCTTTTATATATAGAGCGATTTGTTACTTTTGCTGGGATATTTTTATATATATGATTTATAGGGGGGGACCCCAGAACCTGGTGTGGGGTGTGGGGGGGGGGCGCAGTGGTTGGTTTGTGCCGACATGGCAGCTGGGCTGGCACAGAATCATTGGAACCAAAAAAAGGGGGGGCAGGTGGGATGGGCCCCCTAATTCCCTTGTACCCTACGGGTCCCCCCCAAAAATAGGGCTTTTTCCAGGGGCTTCCATTGCTTTTAAAAAGCGGATAGAAATTCCCTAGAGAATTTCGGGGGGGGGAGGGTCCCCACATAGACTCCTCCATGCCCCCCCAGTTCTCTGCCTGCCCCCCCCCCCCCAGCGCTCAGTGAGATTTTTGGCTTTTTAAAAAAAATATTTTCAAAATTTTTACAATTCTGCTTTTTGGCGAGGTGTTTGTGGGGGGGGGGCAACATGGAGGGGGGAGATCTGGGTTTAAATGTGTCCCCCCCCAGGAGCCAAAGGCTGACACCCCCCCCCCCCAAAAGGAGAGCTGTTTGTAGGTATGATGGATGGTGGATGTCTGAAATCTGGGATGGGAGAAGTGGGGGGCACTGTGCCCCCCCCAGCTGGCTCTTCTGAGTATAACTTCGGGGGGGTGCTAAGGTACGGGGGGGGGGGGTCACTGAACCAAAGAAACTGTAAAGATATCGAATAAAAACCGCTCTTGCTTCAGGGCTCCGAGTGTCTCTGTCTGTCTGTGTGTGCCCCACTGACCCTGTGTGACCCCATGGGCCCCCCACTGACCCCAAGGGCACCCCACTGACCCCATGTGACCCTGTGTGACCCCATGGGCCCCACATTGATCCCAAGGGCACCCCACTGACCCTGTGTGACCCCATGGGCCCCCCACTGACCCCAAGGGCGCCCCACTGACCCCGTGTGACCCTGTGTGACCCCATGGGCCCCCACTGACCCCAAGGGCACCCCACTGACCCCGTGTGACCCTGTGTGACCCCATGGGCCCCACATTGATCCCAAGGGCGCCCCACTGACCCCATGTGACCCCATGGGCCCCCCACTGACCCTGTGTGACCCACTGACCCCATGTCCCACTCCCCTCCCACCTGTGGAGATGTGGCACTGCTGTTTAGTGAGTTAGAACGGGGGAGGGGCTTGGGGCCCGGACTCCTGGGTTCCAGGCCCGGCTCAGGCCTGTGTAGAAATGTTTCCCACCCGCCCCAGCGCCTGGAGTTCATTTCTCTTTGGGGGTGGACAGAAAACAGGAATTTCTCCTCCGGCTTCTCCCCGAACGAAGCGTCCGGGCCCCGCGCACCACGGGGGGAGTTTATTGCTTGAGAGGCGTCAGCTCACCGCTGGCCCCATAAATCGGCCGGGTTTGGTTGGTTTTTTTACACTCCATAAATTAATATTTACAAAAAAGGGGGAATTACTGGTTAAAATCTCGTCTCATTTCACCCACGGAACACAGGGTTGTTGGGCAGAACACAAAGACGCACAAGCAGGGACAAGGGCTGGGACCGGCACAGGCTGGGGGGGGCTATTTTACACTGATGGGGGCACAGACAATATTGCACTTTGAGCGTTCGGAGAAGGGCAGGAAACGTTAAAGACTTTGATGCCCTGATCTGTTCCCTTGGAGAACCATAAAGCATGAGCTATATAGCCCCTCCCTCCCCGCAAACTGGGAGCCAGGACTCCTGGGTTCTCCCCCCGCTCTGGGACCGGAGCGGGAGGTTAGAGCAGGGGACGCTGGGAGCCAGGACTCCTGGGTTCTCCCCCTGCTCTGGGAGGGGAGTGGGGGCTGGTGGGTTAGAGCGGGGGGGCTGGGAGCCAGGACTCCTGGGTTCTCTCCCTGGCTCTGGGAGGGGAGTGGGGTCTGGTGGATTAGAGTTGGGGGGGGGGCTGGGAGCCAGGACTCCTGGGTTCTCTCCCCAGCTCTGGGAGGGGAGCGGGGGCTGGTGGTTAGAGCAGGGGGGGCTGGGAGCCAGGACTCCTGAGTTCTCTCCCTGGCTCTGGGCACAGAGCGCTTGGAACAAAGCTGCGGAAGGGACGGCTGAGCTGAGTTGCCACGTGGCATGTGCAGCAGCCCAGGGCAGATTAGTCCCAGGGCTGGGCCAGCAGGGGCTGCGGGTCGGGAGTGAGGGGCACCAGCAGAGATGGGGGGAGCCAGGGCAGGGCTGGCAGGGGCTGTGGGTCGTGAGAGAGGGGCACTGGCACAGCTGGGGGGGGCAGGGCTGGGCCAGCAGGGGGCTGTGGGTCGGGAGTGAGGGGCACCGGCAGAGCTGGGGGGTGGGGGCTGGGCTGGCAGGGGCTGTGGGTCGGGAGTGAGGGGCACTGGCAGAGCTGGGGGGGCAGGGCTGGGCTAGCAGGGGCTGTGGGTCGGGAGTGAGGGGGGCAGGGCTGGGCTAGCAGGGGCTGCGGGTCGGGGAGTGAGGGGCACCGGCAGGGTTGGGCTGGCAGGGGGCTGTGGGTCGGGAGTGAGGGGCACCGGAAGAGCAGGAGGGTGGGGGCTGGGCTAGCAGGGGCTGCAGGTTGGGAGTGAGGGGCACTGGCAGGGCTGGGGGGGCAGGTTTGAGGGAGCAGGGGGCTGCGGGTCGGGAGTGAGGGGCACCAGCAGGGCTGGGCTAGCAGGGGCTGTGGGTCGGGAGTGAGGGGCACCGGCGGGGCTGGGGGGGGCAGGCCTGGGCTAGCAGGGGCTGTGGGTCGGGAGTGAGGGGCACCGGCAGAGCTGGGGGGGGCAGGGCTGGGCTGGCAGGGGGCTGCGGGTCGGGAGTGAGGGGCACCGGCAGAGCTGGGGGGGGGGCAGGGCTGGGCTGGCAGGGGCTGTGGGTCGGGAGTGAGGGGCACCGGCAGGGCTGGGCTAGCAGGGGCTGTGGGTCGGGAGTGAGGGGCACCGGCAGAGCTGGGGGGGGCAGGGCTGGGCTGGCAGGGGTCTGCGGGTCGGGAGTGAGGGGCACCAGCAGAGCTGGGGGGGGCAGAGCTGGGCTGGCAGGGGCTGCGGGTCGGGAGTGAGGGGCACCGGCAGAGCTGGGGGGGGCAGGGCTGGGCTGGCAGGGGGCTGCGGGTCGGGAGTGAGGGGCACCGGCAGGGCTGGGAGGTGTGGTGCCACCCCCTGGTGCCACGCCCCAGTACCCACCATGGATGGGGGGAGGGGGGAGGTGCGCTGGGGGGTGTCCAAGACTCCGGGGGGGGGGGTCTGGGTTGGGCGGATCAGGGCTCGGGTTGGGTCAGATCCGGCACATTCTATGAATAAAACTTTCCTATAAAAATAGAACCAGGGCGGACCGGGACTCGCTGGTTGACCCCGGGGCTCTGGCTGTAGCTGCCCTGTGCTGGGGGTCCGGGGCTCAGGTCCCCGCCGGGCTCTTCCCCTCCTTGGCTGGGCCCCCGGCGGCCCCTGGCGCCCCCTCCGGCACCCCCAGTTTGAGCTCCGGGCTCTCCGGGCTGGATTCGTTCTCCGAGCTGCATTCGCTCAGATCCGTGATCTCCAGCTCCGAGTCGGAGCCTGGATCCTCCTTGGGGCCCCCTGGGGGGCTCGACCCCCGGTCCCCCAGCGCCTCCCTCTCCCGCCCCCCAGGCCCATGGCCCTCCCCCCTCAGGGGCAGGGCGGCACCGTGGGGGGGCAGGCACAGGCGTGGCATGGCCGCTGGGCCCAGGGCCCCCCTCTCGGTCCCCTCCCCCGCCAGCAGGGAGACGGGGGCCGGGAGTTGGGCCAGAGGGTTGGGGTAGAAATGGGGGGAGTAGAGGGAGGCGGGGAGCTTGGAGCTGCTGAGGGGGAAGGCGCCGGAGAGGTAGGGGTTAAAATTCCAGGGGTACTCGGGGAAGGGGGGCGTCCTGCCGTAGGGGGCCAGCAAGGGGGGCTTCGAATAGCCGGAGACACCTGGGGGGAGAGAAGGGGAGACATGAGTGACTAGCCCCCACCTCGGACGGGAGGAGGAGAAATCAGCCTAGAGCAGGGTCTCATCACCCCCCCCAACCGGCTCACCCCACCCCCGCCAACCCCTTCCCCACCTCAGCTTCCCCTCCCCTCTCTGCACCAGCGGGAGCCAGGACTCCTGGGGGGTTCTCTCCCTGGCTGTGGGATTGCGAGGGGAGTGGGGTGCAGGGGTTGCAGGGGGGCTGGGAGCCAGGACTCCTGGGTTCTTTCCCTAGCTCTGGGATTGCGAGGGGAGTGGGGTGCAGGGGTTACGGGGGGCTGGGAGCCAGGACTCCTGGGTTCTCTCCCTGGCTGTGGGATTGCGAGGGGAGTGGGGTGCAGGGGTTGCAGTTGGGCTGGGAGCCAGGACTCCTGGGTTCTCTCCCTAGCTCTGGGATTGCGAGGGGAGTGGGGTGCAGGGGTTACGGGGGGCTGGGAGCCAGGACTCCTGGGTTCTCTCCCTGGCTGTGGGATTGCGAGGGGAGTGGGGTGCAGGGGTTACGGGGGGCTGGGAGCCAGGACTCCTGGGTTCTCTCCCTGGCTGTGGGATTGTGAGGGGAGTGGGGTGCAGGGGTTGCAGGGGGGCTGGGAGCCAGGACTCCTGGGTTCTCTCCCGGCTCTGGGATTGCGAGGGGAGTGGGGTGCAGGGGTTACGGGGGGCTGGGAGCCAGGACTCCTGGGTTCTCTCCCGGCTCTGGGATTGCGAGGGGAGTGGGGTGCAGGGGTTGCAGGGGGGCTGGGAGCCAGGACTCCTGGGTTCTCTCCCGGCTCTGGGATTGCGAGGGGAGTGGGGTGCAGGGGTTACGGGGGAGCTGGGAGCCAGGACTCCTGGGTTCTCTCCCGGCTCTGGGATTGCGAGGGGAGTGGGGTGCAGGGGTTACGGGGGAGCTGGGAGCCAGGACTCCAGGGTTCTGTCCTCAGCTATGGCTTAATCAGGCTTTTAACTGTGTGACACCCCCCCCCCACGTGCAGGGGTAGCAGCCAGCCCTCCCCCCGCCTTCCCATGAACCCCATGGGGAGGGGGGGCTCAGTCGCTCGTGCCCCCCCCAGCCCGTGGCCTGCCTGCTGGAGCTGCTGTGAGGGGGGAAGGGCTGGGGGAATTGGGGCCCTTGAGCTGAGACCCGACAAACTCATGTCCCTGCGTCTGAACAGCAGCAGCGGGGAGGAGCTGGGGGCTCTGTAACCCCCCATTTCCTGTCCCCCAGCTGAGGGGCCCCCTCCCCATCGGGGCTCCCCCCCGGCCCCGGGGCCCCAGCTCTCACCTGAGCCCAGGAAGGGGATGGCCGAGTCCAGCCGCAGCTTCTCGCTCTCGGCCTGGCGCTCGAAGAGGGGGCTGCGTCCGGGGGGGGTCCCCCAGGCGGGGGCTGGAGAAGAGGGACTGAAGGGTCTGGGGTGGGGGCAGAAAGAGGGAGTGAGTCCTGGGGGGGAGGCCAGACACCTCCCTGTCCCCCCCCCCCCGCATCTGCATTACCCGCCACCCCCCCTTCCCAGGGCACAAGAGGTGTCCGCCCCCATCGCGCTGCCCCCCCAGCCGTACCTCGGGGGTGAGGGGCGGGCAGTCCGGGCCGTGCGCCCCCCCGGGGCAGGGGGCCAGCAGGAAGGGGGCGCTGCCCAGCTCCAGCAGCGGGTAGTTCACCAGCACCACCTTGCTGAAGTTGAACTTGTAGGTGAAGCGTTTCCCCTTCGTCTTGTGCAGGATCCGCTTGTTGTAGTAGTACCTGGGGGGGCGGGGGGGCGAGTGTCAGTGGTTCCCACGTGCCCTGGGGCCAGCAGGGACTGCCGGGGAGCGCGCCCCCTAGCGCCCCTTGGGGGCAGCCCCGACAGTGAGAGGGGACAGCGCCCCCTGCTGACCCCCCGCTCCCTGCAGCACAGCGCCCCCTAGCGCCCCTTGGGGGCAGCCCCGACAGTGAGAGGGGACAGCGCCCCCTGCTGACCCCCCGCTCCCTGCAGCACAGCGCCCCCTAGCGCCCCTTGGGGGCAGCCCCGACAGTGAGAGGGGACAGCGCCCCCTGCTGACCCCCCGCTCCCTGCAGCACAGCGCCCCCTAGCGCCCCTTGGGGGCAGCCCCGACAGTGAGAGGGGACAGCGCCCCCTGCTGACCCCCCGCTCCCTGCAGCACAGCGCCCCCTAGCGCCCCTTGGGGGCAGCCCCGACAGTGAGAGGGGACAGCGCCCCCTGCTGACCCCCCGCTCCCTGCAGCACAGCGCCCCCTAGCGCCCCTTGGGGGCAGCCCCGACAGTGAGAGGGGACAGCGCCCCCTGCTGACCCCCCGCTCCCTGCAGCACAGCGCCCCCTAGCGCCCCTTGGGGGCAGCCCCGACAGTGAGAGGGGACAGCGCCCCCTGCTGACCCCCCGCTCCCTGCAGCACAGCGCCCCCTAGCGCCCCTTGGGGGCAGCCCCGACAGTGAGAGGGGACAGCGCCCCCTGCTGACCCCCCGCTCCCTGCAGCACAGCGCCCCTAGAGCCCCTTGGGGGCAGCACCGACAGAGAGAGGGGAGCGCCCCCTGCTGATCTCCTTCTTTGAGAAGGTAACAGATTTTTTAGACAAAGGAAACGCAGTGGATCTAATTTACCTCCATTTCAGTAAGGCATTTGATACGGTTCCACATGGGGAATTATTAGCTAAATTGGAAAAGATGGGGATCAATATGAAAATTGAAAGGTGGATAAGGAACTGGTTAAAGGGGAGACTACAGCGGGTCGTACTAAAAGGTGAACTGTCAGGCTGGAGGGAGGTTAGTAGTGGAGTTCCTCAGGGATCGGTTTTGGGACCAATCTTGTTTAATCTTTTTATTACTGACCTTGGCACAAAAAGTGGGAATGTGCTAATAAAGTTTGCGGATGACACAAAGCTGGGTGGTATTGCCAATACCGAGAAGGACCGGGATATCCTACAGGAAGATCTGGATGACCTCAGAAACTGGAGTGATAGTAATAGGATGAAATTTAATAGTGAAAAGTGAAAAGTTAATAACAAGAATTTTGGTTATAAATTGGGGACACATCAGTTGGAAGTAACAGAGAAGGAGAAGGACCTCGGAGTATTGGTTGATCACAGGATGACTATGAGCCGCCAATGTGATATGGCTGTGAAAAAAGCTAATGCGGTCTTGGGATGCATCAGGCGAGGTATTTCCAGTAGAGATAAGGAGGTGTTAGCACCGTTATACAAGGCACTGGTGAGACCTCATCTGGAATACTGGGTGCAGTTCTGGTCTCCCATGTTTAAGAAGGATGAATTCAGACTGGAACAGGTACAGAGAAGGGCTACTAGGATGATCCGAGGAATGGAAAACCTGTCGTATGAAAGGAGACTCAAAGAGCTTGGCTTGTTTAACCTAACCAAAAGAAGGCTGAGGGGAGATCTGATTGCTCTTTATAAATATATCCGAGGGATAAATATCAGGAAGGGAGAGGAATTATTTAAGCTCAGTACCAATGTGGACACAAGAACAAATGGATATAAACTGGCTACCAGGAAGTTTAGACTTGAAATTAGACGAAGGTTTCTAACCATCAGAGGAGTGAAGTTCTGGAACAGCCTGCCAAGGGGAGCAGTGGGGGCAAAAGACATATCTGGCTTCAAGACTAAACTTGATAAGTTTATGGAGGGGATAGTATGATGAGTATTTGGCAATTAATTGATCTTTGACTATTAGCGGTAAATATGCCCAATGGCCGGTGATGGGATGTTAGATGGGGTGGGATCTGAGTTACTACAGAGAATTCTTTCCTGGGTGCTGGCTGGTGAGTCTTGCCCACATGCTCAGGGTTTAGCTGATCGCCATATTTGGGGTCGGGAAGGAATTTTCCTCCAGGGCAGATTGGCAGAGGCCCTGGGGGGTTTTCCGCCTTCCTCTGCAGTGTGGGGCACAGGTCACTTGCTGGAGGATTCTCTGCACCTTGAGGTCTTTAAACCACGATTTGAGGACTTCAGTAACTCAGACATAGGTTAGGGGGTTGTTACAGGAGTGGGTGGGTGAGATTCTGTGGCCTGCGTTGTGCAGGAGGTCAGACTAGACGATCATAATGGTCCCTTCTGACCTTAACGTCTATGAGTCTATGACCCCTGGCTCCCTGCAGCACAGCGCCCCCTAGCGCCCCTTGGGGGCAGCACGGACAGTGAGAGGGGAGCGCCCCCTGCTGAGCCCCGCCCCGCTCCCTGCAGCACAGCGCCCCCTAGCGCCCCTTGGGGGCAGCACGGACAGTGAGAGGGGACAGCGCCCCCTGCTGACCCCTCGCTCCCTGCAGCACAGCGCCCCCTAGCGCCCCTTGGGGGCAGCACGGACAGTGAGAGGGGAGCGCCCCCTGCTGAGCCCCGCATTGTCGGAGTTTATTTCCCAGCCAGGGGGCGGGTCCGAGGCCCTCAATAGCATTTATCGGCTCATGAATATTAATACGGGAGGCGGAGTCTCAGGGAGCCCGGCCGGCCGAAGTGAATCAATGCGCCATCACGTCTCTCAATGGGGGGGGGGGGGGGGCAGCCAGGAGCTGGGGGGGGTCAGGGCTGGACTCATCGCTACAGACGTTACAAACACTGCTACCCACCCCCCACCGTCCTGCTGAGTCCACCCCCCAATCATGGGGGGCTTCAAATAACCCCTCCCCCGCTTATTTTATGTGTGGGGAAACTGAGGCAGGGTCCAGACAAATGCCTCAGCCTGGTGTCCCGTGGCTGAGAAAAGAACCCAGGAGTCCCGGCTCTGGCGCCGTTAACTACCGTCCCACCAGCCCCCCGCTTCGCTAGCTGGGACCTGGGCGCTCCGGGGGCTGGGGCGGGTCTCAGGCGGGGACGCGCTCCGCAGGCAGGGCTGGCCCCAGTCTGTTGTGCGTCTCGCTTTGGGGGGCTCCCCCCGGGCTCCCCCCCAGCCCCTCACCTCAGCGCCCGGCTCAGCTTGTCGTAGTTCATGTGGGGCTTGCACTTGCGGATGCCCCACAGCCGCGCCACCTCGTCGGGGTCCTTGATCACGAACTCGCCGTAGTCGCCCTGCCAGGCGATGACGCTCTGGTATTCCTCCTTCTGCAGCAGCTCCAGGATGAAGTGCCACAGCTGGATCTGCCGCGAGCCGGGGCTCGACTCGGGCTTGTAGGCCCAGTCGGGGAAGGCGAACCCTGCGGGGGAAGCGGACCCGTCAGCGCCCGGAGCGCGCCCTTGGGTAGCCCTGCTTTGGAGACGTGGCGCAGGGCGCACGGGGCAGAGGAGACGGGTCCCTTCCAGCTGGGCTGTGTGTGTGTGGGGGGGGTCCCGGGCTGTGTGTGTGTGTGGGGTCCCGGGCTGTGTGTGTGTGTGGGGGGGTCCCGGGCTGTGTGTGTGTGTGGGGGGGAATCCCGGGCTGTGTGTGTGTGTGTGATCCCGGGCTGTGTGTGTGTGTGGGGGTCCCGGGCTGTGTGTGTGTGTGGGGGGGAATCCCGGGCTGTGTGTGTGGAGATCCCGGGCTGTGTGTGGGGGGGATCCCGGGCTGTGTATGTGTGGGATCCTGGGCTGTGTGTGGGGGGGGGGTCCCGGGCTGTGTTGGGGGGGGGGAAATCCCGGGCTGTGTCTGTGTGTAGGGGGGAATCCCGGGCTGTGTTTGTGGGGGGGGGGTCCCGGGCTCTGTGTGTGTGTGTGTGGTATCCCGGGCTGTGTGTGTGGGGGGGGGGATCCCGGGCTGTGTGTGTGTGGGGGGGGGGTCCCGGGCTGTGTGTGTGTGGGGATCCCGGGCTGTGTGGGTGGGGGGGGATCCTGGGGTGGGGGGGGCGGGTCCGAGGTCCCGGGGTTAGCGCAAAAAGAGCCGAGAAGGGGTGACGTCGCGGCGAACCCCTCCCCTACGGACCCCTGGGTTGGCCGGAGGCAGCCGGGTAAAGCGCCCGCGGGCTCCGGATTCCGGCCCGGGCAGGGCGGGCAGGCGAGTGGCCTCCGGCCCCGTAGCGGAGTTCGGGGTGGGGGTCCCCGCTGCCCCCCGCGGGTGTCGGTGTCTGAGACCAGCCAAGGGTCCGTCCATCCCAGTGCCCTGGCTGCGGCCGGCGGCCAGTGCCGGGGCCCGGAGGGACTGGAGAGAGCCGGGGGTCAGCCAGTGACCAGCCCCAGCGCCCGGCGGGCCCCGGCTTGTAAAGGTAGAGACACAGCGGTGTGTAGTAATGTAGAGCTGTAGCGTGTGTGTGTCCGTGTGTGTGTCCATGCGGGTGTGTGTCCGTGTGTGTGTCCATGCGGGTGTGTGTGTGTCCATGCGGGTGCGCGTGTCCGTGTGTGTCCATGCGGGTGTGTGTGTGTCCATGCGGGTGCGTGTGTCCGTGTGTGTCCATGCGGGTGTGTGTGTCAGAGTGTGTGTGTGTCCGTGTGTGTGTCCATGCGGGTGCGCGT
The DNA here is from genome assembly GCA_023634205.1 of Actinemys pallida. NCBI lineage: Eukaryota > Metazoa > Chordata > Testudines > Emydidae > Actinemys > Actinemys pallida. Next base: position 613,991 of record JALMGD010000039.1, on the reverse strand, counting down.
GTCCGTGTGTGTCCATGCGGGTGCGTGTGTCTGTGTGTATGTGTGTGTCCCGGGCTGTGTGTGTGTGTGTGGGATCCCGGGATGTGTGTGTGTGTTGGGGGGGTGTCCCGGGCTGTGTGTGTGTGGGGAGGGGGGGGGGGTCCCGGGCTGTGTGTGTGTGGGGAGGGGGGGGGGTCCCGGGCTGTGTGTGGGGGGGGGGGTTCCGGGCTCTGTGTGTGGAGATCCCGGGCTGTGTGTGGGGGGGGGATCCCGGGCTGTGTATGTGTGGGATCCTGGGCTGTGTGTGGGGGGGGGGTCCCGGGCTGTGTTGGGGGGGGGGGAAATCCCGGGCTGTGTCTGTGTGTGGGGGGGAATCCCGGGCTGTGTTTGTGGGGGGGGGGATCCCGGGCTCTGTGTGTGTGTGTGTGTGGTATCCCGGGCTGTGTGTGTGTGGGGGGGATCCCGGGCTGTGTGTGTGTGGGGGGGGGGGGGTCCCGGGCTGTGTGTGTGTGGGGGTCCCGGGCTGTGTGGGTGGGGGGGGGGATCCTGGGGTGGGGGGGCGGGTCCGAGGTCCCGGGGTTAGCGCAAAAAGAGCCGAGAAGGGGTGACGTCGCGGCGAACCCCTCCCCTACGGACCCCTGGGTTGGCCGGAGGCAGCCGGGTAAAGCGCCCGCGGGCTCCGGATTCCGGCCCGGGCAGGGCGGGCAGGCGAGTGGCCTCCGGCCCCGTAGCGGAGTTCGGGGTGGGGGTCCCCGCTGCCCCCCGCGGGTGTCGGTGTCTGAGACCAGCCAAGGGTCCGTCCATCCCAGTGCCCTGGCTGCGGCCGGCGGCCAGTGCCGGGGCCCGGAGGGACTGGAGAGAGCCGGGGGTCAGCCAGTGACCAGCCCCAGCGCCCGGCGGGCCCCGGCTTGTAAAGGTAGAGACACAGCGGTGTGTAGTAATGTAGAGCTGTAGCGTGTGTGTGTCCGTGTGTGTGTCCATGCGGGTGTGTGTACGTGTGTGTGTCCATGCGCGTGTGTGTGTGTCCCTGTGTGTGTGTCCATGCAGGTGCGCGTGTCCGTGTGTGTCCATGCGGGTGTGTGTGTGTCCATGCGGGTGCGTGTGTCCGTGTGTGTCCATGCGGGTGTGTGTGTCTGTGTGTATGTGTGTGTGTGTGTGTGTGTCCATGCGGGTGCGCGTGTCCGTGTGTGTCCATGCGGGTGCTCGTGTCCGTGCGCGCACCTGCACTGACTGGGGGGTTTCCTATTCCGTGGGAATTTTCGAGATGCTTTGAAAGTTTTTCCTGCTCCAAACTGAGACAAAATCACAAATATTTTCATGACCCAACAAACTGAACCAAAGTCCGTTTGGGGCCATTGGCCTTCGGTGGGGCTCAGTGCGCATGTGCTGCCTTGATTTCCCGCTGCCAGTCTCTGCTCCCCTGTTCGCTGTCCAGGGACCGACATTGCAACGCGCCGGGTCCGGTCAACTCAACCGACCGGCAGCCCCGTTCCTGTTGCAAACGCCAGCACAGGACAGTCCGACCATTTCGCACCGTCCAGTCCCCAGAACGGTTCCAGCTGGGAGAGTTCGAGTCCCAACCCTGCCCGGCCTGGCCACCGACAGACACAATCTTCAGACTGCCTCATATAGCTCTGAGCAATTCTTGGCCTGCGTGTGTGTGTCGGGGTGTGTGTGTGTGTGTGTGAGAGAGAGAGAGAGAGAGAGACTGTGTGTGTGTCGGTGTGTGTGTGTGTGAGAGAGAGAGAGAGAGAGACTGTGTGTGTGTCGGGGTGTGTCGGGGTGTGTGTGTCGGGGTGTGTGTGTCGGGATTTAATCACACTCGCCTCTCCCCACACACTCGCTGATTGTCTCTGGCTCGGTGCGCTCCAGGCCGGCGGCTCGCAGACTGCAGACCCCGGTCCCCTGGCGGGAGGCGGATTTCTCGTGCCCCCCCCCCCCGGTACCCCCTCCCTGAAGAGCTGCTCGCTAACAGCCTCCGCCAGACCCCCCCGCGTCACCGCAACGGGCATCGACAATCGCGACTTGTTACGCCGGACTCCGGAGCGCCCGGAGCCGGGTGGACACGGCCCTGGCGGGTGACACTGGAGCCGGGGCAGCCTTGGCCGGCGCTTGGCTCGTAGCCTGGTGTCAAACTCGGCAAATCTCCCGCTGAGTTGCGGGCCCCCCCCGGGAAGAGCCCTGCGTACCCGGGTCCCTGCACCCCCGGCTGAGCCCCGCGGGGTCATTAAACCGGCTCCGGCCCCCTCTCAGTGCCCCCCCGGGCTCTGAGTGACTCCAGGGGGTCGAGCCAGGCACTTGTGGGGGCACCGCTCGGCACTCGAGGTGCGGGGCAGGAAGGAGGCCCCTGGCCCGGAGCGCGGCTCTGGGAGCCCGGACTCCTGGGTTCTCGTCCCGGCTGCTGAGTGAACTTGGGCAAATCACGCCATGGCCTTGCGCCTCGGTTTGCCCAGCTGTGAACCAGGCCGATGCTGAGCGGTGCTGGGCGGCTCCCGGGTGGCAGCTTCCAGGGTATCGAACCAGGGAGCTGGAGGGGCCTTGGGGAGACCCCGGCCCTGCCCTGAGGCCAGGCCGAGGGCCCCAGCTGCGGGCTGCGCCCAGCTCCCGTCACCCCCCCCCCCCCCGCAGGACGAGCCAGGCCAGGGTGTTAACCCCCGCCTGGCTCGGGGGCTCGGATCCGCCCCTCCGGTTTGTCGCTCTCCTCTGCCCAGCTCTTCCCGAGACCGGGACCGAGCCGCGCAGGGCAGGACGTGCCGGGTCCGACACGGTCCTTGTCTCAAGGGCCCCATAGCCCGGGTGTGACCCGCTCCGGCCCGGCCCGGGTCCGCCTGTCACCGCCGCTCACAGCGGAACCTCCCCCAGGGTCCACCCGGGGCTATACGGGGTAAGACAGTGGGACAGTCACACCGCGGCGCTGCTCCCGGCACTGGCCTGGCAGAACCCCCTGGGGCGTGCGGGTCCGGGCCGGGGGGGGCAGATCTCACCTCCCGCCTCGCCGCTCTAGCCCGGCCCTGGCACTACCGGGACGTGTTAACCGCTCACGGGGCCGCCGAGGTTTCGCTGTGGCCCGGGACATTTCGCCCAAGCGAAGGCCGGGCACATGGGGGTGCCCGGCCCCAGCGGTGTCTCCAGCAGCGCTCAGGGGGTGAATCGCTCCCGGGCCTGGGTGCCGGAGCTCGAGCGAGCTGCGAGCTCCTAGTCCGGGCTCTCTCGGCCGGAGTTGTCCGCGGGGCCGGAGAGAAAAGCGGAATCCGGCAGCCAATGAACCAGCCGGGGGTGCCAGGGGCCGCAGTCCGGAAGCGGCGCCCGGCGGGGGGAGGCAGCTGCTGCTTTGATGGTCTAGGCTGCCCCGCAGCCCCCGCCCCAGAGACCTGCAGCTGGTGTGTGCGTGAGAGAGGCCCTGCGTGTGTGTGTAACATTTACACACCCGGAAACAGATGTACAGCGGGTGTGTAAATCACAAACCCACACGGCCCCCCCTTCACAGATACACATGCAGATAACACACACATATATGCGTGTATGCTGTGTGTATGTCTACACACAGACACACACTCACACATAGACGCATACACACATACATACACTCACACATACATACACAGAGCGTCTGTCTCTCACACATACACACACTCACACAGACACACATGCATGCACACAGGCACACACGCACACACGCGCGCGCACACACACACATGCACACACGCACACATGCGCACACACGCACACGCGCGCGCGCACACACATGCACACACGCACACACGCACACACACACAGACACACACACATGCATGCACGCACGCACACACACAGGCACACATGCGCACGCACACACGTGCACACGCACACACACACACACACACAGACATGCACACACATACACACACTCACACAGACATGCACACACATACACACATGCATGCACGCACACACACAGACACACACACGCGCGCGCACACACACACATGCACACACGCGCACACGCGCACACACACACACACATACATGCACACACATACACACATGCATGCACGCACACACACAGACACACACACATGCACACACACACACACACGCACACACACACGCACACACACACAGCATTATAGGAATGACAGGCTGGTCGGGCCCTTGCGACCTCACTCCGCCAAGGCCCAGTAACCCCAGCTGGTGGTTCTCAGCCGGGGGGGGACACACCCGGGGACATCGGCTCCTCTAGAGATTTGCCCCGTTTTACCCCAGGCTGCAGGACAAGCCCCAGCCAAGGCAGCACAAAGTTCTACTTCCTACAGACGCCGAGGGGGCTCGGCCGCTGTGTGGCTGAACTGACACGTGTCCGGCGCTAGTGAGCGGCCAGAATGCGATGGGAAGCGGCCGGCTCCCATTGGTCAGGCCCCGGGTCCTGGCTTTGGTAGTTTGTGGTAGCGACTTGTGAGGTGAAACTTGGGGGCGCACGAGACACCTCAGCCTCCCGAAAGGGGGCCCGGGGCCCTCCCCGGCAGCCGCGTGCCACCTGCTCTCAGACCTCCAGTGTTCGTGGGTGTCACGGCGGGTATGAACCAGCCCTGCGGTCCTTGCCGTGGCGTGGGGCTCGGCTGCCTTAGGGTGTCGCTGCTCCCCTGGGAGACGTCACCACGGGACGGGGGGACCGTCAGGAGCCAGGGCCCTGGTTTCAGCCCCTTTCCGGCCCGTCCGGCGCAGCCCGAATCTGACTCGCCTTCCCAATAACCCGCTGAGATCTCCCAGGGCGTCACAGACCGACAGCCAGTTAGACGTGGCCAAGCAGGTGAGTGTGTGATCTCAAGTGTGTGTGTGTGCGCGCGTGTACACGTGTGAGCGCGCGTGTATACACGTGTGTGTGCATGCGTGTGCGTGTGTGCACGTGTGTAGAGAGCGAGCGAGCTCCAGCTCAATATGTATTGGTGTGTAAGTGTCTGTAGTGCGAGGACACACGGATATAACGTAGCTACGGACACACATACCGTGTGTGTGTGTGTGTGTGTGTGTGTGTGTGTGTGTGTGTGTGTGTGTGTAAACATACAAACACACCTGAGTGACAGCTCCGTGTCCATGTCAGTTCACATGCCATGACACACACACACGCGGCAGGATGGCGAGAGGTGTGTACGGGGCTGGATGGCGGAGCTGGAGCCATGGGCAGAGCGGGATGGACGGACAGAAGCTGGGAATGGAAAGAGATGACTAGATAGAGGCTGTAAGGGGACAGGCAGGGGGTGTCTGTGTGAAGAGAGAGATGGGGGGGTCTGGGGGTGGATGGAGGGATAAAGGGGGTGGATGGGGGTGGATGGAGGGATACAGAGGTGTCTGGGGTGGATGGAGGGATAAAGGGGTGTCTGGGGATGGGTGGATGGATAAAGGGGTTTTTGGGAGTGGATGGAGGGATAAAGGGGTGTCTGGGGATGGATGGAGGGATAAAGGGGGGGTCTGGGGAGGGATGGAGGGATAGAGAGGTGTCTGGGGTGGATGGAGGGATAAAGGGGTGTCTGGGGATGGGTGGATGGATAAAGGGGTGTCTGGGGAGGGATGGAGGGATAGAGAGGTGTCTGGGGTGGATGGAGGGATAAAGGGGAGTCTGGGGATGGGTGGATGGATAAAGGGGTGTCTGGGGAGGGATGGAGGGATAGAGAGGTGTCTGGGGTGGATGGAGGGATAAAGGGGTGTCTGGGGATGGGTGGATGGATAAAGGGGTGTCTGGGGATGGATGGAGGGATAAAGGGGTGTCGGGATGGGTGGATGGATAAAGGGGGGGTCTGGGGAGGGATGGAGGGATAAAGGGGGTGTCTGTGTGAAGAGAGAGATGGGGGGGTCTGGGGGTGGATGGAGGGATAAAGGGGGTGGATGGGGTGGATGGAGGGATAAAGGGGCTCTGGGGAGGGATGGAGGGATAAAGGGGTGTATGGGGGT